>JALGQZ010000001.1:10880000-12080000 GCA_023105745.1 Austropuccinia psidii
GAGGTTCACCAACCAGAGCTGCACATGATTTGGCAGAAGAAAAGTCATTACTGAAAGTATTAAAAGGATCATAATAGTCCTTTTGATCATCATTAAAGCTTAGCAGACCTTGCTTCCAATCAATAGAAGGATTAAAATGATTGCAAAAGTCAAAGCCCAATATGAGGTCTTCTCCCTTGGGAGTATCAATGACTAAAAAGTCCCATTCAAATCTTGGGAAGGAAGGGAGCTCAACCATATATTTAGTATGTTGAGTCACAAATAAGGAAGGGGACTCAGAGGAGTCCAAAATGATGAGAGGAATCTTCTCTGGGAGTTCCTACATGGTCACTGAGTACTTGTGAGCAAGCTGATTTGCAATAAATGAGTTTGTAGCACCAAAATCAATGAGAATACTGTAAAAGACATTAGAAAGAGAAGAAAAGACAAAACCCTGTAGGGAATTTTTGACACCAGTCTTCATAATGCACAACTGTGCTCTGGAAGGAAAACAGTGAAGACCCTTGAACAAAACATGATCTTCACGCAGGCTTTTCCCTAGCTGGGAAAATTGCCAGAGGATTGGGTAAGCTTGTTTTGAGGCTTTTTGAAACAGGAATCAAGACTATGCTTCCCACCACAATAGGTACATAAGCCCTCGTTTATTCTTCTTTCTTTTTCAGAATACATTAGCTTGAAGTCTTTATTGAACAAAGAAGAATGGGGCTTGTCCCCCTTCTTCTTATGACTTAAACTTGAATAATCTTGAGGATAAGATGAATTTGACTTTGTGGCTTCAGGCTTCTTCTCCTTTTGCCTCTCATGGTACCTGGTATCAAGCTCCAGGGTAATATCCATTAAGTATTGAAGAGAATCAATATTTGAAGGATGGGAGGCCAACCCTCTCCTGAAATAATAAATGAGAGCCCTCTCACCCCAATCCCCGATTCTTGACAGTAAGTTTCTAAAATCAGAAATCTATAAAGATAAATTCCCACCTTTTATTCTCAAAGAATCCAACTCTCCTTCAGCTTTCCTGACTTCATTTGGGTCACCAAGTAGAGTGAAGCATTGAGATTCAAATAATTTCCACGAGTTGAGAAGGTAGCTTGGGTCTTGATTAGTGAGATTGGAAAGATAAGGCTCAATCCATTTTGCAGCCCTGCCAATAAGAAATGAAGTGGAATAAATAACTTTCTTTCTGTCTTGAGAGAAATTTGATGGATTATTATGAAAAATTAATTGACAAGACTGAATAAAGCTTCTGACTTTGAAGGGCTGAGTCCCATCAAGGCATTCTGGTGCCTTCATAGATTGATTCTTGAAGGCTGGTGGTCTTGATGATTCAGAAGAAGAAGCTTCTTGAAGATTGGCCATAATCTGGGTCATCTGCTGCATAATGGCCAATAAAGATGATTCAGATTCATGAGAGACAGGCTGATAAGACTGGGCTAGAGTTGGTCTTCCATTACCTTGAGGGGCCTTCACAGGAGCAGGAGCACCCTCATTACCATCAGACTCTTCCTCTTCCATGGAATTCTCATCCTCCTCTTCATCATCTTCACCTGGAACCTTGAGACTGGTTCTGGAAAGTCCTGGAAATTGGCCAGCTACTCCTGAGAATGAGCTTGAGCTCCTTGGCCCTCTTCCTTCCTTCCTGCATGGTTCTTCTCCCTCCATAATAGGTCCTTTGTCTAATTGGGCCCTCAATTGAGGAACTGCTGGGGTGTTGTCAAGAGGAGCTCTTGGAGTTGGAGTAAGAACAACTTGAGTTCTGGTCTGTCTTGCAGGAGGTGAATGTTGGATGGGAATGATTTCAGGAAGATATGAATTAAAATGAGCTAAAAATGATAAGAATCAAAACTTAAATGGATAACTTGAGGCAATCAAAAGTGAGAGCTTGAAGTCAAATTAAATAAACTCTTGAAGTGAAAATAATGAATCAAATAAGAATCTTCAGTTACTTCAATCAATCAAGTATCAAATGAAGTCTTGAAGTGAATAAATCAGTCAATCAAATCAATCAAAAACAAATTCTTGCAGAAAATCAATCAATCAGATGAATTATTGAGTGAAAATTGATTTATGTCAAAATTCTTGATGTGAGCAATCAGCAAAATCAATGAAATCTTCAGGCCAATCAATTTTCTTGAAATCAATGTCAATTATGTCAAATCAATCAATATCATCAATATCAAGTTAATTATGCCTTAAAAATCAAAATTATTGAAGAAATTATCAAAATGAATCTTGATTTGAAGAAGGTGTCTGAATAATCTGATGAGCAATTTGAGAATGAAAAACAAAAATATGCCTGAGTTATGAATAAAATGAGATCTCATGATTTGAAATTGAGATTTTAAAACAAGATGAAGGAAAAAAATAAATTAAAAGTGGGTTGGTTATCAATTTTCAAGAATGAAGAAGGAATGAGAGAAAATTGAGAAGTAACAAAGAATCATTAAGTTCATAAGCATTAAGGAGTCATAATTTCAATGAATGAAAGAATGAAAATGATAAAAGAATGATTGGAAAGAATGAAAAGATATTATGAGTTAATTAATATAATGTCACAGGGGCTCTTGGACAGAAAACAAGAGTGGCCTGGCACTCAGGAAGCAAGAACTCACTTGGAAGGCTCCAAAAGGATAAAAGAGATAAAGCAGAAGGAATTTCTTTAAGAAGGGTAAGAGTAAGAATAAGGACAATTATGTAAAAGATAAGAAAGAGTAAGTGAAGCCAATGGCCAGGGAAATAAGAAAGCCAAAAGCCAAGAAGCCAACCAAGTGAATCCCCAATTCACTGTTTCAACCTGTCAGAAAAGGAAATGGAATTAGTAAAGGATATGACAGCCAATATCTACTGACAGGAAAAGAAGGAAGGTGTAAATGAATTACTTAATAATATCAGTATTTACTTTCATAAATGAAAATAAAAATAAAGATAAAAATAAATCCAATATATTAATTAACTGGGGAAAGCGTCCCCAGGTGCTGAAAGGTGGCCAGTATATGTGAAAAGCTGAAAGGCTGATCCCGGAAGGTGAGTCACTGGCTGTATTGTCTGAATTTAGTCAATATAGTTCTGGCCATTTTGAAAACTGAACTTTGGGACTGAATAGGCCCAATTGGGCCAAGACCATACAGGAGACTTGAGTATTACCTGTACGGACCAACTGAATTGTCCAAGGGATTCTGAAGTGCTTGCTGCCTTGACAACTGATTGAAAGAATGTAATACCTCTGAGAGTGGCCTCTTTTTAGTAATCCTGAATTGAATTGCCAACCCAACTCCTGCAGGGCCAGGTGGTTGGGGTCCTTGAATAGTCTTCTGATAGCCACCATGGATTTCCAGACTGATGAGCTGAAGAGTCCTCCTTCAAAATGGGTGTTGAATTTCGGGACCTTGATTTTGGAATCCTGGAATTTGGTCCTGAAAATTTCACCATTGAATTGCTGAGCAAAAATGGTGCATAATGGTATATAATACCATATATGCACCACTCCTGAAACCTTGAGTACAGGGTGCATGGAGGAATGGGAAGAATTCCCCTTAAGCTGAGGGGGAGGATTCAGCTGAGCTTATCTAGTGGCCTCTGGTGGTTACCAGAGGCCATGGGCTGAAACGTGGTCCATGGTGGTCATTGGCCAATTTGGGGCTTATGGTGGTTTATGGCCATTTTTGGTGTCATGGTGATTGTGGCCAAAACTGGGCTCAGGTGGGCTAGTGGGACACCCCCTTTGGCCCCTTTTGGCATCATTGGATTAGGCCAAAAGGGGCCTAATTGGCCCACCGGCCATAGAGGCCATAGGGGGCGTAAATGGCCCAAAAGGACCATTTAGGCCATAAACCCCCTAATGAAAAGGGTTGGCCCAGAAGTGATTGTGAGGGCTAGGGGACCCAGAACCCCCTAGGAGACAAAAGGACCCCCCAGGCCCAAAAACAAAGATAGAGGCCTGAGGGTTGGAGATATGGAAATTGGCCAGGAAGGCCAATGATGGCAGGATATGGCCTGAGGCCATGAAATGCCAGGGGGAGGTGCTATGGCCAAAGGGGTCCAGTTGACCATAAAGGATATGGTGTGGCCAATTGGCTCAACTTGGGCCCAGGCTAAATTGCCACAACACCCATGGGGGGTCATTCCTCGTGGTTGTGACAGAAACCGCCTTTGAATCTGCAAAATTTAATACTGCTAAAGACAAAGCTTTACCATCGCTTTTCCAACAAAAGACAGATTAACGGCATTGTATCCAGAAATGTCAAAATTTATGATCCACAGACAGATTCTGAGACAATGTGGAGGTGACTTAGAGCATGCTGTCAAAAGCAGGACTACTGAACAATCTTCAGCAGAAGATATTATCAATATATTAGAAGAAGTAACCACCAGAACCAGGATTGGTTCTAGTAGGGTGAATCTCAAAACAAGTTTTGATACACCTTGGTAAGATTCTGTGGACAAAAATCCCAAAGAAAATTCTCATAATGTTAAGTATAAATCTGCAGATATAATCAGAAAGTGCTATATTTGCCAAAGCACCACGTACTTAGCCAATACATGTTCAAAGAGGGGATAAATCCATGAAATCGACATTGAAAAAGCACCTGTTGTTGAAAAAGATGATAATATGATTGAAGAAAATTCAGATGATAAGTAATCATTATTTTCTGAATCTTCAAAAGATATAGAAAATATCAATGCCAATTTTGATATCATGGAATCTTATTCTCACTTGCCACAATTAAGTAATGGTCAACTTGATTTGTCAAAAATTCAGGATCCACAACTTATAAAAACCAAACCAAACAGGGTAAAAGGTTATACCGCTGGTAACTCCTGTATAACAAAACTGGTACTTGACAACATACCCATTAAGGTTCTACTTGACCCAGGAGCCTTCTGCTCTTTTGTTGGAAAATCTTTTCTTAAGAATTGTGTACCAAATTTTGAAGACCAATTGTTACCAATTGATGGCATAAAATCCAATAGTGCAAGTAATCCAATGAATGAATTGGGAATTTTTGAGACCAATTTCATATTTCCACATGCTAATGGATATTTAAGAATCACTGTTGAATTTGTTGTTATGGAAAATTGATCTAGTACCCATTTTTTATTGGGAAATGAATATTTGATCATATATGGAATAGACTTACATAGCAAAAAGGACATATACTCTACTATTGGAGACAATAAGCATGAAAAATTTGCCTTTTTACCATTTAAAAGACAAATTACAGTACGTAAAGTAGCACCAGTCAACTTAGAGTTGGAAAGATTCAAATCTGAACAGTTAAGTAAAGCTAAAATAAGCCTTCATCTGACTGATAGTCAGGAAAATGAACTTTCTGCCCTTTTATATGACCACACAGAAGCATTTGAATCAGAAAAAGAACCTTTGGGGGCAATTATTGGTCATTAAGCTGACCTCATCCTTAATATTGAGAGACCTTATCCACCACTCTTAAGAACACCTGCATATCCAGCAAGTCTTAAATCAAGGGAAGCTCTGGAAATTCATATTAAAGAACCTCTAGGCCTTGGTGTAATAAGAAAGGTTGGCCATAATGAGTAAGTAGAAATAACTACACCAGTCATAGTGGCATGGCATAATGGAAAATCTACAATGGTTGGGGACTATAGAGCTCTGAACAGTTGCACTGTTCCACACAGGTACCCAATACCAAAAATACAAATTGCCCTTACCCAGATATCTCAAGCAGTGTATATAAACACTATGGATGCCCTTAAAGGTTTTCATCAAAATGTAGTGACACCAAGGGCAGGAAAATACGTGAGAGTTATTGTTCATTGTGGAGTATAGGAATATTTGAGGCTGCCTTTTGTATCAAGAATGCACCTTCACACTTCCAAAGAATGATGAATGAAATATTCCCTGAAGAACTTTCAGAAGGATGGTTGATCATTTAAATTGAGGACATTATTGTCTTTTCCAAAACCTGGGAAGACCATATGTACAAATTATCCAGAGTTTTGAAAAAATCCAATCTGTAAACATCAAAACTTGTTTAAAGAAAAGAAATTTTGGATTTAAAGAAGTCAAAGCACTTGGAAATGGAGTATCTGGTTTATCCCTGGGAAGTGACAAGAACAAGGTTGCAGAAGTATTGCTGAAACCCATTCCTCAGAACAAGAAAGAAATTCAGTCATTTTTGGGGTTTTCAGGATATTACAGGCAACATATTAGAGATTTTGCATCCATAGAAATACCTCTTTATAAATTATGAGAAAAAGACACAGCATTTGAAATGACTGTTGACAGAGTCAAGGCCTTTGAATCTTTCAGACAAGCCTTGGCCACTTCCCCACTCTTACTGATGCCAGACTTCAGGCTGCCTTTTAAGCTTTATATTTATGCATCAGGAGATGGGCTTGGTGCTGCACTTCATCAAGTCCAGATTATCAATGATAAACCTGTGGAAGGACCCATATGCTTCATATCCAGGAAAATCAAACCAAGTGAATCCAGATATGGGGCCAGTCAAGTGGAGTGCTTATGCCTGGTCTGGGACTTGATGAAGCTAAATTACTTTTTGGAGGGATTTGTTTTTGAAGTAATAACAGATTGTACTGCTGTTAAGTAACTTTTAAACAAGAATACTCCTAACAGGCATATGCTCAGATGGCAAATAGCCATACAAGATTATTGTCAGGCTGAGTCTATATTGAAGTGGTAATAAGGGTATTTACAACTAGAATTATGACTGTGACACGTAGAAAATTGATTTAAAATAAGGATTTTGGATTGTAAAGATGATTTATAATATAATTAAGGGGTTCTACTATTGGATAATAGTGGTGGTGAGCGCTATTGAGAACCCAGGGTGCAATCTTACCAGTTGGGTTAGTATAATAAGAGTTACCATAATTAAATATATAATTATACCTGTTTATTACCCAAGAGTAAAACTGTTTTTGACAGTTTACTACGTAGGGTATTCAAGAGGAGGATGAGGAAAGCTATTCTGGCAGTGAAAAGCCTCCTTTTTATCCTGAAATGGGGTGGAAAGGGTGCTAGACCTTTCCACATAGAGGAAGTGAAGATTTTTTCACTTTCTAGTACTGGCTTGTGGTTTGCAAACAGCCTGTATAGCCTGTATTGGGCTCAGATGTGGCTTTGAAACCACATCTGGGCGGTTTTCACCAATACAGGGTGAAAATTTTCATCTGGGGACCTCACAGCCTGATTCTGACATGTATGACGCGTAGAATGCTGTACAGAAACTGTATGGGACCCCAGTATTGACTGACATATGAGGTATTGAAGTAAAAAAATTCTTCTTCATCTATTTGACACCTCATATTCATGGTTATGGGATATTATCCCATGGTAAGGCTTTATATGACAGCAGGTGGGATTTTGAGCTTAAAACAGACATACCTTTGTCAATTCTTGAGATATCAATCTCAAAATTGGTTCAGTGTGTATCCCTGTATGTGCTCTACACAATGGTACCTCATTTGATATGGGTATCATTAAATATGGCAAAGTTATCCCATGTACAAGATTTTTGTACATTTGCGTGTTTTAGGCAAAAAGCTGTATTGAGCTTGTTTGCCCCATAACTTCTGCAGTAGTTGAGATATGGGGAAGTGGATGGCACCATCAGATAGCCCTGATTGTGCTCTTTCCGAAAATGCCCCACTTCAGGTATCCCACACTAAAACTGTAGAAGTTAGATGAGAGGTGAATGTTTTGTTCACCCTTATTTGGCCTGAAATTGACCATAACTCCAGTAATATTGGTGCTAGCTCAGTTTGGCCGGTACCATTGAATAGCCCTGGCTTAGAGCTTCATTTTGAATACCCATTTGATGGGGTTAAGCCTCTACTTCTAGATTTTAGATGAGAGGTGAAAATTAAGGTTTATGCTCAGCAATAACTTTGAGCAAGAATAACTTTGTTATTTCTTGTCCTATGGTGATGGGACTTATATTTTCAGAAAAAGGTGAGTTTCCTCTTTCATTTGATACCTTTCGAGCTGATTTGGCTCAGCTCCATGTTTTGGTGGTATCTTGGGTATACCATTGGTTTATGGTATTTTGGCTGTCATGCTTGTGCTCTGGTTTTGAGTCACAGGCTGACATACCCTCCCTCTAAAAAAGGCTCATCATAGATGAGACTGTTCAGTCCTCCTAGAGGCTCTGAATCTCCTTAAATGAAGGTTCCCATCTGGTATGGCATCCTCTGCCAACCATTTGTCTTTATCTGCTGTCTGGTTCTTGAATCTGACTAGGTATTGTCTTTGATCCTTCCCATTGAGTCTGATCATCCTGGCCCTGATGATCTTACTCACAGGTCCAGGGGAGTCTTCCACTTCCACTATCTCTTGTGGTGTGGGGTTCTTTCTCCTGGAGGGGAATTTATCCTCCTCTGTCTGGAAGTATGGTTTGACTAAACTCACTGGAAAGACTGGATGTTTCTTTGAAAACTCCTCAGTGAGTTTGACTTCCACTGCATTTTTTACTATCAACTTAATGATAGTAAAAGGTCCTACAAATGAGTCTCTCATCTTTTTAGGTCCTTTGAGATTGTTGAAGTTTAGTGTAGACACTAAAAACTGGTCCCCTTCCTTGAAGTCAGGTTCTATATGTGATTTGTCCCACCTCTGCTTATTGTATTCTTTTGCCTCAGCTATGCATTTGGCAGCTGTGTCACAGGCCCGCTTCTATATATCATGGAAGTTTTTGGCTGTGGGGTGGATAGTCAGGAGATTTCTCTTCAAGTGATCCACAGGCAACAGGGGATTACACCCTTTCTCCACCAGTGCAGGTGTTTTACCTGTGGTGGAGTGCTGGCTTGTATTATAAGCCAGTTGGACTGCTGGTAAGAGGGTAACCCAATCATGGGTGTATCCCTCATGGTCCTTGTATTCCATGCCATAGGCACAGAATCTTCTGAGGATGTCCTCCATTGTTTGGATCATCCTTTCAGCTAGGCCATCTGTATGTGGATGGTAAGCTGTGGAAAAAGCCAGTTTGGTACCAAGCATGTCATATA
The DNA here is from genome assembly GCA_023105745.1 of Austropuccinia psidii. Classification (NCBI taxonomy): domain Eukaryota; kingdom Fungi; phylum Basidiomycota; class Pucciniomycetes; order Pucciniales; family Sphaerophragmiaceae; genus Austropuccinia; species Austropuccinia psidii. The sequence goes on from JALGQZ010000001.1 coordinate 10,889,001, forward strand.
AGTTAGTCCAAAATTCAGATGTGAATTTTTGGTCCCTATCACTAATGATGATCTTAGGGACTCCACAGGTAGATATGATGTTATTCCAAAATAACAGAGCAGTATCCATGGCTGTGTCTTCTTTATGGAATGGTAGAAACCTCATGCTCTTGCTGAACCTATCAACTATGATCAAACAGGCATTATAGTTTTCTGTGCCCCCCAGGAAAAGTCCTGTTACCCAGTCCATATTGATGGTTTCCCATGGGTGTTTGGGTTCTTCTATGTGTTGAAGCAACCCATACTTCTTCCCATGTTTCCTATTTACCTTTTGGCATCTTTCACAAGTGTTGATGTATTCACTCAACTCTTGTTCCCACTTGGGCCACCAAGCTGTGCTTGCTACCCTCTCTTTGGTCCTGTCCTCACTCATGTGTCCCATATAGGGGCAGCCATGGCATTCTTGTAGGATCAATGAGATGTGGTCTCTGTCTACCACTGTGAGTGCACTCGTGTGCTTTTCTCTGTGGTAGAGCAGGCCATCTATAAGAAAAAACCTATTTTCCTTATAGGCCCTCAACCAGGGTTCTTCCAGCTGGGTTTCCAGTTCTGGACTCCTGTACTTTTGTTGAAGGAGTTGGAGTAGTATGCTACACTGTTTGTGTTTGGCATAAGACTTCTGTACTGCACTGAAGAATTCATTGTGCAGTTCTGAGGATCTTATTCCCAGTATGGGAGTTTCTGTCCCTTCTGAGTCAGTGTCTCCACTGTCAAGGGTACCACTTTCTGGTGCCCATTCAGATATTCTGAAGTTCTTCCTCCTATCTATTTCCATGAAATGGATAGGGATTTTTGCTGCAACTTCTGGGTCATAAGCTGGCTTGCTTTTGACATTGTCCAGTGGCCATCTGCTGAGGCCATCTGCATTGGTATGGCTTTTACCTTCTTTGTATATGATGGTCATGTTTTCTCTATACTCCTGGATGGCTATTTGCCATCTCAGCATATGTCTATTTGTAGTCTTCATGTTTAGTAAAGACTTCAAGGCTGTGCAGTCTGTGTAGACTTCAAAGACTGCACCCTCCAAATAATAATGGAATTTTTGTAGAGCCCAGACTAGACATAGACATTCAGTCTGGGTGGCCCCATACCTGGCTTCTGAATCTTTCAGCTGCCTTGAGATGTAGCAAATTACTCCTTCTCTTGGTTCACCATCCACAATTTGTCTTTGGTGAAGGGCTGCTCCTAGGCCTTGACTGCATGCTGCATCTATATATAACTTGAATGGTAGTTCAAAGTCAGGTAAGATGAGAACAGGTGCATTAGTGAGTTCATATTTGATCCTCTCATATGCATCCCTTCTTTCCTTGGTTATCTCAAAAACTACATCCTTTGAACATAACTTGTATAAACTACTAGTTATGTGGGCAAAATGTTTGATTTGGCTTCTATAGTAGCTAGCAAACCCAAGGAAAGATTGCATCTCTTTGATGTTCTTTGGTACTGGCTTTTTCAGTACTGCTGCTACTTTGTTCTGATCAATTGCCAGACTAAGACCTGAGACTTTATGTCCTAGAGCTAGTAGCTCTTGTTGGCCAAAATTACACTTTTTGAGTGAAATTTTCAGATTAATGGGTATACATTTACTTAGAACTCTATCTATGTATTGTACATGGTCTTCCCATGTCTCTGAGTATATAATGATATCATAAATATATACTACCATCCAGCCTTCCATTATTTATTATTGAAATATAGTGTCCATCATCCTTTGGAAGTGGGCTGGTGCATTCTTGATGCCAAATGGCATCCTGGTGTACTCATATATACCCATATGGCATATTATCCTGAGTAACTTCATGGAGTTTGGTTTAACTCCATTTTGGTGGAAACCTTTCATACAATCCATTTTGATGGCCTTGGCCAGTTTATCTAAGGCATGGGGTATCCTTGGTATAGGGTACCTGTCTGCTTTTGTGTAGTTATTCAGGGCTCTGAAATCTCCACACAATCTAGACTTGCCATCATGCCAGGTCATTAGGACAGGTGTGGTGATTTCCACTATTCAATTATGTCCAATCTTCCTGATGACATCCATATCCCGGAGTTCATTGATATGTTTCTCAATTTCTTTCCTGGTTTCCAGGCTTGCTGGATAAGGAGGTCTCCTCAGAATAGGTGGATAAGGCCTTTCCACATCCAGATATAGTTCTATATCATGGCCTTTGATCTTGCCTAATGGTTCTTCACCAATGGCAAATGCTGGTCTGTTCTTTCTCAGAATCTTCAGTAAACTTAGTTTTTGTTTACTGGTGAGGGTAGTGCTAAACTGTCCCTCTCTGAATTCCTTCAGAAGTTCTTCTAGTGGATCTTGAGAAGATATCTGGTATATGTCAAGTGAAAATTCCTTTTCCTTGTTAGTACCAATGGTGATGTGCCTATTTTTACTGTTGTAAATTTCTATGCCATACATCCTCTGGTAATCTGTTACCAGTAAAAACCCTTGGATGTGGGCATCATTAAGCACTACAAACTCTGGGTTGAGTCTGATATTACCCTTCCTGTGGGGTATAATTATCTCTTTGATAATTGTCCCAATGGAAGTCATCTTCCCTGATGCACTTTTAAAGTTCTTTGCCTTAGTGGGCAAGAGCTGTTTTTCCCAATTTGGGAAGTGGGTATCCAGATAATTTCTGGCCACTATGGAGCAGTGTGCTCCACTATTAATGATCAGTGGGTGCTGAGCATTGTCAATACAAACAGTCATTTTTGTGGCTGTCCCATGTATATATGCCATTCCTTTGGTTGGTGTAACCAGGAATGTTTGTGCATCTTGTGTGTGTTTGCACAAGTTCTTGTTAGCAGAGTCCTGTGGCATGCCTGCTTCCAACTGTATGTCCTGGATTTCCAGTGGGGTTTCCTCTTGGTATTCCACTAGAAATTTCTCTCTTGGGTCTTGATCATCCTCAGATGGTTCTCTGATGGCATCACCCATGGAGTCTGATTCAGAATCCTCTGTTGGAGGTTCTTTGTCAGGGACTTTCTCTATGGCATAGACCTTTTTCTTTGCCTTTGGACAGTTGTTGGCGTAGTGGTCTGTTGAACCACAATTGTGACAAGAATTCTTCTTCTTAGCCACTTCTGCCACTCTTTCTCTGGGTTTGTCTTTAAACTCTACCCTGAGTGGTTGTTTCTCTTTGAAACTGCTGCTTCTATATGGGGTGAATTTCCCTATATTAGTCCTCTTCCTTATGTCTTGTAAGGTGTTGGCTATGTCATCTAGAGTGAAATTTCGGTTGCATCTGCATTTCACTGCATGCTCTAGTTCTCCTGGCAGTTGTGTCAGAAGTTTGTGATTCCTCATTTGGATGTTCATCTGAGGATCAATGGCTTTGAGTCTTTTAGACTGTCTAAGACACCACTCATATGGATCTTTGTCCACAGAGTATTTGTCATTTTCAAATGACATGCACCAGGGCGAATCTCACGTCAATCATCGGCGATTGACTTCACGTCGCACCGCTGTCAGTATAAAATCTTGCTTCAGTCGCGTTAGTCTCACTAGATAGTCACTGGATTTAGTGGGTCACGTCACGTCAGCGTCAAGAAAATGTCAATCGTCACATGTGTCACATGAGAATGTCACTCAAAGCCCAAACCCATTTCAACACTATTCACAATGTTTGGGTATTTTCACCTCATTGGCTTCCACATCCCCACCTAATCCTCCCCAATGCTTTGCATGCTTACGAGCCCGCACCACCCTCCAGAATAGACTCCAACACTGCCCCCCATCTCCATCCTCACCACTCCTTACGCTTTCACACCCCCTCCCATACCATCTTTATGCTCACGTGGTGCACTCCCGACATGCTCCCGACATCACTTATCCTTACGCTCGCTCAAGTGCCCTCCCGATATGCTCCCGACACTGCTTACAATCATTATGCTCGCGGAGTGCACTCCCGACACCAATTATCCTTACGCTTGTGTAGTGCCCTCCCGACATCCTCCCGACACTTCTTACCATCCTTACGCTTGCGGAGTGCACTCCCGAGATGCTCCCAACACCAATTATCCTTACACTTGTGTAGTGCCCTCCTGACATCCACTTGACACTGCTTACCATCCTTACGCTCGCAGAGTGCACTCCCGAGATGCTCCCGACACTGCTTACCATCCTTATGCTTGCGGAGTGCACTCCCGACACCACTTATCCTTACGCTTGTGTAGTGCCCTCCCGACACCACTTATCCTTACGCTTGTGTGGTGCCCTCCCGACATGCTCCCGACACCACTTATCCTTACACTCGCGGAGTGCCTCTCAACATGCTCCTGACACGACTTATCCTTACGCTTCCGTACTACATCCATAGTGTACGGTGGCTTGTTGGCATACACGATGAAGGAAATCGCCGAAATATGCTGAGTGGCCTTTTCTGCCAACAGGACCTAAGGGGAAATTGGTCAGTATATTCACAATGTTGTGGTTAGGGTTTAAATCATGAGACTCACAAATTAAAACCTAATAAGTGGACTATTTAAGACAAGAATTGTGTCTCCTGTTTTGCCGACAAACCATTTTATTTCATATCATTCAAATGGAACACTTTGCTTAGTCCTTACCTCATGAGCGTTGAATAGTTCAAAAGTTGACTTTAGTAGGTTTCTCACTAGTCAACTTTATTCAATGTCTCACAGGGAAGTGATTTCATTTGCATGATATGAAATAATTTGCAAAACATCGCCTCCTTCAATTTCCCGACAAATCCCATTTTGCAAATGCGATTATTTTACTTGCACCTTTTTTCTTCAATTTGGATCTTTTTATTCAAAAATTTTCAAACAAGTTATCAATCAACTCATCACCATCTATTTGCTTAATAAACTACCTCCGCTATGGCCCGAACCCCAGGAAATTCAACTGAATTCAATGAACGACCAACTTCAGCCCCAGAGAGTGGAAGTGAAATCTCTGATATTGCCAGTAGTCGTGAATTAGGAATTGAAGTAGAGAGCCAGTCACATGAAGATAATCAAGATCCACAAGTTCTTCCAGAATGTGAATATGCATCCATCTTGAATATTTCTAATCTCCCAAAACCTGATATTGTGTCATAGCCTTTATTTCAGGTCAGCCTCCAAGCTCTCAGAAACCAAATTTTAAAAGCTATGAGAAGGAAAAGACTGTTGAACCTTGTGCACCGACAGAAGATGATGGGCAAGATGATGTAATTTTCAGTGGGGAGGTGGAAATTATATCCAAAGAACAATCTTTCTCCAACATTGCTCAAACAATCCCAAGGCTTGAAAAAATCCAAAATGATAGTAAAATTCCTGATTATGTGCGTCAAAGAATTGCTGAAGCCATGAGCCTGCTCAAAATGGATTTGAACCATAAGTCCATTACTAATTCAAAACAAAGTTGATAAAAATAGCTGCTTACAATATATGGGCAGGTGTGGAGGTGGGAGAATCTCTACCTGAAGGATCTCGAGTTGTAATTGGATTTCCAGGCAAAGGATTAGGAAAAAGACCAAATATACATGCGACCAAAAAAACAAACAAAAAACGCCGTACCTTTGAAGCCGCAAACAATTCTCGTGATCAAGGTCATGAAATTATCAATGTTGAAGGGGACCATATTGATAATCAACCTCCGCATACTGAACCCCCCCAATACTCAATGAAACAATCCATGATGAAGCTCCACATACTGAAAGCCCCCCAATACCCAATGAAACAATGCATGATGCAACCCCTCCCACCTCTCCTTGGAATATTCAAGCCTTTCAAGAAAGGGAAACAATTAAACATGATACAATGGGACGAGATATGACTGATCTAGTTCCTGACCCTGAGCCCAAAGTGTCATCGTCTGCTAATTTTCGAGGAATATTTTTATCCCGCATGGAAGAGCTTGCAGGCGTTTTGAATTATCATTCCAATATTACTCAACAATCATGGAAAAGGGGGCTTGATAATATTAATAGTATTTACAAAATCGATGGGACAATTTACCAACAAAAGATGCTCATACACTCCTGCCTGTTGGTATTAAGGTGATCAGTAACCGAGAGCTTAAAATGTCGGCCTGGCTGGAGGACCTTGAGATGGCAGGTGAGTCTTATCTTTGTGCATGATACATGTTTATTGGCTGTTGACTGGTGATATAAATTGCAATATACAGGGTTAGATTTTTTTAAGCCAACCGAAACAGAAGCGTTTTTTGATCACAACATTTGGAATCTCAAATTGATGAAGGAATCAGCTAAACCTCCAGAGAATCTCCCAAAATCTGAACACTCCTTCTTCAAAATGGTTCAGAGCCTTCTTTACCCTGTCAATCCAGTTAAACATTTTTGGGAAAATGTTATGTTTGAATCCATTAATTTAGTCTCATACGATGTGATTGCACCCAAACCATATGTTGCACCAACATCAAATTCAACCGATCCTCTTGGACTCGAACGGGGAGCAGTTGAATACCTTGCCTCCTGCTTGAGTAAATCGAAGCAATGTGCAACCCAGCTTAGCATTGAAGGTGGCGGGGCTGACAATGAGATATCCACAAAGCCGCACAAGAACCTGGAGGATCTAATGGATACAGTTATCCATTTGATGATTGCGTACAACATGGTACGTGCACATACAAAGGTTGAAGTTAATGGAATCAAAGGCAAACTCACGAACTCAAAAAAAATGAGGCCATCAAAGATCTTTTGGCGTGTTACAAGAATCTCGGAATAAATCGAATTTGCTATGGTATATTAGCGGCATTCTGTGCGGCGGGGGTTCGTGGTTTGATAGTATGCTCAGATGACTGGAGAACAAGCTCAGTTAAAGGGGCTTTATCACTAATTGACATTTCCGCAAAACTTTCAGAGGGTAAAAATCTAGTGGAGCCAGTGTGGCTACGTACTAATAAGTATATATGTAATGTACTGAATAAAAGTTTCTTCTCATCAGAGTCTTTTAACCCCACTGTACCTCTTAGATTTGAATTTGCACGATGCTTAGTATTAGACTTTGGTGATGCCTGGGTGGCAAAACGCGGTCACCTTGACGGTACCTAGGTCAGCTAAACTCACAACCAGGATTGACCCGTTTTAGATTAGCTTTGTACTAGATAGATTGTAATTTAATTTTGCAAAGTGATTTATGAATTTAATAATCATGACTTCCTATCCTACTACTGCCCGGATGCCACAGTCTGAGTACCAATAGTAATTGTACGGCGGCATGCCTCCGTACATCATTGCAAAGACTCCGACAAGACGCAAGCTGAGTCAGGCGTTGTGCCCGCGAGTAGCACATGCGGGGGCATTGCGGGAAGTCGCGTTTATCACTTCCCGCCAGCCCATAATAGGCCAAATGTTCCTGTGTCTTTCAAGAGGACTAGGATAGCTAGGGATCCGCAGCAGGAAGCATATTGGATTTGCGTGTGCTTGCAATATTCCAAATGGTTGGATTGGAAAGTGATTGCATGGGAACATCAATGTGTAAAATTGAATAATGCACTATCCACTGCAATTTTCAGATTCAGGTATTTGAGATCGCGAATTTGTCAAGGTCAGGTGTGATCTTTCTTTTTAGCCACAATCAAAAAAGATTCATCAACCGCAATTCAATTTAGGTGATATTAATAAATCAGTAATCATTCGGTTTCATTTCATTTTCTGCTGAAAGCATGTCATTCACAAAAAAAGGAAAAGAGCGTAAAAGGGAACTCGCGAGAAAGCGTCGGGCTGAGGAAGGAAAGTGTGAGTTGCTTGCTTAATCTCAGTGTATATATGCTTCCACATTTATGTGGCACCCTCATTGGGCCCCACGGAAGAACATCGGCTTTAGTCGGTTCAGATTGTGCCAATGTCATGTGGGCTCCAACAGGCAAGTCAAAGGATGTGTGCCAAAGAAAGCTCCTTGGCAGTATCTGATATCTTGTGTGCTTCAACACATAGTGGTCCCTCAACGACTCGGGAATAGTAGCAGATCCCAAAAGACAAATGAGGGCAAAACAACCCGAAGGGATAGGTTTTTTTACTACTCTCAACCAACAGCACAAATATCAATGCCAGTATCAGCAAATATCACGCCAAGTGAAATTCGGAGGGTTGTGGATGTCAATCAGATCAAACGCATTCACTTTGGCCGTGTGGCAATTTTCTCTTCAACCGGATTACTCATTGCCCTTGTTGAATTCCGACCATTCACAACAATGAGTGAAGTCGAGGTCAATCAATGGGATGAATTATCACAATTCTTATTTCGCGAAAAGAGATTCACCGACCCAATTGCAACCAATGGAGCATTACTTGAGGGATTTATGTTCGCGATTGGGTGGCGCAAATGCAGCACAAAGAATGAACGATTTGGTCTTTATTGAAGTCTTGGGAAAATTGAAAATGCAAAAGATGAATGGCAGAACCAAGGTGCAAATGTTAGCTCGGTGGGTTGCATTCTTGGTCAATCCTTATGATATGTTGGGGATAAATTATTTCAAAATATTCAAACTTGCTACAAGTCATTGGGGGCTCTATCCTTTGATCAAGTCAACTATGAAGCCAATATTTCTGCAAATCAGGGGGCATTCAAGTTTCCTTCTGCACTCAATTTCACCATGAACAGGTTCAAAAACCCACCTCATGTTGATAAGGATGCATTGTTCTATGCTTCAGGATGGTGGTTTCAAGCTGAAAAGCTCACTGGCCAAATTCAAAGAGATTCATCAAAGTGGTGTACAGGGGGAAAATTGATTTTCCCAAATGAGAACTTTTTGATTGATCTATCCAATTGTCATGGGCTCATTCAGGTAGTGTGGGCCAGTAGTACATGTGTTCATTATAATAAACAGCACAGGAGAAAAAACATCTCTCAGAAGATAGGACACTAGAGAGGGTGAAAACCTGCTCTTGGTGGCCAAATTGGAAGAAAGATGTTTCAGAGTACTGCCAAACCTGTGACAGATGCCAAAAAGCCAACAGAGCCACAGGAAAGAAATTTGGAATGATGATCCAAATCAAAGAACCAAAATCCCCATGGGAAATAGTTCATATGGATTGGGTGACAGCATTACCTCCAGGAGGAGACAGGAGTTATAATGAATGCCTAATTTTAGTTGACAGGTACAGTAAAACCCCAATGTTCTTACCATGTCACAAAGACGACACAGCTATGGACACAGCTATAATGATATGGAATAATGTTATTAGCCATACAGGCTTATTCCAGAATATTATAAGTGACAGAGACCCAAAGTTCACTTCAGCATTATGGACAAATCTCCATAACTTATTTGGGACAAAGCTATCATTCTCAACAGCTTACCATCCTCAAACTGATGGTTTAGCAGAAAGAATGATACAGACCTTAGAGGACATGATCAGAAGATTCTGTGCTTATGGGCTATAATTCAAAGATTCTGATGGTTTTACCCATGATTGGTGTACACTAATACCAGCACTGGAACTGGCATATAAAACATCAATCCATTCTTCTACTGGAAAAACACCAGCAATGCTAGAAAAAGGTTGGAATCCAAGACTTCCTTATGACACCCTCAAAAAGGACTTAGTGGATATACATCCAACAGCAAGCAGCTTTAAAATAATGCTTGACAAGGCAAGACACCATGAAAACAGATGTATGCAAGATTCTTTCAAATATGCAAAAGAAAGATGGGATAAAAGTCATAAGCCACCTGATTTCAAAATAGGAGACTTGGTCCTAGTATCAACCCTTAATTTCAATTTCAATAACATAAAAGGCCCAAAGAAATTGAAAGATTCCTTTGTGGGACCATTTATGATAAAAGCACTTCATGGACCCAATGCTGTGCAATTATAACTCACAGGTGAACTAATGAACAAACACCCAGCTTTCCCTGTAAGTCTAATAAAACCTTACAGCTCAAGTGACAAGGAGTTATTTCCACTAAGAAATAAACCCCCACTTGAAATTCCCCCCTTGGAAGAAGGAGAGGAAAAGAAAATAGTAAAAGTCCTTAAAGAAAGAAGGACAAGAAACAAAAAAGAAAGGGAATACCTTGTAAAGTATAGAAATTCAACTCAAGAAGATGAATGGCTACTTGAGAAAGATATAACAAATTCTGATAAACTACTAAGAAGGTTCAGACATGAAAGGAAGCCTGAAAAATAGAAAAGTTAAGAATTATTGAGCTTCAAGACTAACAAAGTCTATTGAAGAGGTAGGACAGTGGATGATACCCTAATTACACATATCAGATTGTGGTACAATCTTTTTTGGTGGTAGGGAATGTGAGCCTTTGAGATATGACCACATACCCAATAAGGTCACAAGAAAGACTCAGAATAATTATACCTTTAAGATAATTATACTAAAATTACTTAGAATAATTATACATTAAAAATAATTACTTCAAAAATACAAAAATACCATAAATTGGTAGAAAATTGGTTTAACTTAAGAACCAATGGATCAACATGTGAAATAAATTATGCCATTGGATTCTCCATGGTAAAATACACATATACCATTTTTATGGCATATCTGTAAAGTCAATATTTAATGAGTTATAAGGAATAATACCTTATAAAAACCATAAATCCTTATTTATTTCAAAGACCAATGAAACAACATGTGAAATGAATTGTACCATTGGATTCCCCATGAAAATTCACACATAAAACAATTAATGAACTAATTTCCAAATTTAATACTTAAGGAATTAACCTGAATATATGCACTTTTTTGGTCAACGCATATATTCAAGGATCATAGCTAATATCTCTTAGCCTATACAAGATAGAGTGATGAACCAAAAATAAAGTTACCACGTAATTACTGTAAGAACACAGATATGAGCTTTATTTTACAATTTATAAAAAAGGTTAAAACCTATGATGAAATATTGATAAAAATCAACAGAGCTGTTGACCACTTTGTTGTGAAGGTGGTCCAAACTTAAAAGAAAGCACACAGTTGGATTCTACTAGTTCATTCGTGAAGAATGATGTAATTTGTATTATTAAATTCAGGGTATAACCCCCTGAAATCATGATCTGAAGTTTAAAATATTGAATTTTGACAGAAAAGATGAGTTACAAGAAAAATCATCAAAATTAGAGTTTTGATGATGTAATGAAAAGCTCTTGGCAGAATAGTAAGGTTATGTCAGGCCATCAGAATTCTCTCTCTTAATTGCTGTAGCGTGTAACACTCAAAAGGTATTAAAGATCAACGTTTGAGCTTAAATTGAGCAGTTATGATCACCTACTATAACCTTAAATTGAGTTTAACAGTTATATGAGTGATACAATTGGTGAATACTATTAGTTTATGATTAAAACTAATAAAATCCACGAAATTTGGGGTTCTTCCAAGCCTCTGATGTCGTCAAACGTAGAGTTATAGTGATAACTCTAAATAATGGTGTAATAATGATATAATATGGTTTGATCATGATGTAATCATCCTCAAACCTTAAAGTATTGATCAATTCCAGTGGATATGATCAGTACACGTCTACTAGAATCCTGTTGGACTCTAGGAGGGAGGTATTTACTATAAATAGAGCTCTTTTTACTCTGTTTTCCCCTCAGACGCATCAAAAACATTAAATCAATTAGATCAAAGGTAATTTCTTTATTCTTTATATATAAAACTATTATATTATTAAAGACCAAAGACCTCCTTGTTAAAATCATCTATTTTGATGTGATTAAATCATTTATTTAATTGTTTTTGCTAAGAATCTCTCTAAAAACTCATTTCCATGTAAAAATGAAGAATATTAGGAATTTTTCTTTATTTTTATTGTAAATACAATTTGAAAAGGTTGTATTTATATCTTTTGGCGTAAAATACTTCAAAATTATTATATTAAGTGTTAAAAGTAGGTTATTTTCTCTTATTATAATAATTTTCTCTTTATTATTATTTTAATAATTCTTTAATTAATATAAATAGTATTTATATTAATTTATAACTATAATATTGGTAATATTATTGTTATTAATTGTTTTTTATTAATAAAAAACAATTTTTTACGCCTTTACTATTTGTTTGTAACAATAATAAAGTGCTTTTAAATATATTAATTATTTTATATTAATATATTTATTTTATTATATTATATTTTATAATATAAATTATATTATTAATTTTACGCCATAATTATAATAATTCTTTATTATTATAATTATTTTTTATCTTATTTATTTCATTCATAAAAAGGACCTAAAAATATGAGGGACTCATTTGTAGGACGTTTCACTATCATTAAGTTGATAGGAAGAAATGCAGTGGAGGTCAAACTCACTGAGGAGTTTTCCAGGAAACACCCAGTCTTTCCAGTGAGTTTGGTCAAACCATACTTCCAAACAGAAGAGGAAAAATTCCCCTCCAGGAAGAAGAACCCCACACCACCTCAGATAGTTGAAGTGGAGGATTCCCCAAGACCTGTGAGTAAAATCATCAGAGCCAGGAATATCAGACTTAATGGTAAGGATCAAAGACAATACTTAGTCAAATTCTAGCACCAAACAGCTGAAAGACAAATGGTTGGCAGAAGATGCCATACCAGATGGGAACCTTCACCTAAGGGGATTCAGGGCCTCTAGGAGGACTGAACAGTCTCATCAATGATGAGCCTTTTTTAGAGGGAGTGTATGTCAGCCTGTGACTCAAAACCAGAGCACAAGCATGACAACCAAAATACCATAAACCAATGCTATAGCCAAAATACCACCAAAAGATGGAGCTGAGCCAAATCAGCTCAAAAGGTATCAAACAAAAGAGGAAACTCACGTCTTTCTGAAAATATAAGTCCCATCACCATATGACAAGGAATAACAAAGTTATTCCTGCTCAAAGTTGTTGCTGAGCATAAACCTTAATTTTCACCTCTCATCTAAAATCTGGAAGAAGAGGCTTAACCCCATCAAATGGGTATTCAAAATGAAGCTCTAAGTCAGGGCTATCCAATGGTACCAGCCAAACTGAGCTAGTACCACTATCACTTGAGTTATGGTCAAATCCAGACCACATAAGGGTGAACAAAACATTCACCTCTCATCTAACTTCTACATTTTTAGTGTGAGATACCTAAAGTGGGGTCTTTTTGGAAATAGTACAATAAGGGCTATCTGATGGTGCCATCCACTGCTTTATATCTCAACTATAACAGAATTTATGAGGCAAACAAGCTCAATACAGCTTTTTGCCCAAACCATGCCTATGTACAAAAACCTTGTACATGGGATAACTTTGTGGTATTTAATGATAACCATACCAAATTGGGTATCATTGTGTAGAGCCCATACAGGGCTAGCCAATGAACCAACTTTGAGGACTATATCTCAAAACCGACAGAGGTATGGCCATTTGAAAGCTATAATCCCACAATATGGTCAATACAGCTGTATTATGACAGGATACAGTGCCCTGCCCAAAGTATGCGAACGCGGGCAGGGCAGCTGTACTGTACGCTCGCGGCTGCTGCGCACGCGAATCCAGCGGACGACCCTCATTCGTCAGAGGTCTGGAGTCCTATCCGGACTTTAACTTTTTTTTTTTCTCTTAATTCTTATTCGCTTGCAACCGTCTCTCGTCAGTATAATGACCACCATCGTCAAATCCGAATACGACCACTTAAAAGATGGCCTCGCGAGCTGTGACCTCAACAGCATTGCACCATCCAACCTTGATTCGCCCAATCGACTTGTCAGTTTTTTTTTTTTGTTTTTTTTTTAAAGAAGAAATTATGCTGATATTTTTTGCTTTCAGCTTTATATGCCTTACCTCGACATTGAAACCAGGGGACGTCTTGTTGGGATGCGCCAAGCAGGCCTCCCATTTCGAGCTATATCGGACCTCGCTGGAATTCCCCTCACGACTGTCTACGATACGATTGATAAATATCAGCGTATCGGGACTGTGAAGACCCAAAAAAAGAAAGGCCGACCTACAATCATGACCGAACGTGACCGCCGCGAACTCGGCCGAATAATAACCCGTGGTCGTCGATTAACAGTTGCACAGGTGGCCGACCTGATGACCCACATGGTCTCGACCCGAACGATCCAGCGAGAGATACATAAACTCGGGAAGCACTCTCGCATCGCCCCCAGAAAGCCCTACCTCCGACCTCAAGACTTCCAAAGGCGCCTGGCATTCGCCCAAGCCCACCGCCATTGGATGATAAACGATTGGGCCCGGGTCATTTGGACGGACGAATCGGCCTTCGAGCTTGGGAAAAAGGTCGATTGAGTACGAGTTTGGAGGACCCCTCAAGAGAAATGGATCCTCGAGAACCTCGCGGTCAACCACCGATCGGGTCGTCAATCGCTCATGGTCTGGGGGGCGTTTTGTGCAGCGATGCGAGCGCCGTTAATTTTCCTCAATGGTCGAATGACCTCGACCGAGATGGTGCAGCAGGTTTATCGACCGGGCCTGCTCCCGTTCGTAGCCTGGATGGAGCAGGCCCCCTGGATACGTGGTCGCGAACGCATCCTCCTGATGGAGGATAACGCCCCGATCCACACAGCACGAGCGAGTACCGATTGGCGAAATCGGCATGACATCCAGAAGCTCGATTGGCCAGCTCATTTGCCTGATTTGAACCCGATCGAAAACGTATGGAAAACGATGAAAAGCCAAATCAGTAAACTATACCAACCTCAGACGGTGGACGAGCTACAAAACGCGATTAACGCTGCATGGACTGACTTCCATGTTAACCTCCTCAACGACCTCCTCTATTCAATGCCACGCCGGATGGCCATGGTCATTGAGATGCATGGAGGTCCAACTTCTTACTAGGACCTCCATTTATAAACGGTACGTTTTCCTTTTTGTCTTTCTCACAGTAAGGAATCCATTTCTGATTTGTTACTCTCTTTCTTATTTCTTTTGTCGTGTCACATTGGGTTTCTTAATTTTATGTTTGTGTTTCGTTTTTTTAATAGTTATAAAACTTTGTTTAATGCTCGATGACTTGTAGTTACAACCTTTAAATGTAAGAAAAAAAATTTTGTGATTGACTTCAAAAAAAAGCCCCATCCGTGTGAGACCCCAATTGCGCAGTAAAAAAAAAATAAATACAGTTGCCTTTCTGTATTTTTTTTGTTTGCATACTTATGGCAGGGCACTGTACAGTTGTACTCTGATTGTGAGGTGTCAAACAGAAGAAGAAGCATGTTAGTACTTCAATACCTCATACGTCAGTCAATACTGGGTTTCCATACAGGTTCTGTACAGCATTCTACACGTCATACACGTCAGAATCACGTTATGTGGTCCCCAGATGAAAATTTTCACCCTGCATTGGTGAAAACTGCCCAGATGTGGTTTCAAAACCACATCTGAGCCCAATTCAGGGTATACAGGCTGTTTGCAAACCACAAGCCAGTCCTAGAGAGTGAAAATTCTTCACTTCCTCTACATGGAAAGGTCTAGCACCCTTTCCACCCCATTTCAGGATAAAAAGGAGCCTTTTCACAGCCAGAATTGTCTCCTCATCCTGCTCTTGAATATCCTACGTAGTAAACTGTCCAAAACGGTTTTACTCTTGGGTAATAATCAGGGTATAATTTTAATTTTAATTATTGTAGTTCTTATTATAGTAATCCAACTGGTAAGACTGCATCCAGGGTTCTCAATAGCGCTCACCACCACTATTTCTCAATAGTAGAGCCCTTTTATTATATTATAAACCATTATATTATTAAAAACTCTTATTTTAAAATTATTTTCACGTGTCACAGTCATAGGTCTAGTTGTAAATAGCCTAATTACTGCTTCAACATAGACTCCAGCTGACACGGACCGTGGACCATGGACCATGATTACGGCACACCGGCCGTAGAAGCCGTAGGGGGCCTAAAAGGCCTAAACCCCCCTAATGAAAGGGGGTGGCCCAAAACCAAAGATGATGGCTAGGGGGCCCAGAGCCCCCTGGAAGACTAAAGGACCCCCAGGCCCCAAAAACAAAGATAAAGGCCTGGGGGTTGGTGATATGGAAATTGGCCAAGGAGGCCAATGATTGCAGGATATGGCCAAATGGCCATTGAGCACCAGAGAGGACCAATTGGCCATAAAAGATATGGTGTGGCCAATTGGCCCCAACTTGGCTCCAGGTTAGAATTGCCGCAACACCCATGGAGGAGGGTCAATCTTTGTGGTTGTGACAGCCAAGGCGTAAGCAAATTTCCAGAAATGGTCAGGAATACTGCTCTCAGACAACATGGCTACCGTCATATCACCTAGGGTGCGGTTGAGACACTTGGCTTTACCGTTCTCCTGCAGTAAATAGGGCAGTGATGGATGAAAACCAATACCTATCTTTGAGAGTGCCATGGTGAGGGACACGGAGACAAACTCCCTGGCATTTTCTATCCGTAATGCTTTTGGGATGATCCTCAGTTGAGAGGACTGATGTGTGATTGCAGCCAGGGCAGCCAAACCCGACTTAAGTGGATAGACAATGCTGTACATTGAGACGTGGTTGCGTATGGTTAATAGGTATTGGGAGCCTTGCGGATCTTGGCTGAATGGACCCATAATGTCGGAGACTAGGAGATTGAGCGGTTTATCCATTGGGACATCCACGGGTGCCTTTGCCAGTTGGTGGGTGCTTTTTGACTTTGCACACACTTCACAGTAAAATGGCTGCCAAGATTTTAAATCAAAAGAGGGGACATGCTGCTTCAAAAAGTATGTCACCACTTTGTTGCTAGCATGCCCAAGTCTCACATGCCACTCACAGCAACTTAGTTTTGATGTGGCTGGGAAAGATAGCAGATTCATTTCAATCAAAGGTAGGGAAGAGGTCTCAGCTGCTGACTCATTGGTCTCTTCCCCAACTGTAACATTCCTCCACCAACACTTGTTATGGAAGGTGGTGATGACTAGGTGATTGCATACAACTAATGAATGCATCAGGCCACTAAACAAAGGAAAAAACCCGCCCTGCACAATCTTCCAATGGAGAGTATTGTGCCCAATACTTTATTGGAAAATGCCACATCTCCGATGACAACGAGACCCCCTCTTACCAGGATTCTAAGTGTTGCCATCTGGGTGATTGTGATTGATGAGTTCGAGTGCGGGAAAAAAATGTGAAAAGGGTGAATGGCGCGTAAGTCAGTTGCAAATTTTGCAGACCCAGAAAAGTGTATGGAAGCACCGCTGTCAATCAATACCTTATCCACAGCGTGACGTTCCACGAATTGGACTTAGGAAACCCTTTCAAATTGGTACCAGGAGCCCAAGAGCAAAGGTGGTCATTCTTCCAGTGTCCTTGCCCTGAGTTGGCGTGGATTGGGGTTTGCGACTCCCTTGGTGTTTGGGCAGTCTGCACACCACTTCCTGGGTAAACCACAGTGAAAGCAGGCGGCCCCAAATTTGTCAACAAGATGGTCAGGGGTCATCTGACGCCAAGGGTATGATGGTCCTGGTGAGTGTGGCCTCTGAGAGTGAGTTGGGGTAGTAGGTGGATCCGCCATGTGGTAGACGAAGGGAGAAAGCTGATGGGTGTTCCCGTTGGTCTTTGTGGAGGCATTTAGGATAACCTGTCCTACAAATGTTGAGCTTGGTTTCTCCTCCCCCTTCGCCAGGATAGCAGTTGTGACTAGTTGGTCGAGAGTCGTGGGAGTGTGGCACACAGCTTGAGCTAGGAGGCCTTTAAGCTCATCGGCTTCAATGCCTAGTTTCTTGAACATGGAAAATGTGAAGCATGATGAGAGAACCAGCACGTTGTTTAGTTGGGGAGCACCAGATCCATTCTCGACCAGCATGCCAAGCATTTTGTGTACAATCTGGAGTTTTTCAAAACAGTTTCCAGGGCAGCAAGGTGCTTTGATAGTGTCAAAAAAGTCCTTGGCTGTCAATGGCAAAGGCGTGATACCTATGCACAAGGCAAATTCGTGCGTTATGGACACATCGATAAAATGGCAAATGGCTCTGTTTTCTTCTGGCAACCAATTGTCACTTGAGGACAGGGGGTTGTTGATCAACATTTCATTGTTGAGAGCCACACAGAGAACCCTGTTGAGACAGGTCAACCACTCTGCAAAATTTGACCCATCGCTCTTGAGCAGGGCAAAGCAATTGGCAGCGCGTTAAGGTTTCTGCATGAAGTGAGAATAAGCAGAAGAGGGGCCCAAGGAGAAGGAGCAGGTGGGGGGAAGACAGCGCCATTCATAGTGATTGAATTTCAGAAGCGTCGGAGCTGCAAGCTGATTTTAACGACATCACCTCATTTTTAAGAGAGTTTAACATTGAGTACATATTGTTGTTTGACAATGGCTTTGGTTCTGCATCGTCATTGGCTGCTTACTTTGCACAGGTAGAAGCTGACATCTTCAAGACAGCCTATTGCTGGAGCTAGGTAGAAGCCAGGCTTTGAACCTAATGAGATCAGGGCAGATGTAGCAAAGCTCGCTCGTCAGTAAGGTTCTTTTCCGTCACCTCAAAATGTAAGAGGTCAGTGCATTACCTCATGAGATCAGGGCAGATGTAGCAAAGCTTGCTCATCAGTCAGGTTCTTTTCCATCACCTCCAAATGTAAGAGGTGAGGAGCAGGATTTGGACTGGACCGTAAGCGGCTTATATGTTACAACTAGACATCTGTGGTGTATCATACATGCACATTGTGGTTTGGTAAAATACAGGTAAAGCTTTCTTACAAGAATAATCTGGCTGACGCATTGGCGCATCAGTCAGGTTTCAACAAATAGAATCTGGCCAATACAGGTCCTTTACAATCTGTACAGGATCTGTACAGGAGGAGTGGTAGTGTTGAGTGATCATACAGTTTCAGGATGGTGTATCCAGACTGTATTGGGAACTATTGGCGCATTTTGGGAAAAAGTGGTTCACGAAAACAAATACTCACTCAAAATTTTGGTGGGGCACTTATAAAAATAATTCTCACGCAATCAGGGTTTTTCTCTGAGGAGGAAATAAATAATTTTTATGTGAACAAAGAACATAATAGAAATTGAACATAACAATCATTTAAGACAAAGAATTAATTTAAAAGAAAGTATTACAAGACATAAAAAGTGGAAAGAAGACAATTCTTTTTTTCTAAGAACCTTGAGACCATACCAGTGATGTCCTCCTTTGGATAAGCCTCCATTGCCTTGCCAAGGAGGGAGTTTAGTTCCTCCAGGAATTCCCGGTGCATCTCATTTCGATGAGTTGCATCCACGAAAGGAATCATGTGGAGCAAGCAACGATGCTCCAACAAGATTCGGTTGATCAATTCGTGGACAATGGCTCGAGGAATTCCTGGCGAGCGTCATCGTGGGAATGAGAGGAGCTTGGCACCGGGGGGGAGGAGGAGGTTGGGTTCTCGGGGGCAATGAGAGGGAGATCCTGGGAAGGAACCGGGGTAGGAGTGGAGGGAGGGGGAACAGGAGGGGAAGATGGTGGAGTTGGTGAAGAAGAAGGGGGAGGGGGAGGGGGATGGGGGGATCCGACGGGCGTATCGTCAATGATGATTATCGAGCAAGGAGTGGTGGGACAATCTGGAGACGGTTGAAGAAAAAATGAGGAAAAGTGGATATGGATCGAAGAGAAAGGAGGGGTGACTTACCATAAGGTTCCTCCGTGGATTGTGTAGGAGCCACCTCAGGTTCTGGCTCACAAGTCGTATCGTCCTCAGGTTGTTGGGACGATGGACTCGGGCCAGGAATAGGTGGCTCTTCAGTTCGGGAGGGTTCTAAATAAGGAGTAAGAGTCAGTTCACTCAACTCAAAAGTGAAAGTGAAAATGAAATGAAATTTTGGCTGCTTACCGCAGAATAATTCCTCAGACCATCGGGTGCCACTCGGGCCTGGAGTGGGTTGCCGGGGGGTTTGCTCGCGAGGCAAACTAGGAACGGGAGAGTCATGTCAGGGGGGATTTGGGGGGTTTTGTTCTATGAGTAATGGAAAAAAGTCAGTATTATTGCGTGAAGAGAAAGAAAACTTACTTTGGCGTTTGAATCCCATCAGTGACAAGACATGGTGACAATCAGCCCAAGCTCGAATGTCCTCTCGCCATCGCCATCCTTCATCGGCCGGATAATCACTTCGCTTCGGGCGAGGAGTGAAGTGACCATCGGATGGTGGCCTAGGAGGGGGAGTGGACAAATCAATACTGGAGGGGACAGGGCTAATCGTCCGGAATCGTTCCCGTTGGCCTGTTTGGGGGCCCGGCGTCCATTCACGCTCGGAAATGGTTTCATCATTGTCGACCACAAAGGAGTCCTCGCGAGGGCGTCTTGGGTGGGAACTCCTCTGGCCTTGTGGTCGGAAGGGGCGGACAACGAACGAACATTTCTTGTGTGCTTGTCGGCAAGCATCACAAGCGTCGTTCGTTGTCGAGGAACGAATGCAGGGGATACCCCGCTTGGTGCATAAAGTGCACGACATCTAAAAACAAAACAGTTGAGGTTAGTAAATGCATACAAAGTAAACAATCGAGAGAAAAAATGAAGACGTACGATGAATTATAAATTTAAAATGGAAACAAAATAAGAACGCTCTAGTCCGAAGTTTTTGAAAGTCTGGAAAAGAGCCGTGAAGAAAAATAAGTATTAATATCGGTACATAATGTTGACAAAAGTTAAAAAAAGAGGTAACGCACGAGGTGGATAGAAGGGAGGTTCTGAAAGGATCAGCAGAAGAAAAAAAAAGGCAAAAGTAAGGGGAGTGGGTTTAGTGGAGTGCAAAAGACAAAAGTAGAAAGGCAGGAAGACCAAGGGGAATACCCACAAGAAGGACAAACGCGGGTGAGGTTGAACAAAGTGGAGCGGGTGAGAAAGAAAGTGAAGGGCGTGTCGTGTGAAGATGGTCTTTTATACCATGGTGAAGCTGAGACGATCTCAGCAGTTGCAGCACCCACAAAAGGCTCAGCTTCGAGGCGTGTGGGCAAAATTGAAGCTGAGTCTCAGCGAATGCTGCAACTGAGAAGTGAAATGCTCGCGTGAGGCAGAAGAACAATGGGGGTTTGGCTGAGTATTGCAATTTATTGAATTGTCAAGCTGAGTCAAATCCCCTTTGTTTCCTTAAATAGCCACCCGATCACCCAGGAGGGTGGTTGTGAGGCCCTTGTTGAATGTGCATTGTGGGTGCAATGCACAAGTGACCCATGCAGAAATGCACCCAGTGCATTTGGTCACAAGTGACCGCCGCAAGATCACCGGCCGTATGGCCTGGTGATAGTCTTTGAACAAAGGGGGGGCTGTAAGACAAGTGATTACAGCGTGAGCTTGCCTCGACCCATTGCTGAGGTTTGCTTTTGGGTCATAATTGAAATGCTCAGTGGCTGAACATTTTAATTGCACAGTGATTGAACTATTGATATAACAATATCAAATGCACCATGCTGAGCCATTGTTCAGTCGTTTTTGTATGCACACAATCTGAGCATTTGGCACTGAATCGGATGGCATTTCAGCCAGGTGCAGCATTTCACACGCTTTGGTGAAGTGCTCCAAACTGAGCCTTCCAATGAACTATTGCAAAAATAGTTCATTCCATGGCTTTACTGAGCACTTTCACACGGTGCTTTTGACCATGATATGCTCAGCTTGCATGTGCAAATCGGGTGAAACGCAATGCTGAGCATGTGGCACATGAGCTATGTATATGCAAACAATCGGAAGGTGCATGCACATTTGCTATATGCATGCAGGCTCAAGTACTATTACACCTTCCTGATCTGTACAGCCAACACTGTAGTACGCAGTACACCTGTGTAAATGTATGCTGCAGGGCAAAGCAAAAGCTGTTCAACAATGTAACATGCAATCACGTCAGGCCATTGAGTCATATATCTCAACTGCATCCCTTTGATGCACCTTGTTGGACAGCTCTGCCTAACTACGGCACAGATGCGCATGTAATCCAAGTTAATGTAAGTGGGTCATAGTGGGATGACTGTTTATTTGGGTCATACGCAAAAATTGGATTCCATCCGGGGCCATTATTGGGGCAAACAATGACTGGCCCTGATTGTTCATCCCGCGTTCTCATTGTCGGGCAGCCACACGCTTGCATATGCATCCCCAACGGGTCATACACAGGTAACTTTCACACACCTGGAAGACATTTTACTGCCAGTGTTCCGACCGGCTAGTTTCTTGGTTGGGTGGTCAGCTTGACTGCAGACGCTCACCTGAGGCCAATCAGTGTGGATTTGCTTCAGCCTCATCCACATTAGAATAATCCCAGCCTATGTTTGCGTGGGTATCTCCCACCATGGGTCATTTTCTGCACGTTCTCACGCGCCCCGCACAAGCTGTGGGGCCTGGCTTGCAGCTGCAAATTCCCTTGCGCTTGTGGCCTCTTTCTCCGGAGTTTTGTACACGCGTGAGGCAAAGACCGTGATCCCAATCTCGGGGGATTAGTAGCCGCCTCAAACGCAATAGGGGTGAATGTATATGTGGATCAAGCCTCGCGGCTGGCGCTCCCTTTGATCATCCCTGTGAGCCTTAGAGGTAATTTCATATACCCAAAAGACCACAAATATAAAAAATAACATATTAATATAAATAAAATAAATTTATTTATATTATTAAAATAAAAATAAAAAATATAAATATAAAATTATATTAAAAATAAAAAATTAATTATAATTTAAAAATAAAATTACTTTAAATTTTGTAAATATAAAATTACATTTATACTTGAAAAATTTAAGTAAAAATGAAATTTTAACAAAATTGTGAAAAAATAAATAAATTTGGAAAAAAGTTAAATAAAATTTATTATAACTTTTTATCCAATAAATAAACATATAAATTTTATTTCACCATTGGATTCCTCATAAAAAATCAGGTGGGGTCACCTCTGAGTGAAATTTTTGTAGCTCAACTCTAAATAAGCTTAAATTAAGTTTTTAGTATTTTCAATACAAAAGTTGAAAATCCTCAAAACCTTAATTTAATTCACACCACATGTGGTGTTAACCATCAATTTTTGTGTTAAAATTGAGGTGTTGTGTTTAGTTTAGAAGTTATGAGGAATTAAAGTATTTTCAATTGAATTCAATTGAAATGTCAAAATGTGCGCGTGTATTACATAAGTGAACTTTGATTTACATATGAGGTGTCAATTATTACTGTATTGTACTGTACAATTGAATTGAATTACATATGTAAATTATAAGTATAATACATGATGAGGAATTAAAAGAAAAATAAATTGGAAAGATTAAATTTGGGGGGGAAAAGGAACTCCAGCTCTAAGGGGGAGCTAGACCCCCAAAATCCTTGCTGACAGGCGTGGGATGTCAAAATTCACGCAAAAGTTCATCACTTTTGGCCTGGAATTGAGTTACAGGGTCTGTGGACTCAATTGATGATGAGGTTTTGATACCAACTGGGGTAGTTTTAGCTGTTGCCAAGAGGGTAAAACTACCCTTAAGATAAAACAATCATAATAAAAACAGTTTTAACTGGTTTCTACGGCTCTGACACACATTCTGACGTGTTTTGAAGGCTCTAGGCCTGGTATTGCTATAGTAATGGCTGATTTAAGGGTCTAAAATGGCTAAAAATGGCTTAAACCAGCCCTTTTTGGTCTAAACCAGGGTTCAATGATGCCATAATTGGCTTTTCTGTTGTCAGACTGTTTTTCACGACTGACAAGAGTAAATTTTACTTTTGGAGCAAGAGAATTGATAGCTATAAAAGAATGTCTTCTTTGCCCCACTTTTCTCTTCATGTTAGAATCTTTTCCTTTTATTAATTAGTTTAAACACTGTTAAACCAATCAATCAAAGATTCCAACCACCAATTTATAATCATTTTAATCCTTTTAACCACGTGAAAAAATCATTATAATCATTGTTTGTAACTCTTATAATCATTTTTACCCCTGAACCACCCCAAAAGTGAATTAAAGCATCTTTCATCACTGTTAACTTTGTCACTTTGTTTCCAAATTCACTCTGGTCACTTTTGGGCGTGTTTTCTCTTTAATATTCTTTTTAAAGACTTTTTTCTTTAATTAATTGCTTGCAGTTCTTTGCTCAATTAATTCCAATTGAAATTGCTCTTGAAGAAATTTCTTTTGTAGCCTTAAAATATCTCTTGTAGAGTATTTTTTGGATAAATTTTTATTGTTGGTAAAACAATAAATTTTTATAATATTATTGTTTTATACTAATAAAGTTATAAACAATAAAATTGGCGTGTTTTCTCTTAAAAATAATATTTCATACTATTTTTAATTGATTTTTACCTTATACAAATTTTGAGGACAGGAAAAGTACTTGATTTTTAATCAAAGTTTCATATCCACACCTTACATTTGGGGGCCCAGCTGTGATATTTTACCTGTGACATATTTTTTACTCTTTTTAAATCTTTTTTTCTTATATTGAAAAATTTAAAAACATATAAAAAATACTTATAATCCAAAAAAATCCTTAAAAAATAATTTTTTTCATATTATAAGTGAGGCTTATATTTTTATTTCTTTTTTGAAATAACCTTTTTTTTACTTAATTAATTGGCTTTTTCATTAATTTTAGTGTCTGACAACGTGGTAAGACAAGAAAACATTGAAACAGCCTCAACAGTAACCAGCATTATCCCTGCCAGTACTGTTAATTCTGATCATAATAGTACTGTTATTGTGACTCAAAATAATCAACCTGAACCAATATCTTCTGAATTAATTAACTTGGATATAAGTAATACACTTCAGAAAGCCAAAAATTTGGCCAATAGTAAGTTTTTGACGTAAAAATACTATTTTAAGCCTTTTTTAACCATAATTATGCCTTCAACCAGGTCAGGAGCCAGCTACAACCCCTCAAGCAGCTCCCAAAAAGGTAATAGACGTGATTATGGCAGAGGCCAACCAGGTACAGAAGGAAAAGGGTCAGTTGATGACTTCCAAACAACTAAAATGGGTCATTCTGAAGCTGATAATACCATTTTACCTTCAAAAAGAGCTGACACCGCCACAACAAGCCTCTGTGGACATATACAAAGCCAGCCACAGTGCATACAACAATGCACTCCAATTCAAGGAGTACCAGATCCTTGCAGACCTGTGGAAGAATTGCATGAATTCTTACCTGACAGTAAGAAAATTCTTGGGCCATCCCAACACTTGCAAATTGCTCAATGGATGGCATCCATTGATGGAGAAGAAAAACATGATGCTTTTGACACTAGAATGGAGGAAAAACAACCCTCCACCAGCCAAACCAGTGCCAAAAACAGCCCCAGTGGCCAGCAGCAGCAATTCCAACGTGAAAAAGCAGCCACAAACTCCAAACAAGGGCAAAGGGAAGGCACCAGCCCCAAACCCTTACAGCCAGGGCTACAGAATCCCAAAGATTCAGCAGGATGCCATGGAAAATGTATTTCAGATGGCCAGAACCATGATGGAATTACAGAAGAAGGAGGAAGCCAGATTAAGGTTCCAGAAATGATTTCTGACATATTTGATTCCATCCCAGAGTTGTATAATGCTATAAATGACGTGAAAAAACATCTTTCTGATAAAAATGACACCATTTGTAACAACATTAAAACAAACAACCTGAGTCTGTGCCAAATTAATGAAACACTTATGTGTTTTGAAAAAGTTTTGAGAACAATCAAAAATTCCAATAATGATAATTCTTCTAACAATAAAATAAATGAACAATCTGCCATTATTAAAGAATTAACAGATAAATATTCTAAATTCAATATTGATGACATAATTGAAACAAGAATTAAACAAGCCATAAATATTATCAAGACAGATAACAAGAAAGTCCTTGATGACATTTCAAATTCATTTACTGAAGTAAAGACATATACCATTGCCTTGAAAAAGTGTTTTGATGCTTCACAAGAAGAAATATCAAAATTATCAATGAAATTGAATCAAGTCACTGCTGATAATACAAGACAGACAGAGTTATGGCAAGAACTTACACATAAAGAAGACATGTATAAAATTGAAGTAATAAATTTAATACAAAGCTTCCAACATGAATACAGAAATTCCCAAAGGTGTAGCAACAGTAAAATGAATGACATTGAACAATTACTGAACACCCTACCAAGAATGTCTACACCTCTAAATCAAAATGAGGGCACAAGAATTTCAAATCCACAAGTATTGGATCCTGATAATTCACAATTAAAAAATGAATTATCCACTTCTTTTCATAACTTGGAACCATCAATGGGCCAAGCACTCTTGAAAGAAGTTCCAAAACTTAAAGAATGGCCTCACTTCAGTGGTGAAGGAGAGTATGACCATATGGAATTCATTAGAGGTATTGACATGATCAAAGAGGATTTTGAATTACCAGACAGATTGGTAACAGCCAGGTTTAACACCTTGTTTACCAGATCAGCTCACAGATGGTACATCAAAATAAGACAAGCACATGGACACCAGAGTTGGACTTGGTGGAAAACCCAAATCATCAACAAATGGGCAAATGATGCTTGGAGGTTTAAAGTTGAAACAGCCTTTGAATCTGCCAAATTTAATGCTGATAAAGACAAAGCTTTACCATGGTTTTGCCAACAAAAGGACAGATTAACAGCATTATATCCTGACATGTCAGAATTTATGATCCATAGAAAAATTCTGAGACAATGTGGAGGTGACTTAGAGCATGCTGTCAAAAGCAGGACTACTGAACAATCTTCAGCAGAGGATATTATCAATATACTGGAAGAAGTAACCACCAGAACCAAAATTGGTTCTAGTAGGGTGAATCTTAAAACAAGGTTTAATACACCTTGGAAAGATTCTGTGGACAAAAACCCCAAAGAAAATTCTAGTAATATTAAATATAAATCTGCAGATACAGTCAGAAAATGCCATATTTGCCAAAGCACCACCCATTTAGCCAATACATGTCCAAAAAGGGGGGAAATCAATGAAATTGACATTGAAAAAGAACCAGATGTTGAAAAAGAAGACATAATTGAAGACAATTCAGATGATAAGTCATCCATATTCTCTGAATCTTCAAAAGATATAGAAAATATCAATGCCACTTTTGACATCATGGAATCTTATTCCCACTTACCACAATTGA
This sequence comes from Austropuccinia psidii, assembly GCA_023105745.1. Lineage (NCBI taxonomy): Eukaryota > Fungi > Basidiomycota > Pucciniomycetes > Pucciniales > Sphaerophragmiaceae > Austropuccinia > Austropuccinia psidii. The sequence continues at coordinate 10,916,019 of JALGQZ010000001.1, forward strand.
GCAATGGTCAAGTTGATTTATCAAAAGTTCAAGATGCACAACTTATGAAGACAAAATCAAACAGAGGAAAAGGTTATACAGCTGGTAACTCCTGTATAACAGAAGTGGTGATTGACAACAAACCCACCAAACTTTTGCTTGACCCAGGAGCCTTCTGCTCTTGTGTTGGAAAATCTTTTCTTAAGACTTGTGTACCAAATTTTGAAGACCAATTGTTACCAATTGATGGTATAAAATTCAACAGTGCAAGTAACCCAATGAAAGCATTAGGAATCTTTGAGACCAATGTCATATTCCCACACATAAATGGGAATTTAAGGATCACAGTTGAATTTGTTGTTATGGAAAATTGCTCTAGTACCCATTTTATATTGGGAAATGACTATTTAATCATGTATGGGATAGATTTACATAATAACAAAGACAGATACTTTACAATTGGAGACAATAAGCGCCAGAAATTTGCCTTTTTACCCTTTAAAAGACAAATTACAGTAAACAAAGTATCACCAGTCAACTTAGAGTTAGAGAAATTCAAGTCTGAACAGTTAAATGAGGCTGAAATAAGCCTTCATCTGACTGATAAGCAAGAAAATGAACTTTCTTCCCTTTTGTATGACCACAGAGGAGCATTTGCTACAGACAAAGAACCCCTGGGAGCAATTATTGGTCATGAAGTTGACATCATTCTTAACATTGAGAGACCTTATCCACCACTCTTAAGAAGACCTGCTTATCCAGCAAGTCCAAAATCAAGAGAAGCTCTAGAAATTCATATCAAAGAACTTCTAGACCTTGGTGTAATAAGAAAAGTAGGCCACAATGAGGAAGTAGAAATAACTACACCAGTCATAGTGGCGTGGCATAATGGAAAATCCAGAATGGTTGGGGACTTTAGAGCTCTGAACACTTACACTGTTCCAGACAGATACCCAATACCAAAAATCCAAATTGCCCTTACTCAAATATCTCAAGCAGTGTATATAACAACTATGGATGCCCTTAAAGGATTCCATCAAAATGTAGTAACACCAAGAGCAAGAAAATACTTGAGAATTATTGTTCATTGTGGAGTGTATGAATACTTAAGGATGCCCTTTGGTATCAAAAATGCACCTTCACACTTCCAAAGAATGATGAATGAAATCTTCCCTGAAGAACTCTCAGAAGGATGGTTAATCATTTACATTGATGACATTATTATCTGTTCAAAGACTTGGGAGGAGCACATGTACAGATTTTCAAGAGTTTTGACAAAAATCCAATCAGTAAACATGAAAATCTCCTTGAAGAAATGTCATTTTGGATTTAAAGAACTTAAGGCACTAGGACATGTTGTATCTGGTTTGTCCCTTGGAATTGATAAAAACAAAGTTGCAGCAGTATTGTTAAAACCCATGCCTCAGAATAAGAAGGAAATTCAGTCATTCTTAGGTTTTGCAGGATATTACAGGCAACACATTAAAGACTTTGCATCCATAGCAAGACCACTTTATAAGTTGTGTGACAAAGACACAGTATTTGAGATGACTGTTGACAGAGTCAAAGCTTTTGAGTCTCTAAGAGAAGCATTGACCACTGCTCCACTCTTACTGATGCCAGACTTTAAATTACCTTTCAAACTGTATATTGATGCATCAGGGGATGGACTAGGTGCTGCACTTCACCAAGTTCAGATCATAAATGACAAACCTGTAGAAGGACCAATATGTTTCATATCCAGGCAAATCAAACCAACTGAAGCCAGATATGGAGCAAGTCAAATGGAATGTCTATGCCTTGTCTGGGCCTTAGAGAAATTGAACTATTTCTTAGAGGGATGTGTTTTTGAAGTAATAACAGATTGTACAGCTGTGAAATCACTTTTGAACATGAAAACACCTAACAGACACATGCTCAGATGGCAAATAGCCATACAAGAATACAGAGGCAATATGACTATTGTTCATAAGGATGGGAATATTCATAAGAATGCAGATGGACTAAGCAGATGGCCATTACCAAATAGCATTGATAATCCTGCTTATGTTCCAGAAGAAGCTTCACCACAAATTCCAATAGAAGGAATAAGTGTTACAGACTTGAACACCACCTTCTTTGAAGAAGTCAGAAATAGTTACACTCAAGATAAGAATTGTAGCATCTTATGCCAATTACTTAACAAAGACTGTAAAGACAACTCTCTAATACATGCCTTGGATGAAGTATGGAGAAAATCTTATAATGAAGGGAGATTTCACCTACTGGATGGTATAATTTACCACAGAACCAAGCACACATGTGTCATGACAGTTGTAGACAGGTCATTAATCAATCTTGTACTGAAAGAATGCCATGATAGTCCCTTTTCAGGACATCTTTCTGAGGACAGAACAAGAGAGAAAGTAAAGACCTGCATATGGTGGCCAATGTGGCAAAAAGATGTTGCAGAATATTGCAAAACCTGTGACAGATGCCAAAAGGCAAATAAATCCACTGGCAAAAGACTTGGAAATATGATGAAAATCCAAGAACCAAACAGACCTTGGGAAATTGTCCATATGGATTGGGTAACTGGCCTACCACCAGGAGGTGACAGGAGCTATAATGCTTGCCTAGTAATTGTGGACAGATTCAGTAAAACTCCAATCTTTTTACCATGTCACAAAGATGATACAGCCATGGATACAGCTCTTCTGATATGGAATAGAGTAGTGTCATGGACTGGGATATTTACAAATATCATCAGTGATAGAGATCCCAAATTCACTTCAGCTCTATGGACAAATCTTCACCAATTATTTGGCACAAAACTGTCTTTCTCTACAGCCTACCACCCACAAACTGATGGTCTGGCTGAAAGAATGATCCAAACCTTAGAGGACATGGTGAGAAGATTTTGTGCATATGGCCTTGAATTCAAAGATTGTGATGGATTTACCCATGATTGGTGTACTCTGTTACCAGCACTGGAATTAGCATATAAAACATCAATCCATTCCAGTACCAATCAGACTCCTGCTATTCTAGAAAAAGGATGGAACCCCAAGTTACCCCAAGATTCCTTGAGGAAAGACTTAATTGAAATACATCCCACAGCTGCTAGCTTCAAAGGAATGCTAGACAAAGCTAGAAAGCATGCAGTGAGATGCATGGAGGACTCTTTTGCATATGCTAAAGACAAATGGGATAAATCTCATGCAACTCCAGATTTCAAAGTGGGGGACCTAGTTCTTGTATCCACCACTAACTTCAATAACATCAAAGGATGTAAAAAGTTAAAAGACTCCTTTGCAGGACCTTTTGTGATTAAGGCCCTCCATGGAGAAAATGCTGTTGAAGTAGAGTTATCTGAAGAACTTAGCAATAAGCACCCTACATTTCCAGTAAGCTTGATAAAGCCATACAAATCTAGTGATGCTGAGAAATTTCCCTTGAGGAATAAGATTCCCCAAGTTATACCTCCTATTGAGACATCTGGTACTAAGAAAATAACCAAAGTTCTTAAAGAAAGGAAATTAAGAACCAAGAAAGTAAGGGAATACCTTGTTAGGTACAGTGACCCAACTTGTGAAGATGAATGGTTAGAAGAGAAAGATATACCAGAAGCCACCAAACTCCTGAGGAGATTCAGACACACTAGAAACACCAATATTACAAAGTAATATTCTTTTTTTAGGGGGAGGGAATGTGAGCCTTAGAGGTAATTTCATATACCCAAAAGACCACAAATATAAAAAATAACATATTAATATAAATAAAATAAATTTATTTATATTATTAAAATAAAAATAAAAAATATAAATATAAAATTATATTAAAAATAAAAAATTAATTATAATTTAAAAATAAAATTACTTTAAATTTTGTAAATATAAAATTACATTTATACTTGAAAAATTTAAGTAAAAATGAAATTTTAACAAAATTGTGAAAAAATAAATAAATTTGGAAAAAAGTTAAATAAAATTTATTATAACTTTTTATCCAATAAATAAACATATAAATTTTATTTCACCATTGGATTCCTCATAAAAAATCAGGTGGGGTCACCTCTGAGTGAAATTTTTGTAACTCAACTCTAAATAAGCTTAAATTAAGTTTTTAGTATTTTCAATACAAAAGTTGAAAATCCTCAAAACCTTAATTTAATTCACACCACATGTGGTGTTAACCATCAATTTTTGTGTTAAAATTGAGGTGTTGTGTTTAGTTTAGAAGTTATGAGGAATTAAAGTATTTTCAATTGAATTCAATTGAAATGTCAAAATGTGCGCGTGTATTACATAAGTGAACTTTGATTTACATATGAGGTGTCAATTATTACTGTATTGTACTGTACAATTGAATTGAATTACATATGTAAATTATAAGTATAATACATGATGAGGAATTAAAAGAAAAATAAATTGGAAAGATTAAATTTGGGGGGGAAAAGGAACTCCAGCTCTAAGGGGGAGCTAGACCCCCAAAATCCTTGCTGACAGGCGTGGGATGTCAAAATTCACGCAAAAGTTCATCACTTTTGGCCTGGAATTGAGTTACAGGGTCTGTGGACTCAATTGATGATGAGGTTTTGATACCAACTGGGGTAGTTTTAGCTGTTGCCAAGAGGGTAAAACTACCCTTAAGATAAAACAATCATAATAAAAACAGTTTTAACTGGTTTCTACGGCTCTGACACACATTCTGACGTGTTTTGAAGGCTCTAGGCCTGGTATTGCTATAGTAATGGCTGATTTAAGGGTCTAAAATGGCTAAAAATGGCTTAAACCAGCCTTTTTTGGTCTAAACCAGGGTTCAATGATGCCATAATTGGCTTTTCTGTTGTCAGACTGTTTTTCACGACTGACAAGAGTAAATTTTACTTTTGGAGCAAGAGAATTGATAGCTATAAAAGAATGTCTTCTTTGCCCCACTTTTCTCTTCATGTTAGAATCTTTTCCTTTTATTAATTAGTTTAAACACTGTTAAACCAATCAATCAAAGATTCCAACCACCAATTTATAATCATTTTAATCCTTTCAACCACGTGAAAAAATCATTATAATCATTGTTTGTAACTCTTATAATCATTTTTACCCCTGAACCACCCCAAAAGTGAATTAAAGCATCTTTCATCACTGTTAACTTTGTCACTTTGTTTCCAAATTCACTCTGGTCACTTTTGGGCGTGTTTTCTCTTTAATATTCTTTTTAAAGACTTTGTTCTTTAATTAATTGCTTGCAGTTCTTTGCTCAATTAATTCCAATTGAAATTGCTCTTGAAGAAATTTCTTTTGTAGCCTTAAAATATCTCTTGTAGAGTATTTTTTGGATAAATTTTTATTGTTGGTAAAACAATAAATTTTTATAATATTATTGTTTTATACTAATAAAGTTATAAACAATAAAATTGGCGTGTTTTCTCTTAAAAATAATATTTCATACTATTTTTAATTGATTTTTACCTTATACAAATTTTGAGGACAGGAAAAGTACTTGATTTTTAATCAAAGTTTCATATCCACACCTTACAATCCCACACATTCCCCCCTGGAAGCCCAGTAGGCATCAGTCAGCAAAACACTTCAGGCAAAACCAAAGTCATGTTTGGTGGCATGCCACCGAACATATCTCACCCGCCCACACACAAACATCCCCACAGTGAGATTTCCCTTTGAAACGGCCAACATTTCCCAGTAGGTACCTGTGCAACAATTAACCTGGGGAAGATATGCATCCATGTTTGCTGTCACACCAGCGAACATGACTGCATGCCTCTAATATGCCCTCCACAATAAGTTGCTACAACCTCCCCAATTTCGGATATGCTAATGTCAACCTTGTTCCATCAAGGGTTTTGTACCTTGCTGCAGATCAAGCAGTCATATCGGTGCACCCACATTTTGGCCACCTTGCCTTGATATATGCCCCAAATCGGATATGAAAATTATGAGCCCAAGGGGCCCACCCCCATCATGACCATGCACGTAACCACAGGCCACCCCCCCTTGAACCCATTGCTGCCTCTCATATAAGTTCCCCAACTGCGCTTATTTGTCTTCATTCCATTTAGCTAACCCTTCCCGATCATATAATTTCCAACTGTCCCCAAATAATTTAAAATAGCCATCATGTCAACCCCTTTGCAACCACTTTGCATTGGGATGATTAATATTCATATTCAAATAAATAGTGATATAGCCTTAAATCCTGAGGTTTCCCACTTAGCTTCTTGGATTATCATATGGCACAATCAACACAACATATTTGTTTATCTCCCCAATCACCAGCATGCTATTGGCTCTCTACCTGGAACCCTTTCCAAAACGTTGATACCATTCCTTGGGGCACCAAAAACTTTCATGCACTGTGGTCCTGGTGGGGCATGGATTGAAAATTGCCAATCCAATCCTACTCAAATATTATTTGTTGAGGGAGTATTTATGACTGATGCAAATGATCCCTCCTCATCTCAGAAACCCAATCTAGCATTGATGTTCTTCACATGGTATCCAAACTTTTTATTCATAATGGGAAGCTTTCAAACACAAAATTTCAAGCTTAAAATGCCCAAAGAATATGACTGTAATACTCATAGTCAATGTCAACTATTTGCTCCCACATTTCCTGTCTGCAACTCGACGCCAGCTTCAATTCCTGCTGTTTCATCATTGATTTCCAAGCAAAAAATGATACAATTACCCAGTGGATCAGACCTCCCCATGCCATTATTCAAATCCCCCTCCTCCCTCATCAAAAGACCAGACTAGCTTTTCTCTGGGATCGAGAAATCCCCAATGGCCAATCAGCCCGTAACCTTTTGGCCACCTCACCCCCAGGATCCACTTTCAATGCCAGGCACATCATTACAAACAAGGTCGTTAGCTCATTTGAATCCCTTTCAACCAATACCCCTCTTGGAGGACTGCTCGTGGATGATATGGGATTAGGTAAAACCATTCAGGCCATTGCTCTAATTGGTACCTGCAAGGAGCGGATGATTGCAAACCCCCATCGCTCCATGCCCACCATGATCATCTGCCCCCCTTGCTTAATTACCAACTGGCAATCAGAAATAACTAAGAATGCTCAGGCTGGAGCACTGCATGCCAAAATCTACCATGGTCCTACTCGTCACTCATTATCCAAAGACGAGATCCTAAAATATGATATCATCATAACTTCTTACAATACTATCACCCAAGAATTTAAGCAAACCAATACCTCTACATCATTCATTTTTCAAATCAATTGGCATCGTATAATTTTGGATGAAGCACAGTGAGTGTCTGATCTTAAATGATTCAAATTACCTTTTATATCCAATAACCCTTGCCCCATCTTATAGCTATATTCGCTCTCAATACACTGCCACTCACGGTGCCATTAATAGCCTCCTTTCATCCCGTAGAATATGTTTAACGGGCACACCTATTCACAACACCATTTATGACCTTTTGGGCATAATATCATTCATCACTCAACCCCAGAGCGCCGATCAAGATAACTGGTAACCATTAATCCTGAGTAGTCTTTCCAAAGGTTGCAATGATATCTTGCATTTGGCATTGCGGCATTTAAGTTTGCGCCGCACCAAAACCACACATCTCGAATCCCTCCCCACTATTAGCCATCATTATGAGCTGCTCCCACTCAACCCAACCATGCAGCAAGAATATTCCATATTATATGAAGAATTCCTATCATCAAAAAGCAAAGTACCAGGAGAATTTTTCAGAAATATTAATAAGCTGCGAATATGTTGTAACCATCACATCATGCTTAACACAATTGCGGAGGCGGATTTGGAAGACCCCAAGGGCAGGAGCACTCAGGATAACTTTCCAACAATCAAACGAACTATTGTGGATGTGGAAACATGCATGATGAGTAGTAAAATTGCACACCTCCTACAAAGCTTAATGAAGAACAAACAAACAAGGTGTGGTCCAACCAAATCGGTGGTTTATACCCAATGGACCCAATTTCTAGATTTGTGCGTTGTTTCTAATATGCATCCATTACCAATTGAATCCATCTGACTTTTTCATATTGTAGAATTGGTATTGCACTTGCCCATCACTCTATCCTTTCAGCACGAATTGATGGAACAATTACAGCACAAGCACAGGAGAAGGCACTGGAGAATTTCTTCAATAATCCTGAATGTGAAGTACTGATTGCATCCATTGCCGCAGCTGGAACTGGCCTCAATATAACTTGTGCTAATACGGTCTATTTAATGGTGAGGGGACCCCCAAAATTTTGCCCTGATTTGCGGCCCCTGACATCCACATTTCCAGGAGCCCAATTGGAACCCAGCCATTGAGGCTCAGGCTGTTGATCGACTCCATCATATTGGCCAACAACAACCTGTAAAGGTCATCCACTATATCACTCCTCATTCAGTTGAGGTCAACATGCGGAAGGTACCTTTCAAGATCATCTTTGACCCTAATTGTATTGCTATTCTAAAATCCTTCCTTATGGAAATGCCATTTTCCAAACACCAATAGGTCCAAGAAAAGAAAAAATCATTAACTGCGTGAGCCTTACTGATATTATATAATTTGTGTTTGACCAAGTTGATAACTCTTGTTCACCCTGGCATAGGTCCACAATTATGAACACCATGAGTTGGATTGAACTCCTTCAATATTTCCTCAATGAAAATGAGCAATAGAGTCTTATTTCTAAGGGAGACGGTGATACATTCCAATTCATATTGTCTATATTCTGACATATTTAGAAAGCTGTTGCATCTTTAAGAAATAATACTCAGATTGTATTACACCTGCACAAATAATTTCCAAAATGTTAATTTGTAACGGTGCTATACATTTATATTACTAACTTATTGCAGAGCATCACCATTTGGCCTAATAACTGGCATGTCAAGTATCTTGAGGGTGCTAGTCTGCATCTTACTACAGCCTTTGAGCCAATCTTGATCAAATACCTGAAATGATAAGCCTTCCAGAATATCACCATCATCTGTCGATTGTAATTCTGGCAATCTATCAATAGTTTTTTTACCCTTTTTTTTAATGCAATTACAAAACTCTATGTCTCGATCCATTTTTAATACCAATTCATTAAATAACTGGGAGCACCAGCGTAATCCCACTTTGCAGTAAACTTGACGGCCATTTTCCAGTACCTCCTCAGTATCTGAACATACTTGAGGGTCATTGAATTGTGATGCTAGAATGGGAAATTTAGCCGTATCACACCATTCACAATGGCGCTCACAGGTCTGCACATGATCAAGTAGATCATCATCAGTCTTTGCTCACAAAGAAGAACATATACATTAACTAACCCTTTGACAAATCTTCGCGAGCTTTTGATTCTCCTTCTTTTTAACCAAATACTCGGCATCCTTTTGAATAGACTTCCATTCTCTTTTCAAATAAGTGAAATATCGCTCCATTAAAGCCGTCACGACCCCATAGTTATTATGATCCTTGTTCCAACAGTAATGATGATACTCGGTGCTGACCAGTGCAAGACGGAATGTACAGTAAAACACCATAGACATCAGCTCATTGAATGGATGTTGCCATGAGCTCTCCCAGTCCCAAGTGAATCGCTTTAGTCCTAGCGTGTGGAGCTCATTTTCGCAGTAGCTTTGGAAACCCTGAGACTGAACCTGTGTTGATGGCTCATTGAAAACATCCTCGGGGACATATCCGAGATGACCAGCCACTTGAATTGCAATTTCACGCTCTTCTGTGCTTGGTGGTGCTGGTAGTGAGGAAAAATCCTTATCCCTAACTTTGAGTAGGAACAGGAAATGTGCATGTACTGCTGATCGCATTCCATGGACATTCTCTGGAAGTTTGACTTTGAGCCATTTTTGTTGCTCCTTCTGGCTTGCACGTTTCGCCACATTGTGAGCTTTAAGAGCCTGGTTCCTTTGCTGTCTGACCTCGGATTGTTCAAGCATACTCTGGGCAAGGGGCATTTGAGGATGGGTGAACTCATTATTTGACTGAGTGCCATGCTCATGCGCCGTGAAATTGTCCCTCCTTGATCCTCATTTGTTTCGATTTGAGTTGGAGACATGTTCTCATCCTCATCATCCACCATTTTTTCTCTTGATGAACTGGCATGAGCTGTTCTTGTTTTGGAGGCATATGGATGATGACGTCCAGTAACTTTCTCTTTATGGACCAGAGGTGAAGATGCATAAAGTTCATCACCTGCCATGCACATCATCAGTTAACACATCAAAAAATTAATGAAGACTGGTCATACTCACAATCTTCAATTGGCTCCTGAGATCGGACTGACTTGCCTTTAGGTGCCATATCTAACCCATGAAACAAACATATCAAATTGTGAAAAAGGTTATACTCCAAAATTAAAATGACTTACTTTGATGAAGCGTCAATCCTGGATTTCCCTCCAACAGACCACTCCAAGTTACATTCTCCAATGGTCTTTTTCGTCGCCCCCCATCCACGCGCCTTTCATCACCCACATGAACCTGAGATCCTGATGGAATATTGAGGGTTGGCTGTTTACTTTGGCCAAAGGGATCCTGGGATGCGACTGGATTCCGACCGGGATTAAGGAGGAACTCACGTGGAAATTTTGATTGGGGATTAGCGTGTGATGAGATTTGAGGTGTGCCTTCTGGCCCCTGAGACACATGCGTTTGTGTATTAGTGGGATTCGGGGGAATTGGAGTGACGGAAATATTTGGGATCGACCAAGTGCTTGAAGTTGGAGCCTTTGGATTGCCCACATCAATGTTAAGACCTGATACATTCATTCAGGATGCGATAGGGGTTTTGAGAGGAATGTTGGGACTCAATGGTGACTGTGTTTGAAGATATTCTATGCTAGATTCACTATTTGAGTCATGAACAGAACCTGAATGGGATTTATGTGACTTGAAAGATGACATAAGGGCCGAAAAAGTACAGTAATATTTTTAACTAGATAAAACACCTCAGTATTATGATAAAATAGAGTGATATGAGATGAAATCTTTTCAAATTTAGAATAGAGAAATTCTATGAATAGTTGGAACTAAGTGTTGCGTGAAAGTCCAATAAGCCTCTTTTTAGGAGAATCCTCCCTGCCTCCTCTTGAGCTCCTCCGCTTCTATCGGAAACCACCCGGCACGGCCTACCACCATATAATGTAATATTTCCTTGATCTCAAAGGGGACCCATCATCCATAAGTAATCATATTTGGTAACATTTCCGCCTCCCCATTGTCACATTTTGTGAATTATCCAAACTGCCAATATATGCATTGAAATTCCACAGCATTGTACATCTGTAAAGGGGTATATTCATGAAGGATTTACCCACAAAAGAGACATCACCTTTTCAAGAAAGGCAAGACAATCCAAATCACATTCCAACCGATTAAAAGCCTGCTGCACTCAAACCAAATACCAAGACTTTAGCTGCACTCCAACCCCTTATGTAATAGAGTTATATCGTTATGTCTGTAATAAGGTTTAAGCCATGTACGATGGCGTGCCAGCATACATGGTTTGAATGTCAATCCCCTCAAATCAATTATGACACATCCCGATTGGAACACCCCTCAAGGGTCAAAACCGTAGTATCACCACGTGTAAATAAAATAGAATATGTATGAGCATTGAGCAGCATGGCATTTGACCCAACTAAACTGGTAACCAATTCTGCCATCCAGATGAGACATGTTACACTTTATCAGCTGCAGCTCACGCACCATTGCAAATGGGATAAGATTCTCAGATGGCTCAAATCATCTCCCCCTTCATAAAGAATCACTAAATTTCTTTTCCAATTAATAACACTCCTAAACACTCTCACATCAGCCATAGATATCTATACACAAACCAACCGTACTCCCAATTCCTGCAATAATGACAACCCACCGCTATTCCTCAATGTGTTTATGCATGTGTCAACACTGCTCAACTCAAACACACTCTTCCCCTGAGGGTGATAGGGCTGGAGTTGCCTTCACACCTTTCCAATATAAACAGCACCTTAAAAAGCTCAAATCAACCATTGCACCCAAATCTCTTCCAAACATCCCTACTTCTGCATCAGGATCTGAGTGCCCACAACTTCTTTTGGATCAAATATTCCCAGCTGATTATTGACCATTGACCCAAAGCACCTTCTCCACAGCACCGGGTCTCAATTCAATTGCACAGAAACCATACAGCAGCAGTCAAACCCTTCCTCCACAAGACCTTGGAATGATAATATCTGCCATTCTATCATTAAGGTATAATATACCCCGCAGGGCTTCACGCATTCTCAACCCCACGCTAAACCTGCTGATCAAGTCCAGCATCTCAAGCTCCGGTGGTCCCCCCATTCCTGCATTCCATATACCTCAAGATCTGAGTACCATATTTGAACATCTCCAATTGGAGCCAGTCATTCAAAACTATATATGTTGTCCTCAATTTTTTATCTTAATGGCCTTACTGAATCAGTCACAACTGACCAACCCCACTGTCAACGCCAGAATGACCCAAATGATCATGATCCCCCTTGCACACAATCATTAGGCAAATTCATCTCTTCATTTGAACCCCGCACCCAAAACACAACCAACATGAAGCAAAAATTTATACCAACAAAACATTTCATTTATCAACCATTCAAAAATTGGCTTGCCAGATTTCTCCAGCGGGCTGGAATTATGGACATTCTGCATCAACATCAACAATCCCAAACTCCCGAAGATTCCCCAAAACGTGACGTCTGGGATGGATTGGTCTGGAGACGCTTCACTTGCACTAGAAATATCCATGACCCCCCATTCATGTCCATTCCTGGTGCATTGGCATTCTCCATTTATGTGGACTGGTTTAATGCACATGGAAAGTCCACCCGGTTGACCAGCATTGGACCTATTATGCTTATTTGTCTTAATCTCCCCCCAAGTGAAATATTGAAGCCAGAGAATGTCTATGTTGCAGAAATCATCCCTGGTCCGAAGGAGCCAACTTCCCTTCAATTGAATTATTTATTAATGCCACTCATCAACGAGCTCAAAGAGCTATGGCAAGGTTACCATTTTTCACCCACCTCAACAGGTCCTTCAGGATCCTTTATCCGTGTTGCCATTCTCACAGCCATTGCAGATGTGGTTGCCATGCGCAAGCTTACTGGATTTATTTCCCATTCAGGCAACCACTTTTGTAATTTTTGCACCATTCACAAAGCTCAAATTGAAGAAATTGGTCCTCAATTTCACTACACACGCTCATATCAAAATCATAAATCAACCATTGCCAAATGGCTTCGGGCAACCCCACAACAAAGACAAGCAATTTTCTCTGAGTATGGAGTGCGATATTCAATTTTAGAAGACCTTCCGTATTGGGATGCAACCAGAATGGTTAATCTTGACATAATGCATAATTTAATACTTGGAATTTTGAAGGATCATGCAGCTTTCAAATTGTGCATTCCAGAGTCCAAATCAAAAATTTACCTCAGGTCCCGCAGGAAATCCAATGACACCAACATTTCAGACTCAGATTCCATGACCTCCAACAGCTCTCTTGATAAAATCACATTGAGAGAGGCCCGCACCCTGAGAAGAGACGCAGCAAAAATAATAAATGAGCCACTCCCCACTACTTCCACCCAAAAAAACTACTTCCCAATGCCCACCCCTCACACAGAACATCCATCTAGTGGTTCTGCGGAGATTCCTTCATTTGATGCCGATTACATCCCCACTTCTGAAATCCCCTCTGAATTGGATATCACTGCACTGAGTGATCACGAGATCAAGGGTGAGGCTCTGGAGCATCTCCGACAAATCATATCTGAGACAATAATTCCCTCATCATGGACAAGAGTACCTCGCAACATGGGTTCCCCCTCTCATGGTAGCTTAAAAGCCGCTGAATGGGCTCTCTTATATAAGGTCTATATTCCATTTTTAATGCTCAGTCAACAGATGTCATTAGATGTACCCCAATCCGCGAACATTCAAAGAAAAATGGGTCAGTCAGAAGAACTTGCAAATGAACTAACCAAGAATATATTCCATTTGATTAGTGCAATCAACATTGCCACAAGTTGGACTGTTTCAATAGGAGATGCGACTGCATTTGCTGAACATTGGAAAAAATTGAGCCTTTCCAATAAACTCTTGTTCCCAAAACAGAAAAGTAAACCAAATCATCATTTTGCTGATCATATTCCCGAACTCTTCCAACGTTGGGGCCCAGCACAAGCCTCAGCCACATGGGGTTATGAGCGCTTGATTGGAGTATTTGCAAAAATGCCAACAAATAACAAAATATGTACGTCAATTAATAAGATCAATATATTCACATTGATTAAACACCTGAACTGAATAAGATTAACTTCTTGCAACTCTGAATAGATGATATAGATAAAACCTTACTTCAACATATCTGTCGATGTTCCAACCTTTCCGTTCTCCTGAAATCCCCATTCGTGCCATGTGAAATAAAACAGCTTTTTGAATCACAGCCACCTGCCCTGTTCAATGACCATAAATATAACAAACCATCCCGCCATGACCAAGAAAATTATGATTGCCTGGTTGAGTACTTACAGAATTTTCATGCAACAAGGGAAATAGTTGATTGGATCAGCTTAGACACTACCGTGCAATCCACAAGTCCTCCCACTTCAAGGATTGTCTCACCTTGGTATTTTCAAGTTTCAAACATTAATATTGGGAACAATATATTTTCAACTGAATCCAAAAATGTCAGCAACAGTGTGATATGTTTTCTGAGGGGCAACTCACGACGATTTGGTATTATTAATAGCATTTTTAAAGTCTCTGAGCCATCCACCATACTGAACAATAACTTTCTGATCTTAAAAACTTTGAAGATTGATGTGAATTTCTTACCAGATTGGCCGCATCTGAATATTTATAAAGCTGTTGGTTTTGATGATGGACACTTGATTATATCTGAAGAAGAAATAGAAGGTAACTGTGGATTGTATGATAACAAAGTTCTGTCATGTGGACTGCTTGTAATGATAAAGCCGTTATTTCATGAAATTTAGTCTACAGAAATGCAAATCTCTAAGATTCATTAGCAATTTTGCTAGTGAAATAACTGCCTCAAAATTTAGTGACAGAGACATGCCATTGTGACAAGCAAAGCCCATTCTTTCACATTGCCACAAAGAGCTTACTATTTTGACATTGGGTACAGTGTGAATAAAGCAATTTCAATGATCAGATGACCCACACACTCACCTTTCACAGCATCCAAAATTTCTAACTGCGCCATCATCATGTTGGAAGGGGAAGCGGCCCTTGCGCACATGCCAATGCACATGCAAGCGCACCCGCACCCGCACAGGCCAATGCACACGCAAGCGCACCCGCATCCGCACACGCCAATGCACCCGCACCCACACACGGAAGTGCACAGGCCAATGCACCCGCACCCGCACCCGCGGTATTGTGCGGC
Organism: Austropuccinia psidii; assembly: GCA_023105745.1. NCBI lineage: Eukaryota > Fungi > Basidiomycota > Pucciniomycetes > Pucciniales > Sphaerophragmiaceae > Austropuccinia > Austropuccinia psidii. Next base: position 10,931,432 of record JALGQZ010000001.1, read on the forward strand.
GGACTCTACTTGTGTCATCTGCAAAACGACAATCCTGCTCAGGCGGAGTCCTTTCATGGACGGCCTGGTGAAGTCAAACCCCCCGCCTACATCAAGGCTGGCTGAAGGACCTCTTTGATGTGTGTTTGTGCAAACAGGCGGGTCTTGTGTAATTTTTACCAACCATCGGACGGTTGCGGGATGATCAGGTGGTGAGGAATCTGAGTTGAAGGCACAGGGGAACCAATATTGGTGGATGTCACAGGATTTGGTGTAAGACAACAGTAGGACGTGTGCTCGACGTTTGCTTAATTTTCGCTTGACGTGAGCTCGACTTTTATCCTGCTTGACGTTTGCTTGACGTGAAGTCAATCACCAACAATTGACACAAGATTCTCCCTGGTGTGGTCTTTTGCCATATCCAAGTTCCATTACTGTACTTTTGGATAATTTGACTCTTCCACCATGGCCAGTTCCTTCCGCCATGGATTTCTTTCATTTCTGTGTACCTTATACTTGCATGACCTTTGAATGCAGTATTCAATCTAGCAGTGATCCAGTGGTCTGGTATGCTTGGTACATCAATGAAGAGTCCATCAATATAATCTATGAGTTCCATATGATCATATTCTCCTGATCCAGAGAATTTGGGCCAGCTTGAGGCCTCAGGAAGCTGTTTCAAGGCTTCCTTCTCTAAATAAGACATGCCATCTCCATCTTGGTATTGTGATGGAGATCTTGCCTTATTCATTGACATGGCATCTGGTTTGATGTCATCTGGTTGATATGGATTCTCCATAGCTTGTCCTTGTGGTTGGGGCTTCAAGCTATGGTAGGCATTAAACAACTTGTTAATGTCTTAATCCAGACACTCCCTGTCCCTTGTGCTGTGGTGTTGTTCTTCAAAGACTATATTCAGTCTTTTGTTGGTTTCTTCAGAGGCTTTTCTCAGTTGAGCATATCCTTCTTGAAGATTCTTAACTATTTGTTCCAAGGAGGCTTGAGTTTGTCTCATCCTCTCTTGGCTAGCTTTAATTTCTGAAAACTGCTTTGCAGATTGTTCAGCATATTGGGACATTTGTAACCACAGTGTATCACTGTTGATGTTACTCTCAGATGTGACAATGTTATTTTCAGTCTGAGTGGGGGTAATGTTTCTATTACTAGGACTACTGATTCTAGAGTGGTTTACAACTACTTCTGGTTCTTGTGTACTTCTTTTACCAAATCTAAAAGCTTCTGGATCATAGGGTCTGACTCTTTCCTCCTCTGGTTGAAGGAGGCTTTGTTCTTGCCCTTGTTTCCTTGTCTTCTCCTGGGAACGTCCTGGAATTGTGAAGAATGGTGACTCTTGGCCACTGATCTGCTGGTTTCTGAATGGTGTGAAGCCACTGGAGAGCTGATTTGGCCTGCTCCTTGTGAACCTGAAGGAATCTGAGTAGGCCCTGTCTGGGTTAATTGTTCTTCTATTGCTTGGATAGTGGCTTGATTCTCCCTTATCCTCTGTGCCCTTGCCTCCAGGAGTCTGTGCTGCCTGGTAGGATTCCAACCTTTGGTGATTACCACAAGGTCTTTGAAGTCTATCTCTTTGAGACAGATCTTCTGGCAACTTGATCCAAGTTCTGCCCAGTGAGTTGCTAGGTTGAACCTCTTGTTGTCCATGCTCCATTGAAATAAGTCTTTGAGGAGTTGGTGGATCTGAAGAACTTGATCCATATCCTTCCAGTCCTCTGGTTTGAGGTTCCTGTTGAATTGGAGTGTGAATGGCAAGGCTGATATTATCTCCCTCATTGTTTTGCCATCCACCACTGTGTCCAAGGTGTCTTCTTCCAGGTCTTCTGGTTCTGGACAATCCTTCTCTGTCCTCTGGCTGGTTCCTTTGGAAGCCAAGGTTTCTGAGGTATGCAGGGGACATATCAGTGTTTGCAAGCAGTCAAAAACTTTATGTTCTTAGGGTATTTACCTTTGACTGTGCCTTGTACAAATTTATTATCTGCTGATTTGGGCAGTTTGCCTTTGGAGGTTACAACTGGGTTAATAATTGTAATCTTCCCTGTACAAGTGGTTAAGGTTGGTTTACCTTGTATTGAAGCAGAGTTTTGTGGTTTTCTACTCCTCTGAGTGGCTATTGGTGTCCACATTTTGGCTTTAATGAGGCTTTCACTAAGCCTTTTTCCTTTGCCCTTGCTGCCCTCTAGTTCTGAGGGTGTCACTGGTGTGTTGGCCTGTGACTGGGTCTCAGGTGGTATGAAGTTTTCTTCCACTGAATCAAACAGGAAAAAGAGGGCTTATGTCAGTTAAGACTTTTTAAAAGGCTGGTTTGCATGTCTAAGAATGGCCTCTGGGCTTGTATATTATTACAATATGCCCTTGTATTATGACAATGTAATTGAATTAACAATTCCACGTCAAAAATACAGATTAATGATATGTGGTATACTGTTTGTATACCAATATCTCACAGAATACTTGCAATTAGCAAGTATAATCTGTCAAAAGATGGTTTATTACAGGGCAATTGAGTTAACAATGTGTCCAAACACGCCTCAACTGTTGGTTTATCAGTATGAGCTGTCTTGATTCAATTAAGAATTAAGACTTTATTAGTGGCTTAAAAGTGTTTTTATATACAAAACACACCAAAAATACTGGTCTTGTGGTTATTAGCCACGTGACAGATACTCTATAATATATGAGTATTTATTTAAAAATTGAAAAAATATATATAAAATATACATTTATAAAGAAAATGACACCTAAAAAAGGTAAAACAGGTGTCAATAAATGATAAAAAAGAGAAAAAGCTTAATTGCAAGGTCCAAGAATAAGTAAAAAACACGGCCAGGTCCCCAAAATGCCAGGCTGAGTCTATATTGAAGTGGTAATAAGGGTATTTACAACTAGAATTTTGACTGTGACACATATAAAATTGATTTAAAATAAGGGTTTTGGATTGTAAAGATGATTTATAATACAATTAAGGGGTTCTACTATTGGATAATAGTGGTGGTGAGCGCTATTGAGAACCCAGGGTGCAATCTTACCAGTTGGGTTACTATAATAAGAGTTACAATAATTAAATATATAATTATACCTGTTTATTACCCAAGAGTAAAACTGTTTTTGAAAGTTTACTACGTAGGGTATTCAAGAGCAGGATGAGGAAAACTATTCTGGCAGTGAAAAGCCTCCTTTTTATCCTGAAATGGGGTGGAAAGGGTGCTAGACCTTTCCACGTAGAGGAAGTGAAGATTTTTGCACTTTCTAGTACTGGCTTGTGGTTTGCAAACAGCCTGTATAACCTGTATTGGGCTCAGATGTGGCTTTGAAACCACATCTGGGCGGTTTTCACCAATACAGGGTGAAAATTTTCATCTGGGGACCTCACAGCCTGATTCTGACGTGTATGATGCGTAGAATGCTGTACACAAACTGTATGGGACCCCAGTATTGACTGACATATGAGGTAGTGAAGTAAAAACATGCTTCTTCGTCTATTTGACACCTCATATTCATGGTTATGGGATATTATCCCATGGCAAGGCTGTATATGACAGCAGGTGGGATTTTGACCTTAAAACAGCCATAACTTTGTCAATTCTTGAGATATCAACCTCACAATTGGTTCGGTATGTAGCCCTGTATGTGCTCTACACAATGGTACCTCATTCGATATGGGTATCATTAAATATGGCAAAGGTATGCCATGTACAAAACTTTTGTACATTTGCGTGTTTTAGGCAAAAAGCTGTATTGAGCTTGTTTGCCCCATAACGTCTGCAGTAGTTGAGATATGGGGAAGTGGATGAGACCATCAGATAGCCCTTATTGTGCCCTTTCCAAAAATACCCCACTTCAGGTATCCCACACTAAAGCTGTAGAAGTTAGATGAGAGGTGAATGTTTAGTTAACCCTTATTTGGCCTGAAATTGACCATAACTCCAGTAATATTGGTGCTAGCTCAGTTTGGCTGGTACCATTGGATAGCCCTGGCTTAGAGCTTCATTTTTAATACCCATTTGATGGGGTTAAGCCTCTTCTTCTAGATTTTAGATGAGAGGTGAAAATTAAGGTTTATGCTCAGCAATAACTTTGAGCAGGAATAACTTTGTTATTTCTTGTCCTATGGTGATGGGTCTTATATTTTCAGAAAGAGGTGAGTTTCCTCTTTCTTTTGATAACTTTTGAGCTGATTTTTCTCAGCTCTATGTTTTGGTGGTATCTTGGCTATACCATTGGTTTATGGTATTTTGGCTGTCATGCTTGTGCTCTGGTTTTGAGTCACAGGCTGACAAGTATAGGGGCAATACAACCATTTCTCATAAAGATGTGAATATTCATAAAAATGCAGATGGACTGAGAAAATGGCCATTACCAAATAATATTGATAACCCTGTGTATGTTCCACAGGAAGCTTCCCCACAAATCTCCATAGAAGGAATCAGTGTTACAGACCTGAAACCACTTTCTTTGAGGAGGTAAGAAAAATTTATACTCAGGATAAAAATTGTAGCATTCTATGCCAATTACTTGCTAAGAACTGTAAAGAAAATTTTTGATACATTCCTTAGATGAGATATGGAAAAAATGATATTATGAAGGAAGTTTTCACTTACTGGATGGTATAATTTCCCACAGAACTAAGCATACATGTGTCATGAAAGTTGTGCACAGGTCCTTAATCAGTATTGTACTTAAAGAATGCCATGACAGCCCTTTCTCAGAACATCTGTCTGAGGACAAAAAAAGCAAAAAGTTAGAAACCTGCATATTGTGGCCAATGTGGCGGAAGGATGTTTCAGAGTATTGCAAAACCTGTGACAGATGTCAAAAAGCAAATAAATCCACTGGAAAAAGACTTGGAAATATGATCAAGATCCAAGAACTCAGCAGACCTTGGGAAATTGTCCATATGGATTGGGTAACTGGCCTTCCACCAGGGTGTGACAAAGGTTATAATGTGTCACAGGGGCTCTTATGGAAGCAAGAGGGCCTTGCACTTGGGAATCAAGAACTCACTTGGAGGGCTCCAAAAGATGATAAGAAATACTACATAATATACTTCTTAAGCAGGAATAAGAGAAAGGACAAATATGCCAAAGATAAAAAAGAATAATAAGAGTGAAGCCAGAGGCCAAAGATAAGAGAAAGCCAAAGGCCAAGAAGCCAACCAAGTGAATCCTCAATTCACTGTTTCAACCTTCCAGAAAGAACAATGGAATTAGTAAAGGATATGACCACCAATATCCACTGACAGACAAGGAAAGAAAAGAGAAAAGGGTACTAATGACTGACTCAAGATTATCAGTATTAACTTTAATAAGGTAAAAGAAAATAAGGATAAAAATAAATCCAATATATTAATTAACTGGCGAAAAAATCCCCAGGTGATGAAAGGTAGCTGGTATATGTGAAAACTGAAAGATTGATCCTGGAAGGTGGATCAATGGCTGTATTGTCCAGATCGGGAAATACAGTTCTGGCCATCATGAAATTTGAACTGTGTGATGGAATTCCCACAGTGGAATATGAAATGACCCAATTGGGCCAAGACCATACAGGTTGATTAAATGAGGCCTGTATGGATGAATTGAGTTGTCCAAAGGAGTATTGAATACTTGATGCCTTGACAGCTGATTTAAATGATTTAAAACCTCTTGAGAATTGCCCTTGAATAATTGTGAATGAATTGTGCCAACCCAACTCCTGCAGATACAGGTGGTTGGGATCCTTGAAGAGTCTTATGATTGCCGCCATAACTTGTCAGACTGATGAGCTGATTAATCCTCCTTCGAAATGGGCGTTGGGATTTGAGACCTTGAGTTGGAAAGGTGGAATTGGATCCTGAAAACTTCACCATTGGATTGCTGAGCAAAAATGGTGCATAATGGTATATAATACCATATATGCACCATGCCTACAACCTTGAGTATGGATGGTATGAAGGAAAGGAAGAAATCCCCTGGAGTTGAGGGGAAAGACAGACTGAGCTGATCTGGTGGTTGCCAGAGGCCATGGCTGAAATATTGGTCCATGGTGGTCCATGGCCAAAATTGGGTCCTACAGGATTTATGGCCAAAATGGTGTCCATGAGCTTTTTGGTCACTTTTGGGTCCAAGGAAATGGTGGCCAAAATTGGCTCAGGTGGGCCCAATTGTGGTTTGGGACCCACCTGGCCTTGAATCCTAGGTGGTTGGCCCCTTTTGGCCTCATTGGATTAGGCCAAAAGGGGCCTAAATGCCCTACGTACCGTGGACCGTGAATCATGGCCCACAGGCCGTAGGAGGCCTAAATGGCCCAAAAAGGCCATTTAGGCCAAAACCCCATTAATGAAAGGGGTGGCCGTGAATCCATGGGTAATGGCTAGGGGGCCTGGAGGACCCTAGAAGACAAAATGACCCCCCAGGCCCAAAATCAAAGATGAAGGCCTGGGGGTTCGTGAAGTGGGAATTGGCCAAAAGGGCCAATGACGGCAGGATATGGCGTGAGGCCATAAAATGGCCATTCAAAAGTGTTGTGGCGTGGGCACCATGGAACACCCAAGGGGGCCAATTGGCCATAACAGATATGAAGTGACCAATTGGCTCCAGGTTGGATTGCCACAACCATCAAGGAGGAGGGTCAAACTTGTGGTTGTGACAGTACCCCCCTACCTTGATTGGTGAGCTCCTGAGCACCAAGATAAGTTAGAAGCCTGTTGAGGCTGCTGAGACGGATTGGACAGAGGGGTTCCAGAGGTATTTTGATCTTGAAAAGGAAATTTTGAACTAATAATGTTGGCATATGAATTGAGGTTGACATAGTCTTCTCTTGACATTTGGCTTGAAAATATTGAAGGATTGAATTTGACGTAGAATTTTAGCGTAAAGATTAAAATAAAAGAAATTTTAAAGAAAAATAAGATAAAGAAACCAAAAGGGAAAATAAAAAAGTGAAAAATTTTGAAGGGGGATCCAATCTTCATCACGGATTTTGATGGTTGATTTGAATGTGGCCAAGGACCTGGAATAAAAGAATTTGATGCCAGGTGCTCACAGAGTGGCCAAGGTGATGTTTTGAAAAGATTGTAGACCCCTCAGGGAAGTGCACACCAGGACAGGAACTTACTTTTTGAAGTTGCCAATCCCGCCAGTGCCATAAATAAGAATATAAATTTGATGAAGGAATGTCTTGAATTGGAAAACTTGGAAAGGAAAATGAAAGTGAATGGTCCATTTTCCCAAGTGAAAAATGGCCATAATTTTGGAATTGATGTTGAAAGCCAGGCCAACGAATCTGTGTCCAAATTGCAAAGTGCTCACAGAGTGGCCAAGGTGATGCTTACAACAAAGAGGAGTAGAATACCCCTAAAGGTGCATACCAGGAGTGGGACTTACGTTTGGTAATTCCTCTTCCCACCAAGAACCACAAAGATCAAGCTTTTGAAGAATTGGGTCCTGGCTTTTCAGGATACAAAGAATGGAAATCTTTGACAAGTTCAGGACAATTCTTGAGGTTTTCGGCTGGTTCCCAAGTGGATCTTTCTGGGTCTTGGCTGAAACCTTTCCATTCCACCAGATACCATAACTTTCTCCTCTTGAGCTGTGAATCCAGTACTTGAGTGACTTCCCATTCCTCTTCTTCTTCAATGGTAATTGGAGGAGGGGGCTCTTGATGCCGATTTGGGATTGTTGATGTCTTGACTGGTTCCAGAAGGGAGATATGGAAGACTGGGTGGACGGATTTCCATTGAGATGGAAGGTTGAGGTGGTAAGCATGAGAACTGACTTTCTTCAAGATTGGAAAAGGACCCAACCATCTTTTGGATAGTTTTTTGGTGGGTCTGGTTGATTTGATATTCTTGGAAGAAAGCCATACCATGTCACCGGGATTGAAAACAGGTGGACTTGCTCTACCTTTATCTGCATACATCTTAAACCAGTTTATGGAAGCTTCAAGTTCTTTCTTGACATCTTGCTGTACTGATTGAATTTTTGTTGATGAATTTCCAGCAGGAGTATCCTGAGTGATGTGAACTGAATCAAAATGTGGATCTCTTCCATAAACAGTGAAAAACGGGGATTGCTTGGTTGAAGAGTGATCAGGATTATTGTAGGCAAATTAAGCCAGAGGGAGCCAGGTGTTCCAATCATCTTGATGATAACTGACATATATCCAAAGATACTGTTCTAGTATCTGATTTACCCTCTCTGTCTGTCCATCAGCTTCTGGATGGTAAGCAGTTGACAAGTCTCTTGAAATCTTGAGCTGCTGACAAAGATTGGTCCAAAAAGAAGAAACAAAGAGTAAACCTCCATCACTGACAATGCTTAACGGAAGTCCATGCTTTGAAAAGATATTCTTGATGAATAAATGGGCCAAGTCCAGGGAAGTGTTGAAGACATTGTTGGAATAAAAACCGCCATTTTTGAGAATCTGTCCACTATGACCAGGATTGAATCAAAGGGATTGGACGGTGGCAGTTTAGTGATGAAGTCCATTGAAAGACAAATTCAAGGACCATTTGGAATTGGAAGAGGTTTGAGGAATCCAAACTTCTTATGGTGAATATTCTTGTTTCTTGAGCACTGTTGACAGGATGAAACATAATCCTTGATAAATTGAGTTATGCCGGACCAGTGGAAATCCCGCTTGACAGGTTTGAGAGTCTTCTCTTGGCCAGGGTGGCCAGCTAGAGGAGAATCATGACGTTTTTGAAGAATACTGAGTTGAATTGTGGAGTCATTTGGGACTACCACCCAATCTTTGAAGAGAAGAAGTTGGGAAGAGGAATCAAGAGAATAATCTTGGACAGATTTACCTTTACCCAAATCTTCAAGGATACTTCTGTACTGGTAATCTTGCCATAATTTCTTCTGGTTTGAATCAATCAAATTTGAAAAAGATTCCACCTTGACTACAAAAAACTTTGAGGGTTGAACTTCATCTTGCTTAATGATTTGCTGAAAATTCAGTGGATTCTTGCTGATGAAATCCTCCCCCCTCTCCAGATAAACATTGTCCCAACGTGATAAGGCATCCGGAAGAGTAGCTAGGCGGCCAGGGCAGTAAGTGATTGAGAAATGAAATTCAGCCCAACGGGCTTGACGGCTAGTGAGTACTTTGGAGGTCATGAAGTATTGAAGGGAAGAGTGATCGGTGAGAACTTTGAAAGGGGAAGACAGTGAAAGAAGAAAAGCCCTCCAGCGCTTGAGAGCCCAGACAATTCCAAGGAGTTCCTTGTCATGAATTTCATAATTGAGCTCTGCTGGGATAAGCTTGCGGCTTTTGAATGCAATGGGATGTTTTCCTGAGCCAGAGACCTGACTCAGTACACCACCCAAAGCATAATCTGATGCATCGGTCTCTACAATGGTGGGTAGAGAAGGATTGGAGCGGTGGTGAAAGCCTCTTTGAGTTGGTGAAACTGACTGAGAGCTTCCTCATTGAGGGGAAAACAGGAATCTTTCTTGAGGAAACTGGTGAGTGAACTGATCTTCTTTGAATAATTCTTGATGAAACGGCGGTAGCAGTTGGCAAAGCCAAGGAAGGACTGAAGAGCCTTGAGGTTTCTTGGAGGCGGCCAATTTAGAATCTGCTGGACTTTTGCTTTGTCCATCTTGAGGCCTTCAGAAGAAACTACATAACCAAGGTATTCCACACTTAAAACATGAAACAGGCATTTGGACGCCTTAGCAAAAAGGTTAATGGCTCTGAGTCTGGAAAGAACAGTGGAAACATGAGTGACATGTTCTTCCTCAGATTTGGAAAAAACCATAATGTCATCCAAATAAACCACAACATAAACATTGAGAAGATCTTGAAAGATATCATTGACAAGATTTTGAAAAGAAGAAGGAGCATTGGTGATCCCAAATGGCATAACCAAGTACTCATAACTGCCATATTTAGTTCTAAAGCAAGTCAAATGTTCATCCCCCTCCTTGATTCTGAGCAGGTTATATGCACCACACAAATCAATCTTGGAGAAGATAGAAGAGCCATTAAAGACATTGAGAAGCTGCTTCATAGGAGGAACAGGATACTTGTTCTTCCTAGTAACAGCATTGAGTTTGCGGTAATCAACACACAAACAGAGGCCACCATCTTTCTTTTTGACAAAGAGGACGGGTGCTCCTGTTGAAGAGGAGCTTGGCCGGATGAAACCTTTCTCTACATTCTCTGAAATGTAGGCCCTGAGTGTATCTGACTCTTGTTTGGATAAAGAGTAGATCACCCAACTGGAGGTAGAGACCCCTCCAGCTCAATATGATGATCACAGGTGCGGTGAGGAGGAAGTCTTTCTGCTTTCACCTTGGAGAATACATCCAAGCATTGGTGATAGATAGAAGGAACAACCTTCATCACGGTTTCTACTTCTTCTGGCTCTTCCTCTTCATCCCACAACTCCTCCAGGGAGTCATGATAAGATGAATGAGGAAGGTCCATATTCCCAAATAAGAGGTGAAGTGAAGATACAGAATTATCTTCTCCAACATCTTGAATCTCTTTGAAGACTTCAGCTCTAGGAGATAGTAGTGACTGTGGGGAATTAAGGGAAGGAATATGGACAGAAGACGGAAATGATGGTGTTCTAGAATCACCAACCAGAGCTGCACATGATTTGTCAGAAGAAAAGTCATTACGGAAAGAGTTAGAAGTATCAGAATAGTCGAAATGATCAGGATTAAAGGTGATCAGCCCTTGCCTCCAATCAATACAAGGATTAAAATGATTGAGAAAGTCAAAGCCCAATATGAGGTCTTCTCCCTTGGGAGTATCAATGACTAAAAGGTCCCATTCAAAGCTTGGGAAGGAAGGGAGCTCAACCACATATCTAGTATGGTGAGTCACAAATAAGGAAGGAGACTCAGAGGAGTCCAGAATGATAAGGGGAATCTTCTCTGGAAGCTCTGGCGTAGTCAATGAGTACTTGTGAGCAAACTGCTTTGCAATAAATGAGTGTGTAGCACCAGAATCAATGAGAATACTTTAAAAAACATCAGAAAGAGAAGAAAAAACAAAATATTTAAGAGAATTTTTGACACCAGTATCCAGAATGCGCAATTGTGCTCTGGAAGGAAAACTGTGAAGACCATTGAACACAACATGGTCTCCACTCAGGCTTTTCCCTGGCTGGGAAATTGACCTGACGGTTGGGAAAGCTTGTTTCGAGGTCTTTTGAAACAAAACTAAAGACTATGCTTCCCACCACAATAAGTGCACAAGCCCTCCTTGATTCTTCTTTCTTTTTCAGAACCTTTCAGCTTGAAGTCCTTATTCAACAAGGAAGAGTGGGGCTTGTCCCGCTTTTGAGCATGAAAATTCTTCTTCTTGTGACTTGAGCTTGAAGAATTTTGATGATGAGAAGAAATTGACTTTGAGGCTTCAGGCTTCTTCTCTTGATGATGATTCTTCTCCTTTTGCCTCTCATGGTACCTGGTATCAAGTTCCAGGGTAACGTCCATTAAGTCTCGAAGAGAATCAATATTTGAAGGATGGGAGGCCAATTGATCCAGAATCCTGGATGGCAATCCCTTCCTGAAATGATGGATGAGAGCCCTCTCACCCCAATCCCCGATTCTTGAGATTAAGCTTCTAAAATCAGCAATGTATAGTGAAACATGCCCTCCTTCTTTCATTCTTTAGGAATCCAACTCTGCTTCTGATTTTCTGACTTCATTCGGGTCCCAAAACAAAGTGAAGAGTTGTGACTCAAATAAATTCCAAGAATTGAGAAGGTATTTGGGATCTTGATTGGTGAGGTTGGAAAGATAAGGCTCAATCCATTTTGCAGCCCTGCCAATAAGAAATGAAGTGGCATAAAGAACCTTCTTCCTGTCTTGAGAGACGTTTGTTGGATCATTGTGAAAAGTTAATTGACAAGACTGGATAAAGCTTCTGACTTTGAAGGGCTGAGTCCCATCAAAGCATTCTGGTGCCTTCATAGATGGAGTCTTGAAGGCTGGTGGTCTCAATGAATCAGAAGAAGAAGCTGCTTGAAGATTGGACATAATCTGAGTCATTTGCTGCATAATGGCCAATAAAGATGGTTCAGATTGATGAGAGACAGGCTGCTTAGACTGGGCTAGAGTTGGTCCTCCAGTACCTTGGGATTCCTCCACCGGAGTAGGAACACCTTCAGTACCATCAGACTCTTCCTCTTCCACAGAATTCTCCTCCTCCTCTTCCCCATCATCACCTGGACCTTTGGGACTAGTCCTTGAAATTCCTGGAAAACTACCAACTACTCCTGAGGAAGAATTTGATCTTCTTGGCACTGTTCCTTCCATGTGGGGTCCTCTATCTAATTGGGCCCTCAGTTGAGGAAGTGCTGGGGTGCCATCAAGAGGAACTCTTGGGGTAGGAGTAAGAACAGCTTGATTTTGAGCCTGAGATCTGGTCTGTCTTGCAGGAGGTGAGTGTTGGAGTGGCATGATTGAATAAGAATAAGAATAAAATTTAAATGCATATGAACAAAACTTGAATAAAACTTGAGGCAAAACCGAAATCGTCTTGAGGATCAAATCAATCAAATCTTGAGGGGAAAAATCAATGAATCAATTAAAGTCTTCAGGTACGTCAATCAATCAAAATCAAATTAGTCTTGAAGTCAAAAATCGATATCAATGAAAATCTTGAAGTAAATAAAATCAATTAATCAAAATCAATGAAATCAAATATTGCAGTGAAAATCAATTAGTCAAAATCAATTTATGTCAAAGTCTTGATGTGAAATTCGGCAAAATCAATGAGAATTCTTCAGGTCAATCAATTATCTTGAAGTAAATATCAATTACGTCAAATAAGTCAAGAAAATCAATTATCAAGTGAATTCTTCCTGAAAATCAAAACTCTTGAGGAATAAAATCAAAATGAATCCTGATATGAAGAACGTGTCTGAACAATTTGATGAATAATCTGAGAATGAAAATGATAATACGCCTGAATGAAGGATAAAAATGAGATTGATGATTGAGATTAAGATTGAAAGATAACCAGAAAATAAAATTTGGGTCAGCTTTCAGTTTTCAGAATGAAGAAATGAATGAGAGAAAATTGAGAGGTGACAAAGAGTCATCAAATTCATAAGCATTAAAGAGTCATAATTTCGATGAAGGAATGAATGAATAAAATGATGAAGAATGAATGAATAGAATAAAAAGAAATTATGAGTTAATTAATATAATGTCACAGGGGCTCTTATGGAAGCAAGAGGGCTAGGCACTCAGGAATCAAGAGCTCACTTGGAGGGCTCCAAAAGATGATAAGAAATACTACGGAATATATTTCTTAAGCAGGAATATGAGAAAGGACAAATATGCCAAGGATAACAAAGAATAATAAGAGTGAAGCAAGAGGCCAAAGATAAGAGAAAGCCAAAGGCCAAGAAGCCAACCAAGTGAATCCTCAATTCACTGTTTCAACCTGCCAGAAAGAAAAATGGAATTAGTAAAGGATATGACCACCAATATCCACTGACAGGCGAGGAAAGAAAAGAGAAAGGGTGCTAATGACTGACTTAAGATTATCAGTATTAACTTTAATAAGGTAAAAGAAAATAAGGATAAAAATAAATCCAATATATTAATTAACTGGCGAAAAAGTCCCCAGGTGATGAAAGGTAGCTGGTATATGTGAAAACTGAAAGATTGATCCTGGAAGGTGGATCAATGGCTGTATTGTCCGTATCGGGAAATACAGTTCTGGCCATCTTGAAATTTGAAATGAGTGATGGAATTCCCACAGTGGAATATGAAATGACCCAGTTGGGCCAAGACCATAAAGGTTGATTGAATGAGGCCTGTACGGATGAATTGAGTTGTCCAAAGGAGTATTGAATACTTTATGCCTTGACAACTGATTTAAATGATGTAATACCTCTTGAGAATTGCCCTTGAATAATCCTTAATGAATTGTGCCAACCCAGCTCCTGCAGATACAGGTGGTTGGGATCCTTGAAGAGTCTTCTGATTGCTGCCATAAATTGTCAGACTGATGAGCTGCTTAATCCTCCTTCGAAATGAGCGTTGGAATTTGAGACCTTGAGTTGGGAAGGTGGAATTGGATCCTGAAAACGTCACCATTGGATTGCTGAGCAAAAATGGTTCATAATGGTATATAATACCATATATGCACCATGCCTGCAACCTTGAGTACGGATGGTATGAAGGAAAGGAAGAAATCCCCTGGAGTTGAGGGGAAAGACAGACTGAGCTGATCTGGTGGCCTCTGGTGGTTGCCAGAGGCCATGGCTGAATTATTGGTCCATGGTGGTCCAATGGGATTTATGGCCAAAATGGTGTCCATGAGGTTTTTGGTCACTTTTGGGTCCAAGGAAATGGTGGCCAAAATTGGCGCAGGTGGGCCCAATTGTGGTTTGGGACCCACCTGGCCTTGGGGCCTAGGTGTTTGGCCTCGTTGGATTAGGCCAAAAGGGGCCTAAATGGCCTACGGACCGTGGACCATGAATCACGGCCCACGGGCCGTAGGAGCCGTAGGGGGCCTAAATGGCCCAAAAAGGCCATTTAAGACAAAACCCCATTAATAAAAGGGGTGGCCCTGAATCCAAGGGTGATGGCTAGGGGGCCTGGAGGCCCCTAGAAGACAAAATGACCCCCCAGGCCCAAAATCAAAGATGAAGGCCTGGGGGTTGGTGAAGTGGGAATTGGCCAAAAGGGCCAATGACGGCAGGATATGGCCTGAGGCCATAGAATGGCCATTGGAAAGTGTTGTGGCGTGGGCACCATGAAACATCCAAGGGGGCCAATTGGCCATAACAGATATGACGTGACCAATTGGCCCCAACTTGGCTCCACGTTGGATTTCCGCAACCATCAAGGAGGAGGGTCAAACTCGTGGTTGTGACATAATGCTTGCCTAGTGATTGTTGAAATATTCTTTAATACTCCAATCTTTCTACCATTTCACAAAGATGATACAGCCATGGATACAGCTCTTCTTATATGGGATAGAGTAAAATCATGGACTGGCATATTCACAAACATCATTAGTGATAGAGATCCCAAATTCACCTCAGCACTGTGAACAAATCTTCACCAACTATTTGGGACAAAATTATCCTTCTCTAAAGCCTACCACCCACAAGCTGATGGTCTGGATGAAAGGATGATCCAAACCTTAGAAGATATGGTAAGAAGATTTTGTTCATATGGCCTTGAATTGAAGTAGTGTGATAGATTTACCCATGATTGGTATACTCTTTTACCAGCACTAGAATTGGAATATAAGACATCCATTCATGCCAGTACCAATCAAACTCCTTCTATTCTAGAAAAAGGATGGAATCCCAAATTACCCCAGGATTCCTTGAGGAAAGAGTTAGTTGAGATACATCCTGCAGCTGCTAGTTTCAAAGGAATGCTAGAAAAAGTTATAAATCATGCAATGAGGTGCATGTAATACTCTTTTGCATATGCTAAGGACAAATGGGACAAGTCACATGGCACTCCAAATTTCAAAGTGGGGGATTTAGTACTTGTATCCACCACTAACTTCAATAACATCAAATGATGTAAAAATTTCAAATATTACTTTTCAGGACCTTTTGTTATTAAGGCCTTCCATGGAGAAAATGCTGTTGAAGTAGAAGTATCTGAAGAACTTAGTAATAAGCATCCTAAATTTCCAGTGAGCTTGATAAAGCCGTATAAATCTAGTGGTGCTGATAAATTTCCTTTGAGGAATAAAGTTCCCCAAGTTGTACCTCCTATTGAATCATCTGGTATTAAGAAGGTTACAAAGTTTTTCAAAGAAAGAAAGTTGAGAACCAATAAATTAAGGGAATACCTTGTTAGGTACAGTGACCCAGCTTATGAAGATGAATGGTTAGCAGAAAAGGAGATACCTGAAGCTACCAAACTTCTCAAATGGTTCAGACGCACTAGAAATAACAATATTACAAAGTAATATTCTTCTTTAGGGGTAGGGAATGTGAGCTTTAGAGGTATTTTCATATACCCAAAAGACCACAAATAACAAAATAAGATACAAATATAAATAAAATAAATTTATTTGTTTTTTTAAAACAAACATTAAAATATAAATACAAGTTTCTCTACAAAAATAAAAATTGAATTCTAATTTAAAATGAAAATTACATTAAAATTTAAAATTATGAAAATGCATTTTTACATGAAAAAATTGAGTAAAAATGAATTTTTAACAAAATTAATTAAATTTGAATATTTTTGGTAAAAGTTTACATAAAGTATATTATATATTTTTATCCACTAAATAAACTTAAGAAACGTACTTCACCATTGGATTCTTCATAAGAAAGAAGGTGCGGTCTCAACTCTAAATATGCTTAAATTAAGTTTTTAGTACTTTCTGTACAAAATTTGAACATCCTCAAAACCTTAATTTAATTCACACTTCATGTGGTGTCAGCCATCAATTTTTGTTTTAAAATTGAGGTGTTGTGTGTAATTTAGAATCTATGAGGAATTGAAGTATTTTCAGTTGTCAAAAGGTGCGCGTGTATTACATAATTGAACTGTAATTTACATATGAGGTATGAATTATTACAGTTGTGTACTATAAAGCTCATTTGAATTGTAAGTATAAATGTAACAACCACTAACCAGGGGTAAGGGTATTCATTAATACACCCACTCAAACACCTCAAATCAGCAGATCCACTATTTGCCTCAGCATTAAGTTTCAGCAATCCTCCTTGCTGAAACATGCATACAGCTTGGTACTTCAATACAGCCTGTAAACCTCTGTACAGGTTGGATTCACCCAATACAGCTTGGATACATCATTATGAAACTGTATGATCACTCAACTCCAGCACACCCCTTGTACAGGTTCTGTACAGCTGTACAGGACTTGTATTGTCCAGACTCAATTCAATCATTCAATCCTCTCATGAAAATTCTCTCTCTGGATCAGGGCTGGTGATTCTCACATATACCAGCCCCTCTTTCTCCCCCTTGGGGCTTTTCCCCAGTTAATTAATTTAGTTTATTTATTATTTAATGAATATTATTATCCTTATTTTGGGTATTATATTTATTTAATATTAAGTTAGTCTTTGCATTTTTCTCTTCGCCTGTACAGTATAAGCTGGGTGGCCATATCCTTATTAACCCTGCTCTTTTCATTATGACAGGTTGAAACAGTGGACTTGGACTTTTTTGTGGTTGGCTCTTTTATTCTTTACTATTATTTCATTTTTTGCTGCTTTATTATATTTCTTTTATTAGTAATTCATCTTTTAACACTCTTAAGTGTATTTCTTTCTTACCATATCCTGAGCCCTCCATAAGTGAGTCCCAGTTTACTGGGTGCCCGGCCCTCTTCACTTCAAAGAGCCCCTGTGAGATTAAATTAATTAACTCATATTGGATTCTTTCTTTTTGTTCATGTATATTCATTTCTCTCATTCATCAATTATGACTCTTTAATGATATTATGATTTTTCTCTTACAATTTTCATCTCATTCATTTCATTTATATGAAAATTGACTCTTTCTATTTTTCTTAATCATTTCTGACCATCTCATTTCACTTCATTTTATTTCAATAAAATTTCTCTCTGTTTTTCTATTCAGGTCTTATCAGGATTTATTGATTGGTCATTGATTGGTTGATTGATTGGGATTTTTTTGGGTTATTGATTCAGTGATTCAGGATTTCATTTGGATTGATTTTATTGACTTTTGAATTCCTCAAGTTAACTGATTTATCTTCAACAATTTATTATTGATTGTTGATTGATTTTTATTCCTGAAGATATTGATTGACTGATTGATTCCTCAAGACCTTGAATTTACTTTGAAGACATTAATTGATCAATTGACTGATTGTTTATTGAATTCTTCAAGATTATTGATATTGAATTTGAATTTATTGTTGATTATTGATTGAATTTATTGTTATTTATTGAAGTTGTTTTCACCTCAAGAATTGAATTGATTCCTCAAGACTCATCAAGATTTTTATTGTGATTGATTTGGCCAAGCTTTGATTTCTGTTCTCAATACCATCAAGTTTTTATTCTACTTATTTTCATAATGCCAGCTCAGCATAGTCCCCCAGCCAAGAACACTAGATCTCAAATAATTCCAGCTGTTCTCACTCCTACAGGAAGGGCTCCCCTTGAACGCACACCATCAGTTCATCAACTGAGTGCAAACTTGAAAGGAGCAGCACCCTCAAGAAGAGGTGGAATGAAATCTAGAAGATAAAGAGCCTTCTCTGGACTTTTGGGTTGCTACCCTGGCATGTATGAAGGTGCAAGAGCAAGATTAGGGGAAGTTGAAAATGAAGAGGGGGAAGATTCTGTGGAAGCGGAAGATTCTGGGGAGACTGAAGTGGCAGATGCCCTGGCAAATGCTCCAGAGGTGCCTCAGGGTTCTGATCTAGCCCTTTCTAGTCAACCTCTTGTCTCTCAAACTGAACAAATTCTCCTCAAGATGATGGAGCAAATGACTCAATTCATGGGGCAGCTCACTCAAGCAGTTGCCCCCAGAGACAATTCCAAAGCCCCTGCTTTCAAGACTCCATCCATGAATGCACCTGATTCTTTTGATGGTACTCAAGCTCATAAATTGTGAGGACTTATCCAATCCTGTCAATTAATCTTCCATAATGATCCAGCAAATTTCTTCTCTGACAGGAAGAAAGTTTTTTACTCAACTTCTTTTCTTACTGGTAGAGCTGGAAAGTGGATTGACCCCTATCTCTAAAATATTTCTAATGAAGACCCTTCTTATCTCCTCTGTAAGATGTGACTATGAAACTGATGATAATATTACTATTAATCAACAGTACTATGTCTGTTCTTATGAAATATAATAATAAAAATTATTATAACCACAATTAAATAATTATAAAATTATTTCTTTCACGTGTTATACACTACTAGTGATTATAACAGTGAGCAGTAATTGTCTACAAGAATCAATTACAAGAAGAATTTAAAAAAACTTCTTTTATTAAAATAATAAAATTATTTTAATATATAATTATCTTTTACAAGAATAATTATAAAGATAATTCTTGAAGAAAACTATTACTAGAGAAAAACTTTAAGAATTAAAGATAAATAACTCACTAATACTCCAAAGAACTTATTGAAAGATAAGAGTAGAGAAATTTGACGTAGAATTGTGGATTTAAGGGATCAAGATGATTTATAACAGTATTTCAACAATATATAGTTGGATTCTATGATTTCACGTCTTTCTGATTGATTCTGAAAGATTTAAAACACTTAAGAATAGCTTGAACTAATACTTACTTGTTGGTAATAATGGTTTAATAAATTTATATGATGATGATACGGAAAAAACAGCAAGAAGAGGCTTCTTTTAAGTCAATAACAGCTCACAGAGGCGTGCCATGGAGCAAACTGAAAAACCAGTGAGTGAGAAAACAATAAACCTTTTTGGATTATTGATTGCATCATCTGTTGTCATGTAAGATTATCATAATTACTTAATTGATGCTTTTACGTGACTACCAACCCCAATATGGTTAAGAATAAAAGGAGTAACACTTGTAAATCTTCTTTTATTCTAAAATAATCATTGATTTCTCAAAGTTATCAATGTTATTGCCAATTTCATCACAGGTTGTAATTACTGTGAATTTTTGAAGATTCAGTGTTTCACGTAGAATATCCAAAAATGGACTGTAAGTAAAACTTTTAATTTTACTAGTAAAACTGTAATTCCTTTTGGTTGTACCATAGATAATACAGTTCTCCTTTAGTCCTGAATGTTTCAGAAAGATTCATTAAGAATTGTATTTTTAATGAATTTTTGAAGGTTTTACCTCATTTCTACGTAGAATTGCAAATAGCAGTGTTTTGCTGGTTGCTATGAGGTAAATCAATGAATATGGGTCCCAAAAGGGTTTTAATTACTCTTTTGGGGTTTATCCATGGAAAGTCATTAGTAATTGACATGGTTACAGGAGTGTAAGTAGCTCATTACCTCCTTGGCACGTCAAAATAGCAGGTTATTTGCTATTTTCTGATGTTTTACAGTAGTTGTAACTTGGTAACCAATTTCCCAAAGAGTTTTAGTTTACCAATTGGGCCAAGATGAGCCATGGATCCATGCTCTGGAGCTATCCACGCCTCTGAGGCCTCAGAAGTTGGGTACCCTGGCTCTCTTTGATGTCTTTTGTCCCCCTTGCCTATTTTTTTACGTCAAAATAGTAATTTAAGCTTAAAGTGAGATATCCACTATGGGTGTACCAAAAGTCCATGTAAGAATACCATGATATTAAGTGCTCAAAACATGCATAACACTATTCTTAGTGTATATGTAACATGGGATTTCTCACTTTCCCATTATTTTGGCTAAAAATCAAGAAAAACAAAAATTTTCACGGATCTTTTATGTGGTATTAATGATGTGGTATTGAAGTATTTTCCATTTTACCACCTCAAATACTTAAATTGAGCTTATTCACTCTATGGAGCTACCCTAGGTGAATTTTTGTGTAAAATCCAAATCTGGTCTTAAATCCATGGATTTACTTACTCAATAAAAAGTTATTCATCTTTTCTGAAATTGAAAATGATGAATTTTGGATATATGCATGACTTATGAGTTGTGCATAATTCAAAATCTTTTTTTAAGATAATTGTGGCCTATTTGGGTATGTAAAATATACCTCAAGGCTCACATTCCCTCCCACCAAAAAATAAAATTGTATTACAATTTTATTAGTGATAAAAGAATAAGGCCCCAAAAAGGGGTAATGTCCACTGTCCAACCTCTTTTTATTACTCAGATTAAGTAATTTAAAGCACATTTATAGACATATTCAGGCTTGTGGCCTTCTTTCATGTCTAAATCTTCTTAAGAGTTTATCTGAGTCAGGTATTTCTGATTCTGCCATCCATTCATCTTCATGTACTGGGTTTCTATATCTGACAAGATATTCTCTTTGATTTTTACCCCTAAGTCTCCTTTCTTTGATGACTTTCTTAATCTTTTTGTCTTCATTCTGTTCCACAGGTGGTACAGTTAAAGGAGTTGGGTTTCTTAAAGGAAACAATTCTTTATCAGCTGGTTGATAAGGTTTTATCAAGCTGACTGGAAATGTGGGGTGTTTGTTTTCCAATTCACCACTCAATTCCACTTGAACTGCATTGGTTCCATGTAAAGCAACAATAACAAAAGGTCCTACATAAGAATCTTTAAGTTTCTTTGGGCCTTTGATATTATTAAAATTCAAGGTTGAAACTAGAACTAAGTCCCCTACTTTGAAGTCTGGCACTTTATGACTCTTGTCCCACTTCTGTTTTGCATAATCAAAAGCATTATCCATACTTTGTTTTGCGTGGTATTTTACTTTATCAAGCATTAATTTGAAGCTGGAAGCTGTAGGATGAATGTCAATCAAGTCTTTCCTCAGTGTGTCTGCTGGGAGTCTTGGATTCCATCCTTTTTCTAACATAGCAGGAGTTTGTCCTGTGGAAGAATGGACTGATGTCTTGTATGCCAATTCTAATGCAGGTATCAAAGTGCACCAGTCATGGGTAAAGCCATCTGAGTCTCTGAATTCTAATCCATAAGCACAAAATCTCCTGATCATGTCTTCTAAAGTTTGAATCATCCTCTCTGCTAGCCCATCTGTTTGAGGGTTATATGCTGTAGAGAATGATAACTTAGTCCCAAACAATCTATGAAGATTGGTCCAAAGTGCAGATGTGAACTTGGGGTCTCTGTCACTTATGATATTCTTAAATAACCCTGTATGAGAAATAACTCTACTCCATAAAAGAAGAGCTGTATCCATAGCAGTGTCATCTTTATGACATGGTAAGAATATGGGAGTTTTGCTATATCTGTCTACAATGACTAAACAAGCATTATAACTTTTGTCACCACTTGGAGGAAGTGCTGTGACCCAATCCATGTGAACAACTTCCCAAGGGGATTTTGGTTCTTGAATATGGATCATTAATCCAAATTTCTTGCCTGTACTCCTGTTTGCTTTTTGGCATCTATCACAGGTATGGCAATATTCAATGGTTTCTTTTCTCCAAGATGGCCACCATGCACAGTTCTTCACCTTTTCAAGTGTTCTGTCTTCTGATAGGTGTCCAGAGTAAATGCTATCATGGCATTCATGAAGAATGGTATTGATGAGCAATCTACTACACAATGTCATCACACAAGAATGTTTTGTTCTATGGTAAATAATCCCATCAAACAAGTGAAATCTTCCTTCAGAATAGGAATTTTTCCAAACTTCATCTAGTGTATTAACCAAAGATGTGTCTTTGCAGTCTTTATCCAATAAAGAAGTCAAGATATGGCAATTCTTGTCTTGTTTATAAGACTCTCTGACCTCTTCAAAGAATTCAGTCCCAATATCAGTTATGTTAATCCCTTCAATTGGAATCTGTGGTTCAGCTTCCAAAGGTACATAAGCTGGGTTATCAGGAGTGTTGGCTAAAGCCCATCTACTAAGTCCATCCGCATTTTTGTGAATGTTTCCTGCTTTATGAACTATAGTCATGTTTCCTCTATATTCTTGAATGGCTATTTGCCATCTCAACATATGTCTGTTGGGAGTTTTCATGTTAAGAAGTGATTTCACGGCATTACAGTCAGTTATCACTTCAAAAACACTGCCATCAAGGTAATAGTGTAATTTCTCAAGTGCCCATACCAAACATAAGCACTCCATTTGGCTTGCACCATATCTGGCTTCTGTTGGTTTGATTTGTCTTGAGATATAACAAACTGGTCCTTCTGTAGGTTTGTCATCAATAATTTGGACTTGGTGTAGGGCTGCCCCTAATCCATCCCCACATGCATCAATGTACAATTTAAAAGGAATATTCCAGTCAGGCATGAGGAGTAAAGGTGCTTCTGTAAGGGCTTTCTTTATCTTCTCATAAGCTTTAATTCTTTCCTGTGTCATTTCAAATACAGTCTGTTGATCACAGATTCTATAAAGTGACTTGGCTAGAATTGCAAAATCTTTCAAGTGTTGCCTATAGTAACTAGCAAATCCAAGAAAAGACATCATTTCTTTTTTATTCTGGGGTATTGGCTTAAGTAACACTGCTGCTACTTTATTCTTGTCAATACCCAAGCTCAAACCAGAAACAACATGTCCTAATGCTTTGAGTTCTTCAAAACCAAAATTGCATTTCTTAAGTGAAATTTTCATGTTCACTTCTGCAACTTTATGAAGTACTCTTGCAAGTCTTTCAAGGTGCAAAGACCATGAGTCAGAACATATAATAATATCATCAATATAAATGATAAGCCATCCTTCAGACAATTCTGTGGGGAAGATGGTATTCATCATTCTTTGATAATGAGATGGAGCATTTTTAATGCCAAATGGCATTCTAAGATACTCATAAATACCACAGTGAGTGATAATTCTAAGTAATTTCCTAGCTTTAGGCGTCAAAACATTTTGATGGAAGCCTTTTAATGCATCCATTGATGTTATATACTTGGCTTTAGAAAATTGAGTCAAGGTTTCTTGGATCCTAGGGATTGGATACCTATCTGGAACTGTGTAGGTATTCAAAGCTCTAAAATCTCCAACCATTCTTGACTTATCATTATGCCATGCAATAATAACAGGTGTTGTCACTTCAACTTCCTCATTATGGCCTACTTTCCTTAGCACACCAAGTTGGATCAACTCTTGGATATGTTTTTCCAAGGGCTCTCTAGCTCTGGGACTGGCTGGATAAGCTGGTCTTCTAAGTACTGGAGGATATGGTCTATCAATATTAAGAGTAATATCAATTTCATGTCCCCTTATAGCGCCTAATGGTTCATTATCAGATGCAAATGCATTATTGTATGTATATAATACATCAATAAGTTCATTCCTCATCTTTGGTGACAATGATGGATTAATTTGTGCTTCAACAAGTTGTTTAGACACAAATTCATCTTTGTAAGTATCTTTGACAGAAGATACTACAGATATCTGTTTTGGCATATTGGAGAAAGCAAATTTTTGCCTTTTGTTATCTCCAATTGTGAAATATCTGTCTTTATGGTTATTTATATCAATACCATAAATATTCAAGTAATCATTTCCAAGAATGATATGCTGAGATGTACAATTATCCATTACTACAATCTCAGTTTTCATTCTTACACTTCCTGCTGGATGTGGGAATACAATATTAGTATCCAATATGCCCAAGGGGTACATATTGTTACTGGCACTACTGAACTGTACACCTTCTATTGGTAATAGATGGTTTTTCCATTCAGGAAGTATAATTTGGAGATAATCCTTGCCAATACAAGTGCAAAATGCCCCTGTATCCAGATTTACTTTGGCTTCAATATCACCCATTAGAACTGATGTGATACAGGATGCTCCAGCAGTATAACCCTTTCCTCTAGCAGGTTTTTTTTTACACATTCTGGCATCTTGGATATTGATCAGGTTGTAGCAATCCTCACTGTACTGTGGCAAGTGGGTATGGACTTCTGTGACCTCAAAGAAAGCTGAAATGTTTTCAATGGGATAGTCCTCTACTGGTGTATCTTCAGAGACTGCAGAATCTTGATCAGACTCTTCTTTCTCTTCAGTTCACTGAATGTCTTCAATGATTTGAACTTCATTGATCTTTGTCTTCTTAGGGCAAGTGTTGGCTAAATGTGAAGTACTTCCACATTTATGACACTTCAAGACAGGTCTTTCTGGTCTTCTTTCCTCTCTAGGAATCTTTGAGACTATTTTGGACTCTATTGGGTTTCTAACCCAAGTTTTACCAATTCTTGTTCTGGTAATGATATCTTCCATAGCATTAATGTAGTCCTCTGTTGAACAGGGTTCCACACATCTGCTTTTGATAGCATGTTCCAGTTCTCCTCCACACTTTCTTAATATTTTCATATTAATCATAGTGTCAGACATATCTGGGTGTAAAGCAGATAATCTGTCTTTTTGTTTGAAGAACCAAGTAAGTGGTTTGTCTTTTTCTGAGTTAAAAATGGCACTTTCAAAAGCATTCTCCATTTTAAACCTCCAAGAATTATTGGCCCATTTGGTAATCACTTCAGATTTCCACCAAGACCAGTCATGTCTTCCATGATCCATTCTCATCTTGTAATACCATTTCTTTGCAGTCTTGGTAAACAAACAATGTAATTTTCCTACTATGATTTCATCAGGTATATTAAAGTCTTCTTGCAACATATCAATAGTCCTGATGAATTCAATATGGTTGTATTCTCCTTCACCAGAGAATGTTGGCCATTCTTCTAATTTGGGAATATCCTTTGCAGACATAACATTCTCTCCTAAGAATGGAGTCAAACTTTCTTTGACAGAAAGTTTTTCTTCAGTCAAAGGTGTAGAATGTCTTGGCATATGTGGTTCATGATTCTTATGAATTTGCTCCACACTTGCAATTATTTCATTCTTCAATTTCTGCCTTTCACTGTCACTTTTTGCTAAATGTATAGCAAATTGATTGGTGTTCTTAACTATTTGTAAGACATGGTCTTCAAGAGTTTTAAGTCTATCATTTACTTTAAAGATGGAAAGATCCTCTGTGTCATTATTTTGACATTGGTTCTCAATTCTTTCACAAGCATTGCTAATTGACTCAAGGGTGACAGTTGTCAATTTATGCCAATCAGAATGTTGCTTGTCATTTTTCTTTAAATCATTGATGTCTAATGTAATTTGCTTCAACTTTGACTCAAGTTTGCCAATTTCTACACTAATACTTCTATGTACATCATTTATTTGCGTGGAAAAGTCCTGTTCATCCTTTCCTGCTCTTTGTCTGTGAATTCCATAAGAGTTCTGGCCATATTGAAGACACTGTCCACGGCTGAAGGCTCCAATCTGGGGATCCTGTACCCTTGTGGGTAAGGTCTGTGCCAATTGGCTTTGCCTTTGCCCTTGCCTTGATGGTTCTTGGGACCTCTCTGTTTCTTTTGAGGTCCTTTGGGCTTGTCCTTGGATGCTTCTGGAGCTGGTTTGGAGCTGGTAGATGCCACTGGTGCCTCTGTCTCCAAAGTTGGAGTCATTTCCAATTCTTTCTTCTGGTCTATGGATAAAAGACTCTGGTTCTTCAACCAATTCTTTATCTTTTTGACCTTGTCTTTGCAAGACAGGGGGCTCCAACCTCCTAAGAGTTCTATGGTCTTCTCCTGACCTAGAAAGCTCTTGATGTGTAAGTAGGAGTTCATGGCCCCCTGCCAAAGGCTTGGGCAGATTTCCCACTCCTCTTCTTTGGCTGCTCTGAACCAATTTTTGTACTGGCTCTGATATATTTCTATTGCTGCCACTTGAAAATGGTTCAGCCATGGAAATATTATCATAAATTAGTTCAGGCTCAGAATTCACGTCAAAATCTGTTGGTACAGACCTTGGGGAATGGGGGGCAACTCTGGCATCCTCCAGATGTGCCTTTCTTGTGGAAGATTTGGCACTTCTGGATTTGGTCTTGCCTCTTCCTTGTCCACATCCATCTGGTTGGACTGAATAGTTGCTTCCATTTCTGGTATGCACCATTTTCACGTCAATTTAAAGATAAAAGGTGAAAATATAAGATAAAATACACACCTTTTGGTGGTAATTTAGCTTTTTCTGAGTTGAATAAGGTGCCTCTTTTAGCAATTTGCACCTCAATACTGTCTTCAGATTCTGCTTCTGAAGATTCTGGACTAGTGATATATCTTTTACTGAGTCTGTTGCCAGCTGCACAGTATTTGATTAAAGACACTAAAAGAAATTATAAAAGAGAAAAAAATTATTTTTTATACTTTTTAAAATATTTTTTAAAGATTTTTTATAAGTTTTATATTTTTTAATATTCAAAAAATTATTCTTTTTAAAGAAAAAAAAATTAAAATTTAAGATTTTGAATGAAAATTAATTCAGAGTAACTCAAAGAATAATTTTATAAGTTTTTGGATGTGAAAAAGCCACGTGTAAAAACAATATAAAATTAAACCAAATTCCTCAATGAAAAAGATTTTAAAACAATTTCAAAAATAAAAATATTTTAACTCCAAATTGAAAGAAAAAAATTAATTAAATTAATATATTTTAGAGCTTAAAAATATATTAATTAAGGGTACAAGGTTCCAAAAACACGGCCAGGCCCCCAAATGTAAGATGTGGTAGGTATGGTGGTTTTTTAGAACACAAAAATGAAGTCTAGAATATGATTAAAGCCAAGTCTATGGATAAAATCACGGCCAGGCCCCCAAATGTAAGATGTGACTATGAAACTGATGATAATATTACTATTAATCAACAGTACTATGTCTGTTCTTATGAAATATAATAATAAAAATTATTATAACCACAATTAAATAATTATAAAATTATTTCTTTCACGTGTTATACACTACTAGTGATTATAACAGTGAGCAGTAATTGTCTACAAGAATCAATTACAAGAAGAATTTAAAAAAACTTCTTTTATTAAAATAATAAAATTATTTTAATATATAATTATCTTTTACAAGAATAATTATAAAGATAATTCTTGAAGAAAACTATTACTAGAGAAAAACTTTAAGAATTAAAGATAAATAACTCACTAATACTCCAAAGAACTTATTGAAAGATAAGAGTAGAGAAATTTGACGTAGAATTGTGGATTTAAGGGATCAAGATGATTTATAACAGTATTTCAACAATATATAGTTGGATTCTATGATTTCACGTCTTTCTGATTGATTCTGAAAGATTTAAAACACTTAAGAATAGCTTGAACTAATACTTACTTGTTGGTAATAATGGTTTAATAAATTTATATGATGATGATACGGAAAAAACAGCAAGAAGAGGCTTCTTTTAAGTCAATAACAGCTCACAGAGGCGTGCCATGGAGCAAACTGAAAAACCAGTGAGTGAGAAAACAATAAACCTTTTTGGATTATTGATTGCATCATCTGTTGTCATGTAAGATTATCATAATTACTTAATTGATGCTTTTACGTGACTACCAACCCCAATATGGTTAAGAATAAAAGGAGTAACACTTGTAAATCTTCTTTTATTCTAAAATAATCATTGATTTCTCAAAGTTATCAATGTTATTGCCAATTTCATCACAGGTTGTAATTACTGTGAATTTTTGAAGATTCAGTGTTTCACGTAGAATATCCAAAAATGGACTGTAAGTAAAACTTTTAATTTTACTAGTAAAACTGTAATTCCTTTTGGTTGTACCATAGATAATACAGTTCTCCTTTAGTCCTGAATGTTTCAGAAAGATTCATTAAGAATTGTATTTTTAATGAATTTTTGAAGGTTTTACCTCATTTCTACGTAGAATTGCAAATAGCAGTGTTTTGCTGGTTGCTATGAGGTAAATCAATGAATATGGGTCCCAAAAGGGTTTTAATTACTCTTTTGGGGTTTATCCATGGAAAGTCATTAGTAATTGACATGGTTACAGGAGTGTAAGTAGCTCATTACCTCCTTGGCACGTCAAAATAGCAGGTTATTTGCTATTTTCTGATGTTTTACAGTAGTTGTAACTTGGTAACCAATTTCCCAAAGAGTTTTAGTTTACCAATTGGGCCAAGATGAGCCATGGATCCATGCTCTGGAGCTATCCACGCCTCTGAGGCCTCAGAAGTTGGGTACCCTGGCTCTCTTTGATGTCTTTTGTCCCCCTTGCCTATTTTTTTACGTCAAAATAGTAATTTAAGCTTAAAGTGAGATATCCACTATGGGTGTACCAAAAGTCCATGTAAGAATACCATGATATTAAGTGCTCAAAACATGCATAACACTATTCTTAGTGTATATGTAACATGGGATTTCTCACTTTCCCATTATTTTGGCTAAAAATCAAGAAAAACAAAAATTTTCACGGATCTTTCATGTGGTATTAATGATGTGGTATTGAAGTATTTTCCATTTTACCACCTCAAATACTTAAATTGAGCTTATTCACTCTATGGAGCTACCCTAGGTGAATTTTTGTGTAAAATCCAAATCTGGTCTTAAATCCATGGATTTACTTACTCAATAAAAAGTTATTCATCTTTTCTGAAATTGAAAATGATGAATTTTGGATATATGCATGACTTATGAGTTGTGCATAATTCAAAATCTCTTTTTAAGATAATTGTGGCCTATTTGGGTATGTAAAATATACCTCAAGGCTCACATCCTCAATAATTGTCCATTATTTGAATCTCAACTATTCACTCTGTTTGGTGACCCCAATGAAGTCAGGAAAGCTGAAAAAGAGTTGGACAATTTGAGGATGAAGGAAAGTGGTCATGTATCCTTGTACATTGCTCATTTCAGAAGCTTAACGTCAAGAATTGGAGCTTGGGGGAAAGAGCTTATATCCATGTTTACAGAGGAGGATTGGCATAAAGATTATTAGATGAATTGGATTCTCATCCTGGAACCTTTGACACTCTTCAAGAACTTATGGATGTCACTTTAGAATTATACACAAGATATCATGAGATTCAAAAGGAAAAGGGTGGTAATCAAGAGAAGAAGCCTCCTGTTAATGGATCCAATCCCTCAAGGCCTCCTCAAAACTCATTTCCAAAGAGGCCTCAACAAAAGAAGAACAAGAAGGGAAAGCAATTTAATTCTTCAAAGGACAAGCCCCATGTTGCTCTCCTCAATAAGGACAATAAATTAATTGGTTCTGAAAAGGGGAGGAGGATTAAAAAGGGGTTGGGTACTTATTGTGGTGGAAAGCACCCAATTAAAAAATTCTTCAAGAGACCTCAGAACATGCCTGGGTCATCTTCAAGAGGCTTCCCTAGCAAGAAGGGAAAAGCCTGAGTGGGGATCATGATGTGTTCAATGGTTCTCACTTATTTCCTTCAAGAGCACAATTGTGCACTCTGAATAATAGTGTCAAGAAATCTTTAAAGTTTCTTATTTTTTCTTCTGTCTCTGATATTTCTTATAGTATTCTCATTGATTCTGGTGCTACAAACTCTTTTATTGCAAAGAATTTTGTTCTCAAGTACTCATTGACTATGTCAGAGCTCCCTGAAAAGATTCCTCTTTTCATTCTGGATTCTAATGAATCCCCTGCCTGGTTCATCACCCATTATACCAAGTGGGTAGTTGACTTGCCTTCCTCCCCAAGCTTTGAATGGGACTTCTTTATCATAGATTCACCCAAGGGAGAAGACCTGATATTGGGCTATCATTTCCTTTACCATTTTGATCCCATGATAGATTGGAAAAATGGATTGATCACCTATGATTCTAGTAATAAGGATTCTAATGGTATTATTCCTTCTACTAGTAATGACTTTGCCAGTGCTATAAACAGTGTTGCTCTGATTGGTGAACTTAAGACACCTTCCCTTCCTTCTTCTGTCCATATCCCTCCCAACATTCCCTCTCAGTCATTACTTCCATTAAGAGATGAAGTCTTCAAAGAGATATAAGATGTTGGAGAAGATGTTGCTATATCTTCACTTCATCTCTTTCAAGGGGATATGGACCTTCTTCCCTTGTCTTTTCATGCCTCCCTGGAGGAGCAGTGGGATGAGGAGGAAGAGCCAGAAGAAATTGAAACTGTTTTAAAGGTAGTCCCTCCTGTTTATCACCAATATTTGGATGTATTCTCCAAGGCGAAAGCAGAGAAACGTCCTCCACACCACGCCTGTGATAATCATATCAAATTGGAGGGTCTTCTACCTCCAATTGGTGTTATCTACTCATTATCAAACCCAGAGTCAGATACACTATGGGCCTACATCTCAGAGAATATAGAGAAAGGGTTCATAAGGCCAAGCTCTTCTTCAACAGGAGAACCTGTCCTTTTTATTAAGAAAAAGGATGGAGGTCTTCATTTTTGTGTTGACTACCGCAAACTCAATGTTGTCACTAGGAAGAACAGGTATCCTTTTCCTCCTATGAACCAGCTCCTTACCGTATTCAATGGTTCCACTATCTTCTGCAAGATAGACCTACGTGGTGCATATAACCTTGTGAGAATCAAAAAGGGGCATGAGCACTAAACTCCCTTTAGAACCAAGTATGGTAGTTATGAGTACTTGGTCATGCCATTTGGTTTTACAAATGCTCCAGCTTCTTTCCAGAATCTTGTGAATGACATATTGGCATATTTCTTGGATGTTTTTGTTGTGGTTTATCTGGATGATATTATGGTGTTCTCCAGTTCTGAGGAGGAACATGTCAAACATGTGGCCTCTGTCCTCCAAAGACTGAGTGACAATAATTAGTTTTCCAAAGCCTCAAAGGGTGTATTCCATGCCTCAAGTGTGGAATACTTGGACTATTTTGTTTCAAGTGATGGCCTCAAGATGGATTCTTCAAAGGTTCAGAAAATCCTCCATTGACCTCAGCCCTAAAACATCAAGTTTCTTCAATCTTTTCATGGCTTTGCCAATTTTTATCATTGTTTCATTGAAAATTACTCTAAAAAAATCACTTCTCTCACTTCCCTTCTCAAAAAATATTCTCCCTTTATCTTCAATGAGAAAGCTCTTAGCCAGTTTTCATTACTCAAAGAAGCTCTCACTACTGCTCCTATCTTATCTCATTTCAATCCTTCTCTACCTACTATTGTAGAGACTGATGCTTCTGATTATGCCTTGGGTGCTGTACTGAGCCAGGTGAATGACTCAGGAAAGCATCCCATTGGATTTCATAGTCACAAGCTTCTCCCAGCTGAGCTGAACTATGAAATTCATGACAAGGAACGTCTTGGCATAGTTTGGGCACTCAAGCGCTGGAGAGCATTTCTTCTCTCTCTTTTCAATTCTTTTGAGGTCTTGACAGACCACTCTTCCCTGCAGTATTTTATGTCTTCCAAAGTTCTTACTCATCGTCAGCCCCATTGGGCTGAGTTTCTTCCTGAATTTCATTTCACTATCACTTACCACCCAGGCAGGCTGGCCACTTTACCAGATGCCTTGTCACGTAAGGATGACATGTACCCAGAGAGGGGGTGGACTTCATCAGCAAGAATCCTCAAAATTTTCATCAAATAATCAAGCAAGATGGAATTCAAGAGTCAATATTCTTCTCAATCAAAGTGGATATATTTTCAGATTTAGTTGACAAGATTCAAAAACAAGTATGGCGAGACAAAGACTATAAAGAGAGACAAAAGCAACTAGCAAGAGGTGAATCAGTTCGAGATTATTCTCTTGAACCTCAATCCAAGTTGATATTATTCAAAGATAGAGTGGTAAGCCCAAGAAATGAAGAACTTCACCTCAATATTCTTCAAAAGTGTCATGACCCACCATTGGCTGGCTATCCTGGCCAGGAGAAGACCCTCAAGCTCATAAAGAGGGATTCTTATTGGGCTGGAATGAATCAATTCATCAAGGACTATGTGTCCTCATGTCAGCAATGTTCAAGAAACAAGAACATTGATCACAAGAAGTTCGGATTACTAAAGCCATTTCAAATTCCATCTGGTCCTTGGAATTCCTTATCAATGGACTTTATCAATCAATTGCCCTTGTCAAACAACTTTGACTCAATTCTAGTAGTTGTGGACAGGTTCTCAAAAATGGCAATCTTCATTCCAACTTATGGAACAATCACTGCTCTGGACTTAGCTCAAATCTTCATTAGTCATGTATTTTCCAAGCATGGCCTTCCAGTAAGTATTGTCAGTGATAGAGGATCTTTATTTGTTTCATTATTTTGGACTCAATTATGTCAGCAGCTCAAGATATCAAGAGATCTTTCAACTTCTTTTCAACCTGAAACAGATGGACAGACAGAGAGGGTAAATAAGATTCTACAACAGTATCTTTGGATGTATGTCATCTATCATCAAGATGACTGGTACACCTGGCTCCCTCTGGCTGAGTTTGCCTATAATAATTCCAAACATTCATCAACAAAGCAGTCACCTTTTTTCACCATTTATGGAAGAAATCCCGGCTTTGACTCAATCCATATTTCTCAAGCTTCACCTGCTGGAAAGTTATCAACAACACTCCAATCAGTACAGCAAGTTGTCAAAGAAGAATTCGAGTCAGCAATAAGGAGATTCAAGAATTATGCAGATAGAAATAGAGCAATTCCACCTCATTTCCAACCTGGGGACAAAGTATGGCTGGCTTACAAGAACATCAAGATAACAAGACCCACCAAGATATTCTTGGAAAGATGGTTGGTACCTTTTGATGTTCTGAAGAAGATTGGCAGCCATGCATATCACCTCAATTTTCCTCAGCAATGGAAGTCAGATCACCCTGTATTCCATGTGTCCTTATTAGAACCAGTGAAGCAATCAACTATCCCAAATTGAAATCAATTGCCACCACCACCAGTCTTAGTGGAGGAGCAAGAGGAATGGGAAGTGGGTCAGGTTCTGGACTCAAACCTCAACAGAGGTAAATTATGGTATCTTGTAGAGTGGAAAGTATTCAGTGAAGACCCAGAAAGAACCACTTGGGAACCAGCTTCCAACCTTACCAACTCACCAGATCTTGTCAAGGATTTCGATTCATTGTATCCAGACAAGCCTGGTCCAAATACCTCAAGAGTTTGATTTTATGGTTCTTGGTGGGGAGAAGAATTTATGAAAGTAAGTTCCTCTCCTGGAATGCACCTTTAAGGGGGTATTCTACCCATAGGTTGTTGTAAGAATCACCTTGGCTACTTTGTGAGCACATGTCAATTTTTTGGACAGATTCAGAAGGCCTTACAACATCAATACCCTCCAATTTGGACCTTATCAAGATATGGCCATATGTTTCTTTCTTTCTTTTTCTTTTTCCTTTATCATTAATTCAGTTTATGCCAATCATCATAATTCAAGACATTCATTACTTCAAGTCAATTATGGAAATTTATTTCAGTTTTATGGTGCTTGGTGGGGAGTGGGAGCTATGAAAGTAAGTTCCATCTCCTGGTATGCATCCCTGAGGGTTCTGCTTCTTGTAAAACATGACCTTTGCCACTCTGTGAGCATCAAATGCTGGTTTTCATTTTTCAGACAATTTTTGGCCAAAAATCAAGCAACTCACTACAAGAAGGAAAAACCATCAGGAATTTCTTTTATCTCTTTTTCTCTCATTTTCTTTCTTTTCTTTACTTGTATAATTTTGTTTTCTTTTATTTCTTTAAAGCAGAAGCATCCCCTCCCAAATCTTGTATTGAGAGGTTCCATTATTTTTTCATTTTCAGTATTTATAAGAGTGGGGATAGAAGTCAAACCAAACACAAAAAAGGATAAGGAAACTAGTTATCTCGACCTAAATCATCAAAGGTTCTCTGCAAATCATTTATCAATTCATCTTCATACCAGGCAAATTTTGCAGCCATCTCTTCTGAAGCAGTACCCGGAATGATCCTGTCATTTGCATACATAATCACCTCCCTGCTATTTCTATCAACCCTCCTGAATAATCTGGCCACAGCTTCTTGGTTTTCACTTTCCGCATTGGGATCTTCTCTGGTAATTTTGATAGGCCAGTGATCTCTTCTTTGAAAGACTTGAGTGGCAGGAAACGCCAAAGGAGACAAACCATCCCTTCTTCTACTGGAACTGGCCACAGGTTCGAGTTGTTGGGAGGTGGTTATGGGTGAGCTCCTGGGTTTCTGGCTTGGTGATGGTCTTACTGCTGCATTCAAGGCAGGCCTAGAATGGGAAGTACTTGGTGAAGAAGGAGGAATTGTAGTAGGAATGGAAGAAAGCACTGGTTGGAAGGTTCTGGGAGTACTGGGAATCACTTGCCTTTGGAATCTGTTAGCAAGAGGCTGAGAAGAGGAATTGCTGGCTGGATAGCCAACTGAATGAGGAACAACTTCAACTTCTTCACCATCCAACTCATCACTAACTTCAGCATCTGGATAAGTTGGGGAATCAGCAATCCTTCTTATCCTTTTCACTACCCCTTCAGTATTGATCCTGGAGATTGGGACTTCTGAGCTGGAATATATTGGCCTACCACCAACTGGAATTGGCCCTCCAACATTAGTCCACCTTGCCACATCCCTCTTCCTGGAACCAATCACTACATCAAAATATCAGTACCAATTTCAATCAAGATATGCAAATCACTAACATTGAGAAAATCCTGAAGTTGCATCAGGAGTAGGTGCCTCAGAGACTGGGAACTCTTTCCCAAAAGGCCCATCTTTTGTACTCCATAAATACCTCCTGATGTTAGAAGATGGAACCCCAGTACAGCAACATGGTTTATTTCCAATGAAGCAATAATGTCACTTTGAAGATTGGGTAGTGTAGTGTTTCAAACAATTCTTACCCTTGGCCAAACACTCAGTACAGGCAGGATCAAGAATTTCAACTGCTCTTTATCCGTCACAGATCTGGGAGGGATCAAAGTGTGAACCTTTGAGATATGACCACATACCCAGAAAGGTCACAAGAAATATTTAAAATAATTATACCTTAAAACTACAAAAATGCCATAAATAGGCATAAAACTTGGTTTAACTTAAAAGCCAATGAATAAACATGCAAAATAAATTACACCATTGAATTCCCCATGGTAAAATACACATATACAATTTTTATGGCATATCTGTAAAGTCAATACTTAATGAGTTATAAGTAATAATACCTTATAAAAAACATGAATCCTCAATTGTTTCAAATACCAACGAAACAACATGTAAAATAAATGGTACCATTGGATTCTCCATAAAACAATTAAGAAGCTAATCTCCAAAGTCAATACTTAAGGAGTTAAGCTGAATATATGCACTTTTTTGGTCAACACATATATTCAAGGATTTGAGCTAATATCTTTTGAAATATGCTTGATAGAGTGATGAACCAAAAATAAAGTAATCACATAATTACAGGAAAAATTCAGAAATTAACTTTTATTCACAGGTTATAAGCAAGGTTAAAACCTGTAAAGGATTATTGATTAAAATCAATAGAGCTGTTGACCACTTTGTTGTGAAAGTGGTCCAAACTTAAAAAAGGAGACAGTTGGATTCTACTAGTTCATTCGTGAAGAATGATGTATTTTTTATTACAATATTCAAGGTATAACCCCTTGAAATCATGGTTTGAAGTTTAAAATATTAAATTTCAACAGAAAAGATGAGTTACAAGAGAAATCATCAAAAATACAGTTTTGATGATTTAATAAAATTCTGTTGGAAGTGTAATAGGAACATGCCAAGATATCAGAATTCACTCTCAGAATAGCTGTAGCGTGTATAACTTAAAAGATATTAATGATCAAAGTTTAAGCTTAAATTTGATCATTTAAGATCACTTACTGTAATCTTATTTTAAGTTTAACAGTCATATAAGTGATTAAACTGGTGAATACTATTAGAATATGATTAAGAATAATAAAATCCACAAATCTTAGGCTTCTGCCAAGCCTATGATGTCATCAAACTTAGAGTTACAGTGATAACTCTAAATAATGGCGTAATTATTAAGTAAGATGGTTTGATCATGATGTAATCATCACCAAACCTTGAGATATTGATCAATTCTAGTAGAACACATCAGTACACGTCTACTGGAAGCCTTCTGGACTCTAGGAGGGAGGTATTTACTATAAATAGAGCTCTTTTTACTCTGTTTTCCCCTCAGACGCTTACAAAACATTAAATCATTAAATAAAAAGGTAAATTTTTTATTCTTTATATATAAAACGTTTATATTATTAAAGACCAAAGGTAATCTTATTCTAATCATCATCTCTGACGTGATTATTGCAATTGTTTGATTTTTTGTTTAAATTTCTCTTAAAAACCTCAATTCCACGTAAAATCAATAAAAATTGTAATTTCTCTTAAATTGTATTGTAACTACAATTTAAATAAGTTTCATTTACATTATTTGGCCTAAATTCTCCCAAAATTATTATATTAAGCATCAAAAGTAGGTTATTTTCCCTTATTATAATGATTCCTCTCTATTATTACTATTCATAATTCTTCACTTAATATAGATAGTATTTATATTAATTCATAACTTTAATATTAGTAATATCATTGTTATTAATTGTTTTTTATTAATAAAAAACAATTTTTTATGCCTTTATTATTTGTTGGTAACAATAATAAAGTGCTTTTACATATATTAATTATCTTATATTAATATATTTATTTATCATATTATTTTTTTATAATATAAATTATATTATTATATTTATTTAATAATATAATTATTTTTATGCCATAATTATAATAATTATTTTTATCTTATCTATTTCATTCATAAGGACATTCATAGTACCATAAGTAAAATATTAGTGATTTTTCCTTATTGTTTTATAGTCAAACCTTACACAAAGTGACCAGAAGAAGCCATGGAGGGTGAAGAAAATTGACTGAAGATGCCAGAACCACAAAGAACAGATGGTAGTGGTGCAGAAGGAGAAGATTCAGTGACTTCAGTCAGTTTGGAACTCATAACTGAAGAATATGCAAGCAGAAGATTCAAGACGTCAGAATCAGTCCACTCCAGATCAAAAAAAACTTGACCTCAAGGAAATGGGGCCATAACTCATTTATGCCCCCCCTTGAAGCCTCTAAGGTGAGGATTCAAGGCCCCTTTGGGGCTGAATTCATCACCCAGTGCCTCCCCTGTAACTTTGGGGAGGCCAGGATCTTGATGGTCTTGGACCCTCTCAATGGGTCTAGGCCCTGGAGGTGAGAATCTGGACCATGGGCCTTTTTCTGGTCCCATGGAATCCCTGGGTCCCCAGCTAAATTGGGCCCAGGGGACCTCCAATAGCCCCCACGGACCGCGGACCGCGGCGTATGGCCCATGGCCCACAGACCGCAGACCGCGGACTGTAGGACCCCAAAAGACCAAAGTGGCCAGAAATGGCGATATATCAAAAATTTCAATAAAATCACCTGTCACAACCACAAGTTTGACCCTCCTCCTTGATGGTTGCGGCAATCCAACCTGGAGCCAAGTTGAGGCCAATTGGTCATGTCATATCATTTATGGCCAATTGGCCCCCTTGGGTGTTCTATGGCTCTTACGCCATAACCCATTCCAATGGCCATATCCTGCTGTCATTGGCCTTCTTGGCCAATTTCCACCTCACCAACTGTCACAACCACGAGTTTGACCCTCCTCCTTGATGGTTGCGGCTATCCAACTTGGAGCCAAGTTGGGGCCAATTGGCCACGTCATATCATTTATGGCCCATTAGCCCCTTTTGGGTGTTCAATGGCTCTTACGCCACAACCCATCCCAATGGCCATTTATGGCCTCAGGCCATATCCTGCTGTCATTGGCCCTCTTGGCCAATTCACACCTCACCAACCCCCAGGCCTTCATCATTGATTTTGGGCCTGGGGGGTCCTTTTTGTCTTCTAGGGGTCTCAATACCCCCTACCCACCACCAGTGGATCCAGGCCCCCCCTTTTCATTAGGGGGTCTGGGCCATTTAGGCCCCCTACGGTCTGTACAGTCCGTAAGCCGCGGTCCGAAGGCCTTTTAGGCCCCTTTTGGCCTAATCCAATGAGGCCAAAAGGGGCCAAAGGGGGAAACCACCTAGTCCCCAAGGCCAGGTGGTTCCCAAACCACATCTGGGCCCACCTGACCCAAAATTGGTCATATTTCCCTTGGACCCAAAATTGGCCAAAAACGCCTTGGACACCCTTTTGGCCATAAATCACGTAGGACTCATTTTTGGCCATGGACCGCTATAGACCAATATCTCTGTCATGGCCTCCGGCAACCACCAGGGGCCACCAAATCAGTTCATCAAGATTTTCCCTCAACTTAAGGAAGATTCTTCCATTCCTCCATGCACCCCGTACTCAAGGTTGCAGGGGTGGTGCATATATGGTGTTAAATACCATTATGCACCATTTTTGCTCAGAAATCCAATGGTGACGTTTTCAGGACTCAATTCCAGCTTCTCAAATCAAGGCACCAAAATCCAACGCCCATTTCGAAGGAGGACTTTTGGACTCATCAGTTTGGTAATCAATGGCGGCAAGCAGAAGACCATTCAAGGACTCCAACCACCTGGCTATGCAGGAGTTGGGTTGGTACTCTTATTCAGGATTCTTCCAAGGTTCATTCTCAGAGGTATTCCATCATTTCAATCAGTTGTCAAGGCATCAAGTATTTTAATACTCCTTGGACAACTCAATTGGTTCATACAGGAGGCAATCAATCAACCTGTATGTACTTGGCCCAATTGGGCCAATTCATATTCCACTGTGGGAATTCAATCACACAGTTAAATTTCAAGATAGCCAGAACTGTATTGGCCCGATTCGGACATTACAGCCGGTGATCCACCTTCAGGGTCAATCTTTCAGTTTTTCACATATACTGGCCACCTCTCAGAACCTGGGGACTTTTTCCCCAGTTAATTAATATATTGGATTTATTTTTGTCTCTATTTTCTTTTACATTATTAAAGTTAATACTGATAATCTTAAGTCAGTCATTAGCACCTTTTCTCTTTCTTTCTTCGCCTGTCAGTGGATATTGGTTGTCATATCCTTTGCTAATTCGATTGTTCTTTCTGGCAGGTTGAAACAGTGAATTGAGGATTCACTTGGTTGGCTTCTTGGCTTTTGGCTTTCTTTTATCTTTGGCCTCTGGCTTCATTCTTATTATTCTTTGTTATCTTTGGAATATTTGTCCTTTCTCTTATTCCTGCTTAAGAAATATATTCTGCAGTATTTCTTATCATCTTTTGGAGCCCTCCAAGTGAGTTCTTGATTCCTGAGTGCCAGGCCCTCTTGCTTCCATAAGAGCCCCTGTGACACCAACCCCCAGGCCTTCATCTTTGATTTTGGGCCTGGGGGTCCTTTTGTCTTCTAGGGGCATCCACCCCCCTAGCCATCTCCATCCAATCTGGGCCACCCCTTTTCATTAAGGGGGTTTAGGCCTAAATGGCCTTTTTGGGCCATTTAGGCCCCCTACAGCTCCTACGGCCCATGGGCCGTGATTCACAGTCCACGGTCTGCGGTTGTCACAGCCAAGGAGGTAGGGGCATTACTAATCATATTCAACAATCATTACTTCATTGATACCCCTCAAAACCCAATCAGCAAGGGGGTTTCATTCAACATTCTCCAAATACAGTTTTCAGACCTCAATACAGTTTCATACAGGCAAGACCCAAATACAGGATTCACCAAATACAGGCCTGTAATCAATACAGGCGCAAATACCTGTATTGGATTCACCAATACAGGATTCAATCCCACATCCAACTTCTTCCAGCATACAGACAAGTATCTCAACACTCAAACTCCAAGGCTGGTATTTCTCACATATACCAGCCCCTCTTCACCCACCTGGGGGTTTTTCCCCAGTTAATTAAAATATTGGATTTATTATTTAATATTATTTTATTATTTATTAAGTTAGTCTTTGCCTTCCCTCACCTGTTCAGTAGAGTCCTGGTGGCCATATCCTTTATTAATCCTTTTCTCTTTTCTGAACAGATTGAAACAGTGGTACAGGATTATTTGTGGTTGGCTCTTTATTATTGCTTTTGTTTTTTCTCTCATATCTTTTTATGCTTATTATTTTATGACTAGGAATTTATCCTCTTACTCCATTACTCTTATCATTTGAGTATTTCTTCTGAGCCCTCCATAAGTAAGTCTGTTCACTGAGTGCCAGGCCCTCTTCATTTAGAAAAGCCCCTGTGACATTATTTTAATGAACTCATAATTGTTTCTTCTTTTCATTCATTTTATTCATTTCTCTCATTCTTCAATTATGATCTTTTCATGATTTTATGATTTTTATGATTTTTATGATTTCATTATCTCTCATAAATTTTCATCTCATTCATTTCATTCAAATGAAAATTTATTCTCTTTGTCATTTCAAAATTTGTGCTGACCATTTCACTTTATTCTTCATCATTCTCATTTCTCTTTTTGTCTGAATTCAGGTTTTATCAGGTTATTTGAGTGAAATTATTTGGGTTAATTGATTCATCATTCAGGGATTTTATTGATTTGGGGTATTCAGTGATTTAGATTTTGAAATTTCTCAAGATTATTGATTGATTGATTGCTTTCTCCAGACATTGATTTCACCTCAAGATTTTGAATTGACTTTGATTGAATTGATTTGATTGACTTGATTTTATTCCTCAAGATAGCTTATTTATCCTCAAGATTTGATTTAATTGATTGATTTGAATTTGATTCCTCAAGACACAATTGTTTTGATTTTGATTGACTTGATTTGACTTATTGATTGAAATTTATTATTCATAAGAATCTTATTTTGTCATTTTCATTCTTCAAGATTTCTCAGAGTATTTCCACTTCAAGAATGTTATTGATTCTTCAAGATCATCAAGATTCTCATTTAATTTGATTTGGTCAAGCCTTATTTTATTGAAAGTATCATCAAGTTTTTTATTCATTCTTATTTTATGATGCCAGTTCAGCATAGCCCACCAGCCAAGAATACAAGATCCCAGAGACATCAAGCTGTTCTCACTCCTACAGCAAGGGCTCCTCTTGACCGCACACCAACAGTTCATCAACTGAGTGCAAACTTGGACAGAGGACCACCAATGGAAGGAGCAGCACTCTCCAGCAGAGGAGGTGTGAAGTCAACAAGATCAAGATAATTCTCTGGCTTGTTGGGTGGCTATCCAAGCATTCCTCAAGGGCCTAGAAGCAGATTAGGGGAAGCTGAAGATGAAGAGGGGGAGGAGTCTGAAGAAACTGAAGTAGCAGCTGCCTTGGCAGGTGCCCCTGAGGCTTCTGAAGCTCCAAATCTAGCCCTTTCTAATCAACCTCTTGTCTCTCAAGCAGAACCAAATTTTCTCAAAATGATGGAGCAGATGACTCAATTAATGGGTCAGCTAACTCAAGCAGTTGCCCCAAGGGACACTTCAAAAGTCCCTGCATTCAAGACTCCATCAATGAAGGCACCTGATTCTTTTGATGGTACTAAAGCTCATAAATTGAGAGGATTCATTCAATCCTGTCAATTAATATCCCATAATGACCTAGCAAACTTCTTCTCTGACAGGAAGAAGGTCTTATACTCAACTTCTTTTCTTACTGGTAGAGCTGGCAAATGGATTGAACCCTATCTCTCAAATATCTCCAATGAAGACCCATCTTATCTCCTCAATAACTGGCAGTTATTTGAAACCCAGTTATTCACTCTGTTTGGTGATCCCAATGAAGTCAGAAAAGCTGAAAAAGAGTTGGACAATTTGAGTATGAAAGAAAGTGGTCAAGTTTCCTTGTACATAGCTTATTTCAGAAGTTTAATGTCAAGAATTGGAGACTGGGGGGAAAGGGCCTATATTCATGTGTATAAGAGAGGCTTGGCATCAAGATTGTTGGACCAATTGGCTTCTCACCCTGGAACTTTTGATAGCCTTCAAGAGCTCATGGACATCACTTTGGAATTAGATACCAGATACCATGAGAGGCAGAAGGAAAAGGGTAGTCATCAAGAGAAGAAGCCTCCAATCAGTGGATCCAACTCCTCCAAGCCCCCTCAAAGTTCATCATCAAAGAAGCCTTATCACAAGAAGAATAAGAAGGGGAAGAATTTTTAAGTGTCCAAAGACAAGCCTCATGCTGC
Source organism: Austropuccinia psidii (assembly GCA_023105745.1). Taxonomy (NCBI): domain Eukaryota; kingdom Fungi; phylum Basidiomycota; class Pucciniomycetes; order Pucciniales; family Sphaerophragmiaceae; genus Austropuccinia; species Austropuccinia psidii. The sequence continues at coordinate 10,973,883 of JALGQZ010000001.1, forward strand.
TCTCCTCAATAAGGATAATTAATTAATCAGTTCTGAAAAGGAGAGGAGGATCAAAGAAGGCTTGTGCAATTATTGTGGTGGTAAACACCCATTTGAAAAATGCTTCAAGAGGCCTGAGAATAGGCAAGGGTCATCACAAGGCTTCCCTAGCAAGCAGGGAAAAGCCTGAGTGGGAATCATGATGTGTTCAATGGTTCTCACTTATTTCCTTCAAGAGCACAATTGTGCACTTTGAATACTAGTGTCAAAAATCTTTAATATTTCTTATTTTTTCTTCAATCTCTGATATTTTTTATAGTATTCTCATTTATTCTGGTGCTACAAACTCCTTTATTGCAAAGAAATTTGTTCTCAATTACTCATTGACCATGTCAGAGCTCCCTGAAAAGATTCCTCTTTTCATTTTGGATTCCAATGAATCCACTTCCCTGTTCATCACCCATTATACCAAGTAGGTTGTTGATTTACCTTCCTTCCCAAGCTTTGAATGGGATTTCTTCATCATAGATTCACCCAAGGGAGAAGACCTGATATTGTGCTATGATTTTCTCTACCATTTTAATCCCATTATTTATTGGAAAAATGGATTGATCACCTGTGATTCTAGTCATAAGGACTCTAGTGGTATTATTTCTTCTACTAGTAATGACTTTTCCACTGCTTTCAACAGTGTTGCTCTGGTTGGTGAACTTAAGACACCTTCCCTTCCTCCTTCTGTCTATAACCCCTCCATTTTTCCCTCTCAGTCATTACTTACATTAAGAGATGAAGTCTTCAAAGAGATAAAAGCTGTTGGAGAAGATGTTGCTATATCTTCACTTCATCTCTTGCAAGGGAATATGGACCTTCCTCCTTTATCTTTTCATGCCTCCCTGGAGGAGCAGTGGGATGAGGAGGAAGAGCCAGAAGAGATTGAAACTGTGCTGAAGGTAGTCCCTCCTGTTTATCACAAATATTTGGATGTATTCTCCAAAGTGAAAGCAGAGAAACTTCCTCCACACCATGCCTGTGATTATCATATTGAACTGGAGGGTATTCTACCTCCAGTTGGTGTTATCTACTCTTTATCAAAGAATGAGTCAGAAACACTGCAGGCCTACATTTCAGAGAATGTAGAGAAAGGTTTCATCAGACCAAGCTCCTCCTCAACAGGAGCACCTGTCCTTTTTGTTAAGAAAAAGGATGGTGGTCTTTGTTTGTGTGTTGACTACCGCAAACTTAATGCTGTCACTAGGAAGAACAGGTATCCTGTTCCTCCTATGAACCAGCTTCTTACCTTATTCAACGGTGCTACTATCTTCTCCAAAATAGATCTGCGTTGTGCTTATAATCTCCTGAGAATTAAAGAGGGGGATGAGAACTTAACTGCCTTTAGAACCAAATATGGTAGTTATGAGTATTTGGTTATGCCATTTGGCTTAACCAATGCTCCAGCTTCATTCCAAAATCTGGTGAATGATATCTTTGCAGATTATTTGGATATTTTTGTTGTAGTGTACTTAGATGATATTATGGTCTTCTCTAGCTCTTTGGATGAACATGTCAAACATGTGGCCTCTGTTCTCCAAAGACTGAGAGACAATAATTTGTTTGCTAAAGCCTCAAAGTGTGTATTCCATGCCTCAAGTGTGGAATACTTGGGCTATGTTGTTTCAAGTGATGGCCTCAAGATGGATTCTTCAAAGGTTCAACAAATCCTCAATTGGCCTCAGCCCAAGAACATCAAGGCCCTCCAATCTTTTCTTGGCTTTGCCAACTTTTATTGTCATTTCATTAAAAATTATTCCAAAAAAATCTCTGCTCTCACTTCCCTCCTTAAAAAAGATTCTCCCTTTATCTTCAATGAGGAAGCTCTTAGTCAGTTTCAAATACTCAAAGAAGCTTTCACCACTGCTCCTATTATCTCTAATTTTAATCCTTCTCTACCAACTATTGTAGAGACTGATGCTTCTGATTATGCCTTGGGTGCTGTACTGAGTCAGGTGAATGACTCAGGAAAGCATCCCATTGCATTTGATAGTCGCAAGCTCTTACCAGCTGAACTCAACCATGAAATTCATGACAAGAAACTCCTTGGCATAGTTTGGGCTCTCAAGCGCTGGTGAATTTTTCTCCTTTCTCTTTTTGATTCCTTTGAGGTCTTGACAGACCATTTTTCCCTTCAGTATCTTATGTCCTCTAAAGTCCTTACTCGTCATCAAGCCCGTTGGGCGGAATTTCTATCCAAATTCCATTTTATCATCACTTACCACCCAGGCAGACTGGCCACTTTACCAGATGCCTTGTCACGTCAGGATGATGTGTACCCAGAGAGGGGGGTGGATTTCATCAGCAAGAATCCTCAAAATTTTCATCAAGTTCTCAAGCAAAATGAAATTCAAGAGTCAAGATTTTTTTCAATAAAAATTGATATTTTTTCAGATGTAGTTGATCAAATTCAAAGACAAGTATGGCAAGTGTGAGCCTTAGAGGTAATTTCATATACCCAAAAGACCACAAATATAAAAATAACATATTCATATAAATAAAATAAATTTATTTATATTATTAAAATAAGAATCAAAATATAAATATAAATATAAAATTATATTAAAAGTCAAAAATTAATTACAATTCAAAAATAAAAATACATTAAATTTTGTAAGTATAAAATTACATTTATACTTGAAAAAATTAAGTAAAAATGAAATTTTAACAAAATTGTGAAAAAATAAATGAATTTGGAAAAAAGTTAAATAAAATTTATTATAACTTTTTATCCAATAAATAAATACATAAAAATTATTTCACCATTAGATTCCTCATAAAAAATCAGGTGGGGTCACCTCTGAGTGAAATTCTTGTAACTCAACTCTAAATAAGCTTAAATTAAGTTTTTAGTATTTTCAATACAAAAGTTGAAAATCCTCAAAACCTTACTTTAATTCACACCACATGTGGTGTTAACCATCAATTTTTGTGTTAAAATTGAGGTGTTGTGTTTAGTTTAGAAGTTATGAGGAATTGAAGTATTTTCAATTGAATTCAATTGTAATGTCAAAATGTGCGCGTGTATTACATAAGTGAGCTTTGATTTACATATGAGGTGTCAATTATTACTGTATTTTACTGTACAATTGAATTGAATTACATATGTAAATTATAAGTATAATACATGATGAAGAATTAAAGGAAAAATAAATTGGAAAGATTAAAATTGGGGGGGAAAAGGAACTCCAGCTCTAAGGGGGAGCTAGACCCCCAAAATCCTTGCTGACAGGCGTGGGATGTCAAAATTCACGCAAAAGTTCATCACATTTGGCCTGGAATTGAGCTACAGGGTCTGTGGACTCAATTGATTATGAGGTTTTGATACCAACTGGGGTAGTTTTAGCTGTTGCCAAGAGGGTAAAACTACCCTTAACATAAAACAACCATAGTAAAAACAGTTTTAACTGGTTTCTACGCCTCTTACACACATTCTGACGTGGTTTGAAGGCTCTAGGCCTGGTATTGCTATAGTAATGGCCGATTTAAGGGTCTAAAATGGCTAAAAATGGCTTAAACCAGCCCTTTTTGGTCTAAACCAGGGTTCAATGATGCCATAATTGGCTTTTCTGTTGTCAGACTGTTTTTCACGACTGACAAGAGTAAATTTTGCTTTTGGAGTAAGAGAATTGATGGCTATAAAAGAATGTCTTCTTTGCCCCACTTTTCTCTTCATGTTAGAATCTTTTCCTTTTATTAATTAGTTTAAACACTGTTAAACCAATCAATCAAGGATTCCAACCACCATTTTTTAATCATTTTAATCTTTTTAACCACGTGAAACAATCATTATAATCATTGTTTGTAACTCTTATAATCATTTTTACCCCTGAACCACCCCAAAAGTGAATTAAAGCATCTTTCATCACTGTAAACTTTGTCACTTTGTTTCCAAATTCACTCTGGTCACTTTTGGGCGTGTTTTCTCTTTAATATTCTTTTTAAAGACTTTGTTCTTTAATTAATTGCTTGCAGTTCTTTGCTCAATTAATTCCAATTGAAATTGCTCTTGAAGAAATTTCTTTTGTAGCCTTAAAATATCTCTTGTAGAGTATTTTTTGGATAAATTTTTATTGTTGGTAAAAGAATAAATTTTTATAATATTATTTTTTTATACTAATAAAGTTATAAACAATAAAATTGGCGTGTTTTCTCTTAAAAATAATATTTCATACTATTTTTAACTGAATTTTACCTTATACAAATTTTGAGGACAGGAAAAGTACTTGATTTTTAATCAAAGTTTCATATCCACACCTTACATTTGGGGGCCCAGCCGTGATATTTTACCTGTGACATATTTTTTTACTCTTTTTTAATCTTTTTTTCTTATATTGAAAAATTTAAAAACATATAAAAAATACTTATAATCCAAAAAATCCATAAAAAATAATTTTTTTCATATTATAAGTGAGGCTTATATTTTATTTCTTTTTTTGAAATATCCTTTTTTTACTTAATTAATTGGCTTTTTCATTAATTTTAGTGTCTGAAAACGTGGTAAGACAAGAAAACATTGAAACAGCCTCAACAGTCACCAGCATTGTTCCTGCAAGCACTATTAATTCAGACCATAATAGTACTGTGATTGTGACTCAAAATAATCAACCTGAGCCAATATCTTCTGAATTAATTAACTTGGACATAAGTAATACTCTTCAGAAAGCTAAAAATTTGGCCAATAGTAAGTTTTTTGACGTAAAAATACTATTTTAAGCCTTTTTAAACCATAATTATGCCTTCAATCATGTCAGGAGCCAGCTACAACCCCTCAAGCAGCTCCCAAAAAGGTAATAGACGTGATTATGGCAGAGGACAATCAGGTACAGAAGGAAAAGGGTCAGTTGATGACTTCCAAACAACTAAAATGGGTCATTCTGAAGCTGATAATACCATTTTACCTTCAAAAAGAGCTGACACCGCCACAACAAGCCTCTGTGGACATATACAAAGCCAGCCACAGTGCATACAACAATGCACTCCAATTCAAGGAGTACCAGATCCTTGCAGACCTGTGGAAGAATTGCATAAATTCTTACCTGACAGTAAGAAAATTCTTGGGCCATCCCAACACTTGCAAATTGCTCAATGGATGGCATCCATTGATGGAGAAGAAAAACATGATGCTTTTGACACTAGAATGGAGGAAAAACAACCCTCCACCACCTAAACCAGTGCCAAAAACAGCCCCAGTGGCCAGCAGCAGCAATTCCAACGTGAAAAAGCAGCCACAAACTCCAAACAAGGGCAAAGGGAAGGCACCAGCCCCAAAACCTTACAGACAGGGCTACAGAATCCCAAAGATTCAGCAGGATGCCATGGAAAATGTATTTCAGATGGCCAGAACCATGATGGAATTACAGAAGAAGGAGGAAGCCAGATTAAGATTCCAGAAATGATTTCTGACATATTTGATTCCATCCCAGAGTTGTATAATGCTATAAATGACGTGAAAAAACATCTTTCTGACAAAAATGAAACCATTTGTAACAACATTAAAACAAACAACCTGAGTCTGTGCCAAATTAATGAAACACTTATGTGTTTTGAAAAAGTTTTAAGACCAATTAAAAATTCCAATAATGATAATTCTTCTAACAATAAAATAAATGAACAATCTGCCATTATTAAAGAATTAACAGATAAATATTCTAAATTCAATATTGATGACATAATTGAAACAAGAATTAAACAAGCCATAAATATTATCAAGACAGATAACAATAAAGTCCTTGATGACATTTAAAATTCATTTACTGAAGTAAAGACATATACCATTGCCTTGAAAAAGTGTTTTGATGCTTCACAAGAAGAAGTATCAAAATCATCAATGAAGTTGAATCAAGTCACTGCTGATAATACAAGACAGACAGAGTTATGGCAAGAACTGACACATAAGGAAGACATGTATAAAATTGAAGTAATAAATTTAATACAAAGCTTCCAAAATGAATACAGAAATTCCCAAAGGTGTAGCAACAGTAAAATGAATGACATTGAACAAATACTGAATACCTTACCAAGAATGTCTACACCTCTAAATCAAAATGAGGGCACAAGAGTTTCAAATCCACAAGTATTGGATCCTGATAATTCACAATTAAAAAATGAATTATCTACTTCTTTTCACAACTTGGAACCATCAATGGGCCAAGCACTCTTGAAAAAAGTTCCAAAACTTAAAGAATGGCCTCACTTCAGTGGTGAAGGAGAGTCTGACCATATGGAGTTCATTAGAGGTATTGACATGATCAAAGAGGATTTTGAGTTACCAGACAGATTGGTAACAGCCAGGTTTAACACCTTGTTTACCAGATCAGCTCACAGATGGTACATCAAAATAAGACAAGCACATGGACACCAGAGTTGGACTTGGTGGAAAATCCAAATCATCAACAAATGGGCAAATGATGCTTGGAGGTTTAAAGTTGAAACAGCCTTTGAATCTGCCAAATTTAATGCTGATAAAGACAAAGCTTTACCATGGTTTTGCCAACAAAAGGACAGACTAACAGCATTATATCCTGACATGTCAGAATTTATGATCCATAGAAAAATTCTGAGACAATGTGGAGGTGACTTAGAGCATGCTGTCAAAAGCAGGACTACTGAACAATATTCAGCAGAGGATATTATCAATATACTAGAAGAAGTAACCACCAGAACCAAAATTGGTTCTAGTAGGGTGAATCTCAAAACAAGATTTGATACACCTTGGAAAGATTCTGTGGACAAAAGCCCTAAAGAAAATTCGGGTAATATTAAATATAAATCTGCAGATATAGTCAGAAAATGCCATATTTGCCAAAGCACCACCCATTTAGCCAATACATGTCCAAAAGGGGGGAAAATCAATGAAATTGACATTGAAAAAGGACCAGATGTTGAAAAAGAAGACATAATTGAAGACAATTCAGATGATAAGTCATCCATATTTTCTGAATCTTCAAAAGATATAGAAAATATCAATGCCACTTTTGACATCATGGAATCTTATTCCCACTTACCATAATTGAGCAATGGTCAAGTTGATTTATCAAAAGTTCAAGATGCACAGCTTATGAAGACAAAACCAAACAGAGGAAAAGGTTATACAGCTGGTAATTCCTGTATAACAGAAGTGGTGATTGACAACAAGCCCACCAAGCTTTTGCTTGACCCAGGAGCCTTCTTCTCTTGTGTTGGAAAATCTTTTCTTAAGACTTGTGTACCAAATTTTGAAGACCAATTGTTACCAATTGATGGTATAAAATTCAACAGTGCAAGTAACCCAATGAAAGCATTAGGAATCTTTGAGACCAATGTCATATTCCAACACATAAATGGGAATTTAAGGATCACAGTTGAATTTGTTGTTATGGAAAATTTCTCTAGTACCCATTTTATATTGGGAAATGACTATTTAATCATGTATGGGATAGATTTACATAATAACAAAGACAGATACTTTACAATTGGGGACAATAAGCGCCAGAAATTTGCCCTTTTACCATTTAACAGAAAAATTACAGTAAACAGAGTATCACCAGTCAACTTAGAGTTAGAGAAATTCAAGTCTGAACAGTTAAATGAGGCTGAAATAAGCCTTCATCTGACTGATAAACAAGAAAATGAACTTTCTTCCCTTTTGTATGACCACAGAGGAGCATTCGCTACAGACAAAGAACCCCTGGGAGCAATTATTGGTCATGAAGTTGACATCATTCTTAACATTGAGAGACCTTATCCACCACTCTCAAGAAGACCTGCTTATCCAGAAAGTCCAAAATCAAGAGAAGCTCTAGAAATTCATATCAAAGAACTTCTGGACCTTGGTGTAATAAGAAAAGTAGGCCACAATGAGGAAGTAGAAATAACTAAACCAGTTATAGTGGCGTGGCATAATGGAAAATCCAGAATGGTTGGGGACTTTAGAGCTCTGAACACTTACACTGTCCCAGACAGATACCCAATACCAAAAATCCAAATTGCCCTTACTCAAATATCTCAAGCAGTGTATATAACCACTATGGATGCCCTTAAAGGATTCCATCAAAATGTGGTAACACCAAGAGCAAGAAAATACTTGAGAATTATTGTTCATTGTGGAGTGTATGAATACTTAAGGATGCCCTTTGGTATCAAAAATGCACCTTCACACTTCCAAAGAATGATGAATGAAATATTCCCAGAAGAACTCTCAGAGGGATGGTTAATCATTTACATTGATGACATTATTATCTGTTCAAAGACTTGGGAGGAGCACATGTACAGATTATCAAGAGTTTTGACAAAAATCCAATCAGTAAACATGAAAATCTCCTTGAAGAAATGTCATTTTTGGATTTAAAGAACTTAAAGCACTAGGACATGTTGTATCTGGTTTGTCCCTTGGAATTGAGAAAAACAAAGTTGCAGCAGTATTGTTAAAACCCATGCCTCAGAATAAGAAGGAAATTCAGTCATTCTTAGGTTTTGCAGGATATTACAGGCAACACATTAAAGATTTTGCATCCATAGCAAGACCACTTTATAAGCTGTGTGGCAAAGACACAGTGTTTGAGATGACTGTTGACAGAGTCAAAGCTTTTGAGTCTCTAAGAGAAGCATTGACCACTGCTCCACTCTTACTGATGCCAGACTTTAAATTGCCTTTCAAACTGTATATTGATGCATCAGGGAATGGACTGGGTGCTGCACTTCACCAAGTTCAGATCATAAATGATAAGCCTGTAGAAGGACCCATATGTTTCATATCCAGGCAAATCAAACCAACTGAAGCCAGATATGAAGCAAGTCAAATGGAATGTCTATGCCTTGTCTGGGCCTTGGAAAAATTGAACTACTTTTTAGAGGGATGTGTTTTTGAAGTGATAACAGATTGTACAGCTGTCAAATCACTTTTGAACATGAAAACACCCAACAGACACATGCTCAGATGGCAAATAGCCATACAAGAATACAGAGGCAATATGACTATTGTTCATAAGGATGGGAATATTCATAAGAATGCAGATGGACTAAGCAGATGGCCATTACCAAATAATATTGATCATCCTGCTTATGTGCCAGAAGAAGCTTCACCACAAATTCCTATAGAAGGAATAAGTGTTACAGACTTGAACACCACCTTCTTTGAAGAAGTCAGAAGTAGTTACACCCAAGATAAGAATTGTAGCATCTTATGCCAATTACTTAACAAAGACTGTAAAGACAACTCTCTAATACATGCCTTGGATGAAGTATGGAGAAAATCTTATGATGAAGGAAGATTTCACCTACTGGATGGTATAATTTACCACAGAACCACAGTTGTAGACAGGTCATTAATCAATCTTGTACTGAAAGAATGCCATGATAGTCCCTTTTCAGGACATCTGTCTGAAGACAGAAAAAGAGAAAAAGTAAAGACCTGCATATGGTGGCCAATGTGGCAGAAAGATGTTGCAGAGTATTGCAAAACCTGTGACAGATGCCAAAAGGCAAATAAATCCACAGGCAAAAGACTTGGAAATATGATAAAAATCCAAGAACCAAACAGACCTTGGGAAATTGTCCATATGGATTGGGTAACTGGCCTACCACCAGGAGGTGACAGGAGCTATAATGCTTGCCTAGTAATTGTGGACAGATTCAGTAAAACTCCAATCTTTTTACCATGTCACAAAGATGATACAGCCATGGATACAGCTCTTCTGATATGGAATAGAGTAGTGTCATGGACTGGGATATTTACAAATATCATCAGTGATAGAGATCCCAAATTCACTTCAGCACTATGGACAAATCTTCACCAATTATTTGGCACTAAATTGTCTTTCTCTACAGCCTACCACCCACAAACTGATGGCCTGGCTGAAAGGATGATCCAAACCTTAGAGGACATGGTGAGAAGATTTTGTGCATATGGCCTTGAATTCAAAGATTGTGATAGATTTACCCATGATTGGTGTACTCTGTTTCCAGCACTGGAATTAGCATATAAAACATCAATCCATGCCAGTACCAATCAGACTCCTGCTATTCTAGAAAAAGGATGGAACCCCAAATTACCCCAAGATTCCTTGAGGAAAGACTTAATTGAAATACATCCCACAGCTGCTAGCTTCAAAGGAATGCTAGACAAAGCTAGAAAGCATGCAGTAAGATTCATGGAAGACTCTTTTGCATATGCCAAAGACAAATGGGATAAATCACATGCAACTCCAGATTTCAAAGTAGGGGACCTAGTTCTTGTATCCACCACTAACTTCAATAACATCAAAGGATGTAAAAAGTTGAGAGACTCCTTTGCAGGACCTTTTGTGATTAAGGCCCTCCATGGAGAAAATGCTGTTTAAGTAGAATTATCTGAAGATCTTAGCAATAAGCACCCTACATTTCCAGTAAGCTTGATAAAGCCATACAAATCTAGTGATGCTGAGAAATTTCCCTTGAGGAATAAGATTCCCCAAGTTATACCTCCTATTGAGACATCTGTTACTAAGAAAATTACCAAAGTTCTTAAAGAAAGGAAATTAAGAACCAAGAAAGTAAGGGAATACCTTGTTAGGTACAGTGACCCAACTTGTGAAGATGAATGGTTAGAAGAAAAGGATATACCAGAAGCTACCAAACTCCTCAGGAGATTCAGACACACTAGAAACACCAATATTACAAAGTAATATTCTTTTTTAGGGGGAGGGAATGTGAGCCTTAGAGGTAATTTCATATACCCAAAAGACCACAAAGATAAAAATAACATATTAATAAAAATAAAATTCATTTATTTATATTATTAAAATAAGAATCAAAATATAAATATAAAATTATATTAAAAATAAAAAATTAATTACAATTTAAAAATAAAAATACATTAAATTTTGTAAGTATAAAATTACATTTATACTTGAAAAAATTAAGTAAAAATGAAATTTTAACAAAATTGTGAAAAAATAAATGAATTTGGAAAAAAGTTAAATAAAATTTATTATAACTTTTTATCCAATAAATAAATACATAAAAATTATTTCACCATTGGATTCCTCATAAAAAATCAGGTGGGGTCACCTCTGAGTGAAATTATTGTAACTCAACTCTAAATAAGCTTAAATTAAGTTTTTAGTATTTTCAATACAAAAGTTGAAAATCCTCAAAACCTTAACTTAATTCACACCACATGTGGTGTTAACCATCAATTTTTGTGTTAAAATTGAGGTGTTGTGTTTAGTTTAGAAGTTATGAGGAATTGAAGTATTTTCAATTGAATTCAATTGAAATGTCAAAATGTGGGCGTGAATTACATAAGTGAACTTTGATTTACATATGAGGTGTTAATTCTTACTGTATTTTACTGTACAATTGAATTGAATTACATATGTAAACTATAAGTATAATACATGATGAAGAATTAAAGGAAAAATAAATTGGAAAGATTAAAATTGGGGGGGAAAAGGAACTCCAGCTCTAAGGGGGAGCTAGACCCCCAAAATCCTTGCTGACAGGCGTGGGATGTCAAAATTCACGCAAAAGATCATCACTTTTGGCCTGGAATTGAGTTACAGGGTCTGTGGACTCAATTGATGATGAGGTTTTGATACCAACTGGGGTAGTTTTAGCTGTTGCCAAGAGGGTAAAACTACCCTTAACATAAAACAACCATAGTAAAAACAGTTTTAACTGGTTTCTACGCCTCCTAAACACATTCTGACGTGTTTTGAAGGCTCTAGGCCTGGTATTGCTATAGTAATGGCTGATTTAAGGGTCTAAAATGGCTAAAAATGGCTTAAACCAGCCCTTTTTGGTCTAAACCAGGGTTCAATGATGCCATAATTACCTTTGGAGTAGGAGAATTGATGGCTATAAAAGAATGTCTTCTTTGCCCCACTTTTCTCTTCATGTTAGAATCTTTTCCTTTTATTAATTAGTTTAAACACTGTTAAACCAATCAATAAAAGATTCCAACCACCATTTTTTAATCATTTTAATCTTTTTAACCACGTGAAAAAATCATTAAAATCATTGTTTGTAACTCTTATAATCATTTTTACCCCTGAACCACCCCAAAAGTGAATTAAAGCATCTTTCATCACTGTAAACTTTGTCACTTTGTTTCCAAATTCACTCTGGTCACTTTTGGGCGTGTTTTCTCTTTAATATTCTTTTTAAAGACTTTTCTCTTTAATTAATTGCTTGCAGTTCTTTGCTCAATTAATTCCAATTGAAATTGCTCTTGAAGAAATTTCTTTTGTAGCCTTAAAATATCTCTTGTAGAGTATTTTTTGGATAAATTTTTATTGTTGGTAAAACAATAAATTTTTATAATATTATTGTTTTATACTAATAAAGTTATAAACAATAATATTGGCGTGTTTTCTCTTAAAAATAATATTTCATACTATTTTTAACTGAATTTTACCTTATACAAATTTTGAGGACAGGAAAAGTACTTGATTTTTAATCAAAGTTTCATATCCACACCTTACAGCAAGACAAAGATTATAAGGAAATCCTCAAGAAATTAGCAAGAGGAGAATCAGTTCCAGACTATTCTCTTGAACCTCAATCAACATTATTATTGTTCAAAGATAGAGTAGTCATTCCAAGCAATCATGAAATTCAATTGGACATTCTTCAAAAGAGTCATGACTCACTGTTGGCTGGCCATCCTGGCCAGGAGAAGACCCTCAAGCTCATCAAGAGGGATTTTTATTGGGCTTGCATGAATCAAATCATCAAGGACTATGTGTCCTCATGTCAGCAATGTTCAAGAAACAAGAAAATCCACCATAAGAAGTTTGGGCTACTCAAGCTTCTTCAAATTCCACCTGGTCCTTGGAATTCTTTATCAATGGACTTTATCACTCAATTTCCCTTGTCAAGCAACTTTTATTCGATTTTAGTAGTTGTAGGCAGATTTTCAAAAATGGCAATATTTATTCCAACTTACTCAGCAATCACTGCTTTGGACTTAGCTCAAATATTCATTAATCATATCTTTTCCAAACATGGTCTTCCAATCAGTATTGTTAGCAATAGAGGTTCATTATTTGTTTCATCATTTTGGACTCAATTGTGTCAGCAGCTCAAGATATCAAGAGATCTTTCAACTGCCTCTCACCCTGAAACAGATGGACAGACAGAGAGGGTAAATCAGATTCTAGAACAGTATCTTCGGATGTATGTCAGTTACCATCAAGATGACTGGCACACCTGGCTCCCTCTGGCTGAATTTGCCTGTAATAATGCAGAACATCCATCAACAAAACAGTCTCCATTTTTCACTATTTATGGAAGAAATCCCAGCTTTGATTCAATTCAAATTTCTCAAGATACACCTGCTGGAAAGTTATCATCAAAACTCCAATCAGTACTGCAAGTTGTCAAAGAAGAATTAGAGTCAGCAATAAAGCCTTTTAAGAAGTATGCGGATAGAAATAGAGCAATTCCACCTGATTTCCAACCTGGGGACAAAGTATGGTTAGCTTCCAAAAACATCAAGACAACAAGACCCACCAAGAAACTTTCAGAAAGATGGTTGGGACCCTTTGAAGTTCTCAAAAAGATTGGCAGCCATGCATATCACCTCAAGTTGCCTCAACAATGGAAGTCAGTTCACCCTGTCTTGCATGTGTCCTTGTTAGAACCAGTGAAGCAATTAACTATCCCAAATCAACACCAATTGCCACCACCTCCAGTAATAGTGGAAGAGCAAGAAGAATGGGAAGTGGCTCAGGTTCTGGACTCAAAACTCAAGAGAGGTTCATTATGGTATTTAGTGGAGTGGAAAGGATTCAATGCAGACCCAGAAAGAACAACTTGGGAAACAGCTTCCAACCTTACCAACTCCCCAGACCTTGTCAAGGATTTTCACACTTTGTATCCAGACAAGCCTGGCCCAAATGCCTCAAGAGTTTGATTTATGGTGCTTGGTAGGGATTGGAGTTTATGAAAGTAAGTTCCTCTCCTGGCATGCACCTTTAAGGGGGTATTCTACCCAAATTTGTTGTAAGCATCACCTTTGCCACTTTGTGAGCACTTGTCAATTCTTTGGACAGGTTCAGAAGGCCTTGCAACATCATACCCTCAAGACTTTGGACCTTTCATCAAGATATGGCCCAATCTTTTCTCTTATTTTCTTTTCTTCTTTAATCATACCATAATTTATCTTTCAAGACCTTCATTACCACAATTCGTGTTATGGCATGACTTCTTTTTCATTTATGGTGCTTGGTGGGGAGTGGAAGTTATGAAAGTAAGTTCCATCTCCTGGTATGCATCCCTGAGGGGTCTACTTCTTGTAAAACATTACCTTGGCCACGCTGTGAGCATCAAATGCTTGATTTTATCTCTCAGAGCATTTTGGCCAAAATCAAGCAGCTCACCACAAGAAGGACAACCCTCAGGCATTTCTTATTTCTTTCTTTACCCTCTTTTTCTCTCAATTTTTTTTCATTTTTATTTTTTATTTCATTTCTTTTACTTGTATGATTTATTTTTCATTCCTTGTTTCAAAAGCAGCAATCATAACTCCCATATCTTGTTTGGGGATTCAATTTCTTTAATAATCAAGAGCAAACACTAGTAATGGTAAAGACCAGCTACAGATAAGCCTCATCAAAATTTCTTCAAGGCTTCTTTAAACTTAGCAACCATGGCATCTTCATAAGCAACTGCCTCCCTGGCCAAAGCAGCAGTGGGCTCCCCTGGAATAACACTCTTCATAGCCTTACCAACAAACACCTCAGTCAAAGCATCAACTTCAGCAAATAGAGAGGTGACCACCTTCTTGTTCACCCTTTTCTGATCAGTGAAGTTGCCAGTAATATTCCAGCAGCGACGGTTTTCAAAGATTGATTCAGGATCTGGAGACATTGGGTCTCTAGAAGTGCTGGCCACTGGTGGTTGGATATTGGTAGAGGTGGAGGCAAGTGTGGAGGGCCTGGTTGAAGATCTAATTGGAAGCTGAGGTGGTTGGGGGGACCTGATCACTTCATTATTGCTGGTACTGGCTTGGACTGGGGATTGTGAGGTGGATTGGATTCTTCTTTTCTGGATTGGGGTAGTCATTTCAAGCTCTTCTCCATCAATCTCATCACTGCCTTCAGCATCAGTATCAATTTCATCTTGAACCACCAAATTTCTCTTCAATTTTCCAAGTCTTCCATCTTTTCTGGTAACCAAAATGGGAACCTCTGGGGCCACTCCAATGGGATTTCCTTGGGGGTGAATTAATCCTCCAATGGCTGCCCAGGAACCACTGGTATTATTCCATTGTTGGACACCTCTCATTCTAGATCCAGTCACTGAAGATGAAGAAAAGAAAACATAGAAGTCAGTAACCCATCAAGTTTATGGCAAATCAACTCACAATTGGAGTGACCAGAGGTGGCATCAGAGGTGGAAAGTTCATCAACAGGAGCTTCCAATCCAAATCTTCCACCCTTCTTGATGCTCCTCCATAATATTCTGGAACTTTCAGGAAGGCTATAGTGGGCTTTACAACAATTTCTTTTTCCAAGATTGCAAAATTGACACCTGGTGGACCTAGCAGTAGCATATTCCACACAAGGAATCCCTTTCCTCTTACAATTGGTGCAGGGTGGTTCAATAACTCTGACAGATTTAAAACCATTATAGGTTTTCTTGATGTCCCAAATCTCTGCAGGGGCCATACTCTCTTCAGAAAGCTCCCTCAAGTTATCAAAAACACCAGGACCAAAAAGTACAGAAGGTGGGGAATCAGAGTGATTGGAATCACAAAGGGAAGTCAGCCTTGAACTCATCTTCAAGTCAAAATTTCAAATTCAAGACCAAGAGAATTATGAACAATTCCAAGTCGGCAAGACAATTATGGCAATTTGGAACTGCAAGAATGAGTTGAATCAAGAAATGGAGGGGATAAGAAGAAAGACATTCAAGAAGATATCAAGATCAAAAGAAAAAAAACTGCTTCAAATGGCCCAATTGGCCAATTTCATGAATTTATGCACTTTGGCACAAATGGCCATATCAGACCTCAAAACTTCAAAATAGCTCATTTTTATCATTTTTCATCAAAATATGCTTAATTATGCATATTGGCAAATTTGCGCATTTGCGCACTTTTGCGCAAAAGGCCTGTTTATCTTGTCAAAAGGCTTCAAAAGGCCTTTTTGGCCAATTTCATCATAATTTCGCATTTGCCCACTTTGCGCAAAAATGCGCAAAATGGCCAGAACACTTTATAAGGCCATTTTTTCATTATTAATGAATTTTTTTCAATTTTTTCACCAATATATGCGCATTTGCGCACTTTGCGCAAATTGGCCAAAATCCCTTTAATCACAAAATCAGGGATTTCGGCCAGGACTTCTGAAATGGTCCAAAACCTCAAGTATTGGCCATTTTATGCCAACACTCTCAAGATTCAAAATTATGATGAAATCAGGTATTCTTGGGACATAAACCCAGGTCACCCACTTTTCAAAAGCCATGAGGACTCAAGAAAAGTTTGGTGAAGACACTCAAGACAAGAATGAAGAAATTTTAAGAAGAATGAAGGCATTTTGAAGGAAAAGAGGGAATTCAGAATCAAGATCAAGGGGAAAATACCTACAAGTGATCAAATGAAGATTTTGTTGGAGTATTGATTGAAGAAGAAAGATTAATGGGATAAATTTAAGGAATTGGGGGAAAGAACTGTATGGGTTGATTGCAAGCTCATCAAGACTCACTGTACTTATGGTGCTCAGAGCTCACCACTTTCAAGAGGGGGATAATGTCACAGCCAAGGAAGCAGTGGCATTACCAATCATATTCAACAATCATTACTTCATTGATACCCCTCAAAACCCAATCAGCAAGGGGGTTTCATTCAACATTCTCCAAATACAGTTTTCAGACCTCAATACAGTTTCATACAGGCAAGACCCAAATACAGGATTCACCAAATACAGGCCTGTAATCAATACAGGCGCAAATACCTGTATTGACTGTATAACCTGTATTGGATTCAATCCCACATCCAGCTTCTTCCAGAATACAGACAAGTATCTCAACACTCCAACTCCAAGGCTGGTACTTCTCACATATACCAGCCCCTCTTCACCCACCTGGGGGTTTTTCCCCCAGTTAATTAAAATATTGGATTTATTATTTAATATTATTTCATTTCTCATTAAGAAATATTATTTTATTATTTATCAAGTTAGTCTTTGCCTTCCCTCACCTGTTCAGTAGAGTCCTGGTGGCCATATCCTTTATTAATCCTTTTCTCTTTTCTGAACAGGCTGAAACAGTGGTACAGGATTATTTGTGGTTGGCTCTTTATTATTGCTTTTGTTTTTTCTCTCATATCTTTTTATGCTTATTATTTTATGACTAGGAATTTATCCTCTTACTCCATTACTCTCATCCTTTGAGTATATCTTCTGAGCCCTCCAGAAGTAAGTCTGTTCACTGAGTGCCAGGCTGTCACAACCATGGCAATTCACCTCCTTGGATCCCCATATGGCATATCAAGCCATAGTTCTTTTATGGCCAATTGGCCATATCCATCACCAGTGGCCAATATGGCCACGTCATCACCTTATGGACCATTTATGGCCATTTGTGTTTTGGGGCCTTCATGGCCCTTCACCTCAATCCAGAACCCATAGAGGCAATTTATGCCCAAATGGGTATTTCTGGTCATTTCCCTCAAAACCAGGGGAAATGGCCCAAATGGCTGTTTTTGGCCATTTGGGCTCATAATGCGCATTTTTGCGCACTTTGCGCACTTTGCGCATTTGCGCATTTTTGCGCACTTTGACGCAAAGTGTCCAAAAGACACTTTCCCGCCTTTTGGGCCAGTTTTGGCTCAGAACCCAAAAGTGGCCAAAAACCCCAAAGGGCCCAGAAACACCTGTCCAAGCTCAGAAGCCATCACATCCATCCTTTTCCCCTCTGCCTTTCCATCTCAAGACCTTTGGACGTAATCTTCTTGCCAATCAACCAATATGCCATAAATGATGTTATATATCATTGTGCATCATTTTTCAACAGCAATTCAATGGTGGCAATATCAAATGGTCTTTTCAACATTCCAACATCTCATCACGTCATCAAGGCACCCAATCATTCAGAGGAATCATCAAAGCTCAAGAGCAAGTGTTTCAGTGTCAAAGACCAATGACGCCATCAATCAGTCATTGGTTATTCTCACTACAAGTATCCCTTCCAAGGGAATACTGTCAATTCATTCTCAAAGTGTATTCAAGAGGCAGTGCCAAAAAGAAGTTGTCAAGTGTCAAAGCTCCACTCAATCCATCTTGGCAACCACATTCATTTCAATACAGTCTGGATCCATCAAGAACTGTATTTCATTTTCAAGCATGGGAAGTTCATTCAACCCAATTCAATTTCAATATTAGCCAGCTGTATCAATTCCCAAAACAATCAATACAGCCTCCAGTATCAATACAGTTCAGTTTTCAGCCTGAAGAACTCAAGCTCCCAACTTTTCACATATACCGGCTACCCTTTCCACCCTGGGGGGTTTTCCCCAGTTAATTAATATACTTTGATTTTATTTTATCTTTATTTTCTTTTCATTTTAGTTAAGCAAATACTGATATTATTAGGTCAGTCATTTAGCACTTTTATCTTTCTCTTTCCTCGCCTGTCAATGGATATTTGGTGGTCATATCCTTACTAATTCCATTATTCATTTTTGCCAGGTTGAAACAGTGATGAAGGACTTACTTGGTTGGCTCTTTGGCCATTTGGCTTCCCTTTCCTCTTTTGCATCTCATCTTGTACCTGCATATCTTTTAGAGGAATTCATTCTTATTATTTTATTCTTTATTCTTTTGGAGTCTTCCAAGTGAGTTCCCTGATTGCTGAGTGCCAGGCCACTCTTGTATTTCTGTCCAAGAGCCCCTGTGACACAGGCCCTCTTCATTTAGAAGAGCCCCTGTGACAGTGGTCCGTACGGTCCGCAGGCCAATTAGGCCCCTTTTGGCCTAATCCAATGGGGCCAAAGGGGGCATCCATCTAGCCCCCAAGGCCAGGTGGGTCCCAAACCACAATTGGACTCACCTGGGCCAAAATTGGTCACCAATCCCTTGGACCCAAAATTGGCCAAAGACCTTCTGGACACCAATTTGGCCATAAATCCCATAGGACCCTTTTTTGGCGATGGACCAATATATCAGCCATGGCCTCTGGCAACCATCAGAGGCCACCAGATAAGCTTATGGGGAATTCTTTCCATCCCTTCATACCATCTGTACTTGAGGTTGCAGGCATGGTGCATATATGGTATTATATACCATTATGCACCATTTTTGCTAAGCAATCCAATGGTGACGTTTTCAGGACCCATTTCCTTCTTTCCATATCAAGGTCTCAAAATCCAATGCCCATTTTGAAGGAGGATTATTCAGCTCATCAGTCTGACAAGTTATGCCGGCAATCAGAAGACTCTTCAAGGATCCCAACCACCTGTATCTGCAGGAGTTGGCTTGGTACATTATTCAGGATTATTCAAAGGGCCAATTATCAAGAGGTATTGCATCAATGCAATCAGTTGTCAAGGCATCAAGTATTTCCATACTCCTTGGACAACTCAATTCATCCATACAGGCCTCATTCCATCAACCTGTATGGGCTTGGCCCAATTGGGCCATTTCATATTCCACTGCGTGAATTTCATCACACAGTTCAAATTTCAAGATGGACAGAACTGTATTTCCCAATTCGGACAATACAGTCATTGATTAACCTTCCAGGATCAATCTTTCAAGTTTTCACATATACCAGCCACCTTTCATCACCTGGGGACTTTTTCCCCAGTTAATTAATATATTGGATTTATTTTTATCTTTATTTTCTTTTACCTTATTAAATTCAATACTGATAATCTTAAGTCAGTCATTAGCACCCTCTCTCTTTTCTTCCTTGCCTGTCAGTGGATGTTGATGGTCATATCCTTTACTAATTCCATTCCTTTTCTGGCAGGTTAAAACAGTGAATTGAGGATTTGCTTGGTTGGCTTCCTCTATTGTCTTTGGCCTTTGGCTTCTCATTATTTTCTTTTATCTTTGGCATACTTCTCTTTTTCATTCTTCTTCTTTAAAGAAATTAAATCTTTATTATTCCTTTATCTTTTGGAGCCCTCCAAGTGAGTCTTGATTCCTGAGTGCCAGGCCCTCTTGCTTCCATAAGAGCCCCTGTGACATTATATTAATTAACTCATAATTTCTCTTCATTCTATTAATTCATTCTTCATCATCATATTCATTCATTCTTCCTCAATTTTAGTCATTCATTCATTGAAATTATGACTCTTTAATGCTTATGAACTTAATGATTCTTCATCACCTCTCAATTTTCTCTCATTCATTCTTCATTCTGAAATTTGAAAGCTGACACAATCCTTATTTTTGTTTATCTTTTCAAATCTTGCTCTCAATCATAAATCCCATTTTTATCCTTAATTCAGGTGTCTTATCATTTTGATCTTCAAATTACTCATCAGATTATTGAGACACATTCTTCATATCAGGATTCAATTTGATTTCATTCCTCAAGAGTTTTGATTTTCAGCAAGAATTCACTTGATAATTGATTTGATTGACTGATTTGATATAATTGACATTGACTTCAAGAAAAAATTGACTGACCTGAAGAGTTCTCATTGATTTTGCTGAATTTCACACCAAGGATTGACATAAATTGATTTTGACTCAAGAATTCATTTGACTGATTGATTTTCTCTGCAAGATTTGATTTTTTATTGATTTGATTGGTTGATTTTATTGACTTCAACATTTTCATTTATTTTGATTTTGACTTCAATACTCATTTGACTTTGATTTATTGACGTACCTGAAGATTTTAATTGATTCGTTAATTTCCTCAAGATTTGATTTGATTTGATCCTCAAGACTATTTTGGATTACCTCAAGTTTTTATTCAATTTTTGATCATATTCATTTAAATTTTATTTTTTATTCTTATTAAATCATGCCACTCCAACACTCACCTCCTGCAAGACAGACCAGATCTCAGGCTCGAACTCAAGCTGTTCTTACTCCTACTCCAAGAGTTCCTCAACTGAGGGCCCAATTAGATAAAGGACCCCGGATGGAAGGAGAAGAACCATCCAGGAAGGAAGGAAGAGTGCCAAGAAGATCAAATTACTTCTCAGGAATAGTTGGCAGTTTTCCAGGCATTTCAAGCACTAGCTTCAAAGGTCCAGGTGAAGATGGTGAAGAGGAGGAGGAGAATTCTGTGGAAGAGGAAGGGTCTGATGGTACTGAAGGTGTTCCTGCTCCGGTGGGGGCATCCCAAGGTACTGGAGGACCAACTCTAGCCCAGTCTAATAAGCCTGTCTCTCATCAATCTGAACCATCTTTATTGGCCATTATGCAGCAAATGACTCAGATTATGGCCAATCTTCAAGCAGCTTCTCCTTCTGATTCATCAAGACCACCAGCCTTCAAGACTCCATCTATGAAGGCACCAGAATGCTTTTATGGGACTCAGCCTTCAAAGTCAGAAGCTTTATCCAGTCTTGTAAATTAATTTTTCATAATGATCTGGCAAACTTCTCTCAAGACAGGAAGAAGGTTCTTTGGGCCACTTCATTTCTTATTTGCAGGGCTTCAAAATGGATTGAGCCTTAACTTTCCAATCTCACCAATCAAGATCCCAAATACCTTCTCAATTCCTGGAATTTATTTGAATCACAACTCTTCACTTTGTTTGGGGACCCAAATGAAGTCAGAAAAGCAGACGCAGAGTTGGATTCCTTAAAAATGAAAGCAGGAGGGCATGTATCACTATACATTGCTGATTTTAGAAGCTTAGTCTCAAGAATCCGGGATTGGGGTGAAAGAGCTCTCATCCATCATTTCAGGAAGGGATTGCCATCCAGGATTCTGGATCAATTGGCCTCCCATCCTTCAAATATTGATTCTCTTCAAGACTTAATTGATGTTACCCTGGAACTTGATACCAGGTACCATGAGAGGCAAAAGGACAAGAATCACTATCAAGAGAAGAAATTTGAAGCCCCACGATCAAGTACTTCTCATCCTCAAAAATTTTCAAGTTCAAGTCACAAGAAGAAGAAGAATTTTCAGAAGAGGGACAAGCCCCATTCTTCTTCATTGAATAAGGACTTCAAGCTCATGAATTCTGAAAAAGAAAGAAGAATCAAAGAGGGTCTTTGTACCTATTGTGGTGGGAAGCATAGTCTTGAGTCTTGCTCAAAACAAGCTTACCCAACCGTCAGGCCAATTTCCCAGCCAGGGAAAAGCCTGAGTGCAGACCATGTTGTGTTCAATGGTCTTCACAGTTTTCCTTCCACAGCACAATTGTGCATTCTGAATACTGGTGTGAAAAATTCTCTTAAATTTTTTGTTTTTTCTTCTCTTTCTGATGTTTTTTACAGTATTCTCATTGATTCTGGTGCTACACACTCATTTATTGCAAAGCAGTTTGTTCATATTGGGCTTTGACTTTCTAAATCACTTTAATCCTTCTATTGATTGGAGGCAAGGGCTGATCACCTTTAATGCTGATCATAAGGACTATTGTGATCCTTCTAATTCTTTCAGTAATGACTCTTCTTCTGCCAAATCATGTGCAGCTCTGGTTGGTGATTCTAGAACACCATCATTTCCATCTTTTGTCCATATTCCTTCCCTTAATTCCCATCAGTCATTACCATTATGTGGAGATGAAGTCTTCAAATAGATTCAAGATATTGGAGAAGATAATTCTGTATCTTCACTTCATCTGCTCTTTGGGAATATGGACCTTCCTCCTTCATCTTATCATGACTCCCTGGACGAGTTGTGGGATGAAGAGGAAGAGCCAGAAGAAGTAGAAACCGTGTTGAAGGTTGTCCTTTCTGTCTATCACCAATATTTGGATGTATTCTCCAAATTGGAAAGCAGAAACACTTCCTCCTCACTGCGCCTGTGATCATCATATCGAGCTGGAGGGGTCTCTACCTCCAGTTGGGGTGATCTACTCTTTATCCAAACAAGATTCAGATACACTCAGGGCCTACATTTCAGAGAATGTAGAGAAAGGTTTCATCCAGCCAAGCTCCTCTTTGACAGGAGCACCTGTTCTCTTTGTCAAAAAGAAAGATGGTGGCCTCCGTTTGTGTGTTGATTACTGCAAACTCAATTCTGTTACTAGGAAGAACAAGTATCCTGTTCCCCCTATAAATCAGCTTCTCAATCTTTTTAATGGTTCTTCTATCTTCTCCAATATTGATTTGCGTGGTGCATATAACCTGCGTAGAATCAAGGAGGATGATGAACAATTGACTTGTTTTAGAACTAAATATGGCAGTTATGAGTACTTGGTTATGCCATTTGGGCTCACCAATGCTCCTGCTTCTTTTCAAAATCTTGTCAATGATATCTTTCAAGATCTTCTTTATGTTTATATTGTGGTTTATTTGGATGACATTATGGTCTTTTCCAAATCTGAGGAAGAACATGTCACTCATGTGTCCACTGTTCTTTCCAGACTCAGAGCCAATAACCTTTTTGCTAAGGCGTCCAAATGCCTGTTTCATGTTTTAAGTGTGGAATACCTTGGTTATGTAGTTTCTTCTGAAGGCCTCAAGATGGACCAAGCAAAATTCCAGAAGATTCTCAATTGGCCACCTCCAAGAAACCTCAGGGCTCTTCAATCCTTCCTTGGCTTTGCCAATTTCTACCGCCGTTTCATCAAGAATTATTCAAAGAAGATCAGTTCACTCACCAGTTTCCTCAAGAAAGATTCATCTTTTCCCCTCAATGAGGAAGCTCTCAGTCAGTTTCACCAACTCAAAGAGGCTTTCACTACCGCTCCAATCCTTCTCTACCCACCATTGTAGAGACCGATGCATCAGATTATGCTTTGGGTGCTGTACTGTGTCAGGTCTCTGACTCAGGAAAACATCCCATTGCATTCAACAGCCGCAAGCTTATCCCAGCAGAGCTCAATTATAAAATTCATGACAAGGAACTCCTTGGCATTGTCTGGGCTCTCAAGCGCTGGAGGGCTTTTCTTCTTTCACTGTCTTCCCCTTTTGAAGTTCTCACCAATCACTCTTCCCTTGAATACTTCATGACCTCCAAAGTACTCACTCGCCGTCAAGCCCGTTGGGCTGGATTCCTTTCTGAATTTCATTTTCCAATCACTTACCGCCCTGGCCGCCTAGCTACTCTTCTGGATGCCTTATCACGTCGGGTGACGTTTATACAGAGAGGGGGGAGGATTTCATCAGCAAGAATCCAATGAATTTTCAACAAATCATTAAGCAAGATGAAGTTCAACCCTCAAAGTATTTTGCAGTCAAGGTGGAATCTTTTTCAAATTTGATTGATTCAATCCAGAAGAGATTATGGCAAGATCCTCATTACAGAAGTATCCTTCAAGAATTGGGAAAAGTTAAATCCATTCAGGATTATTCTCTTCATTCCTCTTCCCAACTTCTTCTCTTCAAAGATTGGGTGGTAGTCCCAAATGACTCCACAATTCAACTTATTATTCTTCAAAAGCATCACAATTCTCCTCTAGCTGGCCACCCTGGCCAAGAGAAGGGTCTCAAACTTGTCAAGGGGGATTTCCACTGGTCCAGCATGACTCAATTTATCAAGGATTATGTTTCATCCTGTCAACAGTGCTCAAGAAACAAGAATATTCATCATAAGAAGTTTGGATTCCTCAAACCTCTTCCAATTCCAATTGGTCCTTGGATTTGTCTTTCAATGGACTTCATCACTCAACTGCCGCTGTCCAATTCCTTTGATTCAATCCTGGTCATAGTGGACAGATTCTCAAAAATGGCAGTTTTTATTCCAACAATGTCTTCAATCACTTCCCTGGATTTGGCCCATTTATTAATCAAGAATATCTTTTTAAAGCATGGCCTTCTGTTAAGAATTGTCAGTGATAGAGGTTCACTCTTTGTTTCTTCTTTTTGGAGTAATCTTTGTCAGCAGCTCAAGATTTCAAGAGACTTGTCAACTGCTTATCATCAAGAAACTGATGGACAGACAGAGAGGGTAAATCAGATACTAGAACAGTATCTTTGGATGTATGTCAGTTATCATGAAGATTATTGGAACACCTGGCTCCCTCTGGCTGAATTTGCCTACAATAATTCTGATCACTCTTCAACCAAGCACTCCCCGTTTTTCACTGTTTATGGAAGAGATCCACAATTTGATTCAGTTTACGTCACTCAAGATACTCCTGCTGGAAAGTTATCAACAAAAATCCAATCAGTACACCAAGATGTCAAGAGAGAACTTGAAGCTGCCGTAAACCGGTTTAAGAGGTATGCAGATAAAGGTAGAGCAAGTCCACCTGTTTTCAATCCTGGTGACATGGTATGGCTTTCTTCCAAGAATATCAAATCAACCAGACCCACCAAAAAACTATCCAAAAGATGGTTGGGTCCTTTTCCAATCTTGAAGAAAGTCAGTTCTCATGCTTACCACCTCAAGCTTCCATCTGAATGGAAATCCATCCACACAGTCTTCCATATCTCACTCTTGGAACCAGTCAAGACATCAGCAATCCCAAATCGGCATCAAGAGCCTCCTCCTCCAATTATCATTGAAGAAGAAGAGGATTGGGAAGTCTCTCAAATACTGGATTCAAAGTTCAAGAGAGGAAAATTATGGTATCTGGTGGAATGGAAAGGTTTCAGTCAAGACCCAGAAAGATCCACTTGGGAACCAGCCGAAAACGTCAAGAATTGTCCTGAACTTGTCAAATATTTCCATTCTTTGTATCCTGACAAGCCAAGACCCAATTCTTCAAAGGCTTGATAATTTTAGGGTGCTTGGTGGGGGGAGGAATTACCAAAAGTAAGTCCCACTCCTGGTATGCACCTTTAGGGGTATTCTACTCTTCTTTGTTGTAAGCATCACCTTGGCCATTCTGTGAGCACTTTGCAATTTGGACACAGATTCGTTGGCCTGGCTTTCAACATCAATTCCAAATCATGGCCATTTTTCAATTGGGCAAATGGACCATTTCACTATTATTTTCCTTTCCAAGTTTTCCAATTCAATACATTCCTTTATCAAATTTATGTTCTTATTTATGGCACTGGCGGGAGTGGCAACTACTAAAAGTAAGTTCCTCTCCTGGTGTGCACTTCCCTGAGGGGTCTACAATCTTTTCAGAACATCACCTTGGCCACTCTGTGAGAACCTGGAATCAAATTCTTTTATCCAGGTCCCTGGCCACTTTCAAATCAACCATCAAAATCCGTGATGAAGATTGGACTCCCCCTCAAAATTCATTTTTCTTTTTTTATTTTATTCTTCTTTTCCTTTCTTTTTCTTTGAATTTCTTTTATTATAATATTATGCCCAAATTCTACATCAAATTCAATCCTTCAACATTTTCAAAGCTAAATGTCAAGAGAAGACTACGTCAACCTCAATTCATATGCCAACATTATTATAAGTTCAAAATTTTCTTTTCAAGATTCAAATACCTCTGGAATCCCTCTGTTCAGTCCGTCTCAACAGCCTCAACAGGCTTCTACCTTATCTTGGTGCTCAGGAGCTCACCATTCAAGGTAGGGGGGTACTGTCACAACCACGAGTTTAACCCTCCTCCTTGATGGTTGCGGCAATCCAACCTGGAGCCAAGTTGGGGCCAATTGGTCATGTCATATCATTTATGGCCAATTGGCCCCCTTGGGGGTTCTATGGCTCTTACACCATAACCCATTCCAATGGCTATTTATGGCCTCAGGCCATATCCTTCCGTCATTGGCCTTCTTAGCCAATTTCCACCTCACCAACCCCCAGGCCTTCATCTTTGATTTTGGGCCTGGGGGGTCCTTTTGTCTTCTAGGGGCCTTCAGGCCCCCTAGCCATCTCCATCCAATCTAGGACACCCCTTTTCATTAAGGGGGTTTAGGCCTAAATGGCATTTTTGGGCCATTTAGGCCCCCTACGGCTCCTACGGCCTGCAGTCCACAGGCCAATTAGGCCCCTTTTGGCCTAATCCAATGAGGCCAAAAGGGGCAACCATCTAGCCCCCAAAGCCAGGTGGGTCACCAATCCCTTGGACCCAAAATTGGCCAAAGACCTTCTGGACACCAATTTGGCCATAAATCCCGTAGGACCCTTTTTTGGCCATGGACCACCATGGACCAATATCTCAGCCATGGCCTCTGGCAACCATCAGAGGCCACCAGATCAGCTCAGTCAGCCTTCCCCTCAACTTATGGGGAATTCTTTCCATTACTTCATACCATCTGTACTTGAGGTTGCAGGCATGGTGCATATATGGTATTATATACCATTATGCACCATTTTTGCTCAGAAATCCAATGGTGACGTTTTCAGGACCCATTTCCATCTTTCCATATCAAGGTCTCAAAATCCAATGCCCATTTTGAAGGAGGATTATTCAGCTCATCAGTCTTACAAGTTATGGCGGCAATCAGAAGACTCTTCAAGGATCCCAACCACCTGTATCTGCAGGAGTTGGGTTGGTGCATTATTCAGAATTATTCAAAGGGAAAATTCTCAAGAGTTATTACATCAATTCAATCAGTTGTCAAGGCATCAAGTATTTCCATACTCCTTGGACAACTCAATTCATCCGTACAGGCCTCATATTCCACTGTGTGAATTCCATCACACAGTTTAAATTTCAAGATGGCCAGAACTGGATTTCCCAATTTGTACAATACAGTCATTGATTCACCTTCCAGGATCAATCTTTCAAGTTTTCACATATACCGGCCACCTTTCATCACCTGGGGACTTTTTCCCCAGTTAATTAATATATTGGATTTATTTTTATCTTTATTTTCTTTTACCTTATTAAAGTTAATACTGATGATCTTAAGTAAGTCATTAGCAACCTTTCTCTTTTCTTCCTCGCCTGTCAGTGGATGTTGGTGGTCATATCCTTTACTAATTCCATTCCTTTTCTGGCAGGTTGAAACAGTGAATTGAGGATTCACTTGGTTGGATTCTTGGCCTTTGGCCTTTGGCTTCTCATTATTTTCTTTTATCTTTGACATACTTGTCTTTTCCATTCTTCTTCTTCAAAGAAATCAAATCTTTATTATTCCTTTATCTTTGGGAGCCCTCCAAGTGAGTTCTTGATTCCTGAGTGCCAGGCCCTCTTGCTTCCATAAGAGCCCCTGTGACATCACCCAAGACCCAAGAAAGGCCAAAAGGGCCATAAAGCCAAAATTTATCAAGAATCCCCATAGGAAGGGCTAAGGCCCAAAATACTATGGGAAGGCAGATTGAAGCATTTCCAAGGCCAATGGGGACAAGACCCCTTGAAGACTTTATTTCAAGACATTTTCAATTGGGCCTGGACAAATGAGTATACATTCATATACTCATTTGGCATCATTTTTTAGCACAAGAACTCAGTGGTCATAATTTTGGGATACAACCCAAGGCCTTACCCCAAGGACAAAAGATTTATTGAATCAGAAGAAAAGAAGCATATTTCAAAGTGGAATACTTACTCAAACATTGAAAGAAGGGGGGAAGCAAGTTAATTTGACAGGGAAGAATTGAAAGGTATTTTCAGGATTATGGTCAAGAGGAAATGAAAATTAAAAAGGAATTTTTTGAAAAAAATGTGGGGATATTGAGATGCCACTCAGCAGTGGCAGGGTATTATGGTGTTCAGGATCCCACCAGTTTGAAGAGGGGGATATTGTAACAACCACTCACCAGGGGTAAGAGTATTCATTAATACACCCACTCAAACAACTCAAATCAGCAGATCCACTATTTGCACCAGCATTCAGTTTCAGCAATCTTCCTTGCTGAAACATGCATACAGCTTGGTACGTCAATACAGCCTGTCAACATCTGAACAGGTTGGATTCACCCAATACAGTTTGGATACACCATTATGAAATATATGATCACTAAGCTCTACCACACCTCTTGTACGGGCTCAATAATTAAAGAATTATTTCTTTCACGTGTTAAACACTACTAGTGATTTTAACAGTGAGGAGTAATTGTCTACAAGAATCAATTACAAGAAGATTTTAATAATAAAACTACTTTAATATATAATTATCTTTTGCAAGAATAATTATAAATATAATTTTTGAAGAAAACTAATTGTTTAGAGAAAAAATTTAACAATTTAAGATAAATTACTCACTAATATTCCAAAGAGCTTATTGAAAGATAAGGTAGAGAGATTTGATGTAGAATTGTGGATTTGAGGGATCAAAATGTATTTATAACTGTATTATAACAATATATAGTTGGATTTTATGATTTCACATCTTTCTGATTGATTCTGAAAGAATTAAAACAATTAATAATAGCTTTAACTAATACTTACTTGTTGGTAAATATGATATAAATGGATAATAAGATGAGGATGTGGAAAAAATAGCGAGAGGAGGCCTCTTTTAAGTCAACATCAGCTCACAGAGGCATTCCATGGAGCAAACTGAAAAACCATTGAGTGAGAAAACAATAAACCCTTTTGGATTATTGATTGCATCATCTGTTGTCACTAATATTATCATAATTACTTAATCAATGCTTTTACGTGACTACCAACCCCAATATGGTTAAGAATAAAAGGAGTTACATCTGTAAATATTCTTTTATTCCAAAAGAATCATTTATTTATCAAGGTTATCAATGTTATTGGCAATTTCATCACAGGTTGTAATTACTGTGAATTTTTGAAGATTCAGTGTTTCATGTAGAATAATCAAAAATGGACTGTAAGTAAACCTTTTAATTTTACTAGTAAAACCATAATTACTTGGTTTTACCATAGATGATACCGCTTTCCATTGGTCCTGAAGGCTTCAGAGAGATTCATTATGAATTGTATTTTTAATGAATTTTTGAATTTTTTACCTCATTTCTATGTAGAATTGCAAATATCAGTGTTTTACTGGTTGCTATGAGGTAAATCAATGGATAAAAGTCCAAAAAGGGTTTTAATTACTCTTTTGGGGCTTATCAATGGAAATTAATTAAGAATTGACATGGTTACAGGAGTCTGAGTAGCTCTTTACCTCCTTGGCACGTCAAAAGAGCAGGTTATTTGCTATTTTCCTAAGATTTACTGTAGTTGTAACATGGTAACCAAGTTCCCAAAAGGCTTTAGTTTACCAATTAGCCCAAGATCAGCCATGAATCCAAGCTTTGGAGCTGTCCACGCCTCTGAGGCCTCAGAAGCTGGGTACCCTGGCTCTCTTTGATGTCTTTTGTCCGCCCCTTGCCTATTTTTCACATCAAAATAGAAAATTAAGCTTCAAGTGAGATATCCACTACATGCATAACACTATTCTTAGTGTATATGTAAAATGGGATTTCTCACATTCCCATTTTTTTGGCGTGAAACTAAGAAAAACAAAAATTTTCACGGATATTTTATATGGTATTGATCATGTGGTTTTGAAGTGTTTTCCATATTACCACCTCAAAGAGTTAATTTGAGCTTATTCACTCTATGGAGCTACCCTAGGTAAAATTTTGTGTAGGATCCAAATCTGGCCTTAAATCAATGGATTTACTTACTCAATAAAACGTTATTCATCTTTTCTGAAATCAAAAATGATGAATTTTGGATATATGCATGACTTATGAGTTATGCATAATTCAAAATTTATTTTGAGATAATTGTGGCCTATTTGAGTATGTAAAATATACCTCAAGGCTCACAATTGGCCAGACTCAATTAAATCATTCAATCCTCTAATGAAAATTCTCTCTCTGGATCAGGGCTGGTGATTCTGACATATACTAGCCCCTCTTTCTCCGCCCTGGGGACTTTTCCCCAGTTAATGAATTTAGTTTATTTATTATTTAAAGAATATTATGATCCTTATTTTGGGTATTATATTTATTTAATATTCAGTTAGTCTTTGAATTTTCTTTCTTTGCCTGTACAGTATGAGTTGGGTGGCCATATCCTTATTACCCCTTCTCTTTTCATTCTGACAGGTTGAAACAGTGGAATTGTACTTTTTTGTGGTTGGCTCTTTTAGTATTTACTCTTATTTCTTTTGTTGCTGCTTTCTTATATTTCTTTTATTATTAATTCATCTCTTAACACTCTTAAGTGTATTTCTTTCTTACCATATCCTGAGCCCTCTATAAGTGAGTCCCAGTTTACTGAGTGCCAGGCCCTCTTCACTTCAAAGAGCCCCTGTGACAGTAAATTAAAAGTGAATTACATGACGAAGAATTAAAGAAAAAAGAAATTGGAAAGATTAATTTGGGGGGGGAGGTACTCTAGCTGCAAGGGGGGCCAGACCCCCGAATTCCTTGCTGAAAGGTGTGGGATGTCAAAATAAAAGCAAAAGCTCATCACTTTTGGCCTGGAATTGAGTCACAGGGTCTGTTACTCAATCAATAATGAGGTTTTGATACCAACCAGGGCAGTTTCAACTGTTTCCAAGAGGGTAAAACTACCCTCAAGTTAAAACAATCTTATTTAAAACAGTTTTAACTGATTTCTAACGCTCTTACTCACATTTTAACATGTTTTGAAGGCTCTATACCAGGTATTACTATAGTATTGGCTGATTTAAGGGTAAAAAATGGGTAAAACCAGCCCTTTTTTGGTCTAAAGCAGGGTTCAATGATGCCATAATTGGCTTTTCTGTTCTCAGAGTTCTTTATACGATTGACAAGAGTAGCTTTTACTTTTCGAGTAAGAAAATTGATGGCTATAAAAGGATGTCTTCTTTGCCCCACTTTTCTCTTCATGTTAGAATCTTTTCCTTTTATAATTAGTTTAAAACACTGTTAAACCAATCAATAAAAGATTCCAACCACCCTTTTTGAATCATTTTAAACCTTTTAACCACATGAAAAATAATTATAATCATTATTTGTAACTCTTATGATCCTTTTTACCCCTTGAACCACCCCACAAGTGAATTAAAGCATCTTTCATCACTCTTAACTTTGTGTGAGCCTTAGAGCTCTTTTCATATACCCAAAACACCACAAATGATAAGTTGAGATACAAACATAAATAAAATAAATTTATTTATATTATGAAAAGAAAAATTGAAATATAAATACAAATTTATATTCAAACATCAAAATTTAATTATAATTTAAAAATAAAATGACAATAAAATTTAAAATTACAAAAATACATTTTTACTTGTAAAAATTCAGTAAAAATGAATTTTTAATAAAAATTATGAAATCGAAATATTTTTGGTAAAAAGGTATATAAAACATGTTATAACTTTTCATCCAATAAATAAACATTAAGAAATTATCACACCATTGGATTCCTCATAAAAATAAAGTGGGGTCACTTCTGGATGAAATTTCTGTAACTCAACTCTAAATAAGCTTAAATTAAGTTTTTAGTATTTTTGGTACAAAAGTATGAAAATAATCAAAAACCTTAATTTACTTCACACCACATGTGGCATTAACCATCAATTGTCGTGTTAAAATTGAGGTGTTGTGTTTAGCTTAGAAGTTATGAGGAATTGAAGTATTTTCAATTGAAATGTCAAAATGTGCATGTGTATTACATAAGTTAGCTTTAGTTTACATATGAGGTATCAATTATTACAGATGTGTAATCAAAAACTCAATTGAATTACATATGTAAATTATAATTTTATTACATGATGAGGAATTAAAGAAAAAATAAATTGGAAAGATTAATTCTGGGGGGAAAAGACACTATAGCTCTAAGGGGGAGCTAGTCCCCCAAAGTCCTTGCTGACAGGCGTGAGATGTCAAAGCCCACACAAAAGTTTGTTACTTTTGGCCTGGAATTGAGTCACAGGGTCTGTGACTCAATTGATGATGAGGTTTTGATACCAACCAGGGTAGTTTTAATTGCTGCCAAGAGGTTGAAACTACCCTTAAGTCAAAACAATGTTAGTAAAAACAGTTTTAACTTGTTTCCACGCCTCTTACACACATTCTGACATGTTTTGAAAGCTCTAGATCAGGTATTGCTGTAGTAATCGCTTATCTAAGGGTCTAAAATGGCTAAAAATAGCAAAAAATGGCTTAAACCAGCCCTTTTTTGGTCTAAACCAGGGTTCAATAATGCCATAATTGGCTTTTCTGTGGTCAGAGTGTTTTTCACGGCTGAAAAGAGTAAATTTTACTTTTGTAGTAAGAGAATTAATGGCTATAAAAGAATATCTTCTTTGCCCCACTTTTCTCTTCATGTTAGAATCTTTTCCTTTTATAATTAGTTTAAACATTGTTAAACAAATCAATAAAAGATTCCAACCACCTTTTTTAAACATTTTGAACCTTTTAGCCATGGAAAAAATCATTATAATCATTGTTTGTAACTCTTATGATCATTTTTACCTTTGAACCACCCCAAAAGTGAATTAAAGCATCTTTCATCACTGTTAACTTTGCCACTTTGTTCCCAACTTCACTCTGGTCACTTTTGGGTGTATTTTCTCTTTAAATACATTTTCGAAGACTTTTGTTCTTTAAGTAATTGCTTTCAGTTCTTTGCTCAATTAATTCCAATTGAAATTGCTCTTGAAGAAATTTCTTTTGTAGCCTTGAATATTCCTTGTAGTGTATTTTTGGATAAACTTTTATTGTTGGTAAAACAACAAATCTTTACAATATTATTGGTTTATACTTATAAAGTTAAAAACAATAAAATTGGTGTGTTTTCTCCTAAAGATACTATTTCATACTATTTTTTTATTATATTTTACTTTATACAAATTTTGAGGACAGGAAAAGTACTTGATTTTAAGCAAAGTTTCATATCCACACCTTACATCTTCACTCACCCCTCATCTGCAACAAGCACTTATCTCAATTGGTAAGAGAATTACTCATGAATGTTGACAATGCGGGTTTGAGTCCCTCAGTGCTTGATATTCATGGATTAAGGTTGAGAGACCAAAAAATAACCTTTTCATGAGAAAACATTCTACCACACAAATCAAGGACAAAGTTAATACTCAAACTACCAAAGCAAAATGAGCCTCAAAAACAGTTGTCATCACTACAACAAAATACCACTGAAAATCAGCAATTAACACCTACAGCATCAACAAATAAAAATAAAGACAAGCACTAAAAATATGTACCTTTTTATGAACAACCCCCTAAAACTTTCTCAAGTACAATTAGTCCAAACAACATGGTTGAAGGCAAGAGATCTAGGAAAATTCCAGATCAACTAATGTTAACCAATTCAGTTCCCTACAATCAGGCAATAAAAGACTCTTCTGGAAAAGCTGAATGGCAAAAAGCTATGGATGATGAATTTAAATTTCTGATAACTCATAACACAGGTGAATTGGTTCCATATCCGAAACAAAATGAAAAGGTTATAGGAGGGATGTGGTGCCTTACAAGAAAAAGGAATAAATTTGGTGAAGTATTTTGTTACAAGGCATGGTGGGTAGTTTTTGGAAATCATCAAAAACATTCACTACATTACTTTGACACATGGGCTTCAGTAGGAAGAAATGAGAAATTAAAAACAATGCTTTCATTAGTTGTGAATTTGGACTTGATTGCTTACCAATTTGATATGGAGACCACATTTCTTCATGGTAGTATGGATGCTGTCGTGTTTGTAGCACAAGTGAAGGGTTATGAAGAAGCAGGGAAGGAACCTTACCAGTTCAGTATCAGAAGAATCATTAGCCATTACAAAGAATTTTTGTTTAATGTTACACATTCATGTAGACGATGGTTTTGCAATTGGAAAATTGGAAAAAATTATTTTAAAATTCTTAGAAGACATAAACTCGAAACTGAAACTCAAATTTAAAAAACAGCCAAATCAACATTTAGGATACAATCTTACCTGGAAAAAAGAAAAACTTTTAATTAATCAGTCTGACTCAATCGAAAAACTTCTCAAAAACATTGATATGCTATTATGTAAGCCTGTGCGAACACCATGTATTGGTAATCTTTTTTAAGAAATTGAAGAAAAATCCGAAGTCGTTAAGCTTACTGAGTATCAACAAGCAATTGGACTATTGAATTATCTGTCTCAACACACTCGACCCGACATAATGTTTTCCGTAAATCAGGTATCACGACGATTCAGTACTTGCCGAACTTCAATAACCGGCTTACTCAAAACCGATCATGTACCCGGGAGACTAGCTTTTAGGCCATGAGAGTTGTGATTTTGTAGTTGTCTACAACTATTTTTTCGTTCCGAAGCGACAAAAAAAAGTATATTAGCCCTGTAAGATAAATTGGCACACGACTACCGCCACCAGCCATGCATTGGCATTCCACTGGGTAGCAATGCGCGCCAGCCACCCTAGGTGGAAGGCTTTGCCGCCAGGGCCCCTGATTTGTATTGAATATTTTCTGCCAAGTTCACTATGTTGATAATACCCTGACTTTGAAAAATCCTTACATTCGACAATATCGCGTAGTGTTATTACTCTTCAACTTAATAGTTTTAATCAATTTAATAATTCTATTTGATCAATTTAATTCTTATATATATGATAGTAATTACAATAAATATTTAAAGGTCGCTTATTTGGATCTCCACTGTTGCGCCCCTATTAAAAATTGTTTTTTTTTAGTAAGAAAGGGAATATCCGAGAAATGAAGACGACAAACCCAAAACTCGATGAAAAGGGCCAAAAACACAAAAATCAAAACATCAAAAGCTTGGGAAAAGACATTGCTACAGGCTCCCGAATCGTTCTTGTGTTCTATGTTTGATTATACTGTACAGTTTGTTGAGGTGGAAGGATCACACAATCAGAGGTGGCAATTTTATGGCTCAAATACTAACTGTAGGTGGCGTTTTTCCCCAGCGCCTCACCGACCTCCTTCCCAATACCGCTTTTAGGGGTTTCTTACTTGTTAGTGTTTTTGATACGTAGCGCTATCCCTTCTACTACATTTGACGCTATCTTGGGATACACCCTTTTGTCTGATTCCAACTGAATACTGAAAATCATGTTGTCAAAGCTTTTCGTCCAACTCATCCTCACGTTTACCTTGCTTTTCCAGTGTTTTTGTAAAATAAGATCTTGGGACAATGTAGAATGCAGCCGTGAGTGGGGGACTGTACCGCTTCCTAAACGCAGTAACGACGAAATGATTTGTAAGCTTTGAATTACTCTTGGGGTACTTCTGCCGATTAACTGTTGTCGTGCGTGGCTTATAAACGATATCTTTTTTAATAGCTTGTACTAATATGGTCAATCAACCATTTTCTTGCGTGAAAAGCTCATGCGACAAAGCTGGTATGTGCGTTTCCCTATCTTTACACTCGGCAAGCTAACGTAATGCTGCTCTGTGGTGTTGAAGCCACTGGGGTAAAATTCGAGCGCTGCTCCATACCTCGCTTGACAGGTACAGAGAAAGGAAAGAACGTCACCGCTTTTGTCTTCTCGGCATACCCCAGTTGCGCAGGAATTCGTAAGTCACGAGACCTAAACCCCCGATTGTTGTGAGGTGCTCTGAAATTGAAGAGTTTATTTAGACGTCTCCAATGGAACCGACCCATCTGGTAATCATCTATATAATGCCTGGTGCCCATGGCAAAAAAGCACAGGACAACAGGATAGACCCTGTAAGTCACCAATGTTTTAATCAATCAAGTAACTTGTGCACATAAGCTTCGATCTCATCATGGGCCTTCACATTTTGTACAGTGTGTCACACGTGTTTCAAAGAATCCTACAAGACTATGAATGACCCATATTGTTATCAAGTACCTTGAAAGGTTCTAGATGCTAAATTCACCATGTTTCAGCCTTAGCTACAATCGACTTCCTATCAACCATGAAACAAGTCATTCCGAAGCTCATGATATGTCCCCGGCTAAATATTTCTCCCAACGAAAACAAATTAGAGAATTCAACTCGGCCGTACTCAATGCTTTTGAAGACTTCGCCCATTTTTCTCCTTTTTGTTGATATCAAGATTACAATTTTTGCTGAAATTGTTGAATTTCACTAGGAAATTAGAATTTGAAATTTTTGAACGCACGATTCCAAGTAGTGTTCAAGTACAGCAAGGGTCATTCGGTTTCTGAATTCTCAAATTTTGAGTCAAACTTGTTATTAAACCTCTGAGAAATACCTAAGCACTTCTCCTAAGCCTCAATCGGTCGATCATTCTCAATATAAACTCGAATGAAGGAGGAATAACCATCACTGAGTCTTACTCAAGTCCACGCTTTTGATATAAAGAAGACTGGACAACAAGATATTAATATCTTGTCTTAGAGAAAGCAAGGAGGCGAGACACACATGACAAAGAATGAAAGCACACCTCAAAAGTGTTTAAGTTCAGAAATATAAAACTAAAGGTAACATTTCAGCACGAAATCTAGGTAGGACTAATAACAAGAGGATAGAGAAGGTCTACCTAAAGGAGGTGGTTGTGCCAGGTCAGAGGGGACTGTTTTAGCCTGTAGAGTGCCTTATTCAATTGGAGTACTTGGGAGTTCTTGTTGAGGGTTAGGCACTGTGGAATTTTGAGAGTGATGTTGTCTTTGATTGGGGCATTCAGAAAGGCGCTTTTAACATCCATCTGGTGAAATTGGAAGTGGTTGGAAGCGGCAAATGAGATAAGAGCTTGGAGCAAGATTAGCCGACCGGTTGGGGAGAAAGTATGTTGATAGTCAACTCCTGGGATTTGTCAAAAGCCCTGTGCACAGAGACGGGCCTTGTATTCTGTAGGATTTCCTTTGGAATCTTTCTTTATCTTGAACGTCCAGGTGCATGTGATAGGCTTGTCATCAGTGGGCCGGGAACAAGGGGTCCATACTTTTAGTTTTTCCATGTTTTTCAATCCGCTTTGAATTTCCTTAGCCCATTTCTCCTTGTCAATTCTAGACAATGCTTTGTTATAGTATTTTGGGGCTTCATCTGTCCTGATTTGAGTTAGGTCGGTTCTTGGTCTTCTTTGGAACAATAAGATGTTTTCTGGGTCAGTTTCGCTGCTAATCAAAGTAGGGTGTCTGGGACCAATGAGTCGGATACTTCTGGGTTGAGCTTCTGGTTGTTTAGAAAGTGGCTCCAGCTCTTCTTCAGTCACTGTTTGCTCTACCTGAGCAGCAGTAGGTTCAGTGAGAGACATGGTTGTTGATTCTTTTGGCTCGCTGCTGATGTAGGGAAAGATAGATCTGAGATCAGAGCTATGAGGGGTGATATTTTGTTGTAAGGAGATTGAGGGGAACTTTTTTTCATCAAACAGCATGTGCCTACTGATTACAACTGCTTGATCTTTGCTCCTGAGGATCCTATAGCTTGATCCGTTGTTTTTGTAGCCTAGAAGTATTTTCTCCCATGACACGGGAGCAAACTTTTGATTATGTAATTGTGGTGGAATTTGGATCCAGGCTTTGCATCCAAAGGGTTTTAGTTGTTTTAGTGGAGGTTTTTGATGGTACCAGGTTTCAAAAGGCATGGTGTTGTTGGCCTGGTTTGGGACTAGGTTGCATAGGAAAGCAGCGGTGGCTATGGCTTCGCCCCCGAAACCTGTTGGAAGAGAAGATTGAATTAACAAACACCTGGCCTTTTCAATGACCAAGCGATTTCCTCTCTCGGAGATTCCATTGTTCTGTGGTGTCTATGCAGGGCTCAATCAATGATCAATCTTGCTTTTGGTGCACAGTTGTTTGAAAGACTTGTTTTTGAATTTGCCTCCTCTGTCAGAGATGTTTTTTTGATTTTCCTTGAGTGGTGATTTTTTGCTGCATTTTTGAAGTCTTTGAAGTGATAAAAAGCTTTGCTTTTGCGTTTTAATAGGTTGATAGAAATGGAACTGCTGAACTGATCAATGATAATCATGAAGTATTGGTTACTGGATACGGTTGGTGTGGATATTGGTCCACATAGGTTGAGGTGGACAGTTTCTAAAATAGAGGTTACAGGTATGAAATTTGAGGAGAAGGTTAAGGCAGTTATTTTTCCTTTTAGGCAAACATCACAAGATTGCTTGCCTTTTTGGTTTTTTATCAGCTTTGTGATGCTGTTGTTATTCATGTGGCCTAGTCGGTTGTGCCATGGCTGACTGTATTGCTTGGTGTGGTAGAATTGGTTTGTTGGTAGTTGTATCTTGGTTTGAAGTTGTGAGCCTTGAGGTATATTTTACATACCTAAATAGGCCACAATTATCTTAAAAATAAATTTTGAATTATGCATAACTCATAAGTCATGCATATATCCAAATTTCATCATTTTTGATTTCAGAAAAGATGAATAACTTTTTATTGAGTAAGTAAATCCATGGATTTAAGGCCAGATTTGGATTCTTCACAAAAATTCACCTAGGGTAGCTCCATAGAGTGAATAAGCTCAAATTAACTCTTTGAGGTGGTAATATGGAAAATACTTCAATACCACATAAAAGATCCATGAAAATTTTTGTTTTTCTTAATTTCACTCCAAAATAATGGGAATGTAAGAAATCCCATGTTACATATACACTAAGAATAGTGTTATGCATGTTTGTACACTTAATATTATGGTATTCATACATACACTTTTGGGACACCCATAGTGGATATCTCACTTTAAGCTCAATTTTCTATTTTGATGTGAAAAATAAGCAAGGGGGACAAAAGACATCAAAGAGAGCCAGGGTACCCCACTTCTGAGGCATCAGAGGAATGGACAGCTCCAAAGCTTGGATCCATGGCTGATCTTGGCCTAATTGGTAAACTGAAACCTTTTGGGAACTTGGTTACCATGTTACAACTACAGTAAATATTAAGAAAATAGCAAATAACCTGCTATTTTGACATGCCAAGGAGGTAAAAAGCTACTTAGACTCCTGTAAGCATGTCAATTCTTAATGATTTTCCATGGATAAACCCCAAAAGAGTAATTAAAACCCTTTTTGGACTTGTATCCATTGATTTACCTCATAGCAACCAGTTAAACACTGATATTTGCAATTCTACGTAGAAATGAGGTAAAAACTTCAAAAACTCATTAAAAATACAATTCGTAATGAATCTTTCTGAAACTTTCAGGACCAATATAGAACTTCATTATCTATGGTACAACCAAAAAGAATTATGGATTTACTAGTAAGATTACAAGTTTTAATTACACTCCATTTTTGACTATTCTACGTGAAACAGTGAATATTCAAAAATTCACAGTAATTACAACCTCTGATGAAATTGCCAATAACATTGATAACTTTGAGAAATCAATGATTATTTTGGAATAAAAGAAGATTTACAGATGTTACTCCTTTTATTCTCAACCATATTGGGGTTGGTAGTCACATGAAAGCATTAATTAAGTAATTATGATAATCTTACGTGACAACACATGATGCAATCAATAATCCAAAAGGGTTTATTGTTTTCTCACTCACTGGTTTTTCAATTTTCTCCATGGCATGCCTCTGTGAGCTGTTTTTGACTTAAAAGAGGCCTCCTGTAAGGTGTGGATATGAAACTTTGATTAAAAATCAAGTACTTTTCCTGTCCTCAAAATTTGTATAAGGTAAAAGTCAATTAAAAATAGTAAGAAATATTATTATTAAGAGAAAACATGCCTATTTTATTGTTTATTACTTTATTAGTATAAAAAAATAATATTATAAAAATTTATCCAAAAAATACTCTACAAAAGATATTTTAAGGCTACAAAAGAAATTTCTTCAAGAGCAATTTCAATTGGAATTAATTGAGCAAAGAACTGCAAGCAATTAATTAAATAACAAAGTCGTTAAAAAGAATATTAAAGAGAAAACACGCCCAAAAGTGACCAGAGTGAATTTGGAAACAAAGTGACAAAGTTTACAGTAATGAAAGATGCTTTAATTCACTTTTGGGGTGGTTCAGGGGTAAAAATGATTATAAGAGTTACAAAAAATGATTATAATGATTTTTTAACATGGCTAAAAGGTTCAAAATGATTTAAAAAGGGTGGTTGGAATCTTTCATTGATTGGTTTAACAGTGTTTAAACTAATTATAAAAGGAAAAGATTCTAACATGAAGAGAAAAGTGGGGCAAAGAAGACATTCTTTTATAGCCATCAATTTTCTTACTCCAAAAGTAAAATTTCCTCTTGTCAGTCGTGAAAAACAGTCTGACAACAGAAAAGCCAATTATGGCATCATTGAACCCTGGTTTAGACCAAAAAGGGCTGGTTTAAGCCACTTTTAGCCATTTTTAGCCATTTGAGACACTTAAATCAGCCATTACTATAGCAATACCTGGCCTAGAGCCTTAAAAACACGTCAGAATGTGTGTAAGAGGCGTAGAAACCAGTTAAAACTGTTTTTACTATGATTGTTTTATCTTAAGGGTAGTTTTACCCTCTTGGCAACAGCTAAAACTACCCCAGTTGGTATCAAAACCTCATCATCAATTTAGTCCACAGACCCTGTAGCTCAATTCCAGGCCAAAATTGATGAATGTTTGCGTGAATTTTGACATCCCACGCCTGTCAGCAACGATTTTGGGGGTCTAGCTCCCCCTTAGAGCTGGAGTTCCTTTTCCTCCCCAAATTTAATCTTTCCAATTTATTTTTCCTTTAATTCCTCATCATGTATTATACTTATAATTTACATATGTAATTCAATTGAATTGTACAGTACAATACAGTAATAATTGATACCTCATATGTAAATCAAAGCTCACTTATGTAATACACGTGCACATTTTGACATTTTAATTGAATTCAATTGAAAATACTTCGATTCCTCATAACTTCTAAACTAAACACAACACCTCAATTTTAACACACAAGTTGATGGTTAACACCACATGTGATGTGAATTAAATTAAAGCTTTGAGGATTTGCAACTTTTGTATTGAAAATACTAAAAACTTAATTTAAGCTTATTTAGAGTTGAGTTACAAAATTCTCACTCAGAGGTGACCCCACCTGATTTTTTATGAGGAATCCAATGGTGAAATAATTTTCCTATGTTTATTTATTTGATAAAAAGTTATAATAATTTTTATTTAACTTTTTTCCAAATTTATTTATTTTTTTACAATTTTGTTAAAAATTCATTTTTACTTAATTTTTTCAAGTATAAATGTAATTTTATAATTCCAAAATTTAATGTAATTTTATTTTTAAATTGTAATTAAACTCTTAATTTTGAATATAATTTTGTATTTATATTTTGATTTTTATTTGAATAATAAAAATAAATTGATTTTATTTATATTTATATGTTAATTTTGTATTTGTGGTCTTTTGGGTATATGAAATTACCTCTAAGGCTCACACCTCCTCTTGCTGTTTTTTCCATATCATTATCATCATCTTATTATCATTTAAATCATTGTTACCAACAAGTAAGTATTGGTTAAAGCTATTCTTAAGTGTTTTAAATCTTTCAGAATCAATCAGAAGGACGTGAAATCATAGAATCCAACTATATATTGTTGTAATACTGTTATAAATACATTTTGATCATTTAAATCCACAATTCTCCATCAAATATCTCTATTTTATCTTTCAATAAGCTCTTTGAAATATTAGTGAGTGATTTATCCTTAATTCTTAAAGTTTTTCTCTAAATAATTAGTTTTCTTAAAGAATTATATTTCTAATTATTCTTGCAAAAGATAATTATATATTAAAATAATTTAATTATTTTAATGAAAGAAGTTTTATTATTAAAATCTTCTTGTAATTGATTTTTGTAGACAATTACTGCTCACTGTTAAAATCACTAGTAGTGTTTAACACATGAAAGAAATAACTCTTTAGTTAATTAATTGCGGTTATAATAATATCTTATTATTATATTTTATAAGAACAGACATATTACTGTTGATTAATAGTAATATTATCATCAGTTTCATAGTCACATCTTACAGAAGTACTGAGTTCTCTGTGGAGCAAATGAAGGATGGTACGGTCTTCTTGTCTAGGTAGATCTTGTAGTGGTCTTTTTCTTTTCTCATTTTGGTATCTAAGGTAGCAAGGTTGATTAGAGGGAGCAGGTTTGTAGTGAGTTGTAAGGTTTGACTATGAAACAATAAGTAAAAATTACTAATTTATTACTTATTGTACTCTGAATGTCCTTATGAATTGAATAAATAAGATTAAAAATATAATAATAATAAATAATTATTATTATTATGGCGTAAAATAATTATATTATTAAATAAATATAATAATATAATAAATAAATATATTAATATAAAATAATTAATATATTTAAAAAGCTCTTTATTGTTGTTACCAACAAATAATAAAGGCGTAAAAAATTGCTTTTTATTAATAAAAAACAATTAATAACAATAATATTACTAATATTAAAGTTATGAATTAATATAAATACTATTTATATTAATTAAAGAATTATTAAGAGAGTAATAATAGAGAAATTATTATAATAAGAGAAAATAACCTACTTTTAACACTTAATATAATAATTTTGAAATATTTTACGCCAAAAAATAAAAATACAACTTTTTCAAATTGTATTTACAATAAAAATAAAGAATATTACAAATTATTCTGGATTTTAACGTGGAAATGAGTTTTTAAAGAGATTTTTAGCAAAAAAAATTAAATAAATGATTTAATCACGTCAAAAATAGATGATTACAACAAGGTGGTCTTTGGTCTTTAATAATATAATAATTTTATATATAAAGAATAAAGAAATTACCTTTGATTTAATTGATTTAATGTTTTTGATGTGTCTGAGGGGAAAATAGAGTAAAAAGAGCTCTATTTATAGTAAATACCTCCCTCCTAGACTCCAACAGGCTTCTAGTAGACGTGTACTGATCATACCCACTGGAATTGATTAGTATTTTAAGGTTTGGAGATGATTACATCATTATCCAACCATATTACATCATTATTACACCATTATTTAGAGTTATCACTATAACTCTAAGTTTGATGACATCAGAGGCTTGATAGAACCCCAA
Organism: Austropuccinia psidii; assembly: GCA_023105745.1. Taxonomy (NCBI): domain Eukaryota; kingdom Fungi; phylum Basidiomycota; class Pucciniomycetes; order Pucciniales; family Sphaerophragmiaceae; genus Austropuccinia; species Austropuccinia psidii. The sequence continues at coordinate 11,017,724 of JALGQZ010000001.1, forward strand.
ATTTCGTGGATTTTTTTCTTAGTTTTAATCATAAACTAATAGTCTTCACCAATTTGATCACTCTTAAGACTGTTAAACTTAAATTAAGGTTACTGTGAGTGATCATAACTGCTCAAATTAAGTTCAAACTTTGATCCTCAATAACTTTTAAGATTTACACGCTACAGAAATTGAGGGAGTGAATTCTGATAGCCTGGCATAACTTAATTATGCTGCCAAGAGCTTCTAATTACATCATCAAAACTCTAATTTTGATGATTTTTCTTGTAACTCATCTTTTCCGTCGAAATTCAATATTTTAAACTTCAAACCTTGATTTCAGGGGGTTATACCCTGAATTTAATAATAAAAATTGAATCATTCTTCACGAATGAACTAGTAGAATCCAACTGTATACTTTTTTTTAAGTTTGGAACACTTTCACAACAAAGTGGTCCACAGCTCTGTTGATTTTTATCAATATTTCATCGTAGGTTTTAATCTTGTTTATAATTTGTAAAATGAAGTTCATATCTGTGTTCTTACAGTAATTACGTGGTAACTTTTTTTTTGGTTCATCATTCTATCATGTATAGTTTAGGAGATATTAGCTATGATCCTTGAATATATGCGTTGACCAAAAAAGTGCATATATTCAGGTTAATTCCTTAAGTATTAACTTTGGAAATTAGCTTATTAATTGTTTTATGTGTGGAGTTTCGTGGGGAATCCACTGGTACAATTTATTTTACATGTTGTTTCATTAGTTCTTGGGATAAATAAGGTTTTATGGTTTTTATAAGGTATTATACCTTATAATTCATTAAATATTGACTTTACAGATATACCATAAAAATGGTATATGTGTATTTTACCATGGGGAATCCAATGGTATAATTTATTTTACATGTTTATTCATTGGTTTTTAAGTTAAACCAATTTTTGTACCAATTTATGGTATTTTTTGTATATTTAAGTAATAATTTTTAATGTATAATTATTCTAAGTAATTTTAATATAATATATTAAAGGTATAATTATTCTGAGTCTTTTTTTTGTGACCTTATTGGGTATGTGGTCATATCTCAATGGCTCACATTCCCTACCACCAAAAAAGATTGTACCACAATCTGATACGTGTGATTAGGGTATCATCCACTGTCCTACCTCTTCATTAGACTTTATCAATCCTGAAGCTCAATAATGCTTGGTTTTGTTATTCTTTAGGTTTTATTTCGTGTCTAAACCTCCTCAGTAGTTTATCAGCATTTGTTATATCTTTCTCAAGTAGCCATTCATCTTCTTGAGTTGGATTTCTATACCTTACAAGGTATTCTCTTTCTTTTTTGTTCCTTGTCCTTCTTTCTTTAAGGACTTTTACAATTCTTTTTTCTTCTCCTTCTTCCAAAGGGGGAATTTCAAGTGGGGGTTTATTTCTTAGTGGAAATAATTCCTTGTCACTTGAGCTGTAAGGTTTTATAAGACTTACAGGGAAAGTTGGGTGTTTATTCATTAAATCACCTGTAAGTTCCAATTGTACAGCATTGGGTCCATGAAGTGCTTTTACCATAAATGTTCCTGCAAAGGAATCTTTTAATTTCTTTGGTCCTTTTATGTTATTAAAGTTAAGAGTTGATACTAATACCAAATCTCCTATTTTGAAGTCAGGTGGTTTATGACTTTTGTCCCATCTTTCTTTTGCATATTTGAAAGAGTCTTGCATGCATCTGTTTGCATGGTGTCTTGCTTTGTCAAGAATTATTTTAAAACTGCTTGCTGTTGGATGTATGTCCACTAAGTCCTTTTTGAGGGTATCATAAGGAAGTCTTGGATTCCAACCTTTCTCTAGCATTGCTGGTGTTTTGCCAGTAGAAGAATGGATTGATGTCTTATATGCCAGTTCAAGTTCTGGTATTAGTGTACCCCAATCATGGGTAAAACCATCAGAATCTTTGAATTCTAGCCCATAAGCACAGAATCTTCTGATCATGTCCTCTAAGGTCTGTATCATTCTTTCTGCTAAACCATCAGTTTGGGGATGGTAAGCTGTTGAGAATGATAGCTTTGTCCCAAATAAGTTATGGAGATTTGTCCATAATGCTGAAGTGAACTTTGGGTCTCTGTCACTTATAATATTTTGGAATAAGCCTGTGTGGCTAATGACTTTATTCCATATCATTATGGCTGTATCCATAGCTGTGTCATCTTTATGACATGGTAAGAACATGGGAGTTTTACTGTACCTGTCAACTAACACTAGACATGCATTATAGCTCCTGTCTCCTCCTGGCGGTAGTGCTGTTACCCAATCCATATGAACTATTTCCCATGGGGATTTTGGTTCTTGGATTTGGATCATCATTCCAAATTTCTTTCCTGTAGCTCTGTTGGCTTTTTGACATCTGTCACAGGTTTTTCAGTACTCTGCAACATCTTTCTTCCAATTTGGCCACCAAGAGCAGGTTTTCACCCTCTCTAGTGTCCTATCTTCTGAGAGATGTCCAGATGAAACACTATCATGACACTCATGTAAAATAGTGTTTATTAGTGTTCTATCTGTTAAGGCCATAACACATGTGTGTTTCGTTCTATGGTAAAGGATTCCATCAAGGAGGTGGAATCTTCCTTCATCATATGCCTTTTTCCATATTTCATCTAGTTTTGATGAAAGTGATGGATCTTTGCAGTCTTTCATTAGAAGTTGGCTTAAGATATGGCAATTTTTGTCTGTCTTATAGCTTTCTTTAACTTGGTTAAAGAATTCTGTGCCAATGTCTGTAACACATATTCCTTCTATATGGTGCTCTTCTTGTGGTACCCATGCTGGATTGTCAGGGGTATTTGCTAAAGCCCATCTGCTAAGACCATCTGCATTTTTATGAATATTTCCAGATTTATGTACAATAGTCATATTTCCTCTATATTCTTGGATAGCAATTTTCCATCTCAGCATATGTCTATTTGGAGTCTACATATTTAATAGTGATTTCACAGCATTACAGTCTGTTATTACATCAAATACTGTGCCATCCAAATAATAATGCAGTTTTTCTAAAGCCCACACTAGGCATAAGCATTACATTTGGCTTGCTCCATACCTTGCTTCTGTTGGCTTTATTTGCCTTGAAATGAAACAAATTGGTCCTTCCACTGGTTTATCATTGATAATTTGTGTTTGGTGAAGTGCAGCACCTAATCCTTCTCCACAAGCATCAATGTATAGTTTGAAAGGTAGTTTCCAATATGGCATTAGAAGAAATGGGGCATTTGTTAGTGAATTTTTCAATTCTTCATATGCCTTGACCCTTTCTTCAGTCATTTCATAAACTGTTTGTTGGTCACATAATTTATATAAGGATTTGGCAATTTTTGCAAAGTCCTTTATATGCTGTCTATAGTAACCAGCAAATCCTAAACATGATTGCATTTCTTTCTTGGTTTGGGGCATTGGTTTGAGTAGTACTGCTGCTACTTTATTTTTGTCTATGCCTAGACTAAGTCCAGATACAACATGTCCTAGTGCTTTTAATTCACTATATGCAAAATGACACTTTTTCAAGGAAATTTTCATATTCACTTGGACTATTTTTTGTAGTACCCTTTCTAGTCTTGTAAGGTGATTTTCCCAGGTTTCTGAGCAAACTATGATATCATCAATATAGATAATTAACCATCCTTTTGATAATTCTTCAGGGAATATGGTATTCATCATTCTTTGATAATGGGAAGGTGCATTTTTTATCCCAAATGGCATTCTTAAGTATTCAAAAATTCCACAATGGACTATTATTCTTAGTAGTTTCTTGGCATTGTCTGTTAAGACATTTTGATGAAAACCCTTAAGAGCATCCATAGCTGTGATGAACTTAGCTTGTGACAATTGGGTCAATGTCTCATGGATTCTAGGTATTGGATATCTGTCTGGAATGGTATAGGTGTTCAGGGCTCTGAAGTCTCCTACCATCCTTGATTTTCCATTATGCCAAGTTATAATGACAGGTGTAGTAACTTCTACTTGTTCATTATGTCCAACCTTTCTTAATACTCCAAGGTCCATTAATTCTTTAATGTGCACTTCTAAGGCTTCTCTAGCCCTTGGACTGGCTGGATAAGCAGGTCTTCTTAATAAAGGTGGGTAAGGCTTTTCTACATTAAGAATTATATCCACTTCATGTCCAATTATGGCACCTAGTGGCTCTTTGTCAGTTGCAAAGGCATTTTTATACTTAAATAAGAGGTCAATCAATTTTTCTTTCATTTTTTCTGTTAATTCTTGATTGAATTCTGCCTCTTTAAGTTGTTCAGATATAAAAAGTTCCTTTTCTGGAATTTTTTCTTCCTTCTTAATAACTGTGATTTGTTTTTTGTTATTTAAGAAGCCAAACTTTTGTCTTTTGTTATCTCCTATGGTAAAATATCTATCTTTTTGGTTGGAGATATCTATATCATAGATTGATAAGTAGTCATTCCCAAGTATGAAATGATTACTAGTACAGTTGTCCATTACTACAAACTCTACTTTAATTCTGACACATTGTGAGGGATGAGGAAAAATTAGTGTTAAATCAATTATTCCAAGGGGCTTCATGCTCTCACTTGCACTACTAAATTTGACACCTTGTATTGGCATAAGTTTTTCTTTCCAGTTTGGGACAATGGTTTTTAAATAACTTTTGCCAACACAAGTGCAATATGCTCCTGTATCCAAGTTAACTTTTCCTTCTTGGTTATCAACCATAACAATACTTATACTTGATTTTCCAGCTGTATATCCCATTCCTCTTGCAGGTTTGGTTCTATACATTTTGGCATCTTGTATGTATGTCAGGTTTGTGTCAGATGTTCCAAATTTTGGTAAGCTTGAATTAACATCCAGTACTTCATAAATTATATCAATATTATTAATTTGTGCATTAATTATATTGATTTCATCACTTTCAGAGCTTTCTGACTCTTCTGTCTCTTTTTCAGAGTCAGATTCCTCTTCTTTGTCATTGTGGTTTTCTGTTTCCACAATTTCATTAATCTTTGCTTTTTTAAGGCAATTATTGGCTAAGTGTCCAATACCTCCACATTTATGGCATTTTCTTTGTTCATTATTGTTGGATGTATTGGGCTTAAAGCATTCTTTTGATTTATCTTTTTTGATAAATGGGTTATTTGGGCTTTTAATGTCCAATTTTTTCCAAGTCCTTCCAATTTTTGTTCTTGTCACTATATCTTCTAGTGCATCTATAGACTCTTCTGTGGACCATGGTTCTATACACCTGCTTCTTAGGGAATGTTCTAGTTCCCCTCCACATTTTTTAAGTATTTTCATGTGCACCATCTTTTGTGACATTTCTGGGTACAGTACATTAAGCATTTCAACTTGTTCCAAGAACCAAGTTGAAGGTTTGTCTTTCTCTGGGTCAAAGAAAGAGTTTTCAAATGCATTTTCTATCTTATACCTCCAGGCATCATTTTCCCACTTGGTGATTATTTCTTGTTTCCACCAAGACCAGGTATTTTTACCATTTGTTTGTCTTTTGCCATAATACCATCTTTTTGCAGATTTCTCAAACAATGAATGTAATCTTGCAGTGATTAATTCATCTGGTATGGCATAGTCTTCTTGTAACATGTCAATTGTTTTAATAAATGACATGTGGTCATATTCACCTTCTCCTGTGAATGTTGGCCATTCCTTCAATTGAGGTGCTTCCTTCATTAAGACTTGGTTATTATCTTGGTGACTCAAGTCTGTTATGAAACGATTTGAAAATTCCTCTTTTGTTTTAACAGGGCTTCTTATATGAGAAAATGGTGTTGATAACTTTGGCATATTTAAATTAGCCTCATTAATTTTATCCATTTTTTCAGTAATAAGCCTTATTTCACTCTGAATATCATCTTTCAGATGCATTCTTGCTTCATCACTTTTTTCCACATGGTCCAAAAGTCATTTTTGGTGTGATGAAGTCTTTTCTTCAAATTTTTCTACAGAAATACTTAATTTATTTAATTTTTCTGTAAGATTGTCAATACTCACATCATAATTGATTGTCAAAGTCTTGTCTTTGATATCTTTTATGTATTTATACAATTCTTGTTGTCCTTGTATTAATTTTTGAGTATTGTCAATTAAATTCTTTGGTTTATTATTTTCAACAATAAACTTAATGTTGTCAATTTCTTTCTTGTTTTGCACAACAATTTTTGTTAAAGAAGATAAATTGTTATTTATTTCTTGTAGTGATAATAAACTATCTTTAATTTCTTTTAGAGGTAATATACTATTTTTAATTTCTGTTAAAGTATTTACAACATCTTTGGACAAGGTTATTTCTTTGGGAAATGAGGTTGTCTCATTCTTTGCTCTTCCTTGTCCTTGAATTCCATCAAGGTTCTGGCCATGTTGAAAACATTGTCCATGGCATCCTTTTGGATTCTTGGGATCCTGTAGCTTGGGGAATATGGTTTCCTCCAATGCTTTTTCTTGTTCTTCTTCCCTTCTTGGGGAAGTGGGCTGGCTTGGGGCTTGCTGGTAGAAGCTACTGGGGCTTCTTCTTTGGTTGCCTCCCTCTTTTTGGCGTGGTAATCCTTGATTGGAGTATTTCACTATCTCCTCCTCTTTGGGGAACCTTTTCAGGATGTGCAAGGAGTTCATCACTCCTTGGTGTATTTGAGGCAGCATTTCCCAATCTTTGTCCTTGTACACTGTGTAATACTGCTTGTACTGGCTCATGTAGATGTCTATTTGAGCCCTCTGAATGTGATTTGTACCTATTTGAGTTACTCATACTTAGCTCCAATTCAGGTTCAGATATCATGGGCATTTCTGGGACTTGCCTTTGGGATAAGGCACTTCCTTATGTGGATTCTGTTCCACTGGGGATATTGCCCTTTCTTTTCCCTTTTGAGGGATCAGTTCTACCTCTGAGTCCAGCTCCATCTGATTGGATGGAGTATTGGGAACCTCTTCTGGTAGTCATAATTTAAGAAAATAAGAAATAAAAGTATTTTAGGATAAAAATTCTTTTTATGACAATTATAAAAGAGGTGCTCACCTTCAGAGTCTTGAATGGTGGGTCCTGGAAAGTCTAATTTCTTAGCTTTATTTCTTTTGGTGATAACTGGTGTTGGAGAACTTTGACAAGTTTCTTCCACCAATCTCTCAACAGTAGTTTGGTTGTCTTCTGTTGGGTTATCTTCAAACACTAAAAAAGACAAATAAATATAAGTCTTTTTATAAGAAGTGTTTATTTTTTGGCAAGATATGGCAATTTTCCACGTAGAAATTTCTTTTATATCTTTAAAAACTTGAAATGAATAAAGAAATGAATAAAAATAAAAAAAATAACTTTTTTTTTTATTGGTTTTTTAATATTTTTTAATATTTTTTATATTTTTATTTTTAAAGAATAAAATAAAAAATAAATATGATTCTTTTACAAAATTAAATTATAAAAAATTATTTTTAATTTATAAATTATCTTTTTTAATCACTAGAGTCACTCAAAGAAAGTTCTTGCAAGTCTAAGGATGTGCAAAAACCACGTGTAAGACAGTACAATTGCTTTCCAAATGCCTCAATAGCTTTTAAAATCAATAAAATATAAAATTATTATATAATTTTATGATTATGAATATAATTTATTATTGGATAAACCCAATTAGAATCTTTTTAAAGGTCTTTTAAGTAAATATCACGGCCAGGCCCCCAAATGTAAGGTTTGACTATGAAACAATAAGTAAAAATTACTAATTTATTACTTATTGTACTCTGAATGTCCATATTAATTGAATAAATAAGATTAAAAATATAATAATAATAAATAATTATTATTATTATGGCATAAAATAATTATATTATCAAATAAATATAATAATATAATTTATATTATGAAAATATAATATAATAAATAAATATATTAATATAAAATAATTAATATATTTAAAAAGCTCTTTATTATTGTTACCAAAAGATAATAAAGGCGTAAAAAATTGCTTTTTATTAATAAAAAACAATTAATAACAATAATATTACTAATATTAAAGTTATGAATTAATATAAATACTATTTATATTAATTAAAGAATTATTAAGAGAGTAATAATAGAGAAATTATTATAATAAGAGAAAACAACCTACTTTTAACACTTAATATAATAATTTTGAAATATTTTACGCCAAAAAATATAAATACAACTTTTTCAAATTGTATTTACAATAAAAATAAAGAAAATTACAAATTATTCTGGATTTTAATGTGGAAATGAGTTTTTAAAGAGATTTTTAGCGAAAAAAATTAAATAAATGATTTCATCACGTCAAAAATAGATGATGACAACAAGGTGGTCTTTGGTCTTTAATAATATAATAGTTTTATATATAAAGAATAAAGAAATTACCTTTGATTTAATTGATTTAATGTTTTTGATGCGTCTGAGGGGAAAATAGAGTAAAAAGAGCTCTATTTATAGTAAATACCTCCCTCCTAGACTCCAACAGGCTTCTAGTAGACGTGTACTGATCATACCCACTGGAATTGATCAGTATTTTAAGGTTTGGAGATGATTATATCATTATCAAACCATATTACATCATTATTACACCATTATTTAGGGTTATCACTATAACTCTAAGTTTGATGACATCAGAGGCTTGGCAGAACTCCAAATTTCGTGGATTTTATTAGTTTTAATCATAAACTAATAGTATTAACCAATCTTATCACTCTTAAGACTGTTAAACCTAAATTAAGGTTACTGTGAGTGATCATAACTGCTCAAATTAAGCTCAAACTTTGATCCTCAATACCTTTTAAGATTTACACGCTACAGAAATTCAGAGAGTGAATTCTGATGGCCTGGCATAACCTGAGTATGCTGCCAAGGGCTTTTCACTACATCATCAAAACTCTAATTTTGATGATTTTTCTTGTAACTCATCTTTTCTGTCGAAATTCAATATTTTAAACTTCAAACCTTGATTTCAGGGGGTTATACCCTGAATTTAATAATAGAAATTACATCATTCTTCACGAATGAACTAGTAGAATCCAGCTGTATACTTTTTTTTAAGTTTGGAACACTTTCACAACAAAGTGGTCAACAGCTCTGTTGATTTTTATCAATATTTCATCGTAGGTTTTAACCTTGTTTATAATTTGTAAAATGAAGCTCATATCTGTGTTCTTACAGTAATTACGTGGTAAATTTATTTTTGGTTCATCATTCTATCATGTATAGTTTAGGAGATATTAGCTATGATCCTTGAATATATGCGTTGACCAAAAAAGTGCATATATTCAGGTTAATTCCTTAAGTATTAACTTTGGAAATTAGCTTATTAATTGTTTTATGTGTGGAGTTTCGTGGGGAATCCACTGGTACAATTTATTTCACATTTTGTTTCATTAGTTCTTGAGATAAATAAGGTTTTATGGTTTTTATAAGGTATTATACCTTATAATTCATTAAATATTGACTTTACAGATATGCCATAAAAATGGTATATGTGTATTTTACGATGGGGAATCCAATGGTATAATTTATTTTACATGTTGATTCATTGGCTTTTAAGTTAAACCAATTTTTGTACCAATTTATGGTATTTTTTGTATATTTAAGTAATTATTTTTAATGTATAATTATTCTAAGTAATTTTAATATAATTATATTAAAGGTATAATTATTCTGAGTATTTTTCTTGTGAACTTATTGGGTATGTGGTCATATCTCAAAGGCTCACAGAATTCATCAGAGGAATTGACATGATTAAAGAAGAATTTGAATTACCCAACAGATTGGTAACAGAAAGATTTAACACCTTGTTTACCAGATCAGCTCACAGATGGTTCATCAAATTAAGACAAGCACATGGACACCAAAGTTGTACTTGGTGGAAAACCCAAATTATCAACAAATGGGCCAATAATACTTGGAGATTTAAAGTGGAGACAGCCTTTGAATCTGCCAAATTTAATTCTGATAAAGACAAAGCTCTACCACGGTTTTGCCAACAAAAAGACAGAATAACAGCATTATACCCCAACATGTTGGAATTTATGATCCACAGAAAGATTCTGAGACAATGTGGAGGTGACTTAGAGCATGCTGTCAAAAGCGGGAGTACTGAACAATCCTAAGCAGAGGATATTATCTGTATATTAGAAGAAGTAACCACCAGAACCAAAATTGGTTCTAGTAGGGTGAATCTCAAAACAAGGTTTAATACACCTTGGAAAGATTCTGTGGACAAAAACCCCCAAAAAAATTGTAATCATAAGTATAAATCTGCAGATACAGTCAGAAAGTGCCATATTTCCCAAAGCACCACCCATCTAGCCAATAAATGTCCAAAAAGGGGGAAAATCAATGAAATTGATATTGAAAAGAGACCTGATGTTGAAAAAGATGATATAATTGAAGATAATTCAGATGATAAATCATCAATATTTTCTGAATCTTCAAAAGATATATAAAATATCAATTCCACTTTTGACAAAATGGAATATTATTCCCACTAGCCACAATTGAGCAAGGGTCAACTTGATTTATCAAAAGTTCAAGATGCACAACTTATGAAAACAAAACCAAAATGGGTAAAAGGTTTTACAGGTGGTAACTCCTGTATAACAGAAGTGGTGGTTGACAACAAGCCCACTACACTTTTGCTTGACCCAGGGGACTTCTGCTCTTGCGTTGGTAAATCCTTTCTTGAAACTTGTGTAGCAAATTTTGAAGAAATATTGTTACCAATTGATGGTATTAAATCCAATAGTGCAAGTAATCCAATGAAAGCATTGGGAATTTTTGAGACAAATGTCATATTCCCACACATTACTGGGAATTTAAGAATCACAGTTGAATTTGTTGTTATGGAAAATTGCTCTAGTACTCATTTTATATTGGGAAATTACTATTTCATCATGTATGGGATAGATTTTCATAACAACAAAGAGAGAGACTTTACTATTAGAGACAATAAACGTCAGAAATTTGCCTTTTTACCATTTAAAAGAAAAATTACAGTAAATAAAGTATCACCAGTCAGCTTACAATTGGAGAAATTCAAATCTTAACAGTTAAATGAGGCTGAAATAAGCCTTCATCTGACTGCTAAACAAGAAAATGAACTTTATGCCTTTTTTTATGACCACAAAGGAGCATTTGCTTCAGACAAAGAACCTCTAGGAGCAATTATTGGTCATGAAGTTGATATCATTCTTAATATTGAAAGACCTTATCCACCACTCTTGAGAAGACTTGCATACCCAGCAAGTCCCAAGTCAAGAGAAGCTCTGGAAACTCATATCAAAGAACTTCTAGCCCTTGGTGTAATAAGAAAAGTTGGCCATAATGAAGAAGTAGAAGTAACTACACCATTCATAGTGGGATGGCATAATGGAAAATCCAGAGTGATTCAAGGCTTTAGAGCTCTGAACACTTGAGCTCTTCCATATATGTACCCAATACCAAAAATCTAAATTGCCCTTACTCAAATATCTCAAGAAGTGTATATAACCACTATGGATTCCCTTGAAGGATTCCATCAAAATGTGGTGACACCAAGAGCAAGAAAATATTTGAGAATTATTGTTCATTGTGGAGTATACGAATACTTAAGAATGCCCTTTGGTATTGTGGGAACTCCTCTTGTGTGGGATTAAAATGAGGCAGTACCTGGAGGGGGAAATCACAGGTAACTAGTTTTGAATTGCTAATAACTCCTGTAACCAAGGGTGGCAAGGGTGTATTGCCTGCCCCTCCTAAAATACTGAACAAAATCTTCCTTGGAGCTCACAAACCAAAATAAAATTAGTAAGTGGCTTTACAACTGCAGAAGACGAAATTCAGCAGTCTCAGATCAGACCTATTCAATAAATAATATAAAAAATAATGTCAGTTATTTTGGTTAAATTTGAGATTTTAATGAGATACTTGTCTGTTTAATTTTAATATTTTTAGTTAAATTGAGGTGAGTGGTTTCTTCTTGGTGATACAATTTTGGTAAGATGAGTTATTTAAGGTGTTCAGAAAAATTGATTGGTGTTGATAAAGGTAATTTTGTTAAGGTATAGTTATAATAGAGTAAAATAATTTTTGAAAGGTTTGTTATTTTTTTATTTTTAAGAGTGTTTAAAAATAAGATAAAATTTTATTTGTTGAATTTAAGAGGTAAGGTTCTTTGATATTGAATTTTTAAAGGTTAAGTTATTTTTAAGTCTTGATAATGGTGTTAATTTTACTGGATAAAGTATTTTGATAGAGTAGTAACCCTAATCTTGGGTACTGGGTAATTTTTTATTTTATTTTAATAATAATAAGATTCCACTGAGCTTAGCTACTGGGCAATCTTTAACACTATACTTCCACTGAGCTTAGCTACTGGGTAAGTAAATTCACTATAATTTGCTGGACTACCTCCCAGATGAGGGATGACTTATTCCTGTGCTTGTAATGTGCAGAGGATATATTGTGCATAGGATATAATTTTCATGGGGGGGATTTTGAAATTTGGGGGAGAGATCCCCTCTATTTATACCTTTTGGGAGCCCAGAGGGCCCTCCATGGGAGCTTTCTTTTTCCACTTTAATTCCTCTTGATTTCATCATGTGACTCTGTTTTTGGTGAGGACCTTTCTTGCATGGATCAGGTGATTTAAGGTTTGGTGATAATTTTTCTCTGCACAGCCTTCTTTCATCACATGATGGTCTTTTGGTGAGCTAATTATGATGTGATTTTCTTGGATTTTCCTTGCATGCATGAGGTGATTTCATTTTGGCTGAGGATTTTTCTTGTGCACAGCCTTTTTTTCTGTCCCATGATGTTCTGTTGGTGGATGCAGTATCACATGATGACCTTGTAATTCCTTTGCATATGTCCTATTTTAGGTTGGGTAGAAATGGCTGTGTAATTTATGCAGGTGTCATGTTTGTTTTTCTTCTTTTTGAACTTTAAAATGAAGTCAGGTGATAACTTCTTGCATTGGTGAATTTACTGTTTTTTATGAGATGATGTGATTTTTTGATTTTGACACATGCTGTGCATAGTCATGTGGTTGAGATTTAATTGGAATTGTGTACTGCATGCAGCCTGTTGTAACTAGCTTTGGTTTGAATGAGGTGATGAGTAGTGTAAATAATTATGTTTTAAGATTTTAAGTGGGTTTACTGTGGATATAAGATAAGGTACTCCTGTGGCTGTGTTGTAATTGACTTGCAGGAATTCCATGGGTTTGGCTTTGCATCATATGACTTTGAATGCAAGTTGGCTGTGTAACTAATGCATGTGTCATTTTCTTCCTGCATAAGTCCTGTGGCTGTAAGGGGGTGTAAAGCTGGGTGGGGTGTGTAATTTAAAGGGTGGTACCTTATTTCTTGTAACTAGTTTACTATATGTAACTTGGTTTTTACATATGAATAATGAAATTGAATAGTTTATTTAAACACATAGCCTGCCCTTTGGTGCCTGTGCCATGGTTTTATGAGTTAAATCCAGCTTCTTGCTGTAAAACTGACCTTTTGGTGTAAAATTTGAGTGTAAGTCTGCCTGTAGGCTGGATTTACTGCTGTTGTGGGTTACTATGAGCTTGAGCCTGGTGAAAAAAAATGGTATGGAATACCACATCCCCCTCTCCATTTAATGCTGTCCCCAGCCTTCCAGGTGAGAGCTCTCTATTCTTCATCTGATTCTGTGGTTTCCTCCAATACCTCTTCCCCATTTATTGATTCATCTTCCACACTTTGTTCTTCTTCTGTGTCTTCTTTTGTGTTTATCAACTTTCCTCTTGGATAGAACCTCTTTACTTGAGATGCTGCAAATCTTCTTGCTAATTCTGTTCCATCAAGTTCCTCAAGTTCATATGGTCCATTGTTTACTTGTTTGATTACTCTGTAGGGTCCATTCCATTTGTTTTTGAAAAGTAGTCCCCAATTAGTTTCTATTGCTTTGTTGTAAACCAGAACCAAATCTCCTGGATTGAGTGGTGACCTTAGTTGGTGTGCCATTCTTCTATCCCAATATTTCATTGAGTCTTCCCTTGATTTTTTGAGTTTTTCTGCTGCTTTTCTTCTCATCTCTTCTTTTCCTTCCAACTGCTTGGCTCTGGCTTCCAATAATTCCTCAGTTGTAGATATTTTGTGCCATTCTACTGCTAAAAAGGTTTTTGTTTCAATGTCAATTGGTAATACTGGTAGTTGTCCAAATTGGAGTTCATATGGTGAGAAACCAGTTGTCCTTTTAGTGGAGATTCTGTCAGCCAAGGTAACCAAAGGTAGATATTTTCTCCATTTTCCTCCATTTTCTCCACACATCTTGACTAATGCATCTTTAAGCTGTTTATGGACTCTTTCAACCATTCCTTGAGACTCTGGGTAATAGGGTGTGGTGATTCTGATCCTTGATCCTGCTTTCTTTACTGCATCTTGTAATTCTTTTCCAAACTCTGGCCCCCCATCAACAGTTACTTCTTTTGGTGAGCCATACCTGCATATCCATTCTGAGGTGAACCATTCTGCAACTGCTTTTGCTGTTAATTTGACTAGTCCAACTTTTTCTGGCCATCCTGAAAAATCATCTCTTGCCACAACCATATACTTCCATCTTCCAGATTTGATATGGACTGCATCCATACTGACCCTCTCAAAGATTGTTGATGTTGCTGTAGATTTTCCTTGTTCCCTTTGTAAGTTTTGACTTCTCTTTTGGCAGGCCAGACAAGATTGAACCCATTTCTTGACTGATTTCTTCATTCCTTCCCACCAAAATCTTGCTTTAATTCTTCTGTAAGTTTCATTTTCCCCTCTGTGGCCCATGTCTTCATGAAGTGACTTTAAAATGTAGCTTTGAACTTCTTGACTTGATATCACCAATTGAGGGTTTGGGTTATTTCTTCTTTTAAGCTGGCCATCTTCCAAGAAAAAGTTGGGTGACCTTCTTTTGATCCTTCTAAATTCTTCTTCTTTGCTTGATTCTGGTTTTTTCATTGTACTTAAGTATTCTTTCATCCTCTTCCCAAATCCTTCTTGTTTTGTTGGTACTTGTATTCCTGAAAAATTGAGTGAATTTAAATTCTTGGCCCCAAATCCAGGGTGTGGCTTGATCCAATCTTCTTCTTCATCAAACTCTGGTGCATCTTCATTTTTCCTTCTGAGTTTTTTGGTCTTCTTGATAGCCCATCTGGCATAGTGAAAGTTTTCCCTGGTTTGTGTACCAAATCAAAGGAAAATAGCTGAATGAAAGCCACCCACCTTGTCATGGGGGCATTGGGTAAGCAAGGGGTGTTTATCATTTCAATTAAGGCCTTGGCATCAACCTGTAATTCAAAATGTTGTCCCCAAAGTATGGTTTGTAGCTTCTTGAGAATTGTTGCTACTCCACAGAGTTCCATTTTGGGTTGTGAGTATTTTGATTCCAATTTTGAAAAAGTTATTGATTCATATAATACTGGTCTATCCTTTCCTTCTTTGTCTTCTTGAGTGAGTACTGCTCCTGCAGCAATGTAGCTTGAATCTACTGCTAGCTTAATTTTTCCTGCTCCTTTTTCATAATCCAATTTCTTGAGAGTTATTTCTTCTCCAACTATTCTTCTGAGCTTATGGAAAGCTTCTTTACATTTTTGATCCCAATCCCAGTCAACATCTTCTCTGGTGAGCCTCCTGAGTGGTGATGCAACTTGTGAGAAGTTTTCAATAAACATCCTTACATAAGCACAAAGACCAAGAAATCCTCTTATTTCCTTTTTGTTAAGAGGTTTTGGCCAATTTTGAATCTTGTTGATCTTTTGTTTTGAGATTGTTCTTCCTTTAAATGATACAACATGCCCTACTATGTCCAAAGCTGGAACACAGCATGCAAACTTGGATCCTGAGATAGTAAGTCCTGCTTCTTCAATCCTGAATAAAACTCTTTCTAAGGTTATGGCATATTCCCATATAAATCTTCTGATTGAGGGGTTTTCTGGTAGTGTTTCTTGATTGTAAAGTGATCTTGGTCCTTTTATTCCTCCATCATCAATAAAAATTCCTACACTTTCTGGTATTTCTTCTTGAAGTATCCAGGTCATTTGGGCTTGGTATACTGCTACTGAGTTGGTGGCTCCTTGGGGTAGTCTTGTGAGTTGCATCCTTCCAAGGGGTGTTTCAAAAGTAGTGAGGGGTCTTGTAGTGACATCTAATTCTCTTTCATCATATCCTCCCATGATGTCTCCTAGTCCATAGCATGCTCTTCCTGCAAATGCATCTACAAATTCTTCAATATGAGGTGGTAAGCCAGCATCCTTGATGGTGACTTTGTTGAGTTCTTGAAGGTCATGGACAATTCTGAGTTTCCCATTTGATTTGGCCACACAAAAGATTGGGCTGGTGTAGCTTGAGGTGGATTGCTCATAGAGTCCAGTCCTAATTCTTTCTCTGATTAATTCAGTAAACTGAGGTAAAATTGATTTGGGTATGGGAATTGGCTTCTTCTGCCAAGGTTCATGAGGTATTACTGGTATCTTGTAAGGTTTTCCATATGAGTGTTTGAGTAATCCTCTTTCTTCTTCACAGAAGGCTATTGCTTTTTCCCTTAAGGTAATAACATTTTTGAGTAAATTGATTTCTTCATTTGATAACCATCCTGGTGGGCCAAAATTGACTGCTTGGAGTCTTTCATGGGTGACCTTGAAGGTTTCTTGAAATATAGGTGGGTTTGGTGATAAGGGTGTTTCATAAGGATCTCTTGACAAAGGTGGTCTTTCCAAAGGTGGGTTAAGGTCTTGAGGCATTGGCTCATTGACTGGTCTCACCTTCTTCAGGACTGATTTGTATTTGGCTGCTAAAATTTGGTGATCCATCTTCAATTAGTTATTTTTTTTTTTTTTTTTTTTTTTTTATTTCTAAGAATCTGCTAGTGTCCTGAAATCTTGAGGTCTTCACAATTCTTCTTTCTTCTTTCTTCCATAAAAAAATGTAGTTTAAGGTCATACAGGACCTACAACTAGGTGTGTAACCCCTGTATATTAGGTATACAAGTCCTGCAGTTTAAGTCATGCAAGGACCTCCTGGCCTAATCCAAGGGCTTATCTTGATTCTTGAGCTCCTTTGGGCTTGATTTTGGATTCCACTTGACTCTTGTTTTATTCTTCAATCTTCATGATTCCCACTTGATGCAAGATTTTTCTGGTTGTTTTATTTCTTGATAAGGAGTTTTCTTGTCTTAATTGATGGCTTGAGACTTCACTTTTTTTCATTTTGGCCAATTTGATAATGATAAACACCTGTAAAACCCCTTGTTCCTGTTACACAAAGGGAGCAGTTTATTGTCATGCTGAGGACAAAGATGGTCCTTCAGCACTTCTCCTGACAAGGACAATCCCCTCCAGCTTCTTGGCTGTTATTTTTTATAAGTTTCCCTGCCCAAGTCTACAGGGGAAGCAGTTTAGTGTCATGCTGAGGACCTCTTGAGTCTTCAAGCTTCTTTAAGATCCCAAGGGCAATTTGAGTTGAGTGTTTTACATCATCTTGCTGGTCCATCATGTTGAGTGAGTTCTGAGTCAATAATCAATCCAGTGAGTCAACCTTCAGTCCATAAATCCTGGCCAGTGATTCTTGAATTCCAATTGAGTTTCAATCCAGAATCAAAGAAATTTCCAAGGTCTTGTGTTGTCCAAAGGTCAATCCATAAGGAACTCCTGCTTTTCTTCATAAATAATATTCTTCATTTTCAGTATTCTGAATAATTGTCCTATGAGAAGTTGTTTCCCAATTCTCTTGAGATTTCTTAAAAATAATTTATGTCCTTTTGTTCTTTTGTATTCCTGAATTATACCTGTTATAAAGAAATGAAAAATAAAAAATTGTAATAATAAAGTGATTGATTTTAATATTAATTTATTGATATATATATTTAATAATATTCTTTTTTTTAATAATATTTTGTTTGGATAAGGGCCCCCCTCTCCATTTAAAAATGTTGAGTTGGTTTTCAAATTTTGAAGAGGATATGTTCTCATTCCCCCAAAACTTCCACTATAAGGGTTAGTGTAAGAAATAAGTTTTCCCAACCCTTATTTTTTATAGTGATTTTGATGAGGATAAATAATGATACAGTAAATATACATAATTCTATTTTAATGATGATTCAATAATAAGCTGCTTTTTTTTAATTTAAGTATAAAATAACCCTAAAGTGAGATATCTGAGTGAAAATCACAATTTAAAAGAAATAATCCTGAATCACAATCAAGATCATAGAAATCTTTGGTTAAAGGTGGTAAGTTGTGCCATTTAGAAAAAATTGGTGCTCTTGAGAGTAGTTATAATTAATATGACATAATTGAATGATCATATTTTGAGTCCTTTAATCATATAATGACCCTTATGATGCCACAACTCTTCCTTTTGGAATCATCATTGTGACTCAGACTTTATTTCAAGTCCATCCCCTTTATGGTTCAGATTTTCTGTTACCCATAAATGCATTTGAGTTGTTAAAAAATATAAACAGTGAAATTGAAAATTTGTACAATTTTAAAAAACTCTTATTTGCTTTTGGGGGGCTTTTTCAATTCCATTTGGAATAAACAGCACATTGAGGTGTTATTAATATGTAAATTCTCCAAATTATGTCATCAATTTATGAGTTTTTAATATAAATAACTCCTTCAGAGTTCAATTAATGCCTTCATGGCACAAATACTTCTTCTTTTCAAATAAGCTCCAATCACTTTCTTGTAATTGAAGAAATATTTCAAATAAATTGATTTTTTTTTTTGAATTATTATTATCATTGAGTTGAAAAAAAATAAGCCAATTTAATGGCTTTTGTTCTGATAGTAGGAGAAGTATAATAAAGATAATAAATAAATGGAATATTCTTGGAATCATGAATGGGATAAGCCCCTAATTCTTAGGTAGTTCATAGTCTTGCCTAGGACTTATCCTGTTTTTTATAGTCCTTGATAAATTTTCTTGAATACTTCAAATAGGCAGCTTATGGTCTTGCCAAGGACCATTGGTATCTTTGCTTTGGTCCTTGTTGATAATTTTAGTGATTTCTTGTTGATATTTGAAGGGGTAGTTTATGGTCTTTCCAAGGACCATTGGTTGATTGTTTTTTATTATTATTTTATTTCTTTTGAGTCCTTATTGATAATTCTAATGGTGGGCAGTTTATGGTCTTAAGGACCATATCTTGTGTACAGGCACCTGATTGTTGCACTTGGGGTTTTTTGGCATGTAATTTATCTTCAAAGCCAAGTTGTATAGTTATCTTAAACAGTTTATAGTCTTATTAAGGACTCATCTTTTTTTAAAAGCACATTTAAGCCTATGAAATAAGAGAAATACTTTATTAATGTTGCATACTCAGGGCATTTATTTTTGTCCTTCATAGCCCTGTAGCACATAAAAATAAATAAGTCAGCTTCATTTAATATTAATGAGAAAATGAAAAATTCCAGCAGTTTAATGTCTTGCTGAGGACATATTTGTTACTTTTTTTTTATCCCTGTAACATAAAAAAAATTAATAAACTAAATTCAATCAAATAAATAAGCAGAACCAGCAGTTCAAAGCCATGCTGAGGGCTTTTTGTTTTTTCTATTGGTAGCCCTAAAAATAATAGAATCAGCAAAAAAATCAAGATATAAAAAACTGAAAACTAGCAGTTTATAGCCATACTGAGGTCTCTTTTGTTTTTCAACCCTCATTCTGATATATATATTTATCTTTCTTTTGTTATTTTATATATTTATTGATGAAAGCTGTAAAAAATAAAATAAAATTGTCAGTAAAATAATTAAGTAAGTAAAATGATAAAATAATATAAAATTGAGAAGTTTAAAGCCTTTCCCAGGGCTTTGAATTGTTATTTGTAGCCCTGTAGCATAAGACATTTATAAAATTAATTTAATTAAAGTAAATAAACCCAGCAGTTTAAAGCCATGCTGAGGGCTCATTTGTTGTCCTTTATGTAATATAAAGGGGAAAATAAGAAAAATAATGCAGCAGTTTATTGTCTTGCTGAGGACATTTTATTGTTATTTCATTTTTTATTTTTTATTTTTTATATTTTTTTTTTATTTTATTTTTTTTTATTATTTTTTTTTATATTTTTTTTTTAATTTCTAAGAATTGATCAAAGAAAAAACTCAGTAATATCCAGCTTTAATAATAAAAATAGAAAATACAAATAAACAGTTTTAAGTCTTGTTCAGGACTTCTTGGTTAATTTTTTTTTTTTTTTTTTTTTATTTGATTTTATTTTATTTTATTTTATTTTATTTTTATTTTGAATCTTTTTATTTTTATTTTTTATTATTATTAAAAAAAAAGAAATCATCAGTAAATTTTAAAAAATATTAAATATAGGATAAACTAAAAAATAAACAATCAGTTTATTCATAAATATTCATACTTTCACTATTTTATACTTATCATTATTTTTTTGTTTTTGTTCTTATTTATTATTATAATTCCTATTATTATTAGAAGATAATGTGGTCAGCTTTTACAGGCTGATCTAGGAGCTGATACAACCTTCCAGGGGCTTCGGGTAGGCTGTTTTCATCCCCAATCCCCTTGAAAACCACTTTAATTGTGCTCTAATAAGCTTCGGGTGACTATTTCCTACCTGCAGAGACAGCTAGATGGGCTCTACTACCCACCCCCTACCTTGTGCAGAATAGCATCAGGTGAGCTTTATTCTGTTTCTCATATCCCTGCAATTACCTTATTGTCCTTTAAACCACTTCGCGTGGCTTTTTCTTTGATATGTGGGTGTTTTAAACCCCTTACTTTATTAAACAATTGAGTCGGTTGGGCTGTATGGTGCCTGAAAGTCATTTGTGTTGAGGGTTTATGATGCCAGAGGTGTATTTGCTCCTCCACACATGAGATTTGTTCCGTGGCTGATTTTTAACTATAAGGGACTTTGGCTTCCCCTGTAAGGCTCCACACCTCATCGGATGTCTGTATTTGGGCTGTGATGGGTGCTATCTCACCTTTACGGTGGTGAAATTGATGTCGGGTTGGATGTTTTAGGAGTTGGAGGGTGTCTATAAACCATCAGTTCAAATAGAGATGGTTTCCATGTAATCCTTCAACCAATCTAAATCCAATGTTGCCTGTATTCTGTTGCCCTCCTGCACTAAATATTCTAAAATGTTTTGGGGCGGATTTTTATTCGTTTTAATACTTATGTACCCCTCATGGGGCTTAAAATGTGGTCGTGCAATCTTGGTATTGTTTTTGAGGTGGCTTGAACAATCTGTAAGGCGCCACACCTCATTGAGTGGCTTTATTTTCTTTTTACTGTGAACCAGTGCATCGGGTGGGCTGTTGTAGTGTTGATGGTTGTTGATAAGCCCAAATGAAACTTTCAACCACTCCGAGTGACTATTTTCGAGGTTAAAAATGTTGGAACACCCTTCAAGGGCTTTTAGAATGGTTCGGGTGGGTGCTTTTTTTTTTGTGCTTGTAGGGGTTTAATACACCTTATATCAATTGCGACCTTCAAAAGAGCCTTCCGATGTGATCATAACCACATCAACTGGCATGGTCTGCTGTGGAATCACATATCCGAGCTAAATCTGCCAATAAAAAAATTGACAATATTGCTGTTGCCCGTGCCTAAAGTCCTGTATCTTGACCTCCCTTGTTTAAGGAATTAGTAATTGGATCCCCTTATTGCCATTTACAGCTGTTTTCATTCTCTCCTTTTAACCGGATGCTCCTCCAATCAAATTGACTGGTGATGACAGCTGTGTAAACACAATTCCAAGCTAAATCAGCCTGCCAAATTGGACCTGTGATTGATACTGGGGAGGGCATTAGTCGGCAAAGTCTTATCATATCTTCTGTCAACATCGTAGTGAATTGTTTGTCCTTGCTTATTCCTTTGGTTTAGTGTTTATGCCAGCTTCTTTGGCTATTGCTTTAATTCCATTGTTTAAGAGAATAAATGCCCTGCAGACTAATTTGTATTTGGGCCTGGTATTAAGGTTGTGTATTTTTACTTCAGTGCAGGGGTAGCACTTGTTAAATGGAAATACTGTATCCATTGGGCTTGTTGATTTGGACCCGTCTTATGGGGTTAATGAGAGCTGCCAAGACTAATCTAGGTAGGCAGTGATTGTTTTTGTAGTAGGTGTCACCTAATGCCTCCACAGCTATTTAACGATGTTGTGTATTCGCCTTTTTGATTTGGATTTGGTGTTGTAATCTTATTAGTGAAGAGAAGTGTGTCGACCAGTGCACTCAAGGTGGATTTTGAGAGGGCACCACATGTAGTGACATGTTATTATGTTCCTGCTGCCTGAGATGCATAATTTAGGTTCATTGCATGGAATTCTACTTTGGTGACTCTATTCCATTATTTGTCCATTATGCGCTGAAATTGCTATACAGGTTGTTTCTGTAATTCCAATTCATTGTTGCGGTAGATTACTGTACGATTCATTTCTTGAGAGGCTTCCTTCATTCTGAACTCCTATTCCTTGCACTGTAACTGTGTTTATTTCATTTTCTTCAATCAATTTGGCGACTATCTTCATTATATTGCTTAAATTGGTAAATTGAATGTAAGGAGGGCTTCAACAGCTGTGTCAGCATTAGCACATGATTTGCTTTGATGCTAATGCATTTAATGTGTCAAATCTTGCATGAGTGTAAGATCCACACAACTTGTTCTAGGCTGTGCACTGATATCTCCAGAGTGGAGTTAGAGTGGTGATAGGTTGTACCTGATGAGTAAGAAACCATAAGTCAGCCTCAATAGAATTTTACTATAAATACCCCCTCCTCTTGGTTTTCTTCTCTTTCCCCAACTTTTTTTTTTCTAAAAATAAATAAATAATAAACCCAAGTTAAGTTCAAGTTAAAATATGAGTTAAGCTGGGTTCTTTTTTTTTTATTTTTGGAGAAAATAAGAAATAGAATAAGTTTGATAAGAGAATAAGAATAGATTTAGAATGAATGAAATAGATCCCTCATATAATGTGAGTTTTTTTTTTTTTTTTTTATTTTTAAAATTAATCAGCTACTGATATGAACTGAATTAAAACTGATTGTGTTTTTCTTTTCTTTTTTTTGTATTTTAAATTTAATTCTAATCTGTTTTTTTTGATTTTTAGCAAAAAAAGAAATATATATAAATATGAGACAAAAGCAGTTGATATTAAGTAAGCTTATGTTCTATTTATTCCTTCAAAGCTCATATTAATTGAAGCTGATTTTTAAATTTTCAATATTTTATTTTGTGTTGCTTTTTTTTTCTTTAGTAAGAAAAAGGATTGAATTGTAAAGAGCAAAGATAAGAAATGGGAAATGAAAAATTGAAGAAATAAACAATAATATAAATGAAAATAGTATGAATTATTAAGCAAAGAATTGAGGACTTAGCAGGTGGTATTTCTTCTAATTAATTCCTTTGACTAAGTAGCTTCTTCACTAATTCATTTTTCATAAATCTTCCTCCCCTCCATTGTTCTCTTTTAAGAGCTTTGAAAAGGTATTCTTGACAGAAGTATTCCCATTCTTCTGTGTTGATTTTAGTTACACCACCTTTGCGGCTGAATATTGCTGGTATCAGTGTTTCCTCCCAGTGGCAATCCCAGGTGGAATCATTAATAATATAACCTCTTGAGATTTTGCTAATTTTTCCATTCTTAATTTCCAAATCCTGGAGGTTGAACCAGTTTTGGCATTCCCAGGTCCTCCAAAATAATGATTTCCTGAGGTTTTCATCCATGGGGAATATTTCATTCCAGTAATTGTTTCCAAGGTTGCCTTCAACTCCATCCCAGGTCAGTAAATCCAAGAATTCATATTTTGTAAGGTTGAATCCAGGTAATTCTTTCCATGGATGACAAATGAAAGTTTCTGATAGTGATTTTTCTTTTTGAAGAATATCCTCAAACTCAATATATGGAAGGATTATGGTGGAGATATCTGGACAGGGTTCTTGTATTGTTTGTAAGAACCAGTCAGGAATTTCATCTAATTCTTGTGGATTAATGTAATTGGCCCAAACTTCTCTTCCTTCTGTCCAGCTGATATCTGTGTCCAATGACCAGGGATTCTCTTCAAGTAATGGCGATGATTCCATTTTAAAGGATTTGGTGTATTTTGAAGGTAATATGAATTGAAAATGATATCAAATTTATTTATAAAAAATAGTTTGAGGGTAGGTTTATTGGGTTTTGGATGGTAATTTTTTGGGTGAGAATTTGGATATTTCCTCTTTTGATAAGGCAGGAGGTCACTGCCTAGTGATTAATTGAATTTAAATCTGACTTTTTTGTTTGATTTTTGATTTTGAGAGCTCTTATGTGTCTTTAAGATGGGCCTTAATGGTTTGAAATTTAATTGGTCCATTAATTCTTGAGTAATTTGATTATTGGTTTTGTCATAAACCTCCAAAATGTTCAGCAATTCCTTGATTTCTTCAATTTCTTGGTTTCTTGATATTGATGAACTATCCTTAAAGTGCCAAAGGTTCTCTTTATTAAAATGTTCATCTTCTGGTGACCAATTAAGTTCTTCATTGATAATTTGGTCTTCTTTTATTAATTCTTCCCCATAGCATCCTAAAATTGGTGAATTGGTCATGTGGAGGTGATTGATATATTTTTGTAAGTTTTTTTTTTTTTTTTTTTTTTTTTTTTTTTTTTTTTTTTAAAGAAATACTTTATTGATGAATTCCTGTCACAGGGGCTCTTGGAAGAAGAGGGCCTGGCACTCAGGAATCAAGGACTCACTTGGAGGGCTCCAGAGATAAAAGAATAATAAGACTGAATTTCTTTAAGAAAGAATAAAGGGGAAAACAAGTATGCCAAAAGATGAGATAAGAAAAGATGAAGCCAATGGCCAAAGATAATAAAGAAGCCAAAAGCCAAGAAGCCAACCAAGTGAATCCTCAATTCACTGTTTCAACCTGCCAGAAAAGGAAATGGAATTAGTATAAGGATATGACCACCAATATCCACTGGACAGGCGAGGAAATAAAAGAAAAGGGTGCTGAATGACTGACTTAAGATTATCAGTATTAACTTTAATAAGGTAAAAGAAAATAAGGATAAAAATAAATCCACTATATTAATTAACTGGGGAAAAAGTCCCCAGGTGCTGAAAAGGTGGCCAGTATATGTGAAAAGCTGAAAAGTTGATCCTGGAAGGTGGATCAATGACTGTATTGTCCGAATCGGGAAATACAGTTCTGGCCATCTTGAAATTTGAACTTTGTGATGGAATTCCCACAGTGGAATAAGAAGTGGCCCAATTGGGCCAAGGCCATACAGGTTGATTGAATAAGGCCTGTACGGATGAATTGGGTTGTCTAAGGAGTATTGAATACTTGATGTCTTGACAACTGATTGAATTTTGTAATACCTCTTGAGAATTGACCTTAGAATAATCCTGAATGAATTGTACCAACCCAACTCCTGCAGATACAGGTGGTTGGGATCCTTGAATGATCTTCTGAATTACCGCCATGGATTGCCAGACTGATAAGCTGAAAAGTCCTCCTTTGAAATGGGCGTTGGAATTATGGACCTTGAAATGGAAAGGTGGAATTGGGTCCTGAAAACGTCACCATTGGATTGCTGAGTAAAAATGGTGCATAATGGTATATAATACCATATATGCACCACACCTGCAATCTTGAGTACGGAGTACATGAAGGAAAGGGAAGAATTCCCCTTAAGTTGAGGGAAATGCTTGTTGAGATGATTTGGTGGCCTCTGGTGGTTGCCAGAGGCCATGACGGTGAAGTTGGTCCATGGTGGTCCAGGGCCAAAAATGGGTCCTACGGGATTTGTGGCCAAAAATGGATCCAAGGTGTTTTTGGTCCAAATTGGGTCCAAGGGATTGGTGGCCAAAAAATGGCTCAGGTGGGCCCAATTGTGGTTTGGGACCCACCTGGCCTTGGGGGCTAGGTGGCTGCCCCCTTTGGCCCCTTTTGGCCTCATTGGATTAGGCCAAAAAGGGCCTAATCCGCCTACAGACCGCGGCCCACGGACCGTACGGACCGCGTATTACGGCCCGCGGACCGTAGAAGCCGTGGGGGGGCCTAAATGGCCCAAAAAGGCCTTTTAGGCCAAAACCCCCATAATGAAAGGGGTGGCCAGGAAACCAATGAAGGTGGCCATGGGGCCTGGAAGCCCCTGGAAGACAAAGGGACCCCCCAGGCCCAAAAACAGTGATGGAGGCCTGGGGGTTGGTGAGGTGCAAATTGGCCAAGAGGGCCAATGACGCAGGATATGGCCTGAGGCCATAAGTGGCCAATGGAATGGGTTATGGCATAAGAGCCATGGAACACCCAAAAAGGGGTCAATTGGCCATAAATGATATGACATGGCCAATTGGCCCCAACTTGGCTCCAGGTTGGATTGGCGCCGCCATCAAGGAGGAGGGTCAAAATACGTGGTTGTGACAATTCCTTCTTTGTTAAGGCAGGAAGTCACTGCCCTGGAGAAAAATAGAGAAGAAACTAATGATACATTTTTTTTTTTTTTTTTATATTTTTTTTTTTTTTGGTGATACTGATACTGATACATTTTAAAGAAAATTTCTTGATTTTGGTGATGTTATTTAAGGTTGAGCTCCCCCAAGGGGGAAAGGTAAGTGTCTGTTGAGTAATCTGGCCAAAATAAGATGTTTGAGGGCTTCCAAAAAGGCATTTCTTTCCCCAATTTCTTGTTCTGATGGAAATTCTGACCACCATAAGTTTTCATCAATGAATATATATCCATCTCCAACCCATTTCAGTCTTCCAGTTTGGTATGTTGATCCATTCAAACCAAGGTACCACTGGGCCCAAATTTGATTGAAGTAAAGTCCTCTTCTTGGTAGTGTGGCTATTTCAAATATTTCATCCCAAAATTTGTTTTCAAGGTTACCTTTAATTCCCTCTTCAGTTAGTAGTTCTAGGAATTGGATCTTGTTCAAGTTTGCTCCTGGAAGTTGACATAAATATTTATCTTCACATAAAATTTCTTGAGCTTCATCCCCATAAATATCTTCAAAAGTGATATATGGCAAGTAAATGTAGTTGTATTCATTTTCTAGGATGGATTCTGTTTCATCATCTTCATTGGGAGGTTGCTGTATGAATTCAGGGTTTTCCAGTTGCCATTCATAAGGTTCTTCTTGGTTGTTCAATGGTCTGTCCAAGAAGTTGATATGGTATGTCTCTTTTAAATTTTTGTCTCTTTCATCCATAATTCTGAGATCTTTTTCAATATCATTTATAATTTCTTCATCTGAGAGCTCATGATGCTCACTAAATCTGACTTTCTTCCTTTTGGGTTTAGTTTTGAAAGGGTTTCCATTTATTTTCTCATTTCCATCTACTAAAATCTGGAATGTTTCTTCATTATTGTTAATTGGCTTGTAAACTATGTTGGGTAATTCATCTTCAGAGGTTGGGTCTTCAAGTTGTCTTTTGAGGTTGTTTGGCCATTGGGTATTTTGTAAATCTTGACCAAATTCATCACTTTTTGGAGATATGGATAACTCTTGGGTCTTCTGGGTCAAATTGATTATGGTATTGTCTCTTTTTGCATTTTGAAACTTCTTTCCTGGTTTATTTCTGACCAATGTTGCCATATTGCATAAATCCATTCCTCTAGGTGGTCCAGTTTGCCATCCAAGTGCTTGAGGTTTGCATATTGGCATGCATAATCTTCTTCCATCAGGTTCTTGATAGCTTAGTATTTCACCTTGTTTATGAGAAAATTCCAGCCTGATATTGTTGTCTGCCAAGAAAGGTCTTCCAAGTACTGTATAGACAGATCCTTTTGCAATGAAGAAGTGAATTAGAGTTTCTTCACCTGAAGCCAAAATGATTGGAGTAAATTCTGATAGTGCAACCAATGAAGTAGTATGGCCTCCAATTCCCCTAAGGTTCATGTTCAGATTTCTTGTTGTGAATGAAGCTTTGATTGCTATTTCTTCTGGTATGATGTTGAGTTCTGCCCCAGTGTCCACTAATGCTCTGATAGGATATTCTTCCTTTCCAATGAAGATTTCCATAAATCCCAAAGGACAAGCATAATGAATCTTGGGCTTTGGTATTTCTTTGAATCCAAATGTTAATAGTCTTTCTTGACGATCCATTGAGTTGAGTGATTTAATTTTTTCCTTGTCTTTTTCTGATAATTCTTGTAATTTATGGACAAAATTGGGTGACATCCTCAAAATTTCTTCAATGGTAAGGTTGATCTTTTGTTGCATAATTTTCTTGATAATTTTATCAATTTCCAGTTTAGTTTCAACTTGTTTCTTTTGAGGTTTTCTGAGCTTCTTTTCTTCTTTGGGAATTTCTTCATCTTCATCCTTATTGGCAATATTTTCAATTTCCTCCTCAGGTTGGTCTGGTTTTGGAATATTTGAATTTTGGAATTTGGTGGGAATTATTACTCTTTCTTCCTCTTTTTCTTCTTCAATGTAAGTTCCTGGAATAGCTGCTTTCTTCTTTAGCTCTTGACTTTGGGATTGTCTTTCCATTCTTTGTTTTGTCTGTCTTAATCCAATGTGTGATTCAAAAGGATCATTGGCTGAGGAAATGGTAGGTGGTTTCCAATTTGACCAATCTTCAACATGAGCAATTGAGGTTGATTTATCATCTGATTTCTTTTCAGTGGGCTTAACCTCTTCTTCTTGTTTTTGTTTTACCACAGGTTTCTCCATAAATTTCTTGTTGAGTTCTGCTTGTTCTTTTGCAAAGGCCCTGACTATGTCTTTGGCACTTTCATTTCCTTCTATAGGTACTCTCTGATAGTTGGGGAAAAGGTAAGATGCTCCTTGGGTTCTGACAATTCTTCTGTCCAGATCTTCAGCAAGGTGAGTGCATCTAGTTGCTGAATGTCCTTCTTCCTTGCAGTAAGCACATTTCAATGGTGGTCTTGGAGCCATTTGAGCTGGTATGTATGGTTGGTAACTGGATGAAAATGGTGGTAAAGGATTCCTTGGCCTGTATGGCTGGTTATTTTGAGGTAATCTTTGCTCTTGATTGTTGTTCCAATTCCTTCTTGGTGGATTCACTGCTTCTGAAAGTGTTTTGAGTTGATTTAAAACTTCTTTAACTGATTCTTTTCCCTCATTTCTTGGTTGAGGTTCTGGTTGTGGAGGATTTTTGATCTTTTGGGTGAGTTCTTTTACTTGTTTTAAAACTTCATCCCAGCTTTCATCCTCAAATCTTGTTTTCTTTTCTGGGGGTTTTGGTTTAGAAAATTCTTTTTGTTGAATAAGTACCTTGGCTTCCAAGTCTTGTTCAATGTATAATTTCAAAATATCCAATCTTGGAATGATGTAACCTCCATCCAAGGCTTGAACCATAGCTCTGTCTTTAATCATTTCTTTGTAAATTGATTCTTGAACACTAGTGGAAAGGCTGGCCAATATTTCCTGGTTATGATTGATATCACCTTGGATATATTGGTATCTTTTGAGGTAAGTGATGATTGCTTCATATTCCCCAATGAATTTTCTGTATTGAGTCATGTTTCTTATTCCACCTTCTTGTTGAGGTTTTGTGAATAATTCAGTGATTGAGGATAATCTGTATCTTCTTTCAGGTGAGACTGTTCCCCATCTTCTTTTCATATCCACTTTTAATTGATCCCAATCAGCTGTTTCATATCCTGGCATTCCTTCAATATGATAACTGATTTCTTCATCTTTTGTCCAAAAAGCTATTTGTCTTGCAATGTCTCTTCCACTTGCTCCTTCAATTTCTGCAATATTTTCAACTTTCTTGATGAATCTTTCGACATCCTTTCCATCAAACCACAAGTTGTAGTCCTTGGCTCTGATTTTCACTATTGGAGTAGTGTTTCTTGGAATTTCTTGATGTAATGGAGTTGGGATTTGAGCAGAAATGTTTACTCTTCTTGGTAAGGTACTTTGTCTTTGTTCTGTATAAGGTGTTGATGTGGCCATGGGTCTAGGATAAGGTGAAGGTGATCCATGCTGCCTGAATGATCTTGGAAGGGTGGTCTGTTCTTCAAGTGGACTATTTTGTGGAGTATAACTTGATGATTTATTTTTGCCTTCCTTTTTGATTAGTGCTAGTAATTCTGCTTGCATTTCTAGCATCTTCTGCTGAAGTCTCTCTGTTGAAGACATTTCTTCCTGTCCTTCAACAGTTTCTTCATTAAGGTTTTCTTCCTGGATTTCTTCAATACTACCAGGTAACTTTGATGATGAAGGTTTATCCATTTTTGATTTATTTATTTCTTCCTTTGATTTTGGTGTTGAGTTATTGATTTTATTTCTTTCAAGGAGATCAAGGAAGAATTTCTCCACAACCTTCAAGTCCCTTTTATTGGTTCTTGGTGTTGCAATTGGGAAATTGGAATATTTATTTGATTCCTCTCCTAGTTCTGTTTCTGGCTTTGGTGGATAATAGTAATGGTCAGAGTGAGTTGATGATTCAGATTCTTGAGATGATGGTTTTGGCTGATTTTGATTATTTGAATCCAGTTTTTAGTTGTAAAAGATATTCTGGAGTAGTTAAGATTTTTTTTTTGTTGATTTTAATTTAATTTTTATTGGAGTTGAGGTTGTCTGCCACTGTTGGGACACCAGATGTGGGAACTCCTCTTGTGTGGGATTAAAATGAGGCAGTACCTGGAGGGGGAAATCACAGGTAACTAGTTTTGAATTGCTAATAACTCCTGTAACCAAGGGTGGCAAGGGTGTATTGCCTGCCCCTCCTAAAATACTGAACAAAATCTTCCTTGGAGCTCACAAACCAAAATAAAATTAGTAAGTGGCTTTACAACTGCAGAAGACGAAATTCAGCAGTCTCAGATCAGACCTATTCAATAAATAATATAAAAAATAATGTCAGTTATTTTGGTTAAATTTGAGATTTTAATGAGATACTTGTCTGTTTAATTTTAATATTTTTAGTTAAATTGAGGTGAGTGGTTTCTTCTTGGTGATACAATTTTGGTAAGATGAGTTATTTAAGGTGTTCAGAAAAATTGATTGGTGTTGATAAAGGTAATTTTGTTAAGGTATAGTTATAATAGAGTAAAATAATTTTTGAAAGGTTTTTTATTTTTTTATTTTTAAGAGTGTTTAAAAATAAGATAAAATTTTATTTGTTGAATTTAAGAGGTAAGGTTCTTTGATATTGAATTTTTAAAGGTTAAGTTATTTTTAAGTCTTGATAATGGTGTTAATTTTACTGGATAAAGTATTTTGATAGAGTAGTAACCCTAATCTTGGGTACTGGGTAATTTTTTATTTTATTTTAATAATAATAAGATTCCACTGAGCTTAGCTACTGGGCAATCTTTAACACTATACTTCCACTGAGCTTAGCTACTGGGTAAGTAAATTCACTATAATTTGCTGGACTACCTCCCAGATGAGGGATGACTTATTCCTGTGCTTGTAATGTGCAGAGGATATATTGTGCATAGGATATAATTTTCATGGGGGGGATTTTGAAATTTGGGGGAGAGATCCCCTCTATTTATACCTTTTGGGAGCCCAGAGGGCCCTCCATGGGAGCTTTCTTTTTCCACTTTAATTCCTCTTGATTTCATCATGTGACTCTGTTTTTGGTGAGGACCTTTCTTGCATGGATCAGGTGATTTAAGGTTTGGTGATAATTTTTCTCTGCACAGCCTTCTTTCATCACATGATGGTCTTTTGGTGAGCTAATTATGATGTGATTTTCTTGGATTTTCCTTGCATGCATGAGGTGATTTCATTTTGGCTGAGGATTTTTCTTGTGCACAGCCTTTTTTTCTGTCCCATGATGTTCTGTTGGTGGATGCAGTATCACATGATGACCTTGTAATTCCTTTGCATATGTCCTATTTTAGGTTGGGTAGAAATGGCTGTGTAATTTATGCAGGTGTCATGTTTGTTTTTCTTCTTTTTGAACTTTAAAATGAAGTCAGGTGATAACTTCTTGCATTGGTGAATTTACTGTTTTTTATGAGATGATGTGATTTTTTGATTTTGACACATGCTGTGCATAGTCATGTGGTTGAGATTTAATTGGAATTGTGTACTGCATGCAGCCTGTTGTAACTAGCTTTGGTTTGAATGAGGTGATGAGTAGTGTAAATAATTATGTTTTAAGATTTTAAGTGGGTTTACTGTGGATATAAGATAAGGTACTCCTGTGGCTGTGTTGTAATTGACTTGCAGGAATTCCATGGGTTTGGCTTTGCATCATATGACTTTGAATGCAAGTTGGCTGTGTAACTAATGCATGTGTCATTTTCTTCCTGCATAAGTCCTGTGGCTGTAAGGGGGTGTAAAGCTGGGTGGGGTGTGTAATTTAAAGGGTGGTACCTTATTTCTTGTAACTAGTTTACTATATGTAACTTGGTTTTTACATATGAATAATGAAATTGAATAATTTATTTAAACACATAGCCTGCCCTTTGGTGCCTGTGCCATGGTTTTATGAGTTAAATCCAGCTTCTTGCTGTAAAACTGACCTTTTGGTGTAAAATTTGAGTGTAAGTCTGCCTGTAGGCTGGATTTACTGCTGTTGTGGGTTACTATGAGCTTGAGCCTGGTGAAAAAAAATGGTATGGAATACCACAGTATCAAAAATGCAACTTCACACTTCCAAAGAATGATGAATGAAATATTCCCTGAAGTACTTTCAGAGGGATGGTTAATAATTTACATTGATTACATTATTGTCTGTTCCAAGACTTGGGAAGAGCACATGTATAGATTGACCAGAGTTTTGACAAAAATTCAATAAGTGAACATGAAAATCTCTTTGAAAAAATGTCATTTTGGATTTAAAGAACTTAAAGCACTAGGAAATGTTGTATTTGGTTTGTCCCTTGGAATTGACAAAAATAAAGTTGCAGCAGTATTTCTAAAACCCATGCCTCAGAACAAAAAGGAAATTCAGTTATTCTTAGCTTTTTTAGGATATTACAGGAAACACATTAAAGATTTTGAATCCATAGCAAGACCACTTTATAAACTGTGTGACAAAGACACAGTATTTGAAATGACTGTTGACAGAGTCAAATCTTTTGAGTATCTAAGAGAAGCCTTGAACACTGTTCCACTCTTACTGATTCCAGACTTTAAGTTTCCTTTTAAATTGTATATTGAGGCATCAGGGGATGGGCTGGGTGCTGCACTCCACCAAGTTCAGATCATAAATGATAAACCTGTGGAAGGACCCATATGTTTCATATCCAGGAAGATCAAACCAACTGAAGCCAGATATGGAGCAAGTCAAATGGAATGTCTATGCCTTATCTGGGCCTTAGAAAAATTGAACTCCTTCTTAGAGGCATGTTTTTCTGAAGTGATAACAGATTGTACAGCTGTTAAATCACTTTTAAACATGAAAATACCTAACAGACATATGCTCCGATGGCAAATAGCCATACAAGAATACAGGGGCAATATTACTATTGTTCATAAAGATGGGAATGTTCATAAAAATGCAGATGGAATAAGCATATGACCATTACCAAATTATATTCATAATCCTGCTTATGTCCAAGAAGAAGCTTCACCACAGATCCCAATAGAAGGAATAAGTGTTACAGACTTGAACACCACCTTCTTTGAAGAAGTAAGAAACAGTTACACTCAAGATAAGAATTGTAGCATCTTATTCCAATTACTCAACAAAGACTGTAAATACAACTCTCTAATACATGCCTTGGATGAAATATAGAAGAAATCTTATGATGAAGGCAGATTTCACCTATCAGATGGTATAATTTACGACAGAAGCAAGAACACATGTTTCATGACAGTTGTGGACAGGTCATTAATCAATCTGATACTAAAAGAATTCCATGACAGCCCCTTTTCAGGACATCTGTCTGAAAACAGAACAAGAGAAAAAGTAAAGACTCACATATGGTGGCCAATGTGGCAGAATGATTTTGCAGAGTATTGCAAAACCTGTGACAGATGTCAAAAGGCAAATAAATCCGTTGGCAAGAGACTTGGAAATATGATGAAAATCCAAGAACCCAGAAGACCTTGGGAAACTGTCCATATGGACTGGGTAACTGGCCTACCACCAGGAGGTGACAGAAGCTGAAATGCTTTCCTAGTGATTGTAGACAGATTCAGTAAAACTTCAATCTTTTTACCATTTCACAAAGATGATACAGCCACGGATACAGCTCTTCTGATATGGAATAGAGTAGTGTCATGGACTGGGATATTTACAAATATCATGAGTGACAGGGATACCAAATACAGTTCAGCACTATGGACAAATCTTTACCAATTATTTGGCACTAAGCTGTCCTTCTCTACAGGCTACCACCCACAAACTGATGGCCTAGCTGAAAGGATGATCCAGACCTTAGAAGATGTGGTAAGAAGATTTTGTGCATATGGGCTTGAATTCAAAGATTGTGATGGATTTACCCATTATTGGTGCACTCTGTTTCCAGCACTGGAATTAGCATATAAAGCATCAATTCATGCCAGTACCAATCAAACTCCTGCTATTCTAGAAAAAGGATGGAACCCCAAATTACCCCAAGATTCCTTGAGGAAAGACTTAATTGAAATACATCCCACAGCTTTTAGCTTAAAGGGAATGCTAGAAAAAGCTACAAAGCATGCAGTAAGGTGCATGGAAGACTCTTTTGCATATGCTAAGGACCAATGGGATAAATCACATGCAACTCCAAATTTCAAAGTGGGGGATTTAGCTCTTGTATCCACCACTAACTTCAATAACATCAAAGGATGTAAAAATCTGAAAGACTCCTTTGCAGGACGTTTTGTTATTAAGGCACTCCATGGAGAAAATGCTGTTGAAGTAGAGTTATCTGAAGAACTTAGCAATAAGCATCCTAAATTTCCAGTGAGCTTGATAAAGCCATATAAATCTAGTGATGCTGAAAAATTTCCCTTGAGGAATAAATTTCCAAAAGTTATACCTCCTATTGAGTCATCTGGAAGTAAGAAAATTACCAAAGTTCTCAAAGAAAGAAAGTTGAGAACCATAAAAGTAAGGGAATACCTTTTTAGGTACAGTGACCCAACTTGTGAGGATGAATTGTTGCAAGAAAAAGACATACCTGAAGTGTCAGCCTGTGACTCAAAACCAGAGCACAAGCATGACAGCCAAAATACCATAAACCAATGGTATAGCCAAGATACCACCAAAACATGGAGCTGACCCAAATCAGCTCAAAAGGTATCAAAAGAAAGAAGAAACTCACCTCTTTATGAAAATATAAGTCCCATCACCATAGGAAAAAGAATAACAAAGTTATTCCTGCTCAAAGTTGTTGCTGAGCATAAACCTTAATTTTCACCTCTCATCTAAAATCTAGAAGAAGAGGCTTAACCCCATCAAATGGGTATTCAAAATGAAGCTCTAAGCCAGGGCTATCCAATGGTACCAGCCAAACGGAGCTAGCACCAGTATTACTTGAGTTATGGTCAAATTAAGGCCAACTAAGGGTGAACAAAACATTCACCTCTCATCTAACTTCTACAGTTTTAGTGTGAGATACCTGAAGTGGGGTCTTTTTGGAAAGAGCACAATCAGGGCTATCTGATGGTACCATTCACTTCTTCATATCTCAACTATAACAGAAGGTATGAGGCAAACAAGCTCAATACAACTTTTTGCCCAAACCACACCTATGTACAAAAACCTTGTACATGGGATAACTTTGTCATATTTAATGATAACTATACCACATTGGGTATCATTGTGTAGAGCCCATAAAGGGCTATCCAATGAACCAACATTGAGAATGATATCTCAAAAACCGACAGAGTTATGGCCATTTGAAAGTTATAATCCCACAATATGGTCAATACAGCTGTATTATGACAGGATACAGTTCTTAGACGAAGAAGCATGTTAATAATTCCATACCTCATAAGTCAGTTAATACTGGGGCCCCATAGAGTTTCTATACATCATTCTACGCGTCATACACGTCAGAATCAAGCTGTGAGGTCCCCAGATGAAAATTTTCACCCTGTATTGGTGAAAACTGCCCAGATGTGGTTTCAAAACTACCTCTGGGCCCAATACAGGCTATACAGGCTGTTTTCAAACCACAAGCCAGTCCTAGAAAGTGAAAAATCTTCACTTCCTCTACGTGGAAAGGTCTGGAACCCTTTCCACCCCATTTCAGGATAAAAAGGAAGCTTTTCACAGCCAGAACTGTCTCCTCATCATGCTCTTGCATACCCTACGTAGTAAAATGTCAAAAAAAGTTTTACTCTTGGGTAATAATCAGGTATACTCTTAATTTAAAGTATTGTAGTCTTTATTATTGTAACCCAACAGGTAAAGCTGCACCCACGGCTTTCAACAGCGCTCACCACCACTATATTCCTTATAGTAAAGCCCTCTTATTATTAAATTAAACCATCTTTAACTGTTATAAAAGTCTTTTAAACCTTTATTTACCATGTCACAGTCATAGTTAAGAGCTGTAAATACTTTTTAATACTCTCATCATAGACTCAGCCTGACATTTTGGGGGCCTGGCCGTGTTTTAAAACCTTTTTGGACTTATTACAAGTAAGTTTTTCTCTTTTTATCATTTATTGACACTTGTTTTATCTTTTTAGGCGTCATTTCTTCTTAAAAAATATATTTTATATATTTTTTACCTTTTATTTAAAATACTCTTATTTTAATAAGAGTATCTGTTACGTGGCTCATAACCACATAACCAGTATTTTTGGCATGTTTTGTATATGAAAACACTTACAAGCCACTAATACAGTCTTAATTCTTAATTGAATTAAGACCGCTCATACTGATAAACCAACAGTTGAGGCGTGTTTGGGCACATTGTTAACTCAATTGCCCTGTAATAAACCATCTTTTACAGATTATACTCCCTAACTACAAGTATTCTGTAAGATATTGGTATACGTACAGTATACCACATATCAATAAGCTGTATTTTTGATGTGGAATTGTTAATTCAATTACACTGTCCTCATACAAGGGCATATTGTAATAATATACAAGCCCAGAGGCCATTATTAGACGTGCCAAACCAGCCTTTTAAGAAGTCTTAACTGACATAAGCCCTCTTTTCCTGTTTGATTCAGTGGAAGAAAATTTCATACCACTTGAGACCCAGTCACAGGCCAACACACCAGTGACACCCTCAGAACCAGAGGGCAGCAAGGGCAAAGGAAAAAGACTTAGTGAAGGCCTCATTACAGCCAAAAAGTGGAAACCAATAGCCACTCAGAGGAGTAGAAAACCATGAAACTCTGCTTCAAGACAAGGTAAACCAGCCTTAACCACTTTTACAGGGAAGATTACAATTATTAACCCAGTTGTAACCTCCAAAGGCAAACTGCCCAAATGAGCAGATAACAAATTTGTACAAGGCACAGTCAAAGGTAAATACCCGAAGAAAATAAAGTTTTTGACTGCTTGAAAACACTGATATGTCCCCTGTATACCTCAGAGACCTTGGCTCCCAAAGGAACAAGCCAGAGGACAGAGAAGGATTGTCCAGAACCAGAAGACCTGGAAGAGGACACCTTGGACACAGTGGTGGATGGCAAAACAATGAGGGAGATAATATCAACCTTTCCATTCAAACTCAAATTCAACAGGAACCTCAAACCAGAGGACTGGAGAGATATGGATCAAGTTCTTCAGCTCCACCAACTCCTCAAAGATTTATTTCAATGGAGCATGGAAAACAAAAGGTTCAACCTGGCAAGTCACTGGGAAGAACTTGGAGCAAGTTGCCAGAAGATCTGTCTCAAAGAGATAGACTTCAAAGACCTGATGGTAATCACCAAAGGTTGGAATCCTACCAGGCAGTTCAGACTCCTGGAGGCAAGGGCACAGAGTATAAGGGAGGATCAAGCCACTATCCAAGCTATAGAAGAACAGTTAACCCAGACAGGGCCTACTCAGATTCCTTCAGGCTCACAAGGAGCAAGCCAAATCAGCTCTCCAGTGGCTTCACACCATTCAGAAACCAGCAAATCAGTAGCCAAGAGTCACCATTATTCACAATTCCAGGAAGTTTCCAGGAGAAGACAAGGAAACAAGGGCAAGAACAAAACCTCCTTCAACCAGAGGAGGAAAGAGTCAGACCCCATGATCCAGAAGCTGTTAGATTTGGTAAAAGAAGTACACAAGAACCAGAAGTAGTTGTAAACCACTCTAGAATCAGTAGTCCTAGTAATAGAAACATTACCCCCACTCAGACTGAACATAACATTGTCACATCTGAGAGTCACATCAACAGTGATACACTGTAGTTACAAATGTCCCAATATGCTGAGAAATCTACAAGACAGTTTGCAGAAATTGAAGCTGGCCAAGAGACGATGAGAAAGACTCAAGCCTCCTTGGAACAGATAGTTAAAAACCTTCATGAAGGATATGCTCAACTGAGAAAAGCCTCTGAAGAAACCAACAAAATACTGAACCAAGTCTTTGAAGAACAACACCACGGCACAAGGGACAGGGAGTGTCTGGATCAAGACATTAACAAATTGTTTAATGCCTACCATAGCTTGAAGCCCCAAACACAAGGCCAAGTTATGAATAATCCATATCAACCAGATGACATCAAACCAGATGCCATGTTGATGAATAAGGCAATATCCCCATCACAATACCAGGATGGAGATGGAATGTCTTATTCAGAGAAGGAAGCCTTGAAACAGCTTCCTGAGGCCTCAAGCTGGCCCAAATTCTTTGGATCAGGTGAATATGATCATATGGAACTCATAGATTATATTGATGGACTCTTCATTGATGTACCAAGCATACCAGATTACTGGATTACTGCTAGATTAAATACAGCATTTAAAGGTCATGCTAGTATATGGTACACAGAAATGAAAGAAATCCATGGCAGAAAAAACTGGCCATGGTGGAAGAGTCAAATCATCCAAAAGTACAGTAATGGAACTTGGATATGGCAAAAGACCATGTCATTTGAAAATGACAGATACTCTGTGGACAAAGATCCATATGAGTGGTGTCTTAGACAGTCCAAGAGACTGAAAGCCATTTATCCTCAGATGAACATCCAAATGAGGAACCATAAGCTTCTGAAACAACTGCCAGGAGAGCTAGAGCATGCAGTAAAATGCAGATTCAACCAAAATTGCACTCTAGATGACATTGCCAACACCTTACAAGACATAAGGAAAAGGACTAATATAGGGAAATTCACCCCATATAAGAGCAGTGGTTTCAAAGAGAAACAACCTTTCAGGGTAGAGTGTGAGCCTTAGAGGTAATTTCATATACCCAAAAGACCACAAATATAAAAATAACATATTAATATAAATAAAATAAATTTATTTATATTATTAAAATAAGAATCAAAATATAAATATAAAATTATATTAAAGAAAAAAATTAATTACAATTTAAAAATAAAAAAACATTAAATTTTATAAGTATAAAATTACATTTATACTTGAAAAAATTAGGTAAAAATGAAATTTTATCAAAACTGTGAAAAAATAAATAAATTTGGAAAAAAGTTAAATAAAAATTATTATAACTTTGTTTCCTATAAATAAATACATAAAAATTATTTCACCATTGGATTCCTCATAAAAAATCAGATGGGGTCACCTCTGAGTGAAATTCTTGTAACTCAACTCTAAATAAGCTTAAATTAAGTTTTTAGTATTTTCAATACAAAAGGTGAAAATCCTCAAAGCCTTAATTTAATTCACACCACGTGTGGTGTTAACCATCAATTTTTGTGTTAAAATTGAGGTGTTGTGTTTAGTTTAGAAGTTATGGGGAATTGAAGTATTTTCAATTGAATTCAATTGAAATGCCAAAATGTGCGCGTGTATTACATAAGTGAACTTTGATTTACATATGAGGTGTCAATTATTACTTTATTGTACTGTACAATTGAATTGAATTACATATGTAAATTATAAGTATAATACATGATGAGGAATTAAAGGAAAAATAAATTGGAAAGATTAAATTTGGGGGGGAAAAGGAACTCCAGCTCTAAGGGGGAGCTAGACCCCCAAAATCCTTGCTGACAGGCGTGGGATGTCAAAATTCACGCAAAAGTTCATCACTTTTGGCCTGGAATTGAGTTACAGGGTCTGTGGACTCAATTGATGATGAGGTTTTGATACCAACTGGGGTAGTTTTAGCTGTTGCCAAGAGGGTAAAACTACCCTTAAGATAAAACAATCATAATAAAAACAGTTTTAACTGGTTTCTACGCCTCTGACACACATTCTGACGTGTTTTGAAGGCTCTAGGCCTGGTATTGCTATAGTAATGGCTGATTTAAGGGTCTAAAATGGCTAAAAATGGCTAAAAATGGCTTAAACCAGCCCTTTTTTGGTCTAAACCAGGGTTCAATGATGCCATAATTGGCTTTTCTGTTGTCAGACTGTTTTTAACGACTGACAAGAGTAAATTTTACTTTTGGAGTAAGAGAATTGATGGCTATAAAAGAATGTCTTCTTTGCCCCACTTTTCTCTTCATGTTAGAATCTTT
The DNA here is from genome assembly GCA_023105745.1 of Austropuccinia psidii. NCBI lineage: Eukaryota > Fungi > Basidiomycota > Pucciniomycetes > Pucciniales > Sphaerophragmiaceae > Austropuccinia > Austropuccinia psidii. The sequence continues at coordinate 11,058,161 of JALGQZ010000001.1, forward strand.
TCCTTTTAATAATTAGTTTAAACACTGTTAAACCAATCAATCAAAGATTCCAACCACCACTTTTAAATCATTTTAATCCTTTTAACCACGTGAAAAAATCATTATAATCATTGTTTGTAACTCTTATAATCATTTTTACCCCTGAACCACCCCAAAAGTGAATTAAAGCATCTTTCATCACTGTTAACTTTGTCACTTTGTTTCCAAATTCACTCTGGTCACTATTGGGCGTTTTTTCTCTTTGATATTCTTTTTAAAGACTTTGTTCTTTAATTAATTGCTTGCAGTTCTTTGCTCAATTAATTCCAATTGAAATTGCTCTTGAAGAAATTTCTTTTGTAGCCTTAAAATATCTCTTGTAGAGTATTTTTTGGATAAATTTTTATTGTTGGTAAAAAAATAAATTTTTATAATATTATTGTTTTATACTAATAAAGTTATAAACAATAAATTTGACGTGTTTTCTCTTAAAAATAATATTTCTTACTATTTTTAATTGAATTTTACCTTATACAAATTTTGAGGTCAGGAAAAGTACTTGATTTTTAATCAAAGTTTCATATCCACACCTTACATAGAGCTTAAAGACCAACCCAAGGAAAGAGTGGCAGAAGTGGAAAAGAAGAGAAATTCATGTCACAATTGTGGTTCACCAGACCACTATGCCAACAACTGCCCAAAGGCAAAGAAAAAAGTCTATGCCATTGAGAACGTTCCAGAGGAGGAATCCCCAACAGAGGATTCTGAATCAGACTCTATGGGTGATGCCATCAGAGAACCATCTGATGATGACCAACACCCAAGAGAAGAATTTCTAGTGGAATACCAAGAGGAAACCCCACTAGAAATTCAGGACATACAGTTGGAAGCAGGCTTTCCACAGGACACTGCCAACAAGAACCTGTGCATACACACACATGATGCACAAAAATTCCTGGTTACACCAACCAAGGGAATGGCATACATACATGGAACGGCCACAAAGATGACTGTATGTATTGACAATGCTCAACATCCATTGATCATTGAAAGTGGAGGACACTGCTACATAGTGGCCAGAGATTATCTGGATAACCACATCCCAAACTGGGAAAAACAGCTCTTGCCCACTAAGGCAAAGAGCTTTAAAAGTGCATCAGGGAAGATGACTTCCATTGGGACAATTATCAAAGAGATAATTATACCCCACAGGAAGGGTAATATCAGACTCAACCCAGAGTTTGTAGTGCTTGATGATACCCACATCCAAGGGTTTCTACTGGGAACAGATTACCAGAGGATGTATGGGATAGACATTTACAACAGTAAGAATAGGCACATCACCATTTGTAATAAAGAGGAAAAGAAATTTTCACTTGATATATACCAGATATCTTCTCAAGATCCACTAGAAGAACTTCTGAAGGAATCCAGAGAGGGACAGTTTAGCACTACCCTCACCAGTAAACAAAAACTAGGTTTATTGAAGATGCTGAGAAAGAACAGACCAGCATTTGCCATTGGTGAAGAACCATTAAGCAAGATCAAAGGCCATGATATAGAACTATATCTGGATGTGGAAAGGCCTTATCCACCCATGCTTAGGAGACCTCCTTATCCAGCAAGCCTGGAAACCAGGAAAGAAATTGAGAAACACATCAATGAACTCCTCGATATGGATGTCATCAGGAAGATTGGACATAATGAAATAGTGGAAATCACCACCCCTGTCCTGATCACCTGGCATGTTGGCAAGTCTAGACTGTGTGGAGATTTCAGAGCTCTGAATAACTACACAAAAGCAGACAGATACCCTATACCCAGGATACCTCATGCCTTGGATAAAATGGCTAAAGCCAAATACATAACCAAAATGGATTGTATGAAAGGTTTCCACCAAAATGGAGTCGAACCAAACTCCATGAAATTACTCAGAATAATATGCCATATGTCCATATATGAGTACACCAGGATGCCATTTGGCATCAAGAATGCACCAGCCCACTTCCAAAGGATGATGGACATCATATTTCAAGATGAAATATTGGAAGGCTGGATGGTAGTATATATTGATGATATCATTATATACTCAGAGACATGGGAAGACCATGTACAATACATAGACAGAGTGCTAAGTAAATGTACACCCATCAATCTGAAAATTTTACTTAAAAAGTGTAATTTTGGCCAACAAGAGCTACTAGCTCTAGGACACAAAGTCTCAGGTCTTAGTCTGGCAATTGACCAGAATAAAGTAGCAGCAGTACTGCAAAAGCCAGTACCAAAGAGCATCAAAGAGATGAAATCTTTCCTTGGGTTTGCTAGCTACTATAGAAACCACATCAAGAATTTTGCCCATATAACTAGTAGCTTATACAAGTTGTGTTCAAAAGATGTAGTTTTTGAAATCACCAAGGAAAGGAGGGATGCATATGATAGGATCAAATATGAACTAACAAATGCACCTGTGCTCATCTTACCAGACTTTCAACTACCATTCAAGCTATATATAGATGCAGCATGCAGCCAAGGCTTAGGAGCAGCCCTTCACCAAAGACAAATTGTGCATGGTGAACCAAGAGAATGTGTAATATGTTACATCTCTAGGCAACTGAAAGATTCAGAAGCCAGGTATGGGGCCACCCAGACTGAATGTCTATGTCACAGGGGCTCTTTGAAGTGAAGAGGGCCTGGCACTCAGTAAACTGGGACTCACTTATGGAGGGCTCAAAGATAAGATAAGATGAGATACACTTAAGAGTGTTAAAGATAAATTGCTAAAGAATAAATATAAGAAAAAAGCAGCAAAAAAGGATAAGAGTAAAAGAATAGAAGAGCCAACCACAAACAAGTCCAAGTCCACTGTTTCAACCTGTCAGAATGGAAAGAGAAGGGTTAATAAGGATATGGCCACCCAACTCATACTGTACAGGCGAAGAGAAAAATGCAAAGACTAACTTAAAATTAAATAATTATAATACCCAAAATAAGGATAAGAATAATTATGAAATGATAAATAAACTAAATTAATTAACTGGGGAAAAGTCCCCAGGGGGAAGAAAGAGGGGCTGGTATATGTGAGAATCACCAGCCCTGATCCAGAGGAAGAATTTTCATGAGAATATTTGATGATTGAATTGAGTCTGGCCAATACAGGTCCTGTACGGCTGTACAGAACCTGTACAAGAGGTGTTGTGTATTGAAGTGATCATACAGTTTTCAAGTTGGTGTATTGAAATTGTATTGGGTGAAACCAGCCTGTACAGGTATTGACAGGCTGTATTGAGGTACCAAGCTGTATGCATGTTTCAGAATGAAGATTGCTGAAATTGAATGCTGATACAAATGCTGGATCTACTGATTTGAGGTGTCTGAGTGGGTGTGTGAATGAATACGCTTACCTCTGATGAGTGGTTGTTACAGTATTCTTCTCTTGAAACTGGTGGGCTCCTGAACACCATAATACCCTGCCATTGTTGAGTGGCATCTCACTACCCCACACAATGCTTTGAAAAGTTTTCTTTTGACCATTATCTCGAAATCCTTCTCCATCTCTTCTCTGTCAATTAAATTTATTTCCCCCTTCTTTAACTTTGAGTAAATACCCCACTTCAAACTGTTCTTTCTTCTGATTTCAACAACTGACGTCCTTGGGGCGTGGCCTTGGGTTGTATCCCAAAATGATGCCCACTGAGCTCTTGTGCTCAAAAGATGGTGCCAGATGAGTATATGAAGTGTACCCATCTGGCCAGCCCAATCAGAGAAAATGATGGTGACAAGAATTCAGGGGTCTTGTCCCCAATGGCCTTCAAAATGCCTCAACCAGCCCTTTATAGTGATTTTGGGCTGGTGCCTTCTCTATGGAGGATCTTGAGGATCCTTGAATTTATGGCCATTTTGGCCTTTTTTGGCTTCTTGGTGTCTTTGGGTGAAACTTGGGTCCATGGCCTTTTATGGCCAAATTGTGGGTTTTTGGGATTTTCTGGCCTTTTGGCCTTTTTGAAGTATTTGGGGTCTTACGGTCCGCGGGCCGTGGACCGTACGCCGTACGCCGCGGTCCGTGGGGGTTATTGGAAGCCCCCAGGGCCCAAATTTGCTGGGGACCTAAAATGGCCCAAAAAAAGAAATTTCACCTTATGTGGCCTGGACCCATTGGTGGGGTCCAGGACCACCAAGAACTTGGCCTCCCCAAACTTGCAGGGGAGGCCCCCCATGCTGACTCCAGCCCCCAAAGGGGCCTTGGACCTTGACATTGAGAGGGTTTGAGGGGGCCATGATTGACTTGTGGCCCAAATTCCCTTGAGGTCAAACTTTTGATTTGACGTGGACTGGACGATTTGGGTGGAGTGAAATCCAGTGTCTTGTTCCTGTTTACGGTTGGTTTGACTCCTATTCATGCTCTTATAACAACTAATAAATGAGATAAAATGAAATGATTAAAATAATAAAGGAACCTCCCAATACGTGATTTGGAAGGGGATGCTGCTGCTTCCAATGAAAATAAAAGGAAATAAAAGAAAGAAAATTATACAAGTAAATAAAGAAAGAAAGATAATAAGAGAAAATGAGAGTAAAGAAAGAAATAAAGAAAAATCCTGATGGTTGGTCCTTCTTGTGGTGAGTTGCTTGATTCTGGCCAAAAAAGTGTCTGAAAAATGAAAACCAAGAATTTGATGCTCACAGAGTGGCCAAGGTGATGTTTTACAAGAAGTAGAACCCTCAGAGATGCATACCAGGAGATGGAACTTACTTTCATAACTTCCACTCCCCACCAAGCACCAGAAAATTGAAAAAGATTGCCATAATGACTTCTGAGATGAATTGCCATAAATGGCTTCTGAGAAGAATTGCCGTAAATGACTTGGAGTAATGAATGTCCTGAATTATGATGATTGGCATAAAATGAAATGATAATAAAGAAAGAAAATGAGAACATAAGAAAGAAAGAAACATTTGGCCATATCTTGATAAGGTCCAAATGGAGGGTATTGATGTTGTATGCTTCCTGAACCTGTCCAAAGAATTGACAAGTGCTCACAAAGTGGCCAAGGTGATGCTTACAACAACATATGGGTAGAATACCCCCTTAAAGGTGCATGCCAGGAGAGGAACTTACTTTCATAACTTCTTCTCCCCACCAAGCACCATAAAATCAAACTCTTGAGGTATTTGGACCAGGCTTGTCTGGATACAATGAATGGAAATCCTTGACAAGGTCTGGTGAGTTGGTAAGGTTGGAAGCTGGTTCCCAAGTGGTTCTTTCTGGGTCTTCACTGAATCCTTTCCACTCTATAAGATACCATAATTTACCTCTTTTGAGTTTTGAGTCCAGAACCTGAGCCACTTCCCATTCTTCTTGCTCTTCCACTAAAACTGGTGGTGGCGGCAATTGATGACGATTTGGGATAGTTGAATGCTTGACTGGTTCTAATAAGGACACATGGAATACAGGGTGAACTGTCTTCCATTGCTGAGGCAACTTGAGGTGATATGCATGGCTGCCAATCTTCTTAAGAACTTCGAAGGGTCCCAACCATCTTTCTGATAATTTCTTGGTGGGTCTTGTTGTCTTGATGTTCTTGAAAGCTAGCCATACTTTGTCCCCAGGTTGGAAATCAGGTGGAATTGCCCTATTTCTATCTGCATACTTCTTGAATCTCCTTATTGCTGACTCTAATTCTTCTTTGACAGCTTGCTGTACTGATTGGAGTTTTGTTGATAACTTTCCAGCAGGTGAGTCTTGAGAAATATGGATTGAGTCAAAGCTGGGATTTCTTCCATAAATGGTGAAAAAAGGTGATTGCTTGGTTGATGAATGTTCTGCATTATTATAGGCAAATTCAGCCAGAGGGAGCCAGGTGTACCAGTCATCTTGATGATAGCTGACATACATCCGAAGGTACTGTTCTAGTATCTGATTTACCCTCTCTGTCTGTCCATCTGTTTCAGGGTGAAAGGCAGTTGAAAGATCTCTTGATATCTTGAGCTGCTGACACAATTGAGTCCAAAATGATGAAACAAATAAGGATCCTCTATCACTTACAATACTGACTGGAAGTCCATGCTTGGAAAATACATGACTAATGAAGATTTGAGCTAAATCCAGAGCAGTGATTGTGCCATAAGTTGGAATGAAGATTTCCATTTTTGAGAATCTGTCCACAACTACTAAAATTGAATCAAAGTTGTTGGACAGTGGCAATTGAGTGATAAAGTCCATTGATAATGAATTCCAAGGACCAGATGGAATTGAAAGAGGCTTGAGTAATCCAAACTTCTTGTGATGAATGTTCTTGTTTCTTGAACATTGCTGACATGAGGACACATAGTCCTTGATGAATTGATTCATGCCATCCCAATAAAAATACCTCTTGATGAGATTGAGGGTCTTCTCCTGGCCAGGATGGCCAGCCAATGGTGAGTAATGACGCTTTTGAAGAATATTGAGTTGAAGTTCTTCATTGCTTGGGATTACCACTCTATCTTTGAATAATAATAACTTGGCTTGAGGTTCAAGAAAATAATCTGGAACTGATTCACCTCTTGCTAGTTGCTTGAGTATTTCTTTATAGTCTTTGTCTTGCCATACTTCTTTTTGAGTCTTTTCCAATAAATCTGAGAAAATTTCCACTTTGATTGAGAAGAATCTTGACTCTTGAATTCCATCTTGCTTAAGTACTTGATGAAAATTCTGAGGATTCTTGCTGATGAAGTCCACCCCCCTCTCTGGGTACACGTCATCCCGACGTGACAAGGCATCTGGTAAAGTGGCCAGCCTGCCTGGGCGGTAAGTGATAGTGAAATGACATTCTGAGAGAAATTCAGCCCAACGGGCCTAACGACGAGTAATAACTTTGGAAGACATGAAATACTGCAAGGAAGAGTGGTCTGTAAAGACCTCAAAAGGATTGGAAAGAAAAAGAAGAAATGCTCTCCAGCGCTTGAGAGCCCAAACTATGCCAAGGAGTTCCTTGTCATGAACTTCATAGTTGAGTTCAGCTGGTAAGAGCTTGCGACTATCAAATGCAATGGGGTGCTTTCCTGAGTCATTCACCTGGCTCAGTACGGCGCCCAAAGCATAATCAGAAGCATCAGTCTCTACTATAGTAGGTAGAGAAGGATTAAAGTGAGATAAGATAGGAGCAGAGGTGAAGGCTTCTTTGAGTGCTTGAAACTTACAAAGAGCTTCCTCATTGAAGATGAAAGGAGAATCTTTTTTAAGGAGGGAAGTGAGAGAAGTGATTTTTTTAGAATAATTTTTAATGAAACGTCGATAAAAATTGGCAAAGCCAAGGAAAGATTGAAGAGCCTTGATGTTTTTGGGCTGAGGCCAATTGAGGATTTGCTGAACTTTTGAAGAATCCATCTTGAGGCCATCACTTGAAACAACATAGCCCAAGTATTCCACACTTGAGGCATGGAATACACACTTGGAGGCTTTGGAAAAAAGATTATTGTCCCTCAGTCTTTGGAGGACAGAGGGCACATGTTTGACATGTTCCTCCTCAGAACTGGAAAAGACCAATATATAATCTAGATAAACCACAACAAACACATCCAAAAAATCTGCAAAGATATCATTTACTAGATTTTGGAAAGAAGCAGGAGCATTGGTCAAACCAAATGGCATGACCAAATACTCATAACTGCCATATTTGGTTCTAAAGGCAGTTAAGTGCTCATCCCCCTCTTTGATTCTCAGAAGGTTATATGAACCATGCAAATCTATCTTGGAGAAGATAGTGGAACCGTTGAATACGGTAAGAAGCTGGTTCATAGGAGGAACAGGGTATCTGTTCTTCCTAGTGACAGAATTGAGTTTGCGGTAGTCAAAACACAAACGAAGACCTCCATCCTTTTTCTTGACAAAAAGGACAGGTGCTCCTGTTGAAGAGGAGCTTGGTCTAATGAAATATTTCTCTACATTCTCTGAAATGTAGGCCCGCAGTGTTTCTGATTCTTGATTTGATAATGAGTAGATAACACCAATTGGAGGTAGAAGACCCTCAAATTCAATATGGTGATCACAGGCGCGGTGTGGAGGAAGTTTCTCTGCTTTCACCTTGGAGAATACATCCAAATATTGGTGATAAGCAGGAGGAACAACCTTCAACACAGTTTCAATTTCTTCTGGCTCTTCCTCCTCATCCCACTGCTCCTCCAGGGATGCATGAAAAGATAAGGGGGGAAGGTCCATATCCCCTTGGAAGAGATGAAGTGAAGATATGGCAACATCTTCTCCAACATCCTTTATCTCTTTGAAGACTTCATCTCTTGATGGAATTAATGACTGAGAGGGAATTATGGAAGGGATATGGACAGAAGAAAGAATGGAAGGTGTCTTAAGTTCACCAGCCAGAGCAACACTGTTGACAGCAGTGGCTAAGTCATTACTAGTAGAAGGAATAATACCACTAGAATCCTTATGATCAGAATCATAGGTGATCAATCCATTTTTCCAATCAATAATGGGATTGAAATGGTAAAGGAAATCATAGCCCAATATCAGGTCTTCTCCCTTGGGTGAATCTATGATAAAGAAGTCCCATTCAAAGCTTGGGAAGGAAGGCAAGTCAAATACCCACTTGGTATAATGGGTGATGAACAAGGCAGGGGATTCATTAGAATCCAAAATGAAAAGAGGAATCTTTTCAGGGAGCTCTGACATAGTCAATGAGTACTTGAGAACAAAATTATTTGCAATAAAAGAGTTTGTAGCACCAGAATCAATGAGAATACTATAAAAAATATCAGAGACAGAAGAGAAAATAAGAAACTTTAAGGATTTCTTGACACTAGTATTCAGAGTGCACAATTGTGCTCATGAAGGAAATAAGTGAGAACCAATGAACACATCATGATTCCCACTCAGGCTTTTCCCTGCTTGCTAGGGAAGCCTTCTGATGATCCTTGCCTATTCTCAGGCCTCTTGAAGCATTTTTCAAATGGGTGCTTTCCACCACAATAATTGCACAACCCTTCTTTAATCCTCCTCTCCTTTTCAGAACCAATTAATTTGTTGTCCTTATTGAGGAGAGCAGCATGAGGCTTGTCTTTGGACATTTGAAAATTCTTCCCCTTCTTATTCTTATTGTGATAAGGCTTCTTGGATGATGAACTTTGAGGAGGCTTGGAGGAATTGGATCCAATGATTGGAGGCTTCTTCTCTTGATTACTGCCCTTTTCCTTTTGCCTCTCATGATTTCTTGTGTCTAATTCTAAAGTGACATCCATAAGTTCTTGAAGAGTGTCAAAAGTTCCAGGGTGAGAAGCCAATTGGTCCAATAATCTTGATGCCAATCCTCTTCTGTACACATGAATGTAAGCTCTTTCCCCCTAATCTCCAATTCTTGACATTAAGCTTCTGAAATCTGCAATGTACAAGGATACATGACCACTTTCCTTCATCCTCAAATTGTCCAACTCTTGTTCAGCTTTCCTGACTTCATTGGGGTCACCAAACAGAGTGAATAATTGAGATTCAAATAATGGCCAATTATTGAGGAGGTAGGAAGGATCTTCATTGGAAATATTTGAGAGGTAAGGTTCAATCCATTTGCCAGCTCTACCAGTAAGAAAAGAAGTTGAGTACAAAACCTTCTTCCTGTCAGAGAAGAAGTTTGCTGGATCATTATGGAAAATTAGTTGACAGGATTGGATAAATCCTCTCAACTTATGAGCTTGAGTACCATCAAAAGAATCAGGTGCCTTCATGGATGGAGTCTTGAAAGCAGGGGCTTTGGAATTGTCCCTGGGGGCAACTGCTTGAGTGAGTTGTCCCATGAATTGAGTCATTTTCTCCATCATCTTGAGGAGACTTGGATCAGTTTGAGAGACAAGAGGTTGACTAGAAAGGGCTAGATTAGAACCCTGAGGCACCTCTGGAGCATTTTCCAAGGCATCTGCCACTTCAGTTTCCCCAGAATCTTCCTCTTCCACAGACTCTTCCCCCTCTTCATCTTCAACTTCCCCTAATCTTGCTCTTGCACCTTCAGACACGCCAGGGTAGCCACCCAAAAGTCCAGAAAAGGATCTTGATCTTCTAGATTTCATTCCACCTCTTCTTGAGGGTGCTGCTCCTTCCATTGGTGGTCCTCTGTCCAAGTTTGCACTCAGTTGATGAACTGATGGTGTGCGGTCAAGAGGAGCCCTTGCTGTAGGAGTGAGAACAGCTGGAATTTTCTGGGATCTAGTATTCTTTGCTGGGGGCTATGCTGGACTGGCATTATGAAAAGAATTAAAATAACTTGATGGTATTAAGAAGAATAATCAGGCTTGGCCAAATCAATCACAATAAAATCTTGATGAATCTTGAGGAATCAATTCAAATCTTGAGGTGAAAACAAATTCAATCAACAATCAAATCAATTCAATCAATCAACAATCAATTCAAATCAAATATCAATAGTCTTGAGGAAATCAATAATAAATCAATATTCAATCAATAATCAATCAATAAATGTCTTCAATATGAAATCAAGTCTTGAGGAACCAATCAATCAGTTCAAAATCTTCAGAAATCAATTCAATATCTTGAGAGTTCAAAGTCAATAAATCCAATAAATCCTGAATCAATAACCCAAATGAATCCCAATGAATAATCCAATCAATTAAACCAATCAATAATTCCTAGATGAAACCTGAATAAGAACACAGAAAAAATTTGATTGATAAAAATGAAATGAAGTGATGAAATGGTCAGCAATGATTAAGAAAGGAAGAAGAATCAATTTTCATAAGAATGAAATGAATGAGATGAAAATTGATGAGAGAGAGAAAAATTCATAAAATCATGAAAAGGTCATAATTGAAGAATGAGAGAAATGAATATAAATGAATGAAAAGAAAGAATCAAATATGAGTTAATTAATTTAATGTCACAGGGGCTCTTCAAAATGAAGAGGGCCTGGCACTCAGTAAACTGGGACTCACTTATAGAGGGCTCAAAGATAAGATAAGATGAGATACACTTAAGAGTGTTAAAGATAAATTGCTAAAGAATAAATATAAGAAAAAAGCAGCAACAAAGGATAAGAGTAAAAGAATAGAAGAGCCAACCACAAACAAGTCCAAGTCCACTGTTTCAACCTGTCAGAATGGAAAGAGAAGGGTTAATAAGGATATGGCCACCCAGCTCATACTGTACAGGCGAAGAGAAAAATGCAAAGACTAACTTAAAATTAAAGAATTATAATACCCAAAATAAGGATAAGAATAATTATGAAATGATAAATAAACTAAATTAATTAACTGGGGAAAAGTCCCCAGGGGGAAGAAAGAGGGGCTGGTATATGTGAGAATCACCAGCCCTGATCCAGAGGAAGAATTTTCATGAGAATATTTGATGATTGAATTGAGTCTGGCCAATACAGGTCCTGTACGGCTGTACAGAACCTGTACAAGAGGTGTGGTGTATTGAAGTGATCATACAGTTTTCAAGTTGGTGTATTGAAACTGTATTGGGTGAAACCAGCCTGTACAGGTATTGACAGGCTGTATTGAGGTACCAAGCTGTATGCATGTTTCAGAATGAAGATTGCTGAAATTGAATGCTGATACAAATGCTGGATCTGCTGATTTGAGGTGTCTGAGTGGGTGTGTGAATGAATACCCTTACCTCTGATGAGTGGTTGTTACAGTCTATGTCTAGTCTGGGCTCTAGAAAACTTCATTATTATTTGTAGGGTGCAGTCTTTGAAGTCTACACAGACTGCACAGCCTTGAAGTCTTTACTAAACATGAAGACTACAAACATACATATGCTGAGATGGCAAATAGTCATCCAGGAGTATAGAGGGAACATGACCATCATATACAAGGAAGGTAAAAGCCATACCAATGCATATGGCCTCAGCAGATGGCCACTGGACAATGTCAAAAGCAATCCAGCTTATGACCCTGAAGTTGCAGCTAAAATCCCCATCCATTCCATGGAAATAGATAGGAGGAAGAACTTCAGATTCTCTGAATGGGCACCAGAAAGTGGTACCCTTGATAGTGGAAACACTGATTCAGGAGGAACAGAAACTCCCATACTGGGAATAAGCTCCTCAGAAATGCACAATGAATTCCTTAGTGCAGTACAGAAGTCTTATGCCAAACACAAACAGTGTAGCATACTACTCCAACTCCTTCAACAAAAGTACAGGAGTCCAGAACTGGAAGCCCAGCTGGAAGAACCCTGGTTGAGGGCCTATAAGGATAACAAGTTTTTTCTTATAGATGTCCTGCTCTACCACAGAGAAAAGCACACAAGTGCACTTACAGTGGTAGACAGAGACCACATTTCATTGATCCTGCAAGAATGCAATGACTGCCCCTATATGGGACACATGAGTGAGGACAGGACCAAAGAGAGGGTAGCAAGCACAGCTTAGTGGCCCAAGTGGGAACAAGAGTTGAGTGAATACATCAACACTTGTGAAAGATTCCAAAAGGCAAATAGGAAACATTGGAAGAAGTATGGGTTACTTCAACACATAGAAGAACCCAAGCACCCATGAGAAACCATCAACATGGACTGGGTTACAGTACTTGTGTCAGGGTGACTCTATGATATAGCTTCAGAATGATAATAAAAGCTATAACTGTGAGTGTGACACGAAAATAATGATGATATTAGAGTGAGAATATGGGTGAAAAGGGCTATACTAAAATAATTTAGTGATGGTGAGTACTGCTGATAGCCCTGGGTGCAGTGTTTGCCTGTTGGTTTACAATAGAAAACCCTACAATACTTAAACTTAAAGTATACCTGTTAGATTCTAAGAGTATCACTTCTTTTTTAAGAAGTTATACCACGTAAGAATATAAAGAACAGGATGCTGGATTTGCTTCCTGGTGAGGCAAAGCCTCCTTTTATCTTGTTCTGGGGTAGTGGGAGGTGGTTTACCTCTGCACACGACCACAGAGTGAAGTTTTTCACTACTGTGGGCTGGTTTGTGGTTCTATACACTCAATACAGGCTATTATTGGGTTGAAATGTGGTTTTAGAACCACAAGTAGTCATTTTTACCCTATACAGGGTGAAAACTTTCACCAATGGAGTTTACAGGTGTATTCTGGTGCTCCTGACGCGTCAAAAACTGTACAGAACCTGTATGGACCTCTGTATTTGACTTAATTATGAGGTATTGAAGTATAAATAAGCTTTAGCGTCTGTTTGACACCTCATAATCAGAGTACAACTGTAGCCTGTCATAATACAGCTGTATTGGCCATATTGTGGGATTATAACTTTCAAACAGGCAAAACTCTGTCAGTTTTTGAGATATCATGCTCAAGTTAGTTCATTGGATAGCCCTGTATGCGCTCTACACAATGATACCCAATTTGGTATGTTTATCATTAAATATGACAAAGTTATCCCATGTACAAGGTTTTTGTACATAGGCATGGTTTGGGCAAAAAGCTGTATTGAGCTTGTTTGCCTCATAACTTCTGTTATAGTTAAGATATGAAGAAGTGAGTGGCACCATCAGATAGCCCTGATTGTGCTCTTTCCAAAAAGACCCCACTTCAAGGCTCCCACACTAAAACTGTAGAAGTTATATGGGGGTGAATGTTTTGTTCACCCTTATTTGGCCTGAAATTGACCATAACTTCAGTAATATTGGTGCTAGCTCAGTTTAGCTGGTACCATTGGATAGCCCTGGCTTAGAGCTTCATTTTGAGTACGCATATGATGGGGTTAAGCCTCTCCTTCTAGATTTTAGATGAGAGGTGAAAATTAAGGTTTATGCTCAGCAATAACTTTGAGCAGGAATAACTTTTTTATTTCTTGTCCTATGGTGATGGGACTTATATTTTCAGAAAGGGGTGAGTTTCCTCTTTCTTTTGATACCTTTTGAGCTGATTTGGGTCAGCTCCATGTCTTGGTGGTATCTTGGCTATACCATTGATTTATGGTATATTGGCTGTCATGCTTGTGCTCTGGTTTTGAGTCACAGGCTGACAACTTGTCCCAGGAGGCAAAGAAAACTACAATGCCTATTTGATCATAGTTGATAGGTTCAGCAAGAGCATGAGGTGTCTTCCATGCCATAAAGAAGACACAGCAATGGATACTGCCCTGTTATTTTGGAATAACATCATATCTACCTGTGGAGTCCCTAAGATCATCATTAGTGATAGGGACCCAAAATTCACATCTGAATTTTGGACCAACTTTTATGACATGCTTGGTACCAAACTTGCTTTTTCCACAGCTTACCATCCACAAACAGATGGCCTAGCTGAGAGGATGATCCAAACAATGGGGGACATCCTCAGGAGATTCTGTGCCTATGGCATGGAATACAACGACCATGAAGGATACACCCATGATTGGGTTACCGTCTTACCAGAAGTATAACTGGCTTATAATACAAGCCAGCACTCCACCACAGGAAAAACACCTGCACTGGTAGAGAAAGGGTGGAATCCCCTGTTGCCTGTGGATCACTTGAAGAAAAATCTTCTGACTATCCACCCCACAGCCAAAGACTTCCATGATATGTGGAAGAGGGCCTGTGACACAGCTTCCAAATTCATAGCTTAGGCAAAAGAGTACAATAAGCGGAGGTGGGACAAATCACATATGGAACCTGACTTTAAGGAAGGGGACAAGGTGTTGGTGTCTACACTGAACTTCAACAATCTCAAAGGACATAAAAAGATGAGGGACTCATTTGTAGGACCTTTCACTATCATTAGGTTGATAGGTAAGAATGCAGTGGAAGTCAGACTTACAGAGGAATTTTCCAGGAAGCACCCAGTCTTCCCAGTAAGCTTGGTCAAACCATACTTCCAAATAGAGGAGGATAAATTCCCCTCCAGGAAGAAGAACCCCACACCACCTGATATAGTGGAAGTTGAGGCTTCCCCAGGACCTCTGAGTAAAATCATCAGGGCCAGGAAGATCAGACTTAATGGAAAGGATCAAAGACAATGCTTTGTCAGATTCAAACACCAAACAGCTGATAAAGACAAATGGTTTGCAGAAGATGCCATACCAGAAGGGAACCTTCATACAAGGAGATTCAGGGCCTCTAGGAGGACGGAACAGTCATCAATGGTGAGCCTTTTTTTAGAGGGAGGGTATGTCAGCCTGTGACTCAAAACCAGAGCACAAGAATGACAGCCAAAATACCATAAACCAATGGTATAGCCAAGATACCACCAAAACATGGAGCTGAGCCAAATCAGCTAAAAATGTATCAAACGAAAGAGGAAACTCACTCCTTTCTGAAAATATAAGTCCCATCACCATAGGACAAAGAATAACAAAGTTATTCCGGCTCAAAGTTGTTGCTGAGCATAAACCTTAATTTTCACCTCTCATATAAAATCTAGAAGAGGCTTAACCCCATCAAATGGGTATTCAAAATGAAGCTCTCAGCCAGGGCTATCCAATGGTACCAGCCAAACTGAGCTAGCACAAGTATTACTTGAGTTATGGTCAAATTCAGGCCAAATAAGGGTGAACAAAACATTCACCTCTCATCTAACTTCTACAGTTTTAGTGTGAGATACCTGAAGTGGGGTCTTTTTGGAACAAGCACAATCAGGGCTATCTGATGGTGCCATTCACTTCTTCATATCTCAACTATAACAGAAGGTATGAGGCAAACAAGCTCAATACAACTTTTTGCCCAAACCACACCTATGTACAAAAACCTTGTACATGGGATAGCTTTGTCATATTTAATGATAACCATACCAAATTGGGTATAATTGTGTAGAACCCATATAGGGCTATCCAATGAACCAACGCTGAGCATGATATCTCAAAAACTGACAGAGATATGGCCATTTGAAGGTTATAATCCCACAATATGGTCAATACAGCTGTACTCTGATTATGAGGTGTCAAACAGACAAAGAAGCATGTTAATACTTCCATACCTCATAAATCAGTCAATACTGGGGTCGCATAAAGTTTCTGTACAGCATTCTACACGTCATACACATCAGAATCAAGCTGTGAGGTCCCCAGATGGAAGTTTCACCTTGTATTGGTGAAAACTGCCCAGGCGTGGTTTCAAAACCATATCTGGGCCCAATACAGGCTATACAGGCTGTTTGAAAACAACAAGCCAGTCCTGGAAAGTGAAAAATCTTCACTTCCTCCACATATAAAGGTCTAGCACCCTTTCCACCCCATTTCAGGATAAAAAGGAGGCTTTTCACAGCCAGAATTGTCTCCTCATCCTGATCTTGAATAACCTACGTAGTAAACTGTCAAAAACAGTTTTACTCTTGGTTAATAATGAGGTATACTCTTAATTTATAGTATTGTAGTCTTTATTATTGTAACCCAACAGGTAAAGCTGCACCCAGGGCTTTCAACAGCGCTCACCACCACTATATTCCTTATAGTAAAGCCCTCTTATTATTAAATTAAACCATCTTTAACTCTTATAAAAGTCTTTTAAACGTTTATTTACCATGTCACAGTCATAGTTAAGAGTTGTAAATACTTTTTGATACTCTCATCATAGACTCAGCCTGACATGAAGCTACTAAAATTCTCAGAAGGTTCAGGCACACTAGAAATAACAATATTACAAAGTAATATTATTTTTTTAGGGGGAGGGAATGTGAGCCTCAGAGGTATTTTCATATACCCAAAAGACCACAAATGATAAATTAAGATACAAATATAAATAAAATAAATTTATTTATATTATAAAAATAAAAATGGAAATATAAATACAAATTTATATTTAAAAATTAAAATTTATTTATACTTTAAAAATAAAATTACAATAAAATTTAAAATTATGAAATTACATTTTTACTTGTAAAAATTAAGTAAAAATGAATTTTTAATAAAAATTGTGAAATTAAAATGTTTTTGGTGAAACATTATATAAAATATATTATAGCTTTTTATCCAATAAATAAACATGAAGAAATTATCACACCATTGGATTCCTCATAAAAAATAAAGTGGGGTCACCTCTGGATGAAATCTCTGTAATTCAACTCTAAATAAGCTTAGATTAAGCTTTTAGTATTTTGGTAAAAAAGTATGAAAATCCTCAAAACCTTAATTTAATTCACACCACATGGGGTGCTAATCATAAACTTTTGTGTTAAAATTGACGTGTTGTGTTTAGCTTAGAAGTTATGAGGAATTAAAGTATTTTCAATTGAATTCAATTGAAATGTCAAAATGTGTGCGTGTATTACATAAGTGAATTTTAATTTACATATGAGGTATCAATTATTACAGATGTGTAATCAAAAACTCAATTTAATAACATGTGTAAATTACAATTGTATTACATCATGAGGAACTAAAGAAAAAATAAATTGGAAAGATTAATTCTGGGGGGAAATGACACTCTAGCTCTAAGGGGGAGCTGGACCCCCAAAATTCTTGCTGACTGGCCTGGGATGTCAAAATCCGCACAAAAGTTAATTACTATTGGCCTGGAATTGAGTCACAGAACCTGTGACTCAATTGATGATGAGGTTTTGATACCAACCAGGGTGGTTTTAGCTGCTGCCAAGAGGGTAAAACTACCCTTAAGTTAAAACAATATTAGTAAAAACAGTTCTAAATGCTTTCAACGCCTCTTACAAGCATTCTGATGTGTTTTGAAGGCTCTAGACCAGGTATTGCTATACTCATGGATGATTTAAGGGTCTAAAATGGCTAAAAATAGCAAAAAATGGCTTAAACCAGCCCTTTTTTGGTACAAACCAGGGTTCAATGATGCCATAATTCGCTTTTCTGTTGTCAGACTGTTTCTCACAACAGAAAAAAGTTAATTTTACTTTTGGATTAAGAAAATTGATGGCTATAAAAGAATGTCTTCTTTGCCCCACTTTTCTCTTGATGTTAGAATCTTTTCCTTTTATAATTAGTTTAAACATTGTTGAACCAATCAATAAAAGATTCCAACCACAATTTTCATATCATTTCAAAATTTTTGACCATGTGAAAAAAATCATTATAATCATTGTTTGTAAACTCTTATAATCATTTTTACCACCTGAACCACCCCAAAAGTGAATTGAAGCATCTTTCATCACTGTAAACTTTGTCACTTTGTTTCCAAATTTACTGTGGTCACTTTTGAGCATGTTTTCTCTTTAAATATCTTTTTTAGAGACTTTGTTTTTTGATTAATTGCTTGAAGCTCTTTGCTCAATTAATTCCAATTTAAATTGCTCTTGAAGAACTTTCTTTTGTAGCCTTAAATATCTCTTGTAGAGTATTTTTGGATAAATCTTTATTGTTGGTAAAACAATAAGTTTTTATTATATTATTGTTTTAGACCTATAAAGTTAAAAAAATAAAATTGGTGTGTTTTCTCTTTAAAAATACTATTTCTTACTATTTTTAAATAATTCTACCTTATACAAATTTTGAGGACAGGAAAAGTACTTGATATTTTATCAAAGTTTCATATCCACACTTTACAGTACCAATTCTGGTATTTTCATTGATAAATCTCTATTGCTGCCACTTTAGAATGGTTCATCCCTTGAAATATTGTCATGAATTAGTTCAGACTCAGAGCTCACATCAAAGTGTGTGGGTGGAAACCTCGGGCATTGGGGGGCAACTCTGGCATCCTCCAGATGTGTATTTCTTGGGGAAGACTTGCAACTTCTGGACTCAGTCTTGCCTCTTCTTTATCCACATCCATATGGTTGGACTTAATAGTTACTTCCATTTCTGGTATGAACCATTTTACATCAATTTTAAGAAAAAAATTATGAATAAAGTCAAAAATGCACACCTTTTGGTGGTTGTTTTGCTTTTACAGTTTGAAACAAAGTGCCTCTTTCACCAATTTGAACTTTAATACTGTCTTCAGATTCTGCTTCTGATGATTCTGGAATGTTAATATATCTTTTACTGAGTCTGTTACCATGTGAGCCTGTGAGGTATGTATGACATACCCATAAGGCCACAAATGATTTTATAAACAGTTAATTTTGTCTTAAACAGACTTTTTAGTTGAATTTAAAATAAAAAGTAATAAAAAATAAGTATAACTTTTTTTTGGATAAACAAAGTTATAAATATTATGTCATTTTTGGATTCTACACCAAAAATAACCTAGGGTACACCCATAGGGTGTTATACCCAAAACCACTTATTTTTTATGTTATTGGAAGATTTAAGAATCTCACAGTACCAATGTAGCTTTTTTAACATTTTTTTAAAATTGTTAAATTTAAGCTTAATTAAGCTTCAATTTAAAGTTGCATAAGGTTTATACAAACTTACCAAAATTTTAGTTAAAATTAAGGTGTGGTGTATATTTACTGAATTGGCTAAGAATTTTCCATACAGAATGTAAATCCTGCGTGAGCTCAATTTAAAAGGGTTTAAGGCCATAGTATGGCTTTAAATAAATAAAAGGGCAAAATCCACGCAGAAAGGTGGGACAAAGGAAAAAGACGAAATAGAGCTGGGGTACCCAACTTTTTGGATCTGCAATGATTCAATTAAGGTTGTCCACCTGTATTGGAGGATTTTCAACCTTATTTAAACTTTAAGATTAGACTTTGATCCAACCTTAAGGTTTAAACTGGTTTTATCCCAAATTGGACAGGAATTTCAAGCTGCCAAAGGGTAAATCCCAATATGCAAGCTTGAAATCAAGGTTTTAAGAACTGTCAGAGCTTAATTAAGCTTAAAAACCTTAAATAAGCTTAAAACTTTAAAGTTTCAAGCATTAAAACCTTATCAAAACTTAAGGTTTGGTGTGTTTTGCTATTTTACGTGGAAAAATAGCAATAACTTCAAAAATCAATTAAAAATCCAATTCTTAATGGATTTGCTTGAAAATTTCACAAAACTTAGAATTTGATATTATCAATATATAAATTAAATTTTAAGTATCTTTTATAAATAAATTTCCTGGGTAATTAGCCTGGAAATTTACTCTTTTAATTAAACTCAAAGAAAATTATGATTTCTTTAAAAATTAATTAAAAATTGAGTTTAAGAGATTTTTGCTTGAAACTCTAATTTTAAGTTGTTCATGTGATGAACTTTAATATAAATAACCTTATTTCATATTAAAACTTAAAATAGTTAAACTAAATGAGGATTAAAGCTACTTGGAGTTAAGAATAACACTGGTAACTTTAAATTGGAAGTAAAAATAAGTTGCCTTAAGTTAAGAACTTTATTTTTAAGCATGGTTTTCAGTTTTGACCTGAGCACGCCCTCTACATCCATTATGAATCATGAGAGCTGCTCTGAAGACATAAAAAGAGTCTTTTCATCACTGTTTTTGTCCATCATTCATTATCAATCCAATCATATTAGAAATTTAAACAGGTAAAGTTTTATTAAATATAAAATCTTATTATTAAAAGTAATTCTTAAGTTATTTTTATTCTTTATTTATTGAAATTAAAGAATTGAAGTCATAGAATTCAGATTATTGTTGTAATCACCAATAATATATTTTATTATATAAAATTATCTTCTTAAATATCTTTTAAAATCCACAAATTCCTCTCAAAAACTCTTTAATCATAATTTATATTATAAAAAGTTGTTTTATCTTTAAGTTTATTGATTTTTGACGTGTTTTTAACTTATAATTATTATTTAATATTATAACTGTTGTTGTTTGACTTATTATATTAAATAAATCTTATAAGTAAGTTTTCTCTAAAAATACTATATTTCTTTTGTCTAGTATTAGTTTTTTTATATATAGAATTTTCTCTATAAGAATTATTTCTGCACAGTGTGTGTTTTAATTCTTTTATAAATAATATTTATATTATTTATAAGTGGTTAAATATTTATATTTTCCATGTGTAATTGTCTCATTAAGAGCTTTACACTTCTTCTTGTTATAACTGTCAGTGACTATAACAATAATAGAATAATTATAATTTATTATAATTATTATATTTTTTTTATTATTATATTATTATAATAATAATTAAATTTATTTTTTTTATATAATTATTTCTAATAATTATATTTAAATTTGTGGTTATAATATTTTATTATATTATATTTTTCTACTGAGGACAGGCATAGTACTCTCGATATTGTTACTATTATCAAGAGTTTCATAGACAAACCTTACATATCAGATGCACAGTATTTGATGAAAGATACTAGAGAGAAAAATTAAAAGAGAAAAAATATTTTTTTATACTTACAAGATTTTTCAAAAGAGTTTTTATAAGTTTTTATTATTTTTTATATATAGAAAAAATTATTATTTTTAAAGCAAAAGAATTAAAATTTCAGTTATTGATTCAAAATCAATTCAGAGTAACTCAAAGAATAATATTAAAAATTTTGAATTTGAAGCCCTGTGTAAAACAATACAAAATTAAACCAAATTCCTCAATGAAAAAGATTTTGATGACAATTTCAAAAATAAAAATAATTTGAACCTTAAATTGAAAAAAAAATTAAATTAATCTATTTTAAAGCTTAAAAATATAATGATCAAGGGTACAAGGTTCAAAAAACAAAGCCAGGCCTCCAAATGTAAGATGTGTATATGAAACTGTTGATAATATTACTATTAATCAATAGTACTATGACTGTTCTTATGAAATATAATAATAAAAATTATTATAACCACAATGAAATAATTAATTGATTAATTATTTCTTTTACTTGTTATACACTACTAGTGAATATAACAGTAAGCAGTAATTGTTTACTAGAATCAATTACAAGAAGTATTTAATAATAAAATTATTTTAATATATAATTATGTTTTGCAAGAATAATTATAGATATAATTCTTGAAGGAAACAATTACTACAGAAAAACTTGAAGAATTAAGACAAAACACTCACTAATACTCAAAAGAACATATTTAAGATAATAGTAGAGAAATTTGATGGATAATTGTGGATTTAATGGATAAAAATAGATTTAGAACAGTATTACACCAATATATGGCTTATTTCTATGATTTCAGGTCTTTCTTATTGATTCTGAAAGAATTGAAACACTTAAGAAAAGATTAACTAATACTTAATTGTTGGTAATAATGGTATAATTGAGCAATGTGATGATTTGGAAAAAACAGAAAGAGAAGGCCTCTTTTAAGTCTAAGACAGCTCACAAAGGGGTGCCATGGATCAAACTGAAAAACAATTGAGTGACAAAAAACAGTAATCCTTTTTGTATTAATGATTACATCATTTGTTGTCATGTAAGATTATCATAATTGTTTAATTGATGCTTTTACGTGACTACCAACCCAAATATGGTTAAGAATAAAAGGAGTAGCAAATGTAAATATTCTTTCATTTAAGAATAATAATTTATTTCTCAAAGGTATCAATTTTATTGGAAATTTCATCTCAGATTGAATTTTCAGTGTTTCACATGGAATCATCAAAAATGCACTGTAAGTAACACTTTTAATTTTACTTATAAAAGGATAATTATTCTTGGTTTTTATATGAATTTTACTGTTCTTAATTGGTCCTTGAAGTTTTGTAAAGATTCATCAAGAATTGTATTTTCAATGAATTTTTGAAGTTTTTACCTCATTTCTACGTAGAATTGCAAATAACACTATATTGCTGGTTGCTATGAGGTATATCAACGGATACTAGTCCAAAAAGGGTTTTAATTACTCTTTTAGGGTTTATCCATGGAAAATAATTAATAATTGATATGGTTCCAGGAGTCTAAGTTTCTCTTTACCTCCTTGTCACGTCAAAATAGCAGCTTATTTTCCTATCCTTATGATTTAATGAGATTTTAACTTTGTAACCAAGCTCACAAAAGGTTTTAGTATAGTAATTGGGAGAAGATAAGCCATGGATCCAAGATTTAGGGCTTTCCACTCCTCAGATGTCTCAGAAGTTGGGTAACCTGGCTCTCTTTGATGTCTTTTGTCCCCCTTGACTATTTTCACATCAAAAATAGAGTTTCAAGACTGATATCCACTATGGGTGTCCCAAAAGTGTATGTATGAATGCCATAATATTAAGTGCACAAACATGCATAACACTATTCTTAGTGTATATGTAACATGGAATTTCTCACATTACCATTATTTTGGAGTGAAATTGAGAAAAACAAAAATTTTCACAATTGTTTCATGTGGTATTGAAGTATTTGCCATATTACCACCTCTTAGAGAGAGTTAATTTAAGCTTATTCATTCTATGGAGTTACCCTAGGTGAATATTTGTGTAAAATCCAAATCCGGTCTTAGATCCATGGATTCACTTAGTCAAAAATAAGTTATTCATCCTTTCTGTAATAAAAAAGGATGAATTTTGAATGTATGCATGACTTATGGGGTATGCATAGTTCAAAATTCATCTTTAAAGAAATTTGTGGCCTATTTGCATATGTAACATACCTCAAGGCTCACAGCCACCTTTTTCATTGATTTTCCCTTTTATTTATTTGAAGGAATACTATGGCCTTAAACCACTTTAAATTGAGCTCATGCAGGGAATACATTCTGTATGGCAAATCCTTAGCCAATTCAATAAATATACACAACACATCAATTTCAACAAACGTTATTGGAAGTTTGCATAAACCTTATGCAACTTTAAATTTAACAATTTTCAAAAATGTTAAAAAAGTTGGAATTTTACTGTAAGATTCTTAAATCTTCTAATAACATAAGAAATATCCATTTTTGGGTGTAACACCCCATGTGTATACCCTAGGTTATTTTTAATGTAGGATACAAAAATGACATAATAGTTCTAACTTTGTTTATGCAAAATAAAGTTATGGTTATTTTTATTATTTTTTGTTTTAAATTAAATCGATATGTCTATTCAAGACAAAATTAACTGTATGGAATGTTATTTGTGGCCCTATGTGTATGTCATCAATATCTCACAGGCTCACATTAAAGGACAGTTTAGTCTACTCAAATATGAACCAAAGATATGTTGGGTGAAATTTCAACAAAACCACCTGGTTCTCAAAAGCTCATGAGTGTTCATTCTCAAGTAAATCTCAAGTAATTCAGAGGAGTTTCAAGAAAAGAATCCCCTTTTGAGGAAAGTGAGGGTACATCTTAAGAAAGAAAGGATAAAGATAATAAATCTTGTGGTAATAACTATCTACACCGATAATTCAGTCAACGCTCCTACAGTCCAATCTTAATTGAATACCAATTTGGCAACGATTTCCCACCTGCAATGGATCTTGAAGAAAACACTATAAATAGACCATATTTCTACTACTGTAATGAATCATTCACCTTTCCTACTTCCTACTATTTCAACTTCATTTTTTATTATTATTGTTATTTTGACCAACCTTAAAATACTAATCAAATATTCAGAAGAATTTAACTTCACTCTAGGACATTACGTTTAGGATTATAAGAGGTATTAATTACCATCCATGTAATGAGTGTTAAAGCTCAGTTTAAACTAAGCTTTCAATTGTTATTTTCTTCAAGTATTCTTATGTTACCCGTTCATAAAATATCATATATTTATCAATTGTAGCTGTTTTTCAGAAGGCAAGGTATTCCTTAGCTGCCTGTCTCTATTATCATTTTTTCGCTATTTAAAGTGTTTTTTCCTTTTCATAGTATTACTATTTACTGGTTCTGTTTAAAATTTAGAGTAATTTAGAGATTCATAACTTAAAGATGATTGCAATTAATACCATCTCTTTGATAAGACTCAATTTTGAGATGGACACTCTCCAAAAGTTGAAGCCAGTTTACTCCAGATTGCCTTGTCCGTATATGTCATCCATCTTTTTTAAATATGAGAAAAACTGTTTGTGACTTATTAGCCCCTCAGATGAGTTGATTACTTGATTGAGATGGAAGCAGTGAGCTTTAATTATCTAGGCCTTCATGCTACTAGCTATTCAGTGTTGAGTAATATGCATATACACAAAAACTCGCAGTGGGTGCAGCACAGTTGTAGAGTGATATATAATCAGTTGTTTCCTCCAAAGAAGATATTTTCTTTGAGGGAGTTCTTACTCTTATCTTTATTGATTATTTCTATTTCATTTACATTCAGGAAAGAGGGACTAGGGAGACTTAATTTATTTCAACATTCCTTCGTGTACAGGAGGCCTCACTTGTATTCATGGATCGAGCTTAATTTATTGTGGTATTATTCCATAGAACTTTGCTCCTGCTATTTAAAATTCGAAATCTAGCGAGGAATTAAAATCTTCTCATGTTTTGTTTTTCTGTTCCTTGGCCCTTATAAATCAGAGAAAAAGTGAATAAAAGAAACGCAGCCCAAATTCTGTAAGAAGCACTGCATAGTACTGTACGTGCTGTATAGTGTTTCCCGGTTATTTTCAGGGCACTGTCCTTGTAGCCACTCTCATTTCTATATTTCCTTATACAACTTGCTCCTTTGGCGGAACCGCAGAAGGAGAGGTGAAGCTATCATGGTAAAAATACTTAACTCTGTGGCTTCAATGGCTAATGGCTCGTGCCCCTTCCTCCCAATCCAACATTGATGAGCGTCACGGTGTGGTAGGGCCATTTGCACTTGCAAGATCTTGTAAGAAGTAATTTCCTCCCTTTCCTTGCCTTCATAACTCCTTTGTTAATTAATATTTTCCCCTTCATTTTATTACAAGCGCCGAAAACATGCTATCCAAACTATCTTTTTTACAAGTATTCACACTCACTTTGTTTTCCCATTGTTTTTGTAAGACAGAATATTGGAGAGATGTAGAATGCTCTTTAGAGTGGGGTACTGTACCGCCTACTAAACGAGCTAAAGAGGAAAGGGTTTGTGAGTTCTGAATGCTTCTTTTTCAACTTGTGCGAATTAACTTGTCTCGCGTATAACTTATAAAAAAAAATACTTCGCAATAGCTTGTACTACTTCAACCAATCGAACATATTCCTGTGTAAGGAGCTCATGCGCAAACACTCGTATGTTCTACCTCGTATCCTAGTTGAATTATTCACCGACAAAGCTAACATGACACTGTGCTTTCGTGTTGAAGAGAATGGCATAAAATTTAAGCAGTGCGACATACCCCCCCTGACAGGTACAGAGAAAAAAAAGGACGTCACCGCTTTTGTCTTCTCAGCATACCCGAGATGTGCAGGAATTCGTAGGTCATGAGGCCTAGACCCCCAATTGTTGTAATGTGCTCTCAAAATGAACATTTTATTCAGACGTCTCCAATGGAACCGACTCATCTGGTAATCATGTATCGAATGCATGGTGCGACTGGGACGCCAACTCAGGAAAACACGATAGGCCCAGTAAGTCACCAATGTTTTACTCACTCAAATAGCTTTTGCAGATAAGCTTCGATCTCATCACAGTATTCAAATTTCTCCCAGCGTGTAACAAGTGTTATAAAGCATTCTTCAAGACTCTGGATGACCCATATTGTTACCAAGTACCTTGAATGTTTCTAGACATTCTGCGCATCATCTTTCAACTTTAAAGTCCAAATAATTTTAGCTCGGCTAATAATTCACCTTACCGAAGAATAAACTGCAATGAGTTATTAGCTAATATCTTGAAATTACTAGGAGATCACCAAAAACTAGTAGATAGTAATACTTTAATACATGAAAAGATTTAAAGCAGTTGATGGTAATGTTCTTCTTAAAGTAAAAGCATAATAATAATAAGTACCTGCAGTCTACTTTACATATGCCAAACTATAGCACAAATGACAAATAATTTTCTGCGTTATAACTAATGTCACTCTTCAATAACAAATATCTGAATGTTGGTTGTTGCTTGATAAACAATAACAATGAATCATTAAATACCTAAAAATCGCTAGCGCTTACTAAATCGAGTGTCACGTAGAGTATAATTAGAGAAACACAGTGAATGTAACAAGTGAGGCTAAAGTAATTAAAAATAAGATAATTCGATGACAAAAACTAAGAATGAAATAAAAAGTCTATTCATATCTTCAAAACTTATTAGAAATCACTTGATAGAGAAAAAATTCACTATTACTTCCTTTTTGCGCATATCCGTTCTTGCGTTCGAGCTCTTTACGCATTGATGTAACAACTTATTTTGAAATAGGAATCCTTTCTCATCATGAACACCCCATCAACCATGAAAAAGTAATTTCAAAACCCTCAACACCATTTCCACGGAAAAATTTCATCCCAAAATCAGGGGAACTAGCAAAATCAGCTTTATAATAATTAATGTTTATGAGGAAAATTTCACGGTTTTATTTTTCACAGATATTGAGACTCCTTTTTGATGAAATTATTGAATCTCACTCAAAAAAACCTTTGGAATATCAACACCCACTAATTCATCTATTGTGAAAGGAAAGTAGGAACTAAGTGAGACTGAGACAATCATAGACTAATTGGCATGATAAAAAGCTACCCCACCATTGGGAGTACCAGGTCCAACCCAGGTCCAAACAGGCTCGCAACTTGCTTCATCATAGGATTTAACTTGCTATTATTTTTGGTGATCTTCCAAGCCAGATTTTTGATATTGTAAACTGCTCCACCTCAACTACATTTAATTATGTATCTTGTGGAATTTGTGAATACTAAATTATTCCAAAATATTCTTTGAATCCCAATTCAGAAACCTTAAAATCACTAGGGGAACAAGAAAAGTCAAAATTGTTTTTTTACATTTCTCAAAATCACAGTATGTGTCCAGGTAACCCCAATCACAGTTTTCCTTTGATAAATTCTTTTCTCTAACAATTCTTCTATCATTTTTTTATTTTTCAAAACTCAAGGCTCTTTTGATTAAGATATTTTTCAAATAAGGACTTACCATCAGTTTCTCCCATTCAAAAAATGGAAAAAAATACTTCTTCTTCATCATTGATGTGTCTTGAAAGCTTAATTAATTGGGATTCACAGAAACTGGACACAGCTATTATAAGATGTGTCCATGAAATTGTTGATAATACTACTATTATTCAACAATACTACCACTGTTCTTATGAAATATCATCATAGAATTATTATAACCACAATTTAATTAATTAATTAATTAATTAATTAATTAATTCTTTTACTTTTTAGACAATAATAGTGAATATAACAGTAAGAAGTAATTGTCTTTAAGAACCAATTGCAAGGAGTATTTAAATGATAAAACTTCTTTATTGAAATAATAAAATTATTTTAATATATAATTATCTTTTGCAAGAAGAAATTATAATTAAAACTATTGAAGAAAACAATTACTAGAGGAAAGCTTTAAGAATTTAAGATAAATCACTCACTAATATTCAGTGAACCTTGGAAAGAATATGGTAGAGAGATTTGGTGGATAAACTGTGGATTTAGGGGATCAAAATTGATTTACAACAGTATTACAACAATATATAGCTGATTTCTATGATTTCATGTATTTCTGGATTGAGTCTGAAAGAATAAAACACTTAAGAAAAGTTGAACTAATGCTGACTTATTGGTAACAGAAGTATAATTGGATAATAAGATGATTTGGAAAAAACAGCAAGAGGAGGCCTCTTTTAAGTAAAAGACAGATCACAGAGGCACGAAATTGAGAAAACTGAAAAAAACAATGAGTGAGAAAACAATAATCCTTTTTAGTTTATTGATTTCATCATTTGTTGTCATGTAAGATTATCTTAATCACTTAATTAAAGCTTTTACATGACTATCAACCCATTTATGGCTGAGATGAAAAGGAGTGACAACTGTAAACTATCTTTTATTTAAAAGTAAATATTAATTTCTTAAAGCTATAAGTGTTATTGAAAATTGAATCACAAGTTGTATTTTCTGTAAATTTTTGAAGATTCAGTATTTCATGTTGAATCATCAAAAATTAACTATAAGTAAAATGTTTAAGTTTACTTATGAAACCAGAATTATTGTTTGTTTCTTTAAGATTCATACCATTCTCAATTGGTCTTTATAGCTTCAGAAACATTCATTAAGAATTGTATTTTTAAGAAATTTTTGAATTTTTTACCTCATTTCTACATAGAATTGCAAATATCACAGTATGGCAGGTTTCTATGAGGTAAATCTATAGATACTAGTCTAAAAAAGGTTTTGTTTACTCTTCTAGGGCTTAAGAATGGAAAATAATTGGGGATTGACATGGACAAAGGAGTATAAGTTGCTGTTTACCTCTCTGTCATATCAAAATAGTAGCTTGTTTGCATTTTTCTTACAATTTAATGAGATTTTAATTTGGTAACCAAGTTTCCAAAAGGTTTTAGTTTACTAATTGGGCCAAGATCAGCCATGGATCAAAGCTTTGGAGTTTTCCACGCTTCAGAGGCCTCAGAAGCTGGGTACCCTGGCTCTCATTGATGTCTTTTGTCCCCCTTGCCTATTTTTTACATCAAAATAGAACTTTAAGCTTAAAGTGAGATATCCACTATGGGTGTAACAAAAGTGCATGTAAGAATACCATAATATTAAGTTCCCAAAAAATGCATAACACCATTCTTAGTGTATATGTAACATGGGATATCTCACATTCCCATTATTTTGGTGTGAAATAGAGAAAAACAAAATTTTCCCAGATCTTTTATGTGGTATTGAAGTATTTTCCATATTACCAACTCAAAGAGTTGATTTGAGCTTATTGACTCTATGAAGGTACCCTAGGTGAATTTTTGTGTAGAATCCAAACCTGGCCTTAAATCCATGAATTTACTTACTCAATAAAAATTTATTCATCTTTTCTGAAATCAAAAATGATGAATTTTGAATATTTGCATGACTTATGGGTTATGCATAGTTCAGAATTTATTTTTAAGATAATTGTGGCCTATTTGGGTATTTAAAATATACCTCAAGGATCACATTCCCTCCCACCAAAAAATAAAATTGTACTACAATTTTATCAATGTATAATGAAGAGAAAGTCCCGAAAGGGGGCTAATGTCCATTTTCCAACCTCTTTCTATTACTCAGATCAAGTAATTAAAAGCACATTTATAGACATATTCAGGCTGGCCTTCTTTCATGTCTAAATCTTCTCAAGAGTTTATCTGAGTCAGGTATTTCTGATTCTGCTAGCCATTCATTTTCATGAAAAGATATTCTCTTTGATTTTTACCCCTAAGTCTCCTTTCTTTAATGACTTTCTTTATCTTTTTGTCTTCATGCTGTTCCACTGGTGGTACAGTCAAAGGAGTTGGATTCCTTAAAGGAAACAACTCTTTGTCAGTTGGTTGATAAGGCTTTATCAGGCTGAATGGAAAGGTGGGGTGTTTATTTTCCAATTTACCACTTAATTCCACTTGAACTTCATTGGTTCCATGTAAGGCAACAATAACAAAAGGTCCTACATAAGAATCTTTAAGTTTCTTTGGGCCTTTGATATTATTAAAATTCAAGGTTGAAAGTAGAACTAAGTCCCCTACTTTGAAGTCTGGTACTTTATGACACTTGTCCCATTTCTGTTTTGCATAGTCAAAAGCATCACCCATGCTTTTTTGCATGATGTTTCACTTTATCAAGCATCATTTTTAAGCCAGAAGCTGTAGGATGGATGTAAATTAGGCCTTTCGTCAGTATGTCTTTTGGGAGTCTTGGATTTAATTCTTTTTTCTAACATAGCAGGAGTCTGAAATTTGAAAGAATGAACTTATGTCTTATATGCCAATTCTAATGCTGGTATTAGAGTGAAATGGTCATGGGTAAAACCATATGAGTCTTTGAATTCTAATCCATAAGCACAGAATATCCTGATCATTTCCTCTAAAGTTTGAATCATTCTTTCTGCCAGCCCATCAGTTTGTGGGTGATATTTTGTAGAAAATGGTAACTTGGTCGCAAACAAAATATGAATATTGGTCCAAAGTTCAGATGTTAATTTGGGATCTCTGTCACTTATGATATTCTTAAATAACCTTGTATGAGAATTAACTGTATTCCATAGAAGAGCGTAATCGATAGCAGTGTCATCTTGATTACATGGTAAGAATATGGGTGTTTTTCTATATCTTTCTACAATTCCTAAACAAGCATTATAGCTTCTGTCACCACATGGAGGGAGTGCTGTGACCCAATCCATGTGAAAATCTTTCTCAGGGGATTTTGGTTCTGGAATATGAATCATAAGTCCAAATTCCTTGCCTGTACTGCTGTTTGCTTTTTTACATCTGTCACAGGTGTGGCAATATTCAATAGTTTCTTTTCTCCAAGATGGCAACCATGCTCAGTGTTTCACTTTCTGAAGTGTTTTGTCTTCTGAAAGGTTCCCAGAGTAGATTCTATCATGACATTCATGAAGAATTGTATTGATAAGTAATCTACTGCATAATATCATTACAACACTATTTTTGGTCCTGTGGTAGATTATTCCATCAAAGAAGTGAAATATCCCTTCAGAATTGGACGTTTTTTGTCACAACCATGGAAATTACACTCCTGGACTCCATTTGACATATCAGTGCCATATGAATCTTATGGAAATTTGGCCATATCCATAATCACTGGCCAAACTGGCCCTCTCATCTTTTTTTGGTCTTTTATGGTCATTTCACTCCTGGGGCCAACCTTGCCCCTTCACCATCATCAGGCCCTTCCTGGCCTTTCTCTGCTTTTTGGAACTCTTTTGTATTTTCCAGTCAACAGGGAAAATACAGCCCAAAAGGCTGTATTTGGCTTTTTTAAGCTTTAAATACAGTTTGCGCATTTTGGCTGTATTCGCTGTGTATGCCATTTTACAATGTATTATGGGAAACATGTCCAAAAGGCCATATCAGGCCTTTTGGGGCTTAATAGCCAGTTTTGTGCATTTTGTGCATTTCTGCGCATTTTGTGCATTTCTGTGCATTTTTCGCACTTTGCGCAAATACAGCTTTTAAGCTGTATTAGCTGTATCTGGCCAAAACCCCACAATTGCCAAATACCTCACAAGACACTTTTCATCTCTGAAGCCCCAAAACCCAAGTTTCACTCTTATCCTCCTGGCATCATTCCAAAGGACCTTTGGCCACATTCAACCTCCAATAACCAAAAATGACATAAATGGTGTTACACACTATTATGCACCTTTTTTCACCAGGAATTTAATGGTGCACAAATAAAATGGTTATTTAAGCTTTTTATTCAGGTCATTAAGGCAACACATCATCCAGAGGATTCATCGAGGCTCAATGACCAGTGTCAATCTCAAAAACCAATGTTTTCATCAAGCAATCATTGGCTATTCTCATTCACAGTATTCCTCCAAGGGAATACTGGAAATTTATTCTCAAGGGATATTCAAGAGGAAGTTCCAACACAAGCTGTCAAGTGTCAATGTTCCATCAATCCAACTTGGCAACCACATTCATTTCAATACAGTCTGGATTCAGCAAGACCTGTATTTCAATCATACATCATGGTAAAATCATTCAACACAGTTCATTTCCCAATCTGGAAAGGTATACACTCCATCAGACAATCAATACAGCTTCCAGTATTCAATACAGACCAGCTGCCAGCCTGAAGGAGTCAAGCTCTCAGCTTTTCACATATACCAGCTGCCTTCGACCCTCGGGGGTTTTCCCCCACTTAATTAATATATTTTGATTTTATTTTATCTTTATTTATCTTACCATTTTGTTAAGTGAATACTGATATCATTAAGTCAGTCATTTAGGAACTTTTATCTTTGCTTTCTTCACCTGTCAATGGATATTTGGTGGTCATATCCTTACTAATTACATTGTTCATTTTGGCAGGTTGAAACAGTGATTAAGGACTGACTTGGTTGGCGCTTTGGCCATTTGACTTCTCATTTCTCATATTGCATCTCATCTTTGTACTTGCATTCTTTTTAGAGAAACTCAACTCTTATTTTTATTTTATTTATTCTTTTGGAGTCTTCCAAGTGAGTTCTCTGATTTCTGAGTTCCGGCCACTCTTGTTTTTCTGTCCAAGAGCCCCTGTGACATTATATTAATTAACCCTTCATTTATTTTCATTCTGTTCATTCTTTCTTTATAATTTCATTCACTCATTTCATTGAAATTATGACTTTCTAATTCTTATGAGCTTTATGATTTGTTGTCACCTCTAAATTTTCTCTCATTCATTCTTCATTTTGAAAATTGGAAGCTGACCCAATTTTTTTTGTTTCTCTTTTAAATCTTATTCAAATAATCAAACTCTTAATTCATTCATAATTCAGGCTTAATCTCAATTTTCATTTGATTTTCAAATTTTTCATCAAGTTATTCAGACACTGTCACAGGGGCTCTTGGAAGGAAAACAAGATTGGCATGGCACTCAGGAATCAAGAACTCACTTTGAAGGCTCCAAAAGGATAAAAGAGATATAGCAGAATGAATTTCTTTAAGAAGGATAAGAGTAAGAGTAAGGACAAGTATGTCAAAGATAAGAAAGAGTGAGTGAGGCCAATGGACAGAGAAATAAGAAGACCAAAAGCCAAGAAGCCAACCAAGTGAATCCCCAATTCACTGTTTCAACCTTCCAGAAAATGAAATGGAATTAGTAAAGGATATGACCACCAATATCCACTGACAGGCAAAGAAGAAAGGTGCAAATGACTGACCTAAGAATATCAGTATTTAATTTAATAAGGTAAAAGAAAATAAGGATAAAAATAAATCCAATATATTAATTGACTGGGGAAAAAGTCCCCAGGTGATGAAAGGTGGCCAGTATATGTGAAAAACTGAGAGGCTGATCCTGGAAGGTGAATAATCTGGCTGTATTGTCTGAATTGGGTCAATACAGTTCTGGCCATCTGGAGAATTGAACTGTGTGATTGAATTCCACAGTGGAATATGAATTGGCCCAATTGGGCCAGGGACATACAGGTATAATTGATTGCTGCCTGTATGGACCAATTGAGTTGTCCAAGGAGTATTGAGGTACTTGCTGCCTTGACAACTAATTGAATGATGAATAACCTCTCAGAATGGCCCTTGGAATAATCCTGAAATAATTGACAGCCCAACTCCTGCAGAGCGAGGTGGTTGGGGTCCTTGAATAGTCTTCTGATAGCCACCATAGATTGCCAGACTGATGAGCTGAAGAGTCCTCCTTTGAAATGGGCGTTGGATTTTGGGACCTTGATTTCTAATCATTGAATTGCTGAGCAAAAATGGTGCATAATGGTATATAATACCATATATGCACCACTCCTGCAACCTTGAGTACGGGATGCATGGAGGAATGGGAAAATCCCCCTTGAGCTGAGGGGAAGGATTGCTGAGCTGATCTGGTGGCCTCTGGTGGTTACCAGAGGCCATGGGCTGAAAATTGGTCCATGGTGATCCTTAGCCAAAATGGGTCCTGAGGGTCTTCATGGCCATTTTGGGCCAAAAATGTCTCAGGTAAGCCCACCTGGCCTTGAGAGCTAGTGGGATGCCCCCTTTGGCCCCTTTTGGTCTCATTGTATTAGGCCAAAAGAGGCCTGATTAGCCCACAGACTGCAGTACATGGTCTACGGACTGTAGGGGGCCTAAATGGCCCCAAAAGGCCATTTAGGCTCTAGACCCACTAATGAAAGGGGTTGGCCCAAGACTGATGGTTATGGATAGGGGGCCCAGAACCCCCTAGGAGACAAAAGGACACCCTCAGGCCCAAAAAAAAGATAGATCCCTGGGAGGCCAATGATGGCAGGATATGGCCTGAGGCCATAATTGGCCAGGGAAGGGTGACAAGGCCAAAGGGCCATAGAACACCAAAGGGGGCCGATTTTCCATAAAAGATATGGTGTGGCCAATTGGCCCCAACTTGGTCCCAGGCTAAATTGCCACAACACCCCTGGAGGAGGGTCATTACTCATGGTTGTGACATTACCCCCCTACCTTGAATTGTGAGCTCCTGAGCACCAAGATAAGGTAAGAGCATGTTGAGGCTGTTGAGATGGATTGGGCACAGGGATTCCACAGGTATTGATTCTTGAAAAGAAAATCTTGAGCTGATACTGATGATGGCATATGAGATGGGGTTGACTTGCTCTTCTCTTGACATTTGGCTTTGAAAATGTTGACAGATTGATTTTGCGTAAACGTTTGTCATTATTGATTATAATAAAGAAATTTTCAAGGAAATATAAATAAAGGAAATGAAAAAAAAGAAAGAAAATTTTGAGGAGGATTCCAATCTTCATCACAGATTTTGACATTTGATTTTGAAAGTGGCCAAGGACCTGGAAAACAGAATTTGATGCCAGGTGCTCACAGAGTGGCCAAGGTGATGTTTTGAAAGATTGTAGACCCCTCAAGGAAGTGCACACCAGGAGTGGAACTTGCTTTTGGTAGTTACCACTCCCGCCAGTGCCAGAAATAAAGAAAAATCTTGTTAAAGGAATGTGTTGAATGGATAATGTCCTGGAAAGGAAATAAGAAAAGGAATGGTTCATTTACCCAAGTGTAAATGGTCATAAATTGGAATTGATGTTGAAGCCAGGCCAGAGATCTGTATCCAAATTGCAAAATGCTCACGGAATGGTCAAGGTGATACTGACAACAAAGAAGAGTAGAATACCCCTAAAGGTGCATACCAGGGGTGGGACTTACGTTTGGTAATTCCTCTCCCACCAAGCACCATAGAGAACCAAGATGTTGAAGAATTGGGTCCTGGCTTGTCAGGATATAAAAAATGAAAGGCTTTGATGAGTTCAGGAAAATTCTTCAGGCTTTCAGTTAGTTCCCAAGTGGATTTTTCTGAGTCTTGGGTGAAACCTTTCCTTTCCACAAGATACCATAATTTTCCTCTCCTGAGCTTTGAATCCAGTATTTGGGAGACTTCCCATTCCTCTTCTTTTCAATGATGATTGGAGGAGGAGGCTCGTGATGCGGATTTGGGATTGTTGATGTCTTGACTGGTTCCAAGGGGGAAATATGGAAGACTGGGTGGATGGATTTCCATTGAGATGGAGTCTTGAGGTGGTAAGCATAAGTAATGACTTTCTTTGAGATTGGAAAAGGACCCAACCATCTTTCAGAAAGTTTGTTGGTGGATCTAGTTGATTTGATTTTCTTGGAGGAAAGCCATACCATGTCACCAGGATTGAAATCAGGTGGACCTGCTCTACTTTTATCTGCATACCTCTTAAATGGGTTTATGGCAGCTTCAAGTTCTCTCTTGACATCTTGCTGTACTGATTGGATTTTTGTTGATAACTTTCCAGAAGGATTGTCTTGAGATATGTGAACTGAATCAAATTGTGGATCTCTTCCATAAACAGTGAAAAACAGAAATTGCTTGGTTGAAGAGTGGTCAGAATTATTGTAGGCACATTCAGCCAGAGGTAGCCAAGTGTTCCAATCATCTTGATGATAACTGACATACATACAAAGATACTTTCCTAATATCTGATCTGATTTACCCTCTCTTTCTGTCCAACAGATTCTGGATGGTAAGCAGTTGAAAGATCTCTTGAAATCTTGAGCTGCTGATGAAGATTGGTCCAGAAGGAAGAAAAATAAAGAGGACCTCTATCCCTGACAATGCTTGAAGGAAGCCCATTCTTTGAAAAGATATTCTTGATGAATAAATGGGCCAAATCTAGTGAAGTGATTGAAGACATTGTTGGAATGAAAACTGCTATTTTTGAGAATCTGTCCACTATGAAAAGGATTGAGTCAAACGAATTGTACAGTGGCAATTGCGTGATGGAATCCATTGAAAGACAAATCCAAGGACCATTTTGAATTGGAAGAGGTTTGAGAAGTCTAAACTTCTTATGATGAATATTCTTTTTTCTTGAACACTGTTGACAGGATGAGACATAATCCTTGATAAATTGAGTCATGCCAGACCAGTGGAAATCCCGCTTAACAAGTTTGAGAGTCTTCTCTTGGCCAGGGTGTCCAGCTAGAGGAGAGTCATGATGCTGTTGAAGAATGCTGAGCTGGATTGTGGGGTCATTTGGGACCACCACCCGATCTTTGAATAGAAGAAGTTGGGAAGAGGGATCGAGAGAATCACCCTGAACCAATATACCTTTGCCCCATTCCTGAAGGATACTTGTGTACTGAGAATCTTGCCATAACGTCTTCTGAATTGATTCAATCAAATTTGAGAAATATTCCACCTTGACTGCAAAATATCTTGAGGGTTGAACTTCATCTTGCTTAATGAGTTGTTAAAAGTTCATTGGATTCTTGCTGATGAAATCCTCCCCCGTTCCGGATAAACGTCCTCCCAACGTGATAAGGCGTCTGGAAGAGTAGCTAGGCGGCCAGGGCGGTAAGTGATTGATAAATGAAATTCAGAAAGGAATTCAGCCCAGCGGGCTTGACAGTGGGTGAGAACTTTGGAAGACATGAAGTATTGCAGGGAAATGTGATCGGTGAGAGATTCAAAAGGGGAAGAAAGAGACAGAAGAAAAGCCCTCCAGCACTTGAGAGCCCAGACTATGCCAAGGAGCTCCTTGCCATGAATATCATAGTTGAGGTCAGCTGGTATAAGCTTGCGGCTTTTGAATGCAATGGGATGTTTTCCTGAGTCAGAAACCTGACTCAGTACAGCATCCAAGGCATAATTGAATGCATCCGTCTCTACAATGGTGGGTAGAGAAAGATTGAAATGGGAAAGGATTGGAGCGGTGGTGAAAGCCTCTTTGAGTTGGTGGAGCTGACTGAGAGATTCCTCATTGAGGGGAAAACATGAATCTTTCTTGAGGAAACGGGTGAGTGAACTGATCTTCTTTGAACAATTCTTGATGAAATGGAAGTAGAAATTGGCAAAGCCAAGGAATCATTGAAGAGCCTTGAGATTTCTTGGAGGAAGCCAGTTGAGAATCTGCTGGACTTTTGCTTGGTCCATCTTGAGGCCTTCAGAAGAAACAACATAACCAAGATATTCTACACTAGAAAAATGAAAAAGGCACTTTGAAGCCTTAGCAAAGAGGTTATTGACTCTGAGTCTGGAAGGAACAGTGGACACATGGGTTACATGTTCTTCCTCAGATTTGGCAAAGACCATAATGTCATCCAAAGAAGCCACAACATAAACAACAAGAAGATCTTGGAAGATATCATTGTCAAGATTTTGAAAGGAGGCAGGAGCATTGGTGAGCCCAAAAGGCTTAACCAAATACTCAAAACTGCCATATTTAGTTCTAAAAGCTGTCAAATGTTCATCACCCTCCTTGATTCTGAGAAGGTTATATGCACCACACAAATCAATCTTGGAGAATATAGAAGAACCATTAAAAAAATTGAGAAGCTGATTCATAGGAGGAACAGGATACTTGTTCTTCCTAGTAACAGCATTGAGTTTGTGGTAATCAACACACATACAGAGGTCACCATCTTTCTTTTTGACAAAGAGGACATGTGCTCCTGTTGAAGAGGAGCTTGGCCGGATGAGAACTTTCTCTCCATTCTCTGAAATGTAGGCCCTGAGTGTATCTGACTCTTGGTTTGATAGAGAGTAGATCACCCAACTGGAGGTAGAGACCCCTCCAGCTCAATATGATGATCACAGGAACGGTGAGGCGTACGTTTCTCTGCTTTCATCTTTGAGAATACATCCAAGTACTGGTGATAAGTAGAGGGAACAACCTTCATCACAGTTTCTATTTCTTCTGCCTCTTCCTCTTAATCCCACAACTCCTCCAGGGAGTCATGATAAGATGAAGATGGAAGGTTCATATTCACAAATAAGGGATGAAGTGAAGATACAGAATTATCTTCTCAAACATCTTGAATCTCTGTGAAGACTTCATCTCTAGATGATAGTAATGTGTCAGGATGATACTATGATAAAGGTATAACTAGGCTAATTACAACTTTAACTGTGTATGTGACACGGCAAAAAATGATTTAAAAAGGTTTATAAAGGAGTTATAATAAGATAAAAGGGTTCTACTATTGAGAAATAGTGGTGGTGAGCGCTATTGAGAACCCTGGGTGCAGGCTTTATCTGTTGGATTACAATAATAAAGTCTACAATAATTAAGATTATAATTATACCAGATTATTTAACCAAGAGTAAAACTGTTTTTGACAGTTTACTATGTAGGTTATTCAAGAGCAGGATGAGGAAAGGTTTTTGGCTGTGAAAAGCCCTCCTTTTATCCTGAAATTGAGGTGGAAAGGCTGCTAGACCTTTCCACGTAGAGGAAGTGAAGATTTTTCACTCTCCAGGACTGGCTTGTGGTTTGCAAACAGCCTGTATACCCTGTATTGGGCTCAGATGTGGTTTTGAAACCACATCTGGGCAGTTTTCACCAATACAGGGTGAAAATTTTCATCTGGGGACCTCACAGCCTGATTCTGACGTGTATGACGCGTAGAATGCTGTACAGAAACTGTATGGGACCCCAGTATTGACTGACATATGAGGTATTGAAGTAAAAACATGCTTCTTCGTCTATTTGACACCTCATATTCATGGTTATGGGATATTATCCCATGGTAAGGCTGTATCTGACAGCAGGTGGGATTTTGACCTTACAATGGCCATAACTCTGTCAGTTTTTGAGATATCAAGCTCAAAGTTGGTTCATTGAATAGCACTGTATGTGCTCTACACAATGGTACCCAACCTGACATGGTTATCATTAAATATGACAAAGTTATCCCATGTACAAGTATTTTTGTACATTGGCGTGGTCTGGTCAAAAGCTGTATTAAGCTTGTTTGGCCAATAACTTCTGTTGTAGTTGAGTTATGAGGAAATGTATGGCACCATCAGATAGCCCTGATTGTGCTCTTTCCAAAAAGACCCCACTTTAGGTATCTCACACTAAAACTGTAAAAGTTAGATGAGAGGTGAATGTTTTGTGCACCCTTATTTGGTCTGAATTTGACCATAACTCAAGTAATACTGGTGCTAGCTCAGTTTGGCTGGTACCATTGGATAGACCTGGCTTAGAGCTTCATTTTGAATACCCATTTGATGGGGTTAAGCCTCTCCTTCTAGATTTTAGATGAGAGGTGAAAGTTAAGGTTTATGCTCAGCAATCACTTTGAGCAGAAATAACTTTGTTATTTCTTGTCCTATGGTGATGGGACTTATATTTTCAGGAAGAGGTGAGTTTCTTCTTTCCTTTGATACCTTTTGAGCCAATTTGGCTCAGTTCCATGTTTTGGTGGTATTTTGGCTATACCATTGGTTTATGGTATTTTGGCTGTCATGCTTGTGCTCTGGTTTTGAGTCACAGGCTGACATACCCTCCCTCTAAAAAAGGCTCATCATTGATGAGACTGTTCAGTCCTCCTAGAGGCTCTGAATCTCCTTAAATGGAGGTTCCCATCTGGTATGGCATCCTCTGCCAACCATTTGTCTTTGTCAGCTGTCTGGTTCTTGAATCTGACTAGGTATTGTCTCTGATCCCTCCCATTAAGTCTGATTTTTCTGGCCCTGATGATTTTACTCACAGGTCCAGGAGAGTCTTCTACTTCCACTATTTCTGGTGGAGTGATGTTTTCCTTCCTGGAGGGGAATTTATCCTCCTCTGTTTGGAAGTATGGTTTGACCAGGCTCACTGGAGAGACTGGGTGTTTCCTAGAAAACTCCTCAGTGAGCTTGACTTCTACTGCATTCTTCCCTATCAACTTAATGATAGTGAAGGGCCCTACAAATGAGTCTCTCATTTTCTTAGGTCCTTTGAGATTGTTGAAGTTCAGTGTAGACACTAGCACCTGGTCCCCTTCCTTGAAGTCAGGTTCCATATGTGATTTGTCCCACCTTTGCTTATTATACTCTTTGGCCTCAGCTATGCATTTGGCAGCAGTATCACAGGCTTTCTTCCACATATCATGGAAGTCCTTGGCTGTGGGGTGGATGGTCAGAAGATTTTTCTTCAAGTGATCCACAGGTAAAAGGGGATTCCACCCTTTCTCTACCAGTGCAGGTGTTTTTCCTGTGGTAGAGTGCTGGCTTGTATTATAAGCCAGTTGGACTGCTGGTAAGAGGGTGACCCAATCATGGGTATATCTCTCATGGTCCTTGTATTCCATGCCATAGGCACAGAACCTCCTGAGGATGTCCTCCATTGTTTGGATCATCCTCTCAGCTAGGCCATCTGTTTGTGGATGGTAAGCTGTAGAAAAAGCAAGTTTGGTGCCTAGCATGTCATATAGATTGGTCCAAAATTCAGATGTGAATTTTGGGTCCCTGTCACTAATTATGATCTTAGGGACTCCACAGGTGGATATGATGTTATTCCAAAAAAACAGAGCAGTGTCCATGGCTGTGTACTCTTTATGGCATGGTAGACATCTCATGCTCTTGCTGAACCTATCAACTATGATTAAGCAGGCATTGTAGTTTTCTTTGCCTCCTGGGACAAGTCCTGTGACCCAGTCCATGTTGATGGTTTCCCATGGGTGCTTGGGTTCTTCTATGTGTTGAAGCAACCCATATTTCTTCCCATGCTTTCTATTTGCCTTTTGGCATCTTTCACAAGTGTTGATGTATTTACTCAACTCTTGCTCCCACTTGGGCCACCAAGCTGTGCTTGCTACCCTCTCTTTAGTCCTGTCCTCACTCATGTGTCCCATGTAGGGGCAGTCATGGCATTCCTGCAGGATTAAAGAGATGTGGTCTCTGTCTATCACTGTGAGTGCACTGGTGTGCTTTTCTCTGTGATAAATCAGGCCATCTATAAGGAAAAATCTATTGTCCTTATAGGCCCTCAACCAGGGTTCCTCCAGCTGGGTTTCCAGTTCTGGGCTCCTGTGTTTTTTGTTGAAGGAGTTGGAGTAGTATGCTACACTGTTTGTGTTTAGCATAGGATTTCAGTACTGCATTGAAAAATTCATTGTGCAATTCTGAGGAGCTTATTCCCAGTATGGGGGTTTCTGTCCCTTCTGAATCAGTGTTTCCACTGTCAAGGGTACCACTCCCTGGTGCCCATTCAGAGAATCTGAAGTTCTTTTTCCTATTTATTTCCATAAAATGGATAGGAATTCTTGCAGCAACTTCAGGGTCATAAGCTGGATTGCTTTTGACATTGTCCAGTGGCCATCTGCTAAGGCCATCTGCATTGGTATGGCTTTTACCTTCCTTGTATATGATGGTCATGTTCCCTCTATACTCCTGGATGGCTATTTGCCATCTCAGCATGTGTCTATTAGTGGTCTTCATGTTTAGTAAAGACTTCAAGGCTGTGCAGTCTGTGTAGACTTCAAAGACTGCACCGTCCAAATAATAATGGAGTTTTTCTAGAGCCCAGACTAGACATAGACATTCTGTCTGGGTGGCCCCATACCTGGCTTCTGAATCTTTCAGCTGCCTGGAGATGTAACATATTACACCTTCTCTTGGTTCACCATCCACAATTTGTCTTTGGTGAAGGGCTGCTCCCAAGCCTTGGCTGCATGCTGCATCTATATATAACTTGAATGGTAGTTCAAAGTCAGGCAAGATGAGCACAGGTGCATTTGTGAGTTCATATTTGATCCTCTCATATGCATCCCTCCTTTCCTTGGTTATTTCAAAAACTACATCCTTTGAGCATAACTTGTATAGGCTACTAGTTATGTGAGCAAAGTTTTTGATGTGGTTTCTGTAGTAGCTAGCAAATCCAAGGAAAGATTGCATCTCTTTGATGTTCTTTGGTACTGGCTTTTGCAGTACTGCTGCTACTCTGTTCTGGTCAATTGCAAGACTAAGGCCTGAGGCTTTGTGTCCTAGAGCTAGTAGCTCTTGTTGGCCAAAATTACACTTTTTAAGTGTAATTTTCAGATTGATGGGTGTACATTTACTTAGCACTCTGTCTATGTATTGTACATGGTCTTCCCATGTCTCTGAGTATATAATGATATCATCAATATATACTACCATCCAACCTTCCATTATTTCTTCTTGAAATATGGTGTCCATCATCCTTTGGAAGTGGGCTGGTGCATTCTTGATGCCAAATGGCATCCTGGTGTACTCATATATGGACATATGGCATATTATTCTGAGTAATTTCATGGAGTTTGGTTTGAATCCATTTTGGTGGAAGCCCTTCATACAATCCATCTTGGTTATGTATTTGGCTTTGGCCAATTTATCCAAGGCATGAGGTATCCTTGGTATAGGATACCTGTCTGCTTTTGTGTAGTTGTTCAGGGCTCTGAAGTCTCCACACAATCTAGACTTGCCATCATGCCAGGTGATCAGGACAGGAGTGGTGATTTCCACTATTTCATTATGTCCAATCTTCCTAATGACATCCATGTCCAGGAGTTCATTGATATGTTTCTCAATCTCTTTCCTGGTCTCCAGACTTGCTGGGTAAGGAGGTCTCCTTAACATGGGTGGATAAGGCCTTTCTACATCCAGATATAGCTCTATATCATGGCCTTTGATCTTGCCCAATGGTTCTTAACCAATGGCAAATGATGGTCTATTCTTCCTCAGCATCTTCAGTAAACTTAGCTTTTGTTTACTGGTGAGGGTAGTGCTAAACTGTCCCTCTCTGAATTCTTTCAGAAGTTCTTCCAGTGGGTCCTGAGAAGATATCTGGTATATATCAAGAGAAAATTTCTTTTCCTTATTAGTACCAATGGTAATATGCCTATTTTTACTGTTGTAAATATCTATGCCATACATCCTCTGGTAATCTGTTCCCAGTAAAAACCCTTGGATGTGGGCATCTTCAAGCACTACAAACTCTGGGTTGAGTCTGATATTACCTTTTCTGTGGGGTATAATTATCTCTTTGATAATTTTCCCAATAGAGGTCATCTTTCCAGATGCACTCTTAAAGTTCTTTGCCCTGGTGGGCAAGAGTTCTTTTTCCCAGTTTGGGAAGTGGTTATCCAGATAATTTCTGGCCACTATGGAGCAGTGTGCTCCACTGTCAATGATCAGTGGGTGCTGAGCATTGTCAATACATACAGTCATTTTTGTGGCTGTTCCATGTATGTATGCCATTCCTTTGGTTGGTGTAACCAGGAATGTTTGTGCATCTTGTGTATGTTTACACAAATTCTTGTTGGCAGTGTCTTGTGGCATGCCTGCTTCCAACTGTATATCCTGGATTTCTAGTGGGGTTTCCTCTTGGTATTCCACTAGAAGTTCCTCTCTTGGGTCTTGATCATCATCAGATAGTTCTCTGATGGCATCTCCCATAGAGTCTGATTCAGAATCCTCTGTTGGAGGTTCTTCTTCAGGGACTTTTTCTATAGCATAGACTTTCTTCTTTGCTTTTGGACAGTTGTTGGCATAGTGGTCTGTTGAACCACAATTGTGACAAGAATTCTTCTTCTTTGCCACTTCTGCCACTCTTTCTCTGGGTTTGTCTTTAAACTCCACCCTGAAAGGTTGTTTCTCTTTGAAACTACTGCTTCTATATGGGGTGAATTTCCCTATATTAGTCCTTTTCCTTATGTCTTGTAAGGTATTGGCTATATCATCTAGAGTGCAATTTTGGTTGCATATGCACTTTACTGCATGCTCTAGTTCTCCTGGCAGTTGTGTCAGAAGTTTATGATTCCTCATTTGAATGTTCATTTGGGGATCAATGGCTTTAAGTCTTTTAGACTGTCTAAGACACCACTCATATGGATCTTTGTCCACAGAGTATTTGTCATTTTCAAATGACATGGTCTTTTGCCATATCCAAGTTCCATTACTGTACTTTTGGATTATTTGACTCTTCCACCATGGCCAATTTCTTCTGCCATGGATTTCTTTCATTTCAGTGTACCATATACTTGCATGACCTTTAAATGCAGTATTCAGTCTAGCAGTAATCCAGTAATCTGGTATGCTTGGTACATCAATGAAGTGTCCATCAATATAATCTATGAGTTCCATATGATCATATTCTCCCGATCCAGAGAATTTGGGCCAGTTTGAGGCCTCAGGAAGCTGTTTCAAGGCTTCCTTCTCTGAATAAGACATGCCATCTCCATCCTGGTATTGTGATGGAGATCTTGCCTTATTCAACAACATGGCATCTGGTTTGATGTCATCTGGTTGATATGGATTCTCCATAGCTTGGCCTTGTGGTTGGGGCTTTAAGCTATGGTAGGCATCAAACAATTTGTTGATGTCTTGGTTCAGACACTCCCTGTCCCTGCTACTATGGTGTTGTTCTTCAGAGACTTGATTCAGTCTCTTGTTGGTTTCTTCAGAGGCTTTGCTCAGTTGAGCATATCCTTCCTGAAGGTTTTTAACTATCTGCTCCAATGAGGCTTGAGTTTTTCTCATCCTCTCTTGGGCAGCTGCA
The DNA here is from genome assembly GCA_023105745.1 of Austropuccinia psidii. Taxonomy (NCBI): domain Eukaryota; kingdom Fungi; phylum Basidiomycota; class Pucciniomycetes; order Pucciniales; family Sphaerophragmiaceae; genus Austropuccinia; species Austropuccinia psidii. The sequence goes on from JALGQZ010000001.1 coordinate 11,103,152, forward strand.
AATTCTGTAGCCTGCTTTGCAGATTGCTCAGCATATTGGGACATTTGTAACCACAGTGTGTCACTGTTGATGTTACTCTCAGATGTGATAATGTTATTTTCAGTCTGAGTGGGGGTAATGTTTCTATTACTAGGACTACTAATTCTAGAGTGGTTTACAACTACTTCTGGTTCTTGTGTACTTCTTTTACCAAATCTAACAGCTTCTGGATCATGGGGTCTGACTCTTTCCTCCTCTGGTTGAAGGAGGCTTTGTTCTTGCCCTTGTTGCCTTTTCTTCTCATGGAAACTTCCTGGAATTGTGAAGAATGGTGACTCTTGGCCACTGATCTGCTGGTTTCTGAATGGTGTGAAGCCACTGGAGAGCTGATTTGGCATGCTCCTTGTGAACCTGAAGGAATCTGAGTAGGCCCTGTCTGGGTTAACTGTTCTTCTATAGCTTGGATAGTGGCTTGATTCTCCCTTATCCTCTGTGCCCTTGCCTCCAGGAGTCTGTGCTGCCTGGTAGGATTCCAACCCTTGGTGATTACCATAAGGTCTTTGAAGTCTATCTCTTTGAGACAGATCTTCTGGCAACTTGATCCCAGTTCTTCCCAGTGAGTTGCTAGGTTGAACCTCTTGTTGTCCATGCTCCATTGAAACAAATCTTTGAGGAGTTGGTGTATTTGAAGAACTTGATCCATATCCTTCCAGTCCTCTGGTTTGAGGTTTCTGTTGAATTGGAGTGTGAATGGCAAGGTTGATATTATCTCCCTCATTGTTTTGCCATCCACCACTGTGTCCAATGTGTCTTCTTTCAGGTCTTCTGGTTCTAGACATTCCTGCTCTATCCTCTGGCTGGTTCCTTTGGAAGCCAAGGTCTCTGAGGTATGCAGGGGACATATCAGTGTTTGCAAGCAGTCAAAAACTTTATTTTCTTAGGGTATTTACCTTTGACTGTGCCTTGTACAAATTTGTTATCTGCTGATTTGGGCAGTTTGCCTTTGGAGGTTACAACTGGGTTAATAATTGTAATCTTCCCTGTACAAGTGGTTAAGGTTGGTTTACCTTGTATTGAAGCAGAGTTTCGTGGTTTTCTACTCCTCTGAGTGGCTATTGGTGTCCACTTCTTGGCTGTAATGAGGCCTTCACTAAGCCTTTTTCCTTTACCCTTGCTGCCCTCTGGTTCTGAGGGTGTCACTGGTGTGTTGGCCTGTGACTGGGTTTCAAGTGGGATGTAGTTTTCTTCCACTGAATCAAAACAGGAAAAAGAGGGCTTATGTCAGTTAAGACTTCTTAAAAGGCTGGTTTTGCACGTCTAAGAATGGCCTCTGGGCTTGTATATTATTACATTATGCCCTTGTATAATGACAATGTAATTGAATTAACAATTTCACGTCAAAAATACAGCTTATGGTGTCCTGTCACACTGTTTGTGTGTCAGTATCCCTCAGATACACTTGTGGTTTGCAAGTGTATTCTGTAAAAGTGGTTTGTATACAAGTGTTATTGAATTAACAATACACTTGACCACGCCTCAACTGATGGTTTTTCAGTCAGAGGTGTCCTTATTCAGTCAAGAATACAGGACTTTTATTAGTGGCTTATGTGTTTTTATATGCAAAACACGCCAAAAATGATAAATTACTGTGGGTATTAACCATGTAAAAGTACTCTTAGAATATGAGTATATGTAAAAAAAAGGTAAAAATATATAAAATATATATTTTTAAACAGAAATTACGCCTAAAAATGATAATACAATGTGTTAATAAGTCATGAAAAAGAGAAAAGACTTGCTTGTAAGGTCCAAAAAAGGTCAAAAAACACGGCCAGGCCCCCAAAATGTCAGGATGATACTATGATAAAGGTATAACTAGGCTAATTACAACTTTAACTGTGTATGTGACACGGCAAAAAATGATTTAAAAAGGTTTATAAAGGAGTTATAATAAGATAAAAGGGTTCTACTATTGAGAAATAGTGGTGGTGAGCGCTGTTGAGAACCCTGGGTGCAGGCTTTATCTGTTGTATTACAATAATAAAGTCTATAATAATTAAGATTATAATTATACCTGATTATTTAACCAAGAGTAAAACTGTTTTTGACAGTTTACTACGTAGGTTATTCAAGAGCAGGATGAGGAAAGGTTTTTGGCTGTGAAAAGCCCTCCTTTTATCCTGAAATTGAGGTGGAAAGGCTGCTAGACCTTTCCACGTAGAGGAAGTGAAGATTTTTCACTCTCCAGGACTGGCTTGTGGTTTGCAAACAGCCTTTATACCCGGTATTGGGCTCAGATGTGGTTTTGAAACCACATCTGGGCAGTTTTCACCAATACAGGGTGAAAATTTTCATCTGGGGACCTCACAGCCTGATTCTGACGTGTATGACGCGTAGAATGCTGTACAGAAACTGTATGGGACCCCAGTATTGACTGACATATGAGGTATTGAAGTAAAAACATGCTTCTTCATCTATTTGACACCTCATATTCATGGTTATGGGATATTATCACATGGTAAGGCTGTATCTGACAGCAGGTGGGATTTTGACCTTAAAATGGCCATAGCTCTGTCAGTTTTTGAGATATCAAGCTCAACGTTGGTTCATTGAATAGCCCTGTATGTGCTCTACACAATGGTACCCAACTTGACATGGCTATCATTAAATATGACAAAGTTATCCCATGTACAAGTATTTTTGTACATTGGCGTGGTCTGGTCAAAAGCTGTATTAAGCTTGTTTGGCCAATAACTTCTGTTGTAGTTGAGTTATGAGGAAATGGATGGCACCATCAGATAGCCCTGATTGTGCTCTTTCCAAAAAGACCCCACTTTAGGTATCTCACACTAAAACTGTAAAAGTTAGATGAGAGGTGAATATTTTGTTCACCCTTATTTGGTCTGAATTTGACCATAACTCAAGTAATACTGGTGCTAGCTCAGTTTGGCTGGTACCATTGGATAGCTCTGGCTTAGAGCTTCATTTTGAATACCCATTTGATGGGGTTAAGCCTCTCCTTCTAGATTTTAGATGAGAGGTGAAAATTAAGGTTTATGCTCAGCAATAACTTTGAGCAGGAATAACTTTGTTATTTCTTGTCCTATGGTGATGGGACTTATATTTTCAGGAAGAGGTGAGTTTCCTCTTTCTTTTGATACCTTTTGAGCTAATTTGGCTCAGCTCCATGTTTTGGTGGTATTTTGGCTATACCATTGGTTTATGGTATTTCGGTTGTCATGCTTGTGCTCTGGTTTTGAGTCACAGGCTGACATAATGACTGATGGGAATTAAGAGAAGGAATATGGACAGAAGATGGAATTGATGGTGTTCTAGAATCACCAACCAGAGCTGCACATGATTTGGCAGAAGAAAAGTCATTACTGAAAGTATTGAAAGGATCATAATAGTCCTTTTGATCAGCATTAAAGCTTAGCAGACCTTGCTTCCAATCAATAGAAGGATTAAAATGATTGCAAAAGTCAAAGCCCAATATGAGGTCTTCTCCCTTGGGAGTATTAATGACTAAAAATTCCCATTCCAAGCTTGGGAAGGAAGGGAGCTCAACCATATACTTAGTATGGTGAGTCACAAATAAAGACGGGGACTCAGAAGAGTCCAAAATGATAAGAGGAATCTTCTCTGGGAGTTCTGACATGGTCAATGAGTACTTGTGAACAAACTGCTTTGCAATAAATGAGTTGGTAGCACCAGAATCAATGAGAATACTGTAAAACACATCTGAAAGAGAAGAAAAAACAAAAAACTTTAAAGAATTCTTGACACCAGTATTCAGAATGAACATTTTGCTCTGGAAGGAAAACAGTGAAGAACATTGAACACAACATGATCTTCACTCAGGCTTTTCCCTGGCTGGGAACATTGCTGGAGTATTTGGTAAGCTTGTTTTGAGGCCTTTTAAAACAGGACTAAAGACTATGCATCCCGCCACAATAGGTAGATAAGCCCTCCTTTATTCTTCCTCCTTTTTCACAATTAATTAAATTGAAGTCTTTATTAAACAAAGAAGAATGGGGCTTGTCCCTCTTCTGAAAATTCCTCTTCTTATTATGACTTGAATTTGAAGAATTTTGAGGATGAGAAGAATTTGACCTTGAGGCTTCAGGCTTCTCCTCTTGATGATGATTATTATCCTTTCGCCTCTCATGGTACCTGGTATCAAGCTCCAGGGTAATATCCATTAAGTCTTGAAGAGAATCAATATTTGAAGGATGGGAGGCCAATTGATCCAGAATCCTGGAGGCCAACCCTCTCCTGAAATGATAAATGAGAGCCCTTTCACCCCAATCCCTGATTCTTGACACTAAGCTTCTAAAATCAGCAATGTATAAAGATACATGCCCACCTTCTTTCATTCTCAAAGAATCCAACTCTTCTTTAGCTTTTCTGACTTCATTCTAGTCACCAAATAAAGTGAAGAGTTTAGATTCAAATAATTTCCAAGAGTTGGAAAGGTAGCTTGGGTTTTGATTAGTGAGATTGGAAAGATAAGGCTCAATCCATTTTGCAGCCCTGTAAATAAGAAATGAAGTGGCATAAAGAACTTTCTTTCTGTCTTGAGAGAAATTCTCTGGATCATTATGAAAGATTAATTGACAAGACTGAATAAAGCTTCTGACTTTGAAGGGCTGAGTCCCATCAAAGCATTCTGGTGCCTTCATAGATGGAGTCTTGAAGGCTGGTGGTCTTGATGATTCAGAAGAAGAAGCTGCTTGAAGATTGGCCATAATTTGATTCATCTGCTGCATAATGGCCAATAGAGATGGTTCAGATGGATGAGAGACAGGCTGATCAGACTGGGCTAGAGTTGATCTTCCAGTACCTTGAGATTCCCCCACAAGAGTAGGAGCAGCCTCAGTACCTTCAGACTCTTCCTCCTCCACAGAATTCTCCTCCTCCTCTTCATGATCTTCACCTGGAACCTTGGGACTGGTTCTTGAAAGTCCTGGAAATCAGCCAACTACTCCTGAGAATGAGCTTGATCTCCTTGGCCCTCTTCCTTCCTTCCTGGATGGTGCTTCTCCTTCCATGATAGGTCCTCTGTCTAAATGGGCCCTCAGTTGAGGAACTGCTGGGCTGCTGTCAAGAGGAGCCCTTGGAGTTGGAGTCAGAACAGCTTGAGTTCTGGCCTGAGATCTGGTCTGTCTTGCAGGAGGTGAATGTTGGATAGGCATGATTTCAGGACTAAAAATGAATAGAAATGAATTAAAGACAATAAGGATAAAAATTTAAATGGATAACTTGAGGCAATCAAAAGTGAGAGCTTGAATTCAAATCAAATAAAGTCTTGAAGTGAAAATAATGAATCAATAAGAATCTCCAGGTACGTCAATCAATAAAATATCAAATGAAAACTTGAAGTCAATGAATCAATATGTTAAATCAATCAAAATCAAAAACTTGCAGAAAATCAATCAATCAAAATTAATTATTGAGGACAAATCAATTTATGTCAAAATTCTTGATTTAAGAAATCAGAAAAATCAATGAAATCCTCAGGTCAATCAATTTTCTTGAAGTCAATTTCAATTATGTCAAATCAATCAATCAAATCAATATCAAGTTAATTCTTCCTTTAAAAAAAATTCTTGAAGAATAATCAAAATGAATTCTGATGTGAAGAAGGTGTCTGAATTAATCTGATGAGCAATTTCAGAATCAAATGCAAAAAGAGACTTGGATTATGATTAAAACAAGATTTTATCATTTGAAAATGGAATTGAGTCCCAGACCCTGTGACTCAATTCCAGGCCAAAAGTAATGAACCTTTGTGTGGATTTTGACATCCCACGCCAGTCAGCAAGGATTTTGGGGGTCTAGCTCCCCCTTAGAGCTAGAGTTCCCTTCCCCCCCCCAATTTTAATCTTTCCAAGTTATTTTCCCTTTAATTCCTCATCATGTATTATACTTGTAATTTACATATGTAATTCAATTGAATTGTACAGTACCATACAGTAATAATTGATACCTCATATGTAAATCAAAGTTCACTTATGTAATACACACGCACATTTTGACATTTCAATTGAATTCAATTGAAAATACTTCAATTCCTCATAACTTCTAAACTAAACAAAACACCTCAATTTTAACACAAAAATTGATGGTTAACACCACATGTGGTGTTAATTAAACTAAAGTTTTTCGTATTTTCAATTTTTGTATTGAAAATACAAAAAACTTAATTTAAGCTTATTTAGAGTTGAGTTACAGAAATTTAATCCAGAGTTGACCCCAATTTATTTTTTATGAGGAATCCAATGGTGTGATAATTTCTTCATGTTTATTTATTGGATAAAAAGTTATAATATATTTTATATAACTTTTTATTAAAAATTTATTTTTACTTAATTTTTACATGTAAATATATAATTTCATAATTTTAAATTTTATTGTAATTTTATTTTTAAATTATAATTAAATTTTGATTTTTAAATATAAATTTGCATTTATATTTCAATTTTTATTTTTATAATATGAATAAATTTATTTTATTTATATTTTTATCTTAATTTATCATTTGTGGTCTTTTGGGTATATGAAAATACCTTTAAGGCTCACAACCACCGTGTCCTCAAGTAATTCATAATAGCCATAATGTCAACCTCTTCACAGCAGCTTTGCATTGGGATGATTAATCTTTGTATTCAAATAATTGGGATATAACAATAAATTGTGATAATTCCCACTTACCTACTTGGAATATCCTATGGCATAATCAACATAATCTATTTTTATATCTCCCCAATGACCTGAATGCTATTGGCTGTCTCCCTGAAGCTCTTCTTAAAGAATTTATACCATTCCTTGGGGCACCACAAACCTTAATGCACTGCGGTCCTGGTGGGGCATGGATTGAAAGTTGCCAATCCAATCCTACTCAAACATTGTTTTTCAAGGGAGTATTTATGACTGATCCAGATGAACCTTCCTAATATCAGAAACCCAATCTAGCATTGATGTTCTTCACATGGTAGCCAAACATTCTATTCGTAATTGAAGGTTTTATAAAACAAAACTTCAAGCTTCAAATTCCTAAAAGATATGACTGTCATTCTCATAGTAAATGTCAACTCTTTACTCCCACAACTCCCACTTTTTTTATACACATCATCTAAAAACACCACTTACAGATTCTAAGCTTGTTATATAGATAATATTTAAGAATTCTTGCCTACCCCCTCATATCCAACTGTCTTTTTTTTATTCCAAGCCAAAACTTATACAATTACCCAGTGGATCTGACCTTCCCATGGGCCCCTGTGCCAATCCATGATTAATACCCCCTTCCCCCCTCATGAAAAAACTGGAATAGCTTTTCTCTGAGATTGAGAAATCCCCAATGGAAAATCTGCCCATAACCTTTGGGCCATCTCACCCCCTGGATCCACTTTTAATGCCAGGCACATAATTACAAACAAGGTCGTCAGCTGATTTGAATTTCTTTTGACCATTACCCGTCTTGGAGGACTTCTTGCAGATGATATGGGGTTAGGTAAAACCATTTAGGCCATTGTACTAATTGGTACCTCCAAGGAGTGGCTACTCACGAACCCCCACCTTGCTTTCTCACCAACTGGAAATCAGAAATATCCAAGCATGCTCAGGCTGGAGCACTGCAAGCCAACACCTACCATGGCCCCACTTGTCACTGATTATCTGAGGCCGACATCTTAAAATGTGATATTATCACCACTTCTCAAAATACAATCACCCAATAATTCAAATAAACAAATATCTCTACATTATGCATTTTTATAATCAATTGGCATTGTATAATTTTGGATGAAGCACAGTGAGTGTCTGATCTCTTAATAATTCAGATGTCCTATTATTGCGAATAACACTTCCCCCATTTTTCTAGCTATATTTGCTCTCAATTCACTACCACACACCATGCCATCAATAGCCTCCTATCATCCTGTTGAATATTTTTACAGGAAACACCCATTCACAACACCATTTCTGACCTTTTGGGAATAATATCATTCATTACCTCACCCCAGAGCTCAGATCAAGATAACTTGTCACCATTCATGCTGAATAGTCTTTCCAAAAGTAGAAATGAAATTCTTCATTTGGAATTGGGCCATTGGAGCTTGCGCCCCACCAAAACCTCCCATCTAAAATCCCTCCCCACTATTAGCCATCACTACAAGCTGCTCCCACTCAACCCAACAATGCTGCAAAAATATTCTACATTATAAAAAGAATTCCTATCATTGAAAACAAAAGGAACAAGGGAATTTTTCAGAAGTTTCAATAAGCTGTGGATATTTTTTAACCATAATATAATTCTTAACAGTATGGAAGATCCCTATTTGGAAGACCATGAGGGCGGGAGCACTTCAAATAACTCAACAATCACCCAAACTAGAGTGGATGTGGAAACATGCATGAGGAGTAATAAAATTGCACACCTCCTCAAAAGCTCACTGAAGAAAAAACAATCAAAGTGTGTTCCATACAAATCAGTGGTTTACACCCAATGGACTCAATTTCTAGATTTGTGAGTTAATTCTAATATGCATCCATTCCCAATTGAATCAATCTTACTGTCTTTTTATGGTAGAATTGGTATTTCACTTTCCCATCACTCTATCCTTTCAGAATGAATTAATGGGACAATTACAGCACAAGTGCAGGAGAAGGCCCTGGAAAACTTCTTCCATAATCCTGAATGTGAAGTACTCATTTCATCCATTGCCACAGATGGAACTGGCCTCAAGATAACTTGTGCTAATATTTTCCATTTAATGGTGAGGGGACTCCCAAAATTCTACCCTAATTTTCTGACTCTGACATCCACCTTTCCAGGAGCCCAATTGGAGCCCAGCCATTGAGGCTGAGGCTCTTGATAGACTCCATTTTATTTGCCAACAACAACCTGTGAATTTCATTCACTATATCACTCCTCATTCAGTTGAGGTCAACATGCGGAAGGTACCTTTCAAGCTCATCCAAGTCCCTGATTGTATTACTATTCTGAATTATTTCTTTATGGGCATCCCATTTTCCAATAACTAATAGGTCCAAGAAAAGAAACACTCATTAACTGCATGAGCCTTCCCGACATTATCTAATATGTGTTTGACAAAGTTGATAACTCCTTTTCACCCTGTATCAGGTCCACAATTATGCACACCCTCAGCTTCATTGAGCTTCTTCAATATTTCCTCAACGAAAATGAGCAATAGAAAAATCTTGATAAGGCACACCATAGTACATTACTACATACAAAATCATAATGTTTTTATTCTAACTTATTTAGCAAGATGTTGCATATTTAAGAAATAATAATCAGATTGTATTACACCTGCACAAACCATTCACCAAACCTTAATTGGTAGCTGTCCTTTACATTTATTTTACTCACTTATTGGGGAGCATCCTCATTTGTGCTAATAAATGGCATTTCAAGTATCTTGAGGACAATAGTCTGCATCTTACTACAATGTTTGAGCCAATATTGATCAAATACCTGAAAAAAAACCCTTCAGGAATATCACCATCATCTATCAATCTAATTTGTGGTAATCTATCAATTGTTTTTTTATCCTTTTTTAATCCAATTCCAAAACTCTATGTCTCTATTCATTTCTAATACCAACTCATTGAATAAGGGTGAGCACCACCATAATCCCACTCTTCAGTAAACTTGATATCCATTTTCCAGTACCTCCTTGGTATCTGAGCATACTCAAGGATCATTTAATTGTGATGCTAGAATGCAAAATTTGGCCATATCACACCATTAATGATGGCGCTCACAGGTCTACACATAATCAATTAGATTATCATCACACTTACTTCAAAATGAAGAAGAGAGACAGGAACTAACCCTTTGACAAGTCTGTGTAAGCTTTTTATTCTCATTCTTTTTTACCAAATACTCCACATCCTTTTGAATAAAATTCTATTCTCTTTTCAAATAGTGAAATATTGCTTCATTAAAGCTGCCACAACCCCATATTTATTCTGAGCCTTGTTACAACAGTAATGACGATACTAGGTGCTGAAAAGTGCAAAACGCAAGGTATGGTAAAACACCATAGACATCAACTTGTTGAACGGATGTTTCCACAAGCTCTACCAGTTGCAAGTGTATTGCTTTAATCCTAACTTTTGGAGCTCATTTTTGCAGTAGCTTTGGAAACCCTGAGACTGAACCTGTTTTTATGGCTCATTGAAAACATCGTTGTGGACATATCCAACATGACCAGCCACTTGAATCACAATTTCACACTCTTCTGTGCTGGGTGGTGGTGGTAGTGAGGAAAAATCCTTATCCCTTACTTTGAGTAGGACCAGGCAATGGGGGTGTACAGCTGATCTCATCCCATGGACATTTTCCAAAAGTGGCACTTTCACCCATCTTTGTTGCTTCTTCTGGCTTGCATGTTTTTCCACATTGTGAGCTTTGCGAGCCTGGTTCCTTCCCTGTCTCATCTTGGATTGAGCAAGCATACTCTGGGAGAGGGGCATTTGAGGGTGGGTGAACTCACTATTTGACTGAGTGCCCTGCTCATGTGCCGTGAAATTGTCCCCCTTGGTTCACTATGAGTCAGATACATGTTCTCATCCTCATCATCCAAAATTTCTTCTCTTGATGAACTGGCATGACCTGTTCTTGGTTTGAAGGCATATGGATGATGACATCTAGTGACTTTTTCTTTATGGACCAGAGGTGAAGATGCATAAATTTCATCACCTGAAATTCAAATAATCAGTTAAAACATCAGAAAATCAATAAAGACTGGTCATACTCACAATCTTCAATTGGCTCCTGAGATTGGATTGTCTTGCTTTTAGGTGCCATAACTAACCCATGAAACAAACATGTTATATTTTGAAAAAGTTTATATTCTTAAATCCAAAATACTGACTTTGATGAAGTGTCAATCCCAGATTTCCCTCTGAAAGTCCACTCCGAGTAACATGTTCCAATGGTCATTTTTGCCACCCACCATCAACCCTCTTTTCATGGCCCACATGAAGCTGAGATCCTGTTGGAATCTTGAGGGTCAGCTGTTTACTTTGCCCAAAGGGTTCCTGGATGCCAGTGGATTTGGACCAGGATTAAGGAGGAAGTCTTGTGGATTAGCCTTTGACAAGATTTTTGGTATGATTCCTGGCCCCTCAGACACATGCATTTGTGTATTAGTGGGATTTGGGGGAATTGCAGTGACAGAAATATTAGGAATAGACCAAGTGCAAGTTTGAGAAGTCTCATTTCCCACATCAATGTTGAGACCTGATATGTTAATTGAGGATGCAATAGGGTTTGTGAGTGGAATTTTGGGACTCATTGGTTGCTGTGTTGTTTGAACATATTCTATGTTAGATTCACTATCTGAATCATGAACAGAGCCTGAATGGGATTTATGTGGGTTGAAAGATGACATAAGGGCTAAAAAACTACAGCAATGTTTTCAAATTGATAAAACAGCTCAGTATTATGATTAAATAGAGTGATTTCAAAAGTAAAAGAGAGAAATTTTATGAATAGTGGTAACAAAGGCTCTTGTGGAAGTCTAATAAAGCAATTTTTGGGAGAATTTGCCTGGCCTATTTTTGAGCTCCTCCACTTTTGTCAGAAACCACACTTCACGGCCTACCAGCATAGAATGTGATATTTCCTTGATCTCAAAGGGGACCCATCATCCATAAGTAATCAGATTCAATAAAAATATCTCCCTCCCATTTTCACATTGTGTGAATTATCCAAACTGCCAATATATGCATCACAATTTCCCAGCATTCTATATCTGTATAAGGGTATATTCATGAAGGATTTACCCACAAATGAGACATCACCTTTTTAAGAAAGGCGAGACATTCAAAATCACATTCCAACTGATTAAAAGCCCGCTGCACTTAAACCAAATGAAAAGACTTTAGCTCCACTCCAAACCCTTATGTAATGGAGCTATATTGTTATTTCTGTGATGAGGTTTAGGCCATCTACAATGGCATGCCAGTGTACATGGATTAAATGTTAATCCAAGCAATTCAATGGTGACACTTCTCTAATGGAACCCCCTCAATGGTAAAACCGGCTGTATCACCATGTGTAAATAAAATAAAATATGTACATGCATTGAGAAGAATAGCATTTTACCCAAGTACACTCCTAACCAATTCCACCATCAAGATGTGACATGTTACACTTTATCCTCTGCAGCTCAGCCACCATTACAAATGGGATCAAATCCTCAGCTGGCTAAAATCATATTCCCCTTCATATATAATCACTCATGTTTTTCCCAATTAATCACCCTCCTAAACAGCTGCACATCAACCATAGATATTTATAAACAAACCAACCTTATTCACAATTCCTTCAACAATGTCAACCCCCTGCTATTCCTCAATGCATATATGCATGTGTCAAAACTTCTCAAATCAAACACACTCTTCCCCTGAGGGTGATAGGAAGGGAGTTGCCTTCACACCTTTCCAATATAAACAGTACATTATAAAGCTCAAGTCAGCCATTGAATCCAAATTGCTTACAAACATCCCTACTTACACATCAGGAGCTGAGTGCCCGCAAATTATATTGGATCAGATTTCCCCAGCTGATTATTCTCAATTGACCCAAAGAACATTCTCCACTCTACCAGGTGTCAATTCAACTGCACAAAAACAATACAGCAGCAATCAAAACCTTTCCCCACAAACCCTTGGAATGATAACATCTGCCATACTATAATTAAGGTATAATATACCCCACAAGGCTTTACGCATTCTCAACCCTGCCCTGAGCCTTCTGATCAAGTCCAGTATCTCAAGCTCAGGTGGTCACCCCACTCCCACATTCCATATACCTCAAGATCTCAGTACCATATTTGAACATCTCCAATTGGAGCCACTGATTGAAAACTAAATATGTTGTCCTCAATGTTTCTTTCTTAATGTCCTCACTTAATCTGTGACAACTGACCAACCCCACTGTGAATGCCATAATGAACCAAATGAACATGATGCCCCTGGCACACAATCATTAGGCAAATTCATCAATTCATTTGAGCCCTGCACCAAAAACACAACCAACATTAAGCAAAAATTTATCCCAAAAAAACATTTCATTTATCAACCATTCAAAAATTGTCTTGATTGAAGAAATTGGTCCTCAATTTCACTACACACACACATATATATACTCAAATCATAAATCAACCATTGCAAAGTGGCTTCAGACATCCCCACAAGAAATACAAGCAATTTTCTGTGAGTATGGAGTGAAATATTCAATTTTTTAAGACCTTTGGTATTGGGATTCAACCATAATGGTTAATCTTGACATAATCCGTAATTTAATACTTGAAATTTTTAAGGATCATGCAACTTTCAAATTGTGGATTCTGGAGTCCAAATCAAAAATATACTTCAGGAGCCAAAGGAAATCCAATGACACCAAAATTTCAAACTCAGATTTCATTACCTCCAGCAGCTCTCTTGATCAAATAAAATTGAGAGGGGCCCGCTACCTGAAAAGAGACACAGCAAAAATAATAAATGAGTCACTCCCCACTACTTCCACCCAAAAAAATTACTTCCCAATGGCCACCACTCACACGTAACATCCATCTAGTGCTTCTGTGGAGATTCCCTCATTTGATGTGGATTACATCCCCTCTGAATTTAATATCAGTGCACTGAGTGATCACCAGATCAAGGGTGAGGCTCTTGTGAGCCTGAGACATATTTTAATATACCCAAAAGACCACAAATGATAAATTAAGATACAAATATAAATAAAATAAATTTATTTATATTATAAAAATAAAAATTGAAGTATAAATACAAATTTATATTTAAAAATCAAAATTTAATTATAATTTAAAAATAAAATTACAATAAAATTTAAAATTATGAAAATACATTTTTACTTGTAAGAATTAAGTAAAAATTAATTTTTAATAAATATTAGGAAATTAAAATCTTTTGGTAAGAAGTTATATAAAATATATATTTAAAATTTTTATCCAATAAAGAAACATAAAGAAATTATCACACCATTGGATTCCTCATAAAAAATAAAGGGGGGTCACCTCTGGATGAAATTTCTGTAACTCAACTCTAAATAAGCTTGAATTATGTTTTGAGTATTTTTTTTACAAAAGTATGAAAATCCTCAAAACCTTAATTTAATTCACACCACATGTGGTGTTAACCATAAATTTTTGTGTTAAAATTGAGGTGTTGTGTTTATTTTAGAAGTTATGACGAATTGAAGTATTTTGAATTGAAATATCAAAATGTGCGCATGTATTACATAAGTGAACTTTAATTTACATATGAGGTATCAATTATTACCTTTTGCCACATTGGCCACCATATACAGGTTCTTACTTTTTCTCTTGTTCTTTCTCCAGACAGATGTCCTGAAAAGTGGCTGTCGTGGCATTCTTTTAGTACAAGATTGATTAATGACCTGTCCACAACTGTCATGACACATGTGTGCTTGGTTCTGTGGTAAATTATACCATCCAGTAGGTGAAATCTTCCTTCATCATAAGATTTCTTCCATACTTCATCCAAGGCATGTATTAGAGAGTTGTCTTTGCAGTCTTTGCTAAGTAATTGGCATAAGATGGTACAATCTGATCTTGAGCGTAACTGTTTCTTACTTCTTCAAAGAAGGTGGTATTCAAGTCTGTAACACTTATTCCTTCTATTGGGATGTGTGGTGAGGCTTCTTCTGGCACATAAGCAGGATTATGAATATAATTTGGTAATGGCCATCTGCTTAGTCCATCTGCATTTTTGTAAACATTCCCATCTTTATGAACAATAGTCATATTTCCCCTGTATTCTTGTATGGCTATTTTCCATCTGAGTTTATGTCTGTTGGGTGTTTTCATGTTTAAAAGTGATTTGACAGCTGTACAATCTGTTATCACTTCAAAAGCACATCTCTCTAATAAGTAGCTCAATTTTTCGAAGGCCCAGACAAGGCATAGACATTCCATTTGACTTTCTCCATATCTGGATTCAATTGGTTTCATTTGCCTGGATATGAAACATATGGGTCCTTCCACAGGTTTATCATTTATGATGTCGACTTGATGAAGTGCAGCACCCAGCCCATCCCCTGATGCATCAATATCCAATTAAAAAGGAAATTTAAAGTCTGTCATCAGTAAGAGTGTAGCAGTTGTCAAAGATTCTCTTAGAGACTCAAAACCTTTGACTCTGTCAACAGTCATTCCAAATACTGTGTCTTTGTCACACAATTTATAAAGTGGTCTTGCAATGGATGCAAAATATTTAATATGTTGCCTGTAATATCCTGCAAAACCTAAAAATGACTGAATTTTCTTTTTTGTTCTGAGGCATGGTTTCAGCAATACTCCTGCAACTTTGTTTTTGTCAATTCCAAGGTACAAACCAGATACAACATTCCCTAGTGCTTTAAGTTCTTTAAATCCAAAATGACATTTCTTCAAAGAGATTTTCATGTGCCATGATTGCATTTTTGTCAAAGCTCTAGAAAATCTGTACATATGTTCTTCCCAAGTCTTGGAACAGACAATAATGTCATCAATGTAAATGATTAACCATCCTCTGAAAGTTCTTCAGGGAAAATTTCATTCATCATTCTTTGGAAGTGTGAAGGTGCATTTTTGATACCAAAGGGCATTCTTAAATATTCATACACTCCACAATAAACAATAATTCTCAAATATTTTCTTGCTCTTGGTGTCACCACATTTTGATGGAATCCTTTAAGGGCATCCATAGTGGCTATATACACCACTGGGGATTTTTGAGTAAGGGCAATTTGAATTTTTGGTATTGGGTACCTATCTGGAACAGTGTAAGTATTCAGAGCTCTAGAGCCTCCAACCATTCTGGATTTTCCATTATGCCATGCCACTATGACTGGTGTAGTTATTTCTACCTCATCATTGATTGTGGCCAACCTTTCTTATTACACCAAGGTCTAGAAGTTCTTTGATATGGGCTTCCACAGCTTCTCTTGACTTGGGACTTGGTGGGTATGCAGGTCCCCTTAAGATTGGTGGATGAGGTCTTTCAATATTAAGAATTATGTCAAATTCATGACCGAGAATTGCTCCTAGGGGTTCTTTGTCTGAAGCAAATGCTCCTTTGTGGTCATAAAAGAGGGAAGAAAGTTCATTTTCTTGTTTATCAGTCAGATGAAGGCTTATTTCAGCCTCCCTCAACTTTTCAGATTTGAATTTTTCCAGTTGTAAGTTGACTGGTCATACTTTATTTACTGTAATTTCTCTTTTAAATGGTAAAAAGGCAAATTTTTGACACTTATTTTCTCCAATAGTGAAGTATCTGTCTTTGTTTTTATGCAAATCTATCCCATACATAATTAAATAGTCATTTCCCAATATAAAATTGGTACTAGAGCAGTTTTCCATAACAACAAATTCAACTGTGATTCTTAAATTCCCATTAATTTGTGGGAATATGAAATTGGTCTCAAAAATTCCTAATGCTTTCATTGGATTACTTGCACTATTGAGTTTTATACCATCAATTGGTAAAAATTGGTCTTCAAAATTTGTACACAGGTTTTGAAAAAATATTTACCAACCCAAGAGCAGAAGGCTCTTGGGTCAATAAAAGGTTTAGTGGGCTTATTGTCAATCACCACTTCTGTTATACAGAAGTTACCAGCTTTATAACCTTTCCCCCTGTTTGGTTTTGTTTTCATAAGTTGTGCATCTTGAACCTTTGAAAAATAAAGTTGACCATTGCTAAATTGTGGCAAGTGGGAATAAGATTCAATGATGTCAACAGTAGCATTAATATTTTCTATATATTTTGAATATTCAAAAAATATTGATGACTTATCATCTGAATTGTCTTCAATTGTATCATCTTTTTCAACATCAGGTCTCTTTTCAATATCAATTTCATTGATTTCCCCCCCTTTTGGACATTTATTGGCTAGATGGGTGGTGCTTTGGGAAATATGGCACTTTCTGACTGTATCTGCAGATTTATACTTATGATTACAATTCTGTTTGGGGTTTTTTTCCACAGAATCTTTCCAAGGTGTATTAAACCTTGTTTTGAGATTCACCCTACTAGAACCAATTTTGGTTCTGGTGGTTACTTCTTCTAATACATTGATAATATCCTCTGTTGAAGATTGTTTAGTAGTCCTACTTTTGACAGCATGCTCTAAGTCACCTCCACATTGTCTCAGAATTCTTCTGTGGATCATAAATTCTGACATGTCAGGGTATAATGCTGTTAGTCTGTCTTTTTGTTGGCAAAACCATGGTAAAGCTTTGTGTTCATCAGCATCAAATTTGGCAGATTAAAAGGCTGTCTCCACCTCAAATCTCCAAGAATAATTGGCCCATTTGTTGATAATTTGGGTTTTCCACCAAGTCCAACTTTGGTGTCCATGTGCTTGTCTTAATTTGATATACCATCTGTGAGCTGATCTGGTAAACAAGGTGTTAAATCTTGCTGTTACCAATCTGTCTGGTAATTCAAAGACTTCCTTAATCATATCAATTCCTCTGATTAATTCCATATGGTCATATTCTCCTTCACCACTGAAGTGAGGCCATTCTTTAAGTTTTGGTACTTCTTTCAAGAGTTCTTGCCCCATCGATGGTTCCAAGTTATGAAAAGAAGTGGATAATCCATTTTTTAACTGTGAATTATCAGGATCCAATACTTGTGGATTTAGAATCCCTGTTCCCTCATTTTGATTCAGAGGTGTAGACATTCTTGGTAAGGTGTTCAGTATTTGTTCAATATCATTCATTTTACTGTTGCTACACCTTTGAGAATTCCTGTATTCCTGTTGGAAGGCTTGTATTATATTTATTACTTCAATTTTATACATGTCTTCTTTATGTGTCACTTCCTGCCATAACCTTGTCTGTCTTGTATTATCAGCAGTGACTTGATTCACTTTCATTGATAATTTCAATACTTCTTCTTTTGAAGAATCAAAATAATTTTTCAAGGCAATGTTATATGTCTTTACTTCAGTAAATGAATTTGAAATGTAATTAAGGACTTTCTTGTTATCTGTCTTGATAATATTTATGTCTTGCTTAATTCTTGTTTCAATTATGTCATCAATATTGAATTTAGAATATTTGTCTGTTAACTCTTTAAAATGGCAGATTGTTCATTTATTTTATTGCCAAAAGAATTATAATAATTGGAATTTTAATTGTTCTTAAACCTTTTTCAAAACACATAAGTGTTTCATTAATTTGGCACAGACTCAAGTTGTTTGTTTTAATGTTGTTACAAATGGTTTCATTTTTATCAGGAAGATGTTTTTTC
The DNA here is from genome assembly GCA_023105745.1 of Austropuccinia psidii. Lineage (NCBI taxonomy): Eukaryota > Fungi > Basidiomycota > Pucciniomycetes > Pucciniales > Sphaerophragmiaceae > Austropuccinia > Austropuccinia psidii. Next base: position 11,121,455 of record JALGQZ010000001.1, read on the forward strand.
ACATCATTTATAGCTTCATACAACTCTGGGATGGAATCAAATATGTCAGAAATCATTTCTGGAATCTTAATCTTGCTTCTTCCTTCTTCTGTAACTCCATCATGGTTCTGGCAATCTGAAATACATTTTGCATGGCATCCTGCTGAATCTTTGGAATCCTGTAGCCCTGGCTGTAAGGATTTGTGGCTGGTGCCTTCCCTTTGCACTTGGTTCTAGCTTGTGGCTGCTTTTTCACGTTGGAATTGCTTCTGCTGGCCACTGGGGCTGGTCTTGGCACTTGCTTTGGTGGTGGAGGGTTGTTTTTCCTTCACTCTGGTGTTAAAAGAATTATATTCTTCTTTTCCATAAATGGATGCCATCCATTGAGTAACTTGCAAGTGTTGGGATGACCCAGGAATTTTCTTACAGTCAGGTATGAGTTCATGCAGTTTTTCCACAGATCTGCAAGGATCTGGTACTCTTTTTGCTGCAGTGAATTGTTGTAAGCCTTCTGGATGGCTTTGTGAATTTCCACTGAGGCTTCTTGTGGTGGTGCCAGCTCTTTTTGAAGGTAAAATAGTGTAATTAGCTTCAGAATTGGACAATTTATTGTTGTGGAAGTCTTTTACTGACCCTTGTCCTTCTGTATCTGATTGGATTCTGCCATAATCACATCTCTGACCTTTTTGGGAGCTTCTTGAGGGCTTTAAAGCTTGCTCCTGATCTGGTTGAAGGCATATCTTATGATTGAAAAGGTTTACAATAGTTATTTTACATCAAAAACTTACTATTTTCCAAATTTTTAGCTTTATGAATAGTATTACTGATATCCAAGTTGATCAATTCAGAAGAAATTGGCTCTTGTTGGTTATTCTGAGCTATAATAACAGTGCTAATATGGTCAGAAATCACAGTGCTTGCAGGAATAATGCTAGTAACTGTGGAGGCTGTTGCTATATTTTCTTGTCTTTCACGTTGTCAGACACTAAACTAAATGAAAAAAGCCAATTAATTAATTAAAAAAAGGTCTTTCAAAAGAGAAATGAAAAATAAACCCCCACTTATAATTATAAAAAAAAATATATTTAAGGATTTTTTGAAGTATAAGTATTTTTTACATATTTTTAAGTTTTTCAATGTAAGAAAGAATATTACAAAAAAGTAAAAATCATGTCACAGGTAAAATATCATGGCTGGGCCCCCGAATGTAAGGTGTGGATATGAAACTTTGATAAAATGTCAAGTACTTTTCCTGTCCTCAAAATTTGTATAAGGTAAAATTATTTAAAAATAGTAAGAAATAGTATTTTTAAAGGAAAACACACCGATTTGATTGTTTTGAGCTTTATAAGTATAAAACAATAATGTTATGAAAATTTATTGTTTTACCAACAATAAAGATTCATCCAAAAATACTTGACAAGAGATATTTAAGGCTACAAAAGATTTTCTTCAAGAGAAATTTCAATTGGAATTAATTGAGCAAGGAGCTGCAAGAAATTAATTAAAGAACAAAGTCTCTAAAAAAGATATTTAAAGAGAAAACACGCTCAAAAGTGACCAGAGTGAATTTGGAAACAAAGTGACAAATCTAACAGTGATGAAAGATGCTTTAATTTACTTTTGGGGTGTTTTAGGGGCAAAAATGATTATAAGAGTAACAAACAATCATTATAATTATTTTTTCAAGTGGTTAAAAGGTTTAAAATGATATAAAAAGGGTGTTTGGAATCTTTCATTGATTGGTTTAACAGTGTTTAAGCTAATTATAGAAGGAAAATATTCTAACATGAAAAGAAAAGTGGGGCAAAGAAGACATTCTTTTATAGCCATCAATTTTCTTACTCCAAAATTCAAATTTACTCTTGTCAGTCGTGAAAAACATTCTGACAACAGAAAGGTCAACTGTGGCATCATTGAACCCTGGCTTAGATCAAAGAAAGGGCTGGTTTAAGCAATTTTTTGCTATTTTTAGCCATTTTAGACCCTTAAATCAGCCATTACTATAGCAATACCTGGTCTAGAGCCTTAAAAACATGTCAGAATGTGTGTAAGAGGTTTAGAAACCAGTTAAAACTGTTTTTACTAACATTTTTTTAACTTAAGGGCAGTTTTACCCTCTTGGAAGCAGTTAAAACTACCCTGGTTGGTATCAAAACCTCATCATCAATTGATTCACAGACCCTGTTACTCAATTCCGGGCCAAAAGTAATGAACTTTTGCGTGGATTTTGACATCTCACTCCACTCAGAAAGGAATTTGGGGGTCTAGCTCCCCCTTAGAGCTAGAGTGTCTTTTCCCACCCATAAGTAATCTTTCCAATTTATTTTTTCTTTAATTCCTCATCACATAATACAATTATAATTTACATATGTAATTCAATTGAGTTTTTAATTACACATCTGTAATAATTGATACCTCTTATTTCAATTAAAGTTCACTTATGTAATACACACGCACATTTTGACATCTCAATTGAAAATACTTCAATTCCTCATAACTTCTAAACTAAACACAACACCTCAATTTTAACACAAAAATTGATGGTTAACACCACATGTGTGAATTAAATTAAGTTCTTGAGTAATTTCATACTTTTGTACAAAAAATACTAAAAACTTAATTTAAGCTTATTTGGAGTTGAGTTACAGAAATTTCATCCAGAGGTGACCCCACTTTATTTTTTATGAGGAATCCAATGTTTTGATAGTTTCTTTATTTCTATTTATTAGGTAAAAAGTTAAAATATATTTCATATAATGTTTTACCAAAAATATTTCAATTTCATAATATTTATTAAAAATTCATTTTTACTTGATTTTTACAAGTAAAAATGTATTTTCATAATTTTAAATTTTAGTGTAATTTTATTTTTAAATTATAATTAAATTTTGATTATTAGATATAAATTTGTATTCATATTTCAATTTTTATTTTTATAATATAAATAAATTTATTTTATTTATATTTGTATCTTAATTTATCATTTGTGGTCTTTTGGGTATATGAAAATACCTCTAAGGCTCACAAAAGGGCTGGATTTGGCATTTTTTGCTATTTTTAGCCATTTTTGACCCTCAAATCAGCCATTACTATAGTAGTACCTGGTATAGAGCCTTCAAAACACGTCTGAATGTGTGTAAGAGACATAGAAACCAGTTGCAACTGTTTTTACTAAGATTGTTTTAACTTAAGGGTAGTTTTACCCTCTTGGCAACAGTTAAAACTGCCCTAGTCGGTATTAAAACCTCCTCGTCAATTGAGTAGCAGACCCTGTGACTCAATTCCAGGCAAAAATTGATGAACTTTTGCATGGAATTTGGGGGTCTGGCTCCCCCTTGGAGCTAGAGTACCTTTGCCCCCCCCCCCAAAATTAAACTTTCCAATTTACTTTATCTTTAATTCCTCATCATGAAATACACTTGTAAGCTACACATACAATTCAATTCAGTTTTACAGTACAAAACTGTAGTAATTGATACCTCATATGTAAATTACAGTTCACTTAAGTAATACAGGCACACATTTTAACATTTCATTTGAAAATACTTCAATTCCTCATAGCTTCTAAACTACACACAACACCTCAGTTTAACAAAAAAAATTGATGGTTAACACTGCATGTGGTGTTAATAAAATTAAGGTTTTGAGGATTTTCAACTTCTGGACAGAAAATATTAAAAACTTAATTTAAGCTTATTTAGAGTTGAGTTACAGAAATTTTACCCAGAGGTGATCCCATCTTATTTTTTGTGAGGAATCCAATGGTGAAGTAATTTTTGTAAGTTTATTTATTGGATAAAAATTTCTAATATATTTTATGTAGCTTTGTATGAAAAATATTTTAATTCCATTAATTTTGTAAAAATTCAGTTTTACCTAATTGTTTCAAGTAAAAATTCATTTTCATAATTTAAATTTTGATGTAATTTTTATTTTAAATTATAATTAAATTCTTATTTTGGTATATGAATTTGTGTTTATATTTTTATTTTTATTTTTACAATATAAATAAATTTATTTTATTTATATTTGTATCTTATTTTGTTATTTGTGGTCTTGTGGGTATATGAAAATACCTCTAAGGCTCACATTCTGTCCCATTAAAAACGAATATTACTTTGTAATAATTTTATTTCTAGTGTGTCTGAACCTTCTTAGAAATTCAGTAGCTTCTGGTATGTCGTTTTCTGCTAACCATTCATCTTCACAAGTTGGGTCACTGTACCTAACAAGGTATTCCCTAACTTTATTTGTTCTCAACTTTCTTTCCTTGAGAACTTTGGTAATATTCGTAATAGCAGATGATTCAATAGGAGGTATAACTTGGGGAACTTTCTTGGTCAAACAAAATTTTTCAGCAGCACTAGATTTTTATGGCTTCATCAAGCTCACTCAAAAGTTAGGATGCTTATTGCTAAGTTCTTCAGATAATTCTACTTTAAAAGCATTTTCTCCATGGAGGGCCTTAATAACAAAAGGTCCTTCAAAGTTGTGAACCTTTGTGTGAGCCTTGAGGTATATTTTACATACCCAAATAGGCCACAATTATCTTAAAAAGAAATTTTGAATTATGCAAAACTCATAAGTCATGCATATATCCAAAATTCATCATTTTCAATTTCAGAAAAGATGAATAACTTTTTATTGAGTAAGTAAATCCATGGATTTAAGACCAGATTTGGATTCTACACAAAAATTCACCTAGGGTAGCTCCATAGAGTGAATAAGCTCAATTTAAGTATTTGAGGTGGTAAAATGGAAAATACTTCAATACCACATCATTAATACCACATTAAAGATCCGTGAAAATTTTTGTTTTTCTTGATTTTTAGCCAAAATAATGGGAAAGTGAGAAATCCCATGTTACATATACACTAAGAATAGTGTTATGCATGTTTTGAGCACTTAATATTATGGTATTCTTACATGGACATTTGGTACACCCATAGTGGATATCTCACTTTAAGCTTAAATTACTATTTTGACGTAAAAATTAAGCAAGGGGGACAAAAGACATCAAAGAGAGCCAGGGTACCCAACTTCTGAGGCCTCAGAGGCGTGGATAGCTCCAGAGCATGGATCCATGGCTCATCTTGGCCCAATTGGTAAACTAAAACTCTTTGGGAACTTGGTTACCAAGTTACACCTACTGTAATTATAAGAAAAATAGCAAATAACCTGCTATTTTGACGTGCCAAGGAGGTAATGAGCTACTTAGACTCCTGTAACCACGTCAATTCTTGATGCCTTTCCATGACTAGACCCTAAAAGAGTAATTAAACCCTTTTGGGATCCATATTCATTGATTTACCTCATAGCAACCAGCAAAATACTGCTATTTGCAATTCTACGTAGAAATGAGGTAAAAACTTCAAAAATTCATTAAAAATAAAATTCTTAATGAATCTTCCTGAAACTTTCAGGACCAATGAAGAACTGTATTATCTATGGTACAACCCAAAAGAATTATGGTTTTACTAGTAAAATTAAAAGTTTTACTTACAGTCCATTTTTGACTATTCTACGTGAAACACTGAATCTTCAAAAATTCACAGTAATTACAACCTGTGATGAAATTAGCAATAACATTGATGACTTTGAGAAATCAATGATTATTTTAGAATAAAAGAAGATTTACAGATGTTACTCCTTTTATTCTTAACCATATTGGGGTTGGTAGTCACGTAAAAGCATCAATTAAGTAATTATGATAATCTTACGTGACAACAGATGATGCAATCAATAATCCAAAAGGGTTTATTGTTTTCTCACTCACTGGTTTTTCAGTTTGCTCCATGGCACGCCTCTGTGAGCTGTTGTTGACTTAAAAGAAGCCTATTCTTGCTGTTTTTTCCGTATCATCATCTTATAAATTTATTAAATCATTATTACCAACAAGTAAGTATTAGTTCAACTATTCTTAAGTGTTTTAAATCTTTCAGAATCAATCAGAAAGACGTGAAATCATAGAATCCAACTATATATTGTTGTAATACTGTTATAAATCATCTTGATCCCTTAAATCCACAATTCTACGTCAAATTTCTCTACTTTTATCTATCAATAAGTTCTTTGGAGTGTTAGTGAGTCATTTATCTTTAATTCTTAAAGTTTTTCTCTAGTAATAGTTTTCTTCAAGAATTATCTTTATAATTATTCTTGTAGAAGATAATTATATATTAAAATAATTTTATTATTTTAATAAAAGAAGTTTTTATTATTAAATTCTTCTTGTAATTGATTCTTGTAGACAATTACTACTAACTGTTATAATCACTAGTAGTGTATAACACGTGAAAGAAATAATTTTATAATTATTTAATTGTGGTTATAATAATTTTTATTATTATATTTCATAAGAACAGACATAGTACTGTTTATTAATAGTAATATTATCATCAGTTTCATAGTCACATCTTACATTTGGGGGCCTGGCCGTGTTTTTTGAACCTTGTACCCTTAATTAATATATTTTTAAGCTCTAAAATATATTAATTTAATAATTTTTTCTTTCATTTTAAAGTTAAAATAATTCTTATTTTTGAAATTGTTTTGAAAATCTTTTCATTGAGGAATTTGGTTTAATTTTATACTGTTTTTACACGTTGCTTTTTCACATCCAAAAACTTATAAAATTATTCTTTGAGTTACTCTGAATTAATTTTCATTCAAAATCTTAAATCTTAATTTTTTTCTTTAAAAAGAATAATTTTTTTAATATTAAAAAATAATCAAATTCATAAAAAATCTTTTAAAAATATCTTAAAACACAAAAATAATTTCTTTTATCATATTTTTTTTCTTTAAGTGTCTTAAATCAAATACTGTGCAGCTGGTAACAGACTCAGTAAAAGATACATCAATAGTCCAGAATCTTCAGAAGCAGAATCTGAAGACAGTATTGAGGTGCAGATTGCTAGAAGAGGCACTTTATTCAACTCAGAAAAAGCTAAATTACCACCAAAAGGTGTGTATTTTATCTTATATTTTCACCTTTTATCTTTAAATTGACGTGAAAATGGTGCATACCAGAAATGGAAGCAACTATTCAGTCCAACCAGATGGATGTGGACAAGGAAGAGGCAAGACCAAATCCAGAAGTGCCAAGTCTTCCACAAGAAAGACACATTTGGAGGATGCCAGAGTTGCCCCCCATTCCCCAAGGTCTGTACCAACAGATTTTGACGTGAATTCAGAGCCTGAACTGATTTATGGTAATATTTCCAGGGCTGAACCACTTTCAGGTGGCAGCAATAGAAATATATCAATGCCAGTACAAAAACTGGTTCAGAGCAGCCAAGGAAGAGGAGTGGGAAATCTGCCCGAGCCTTTGGCAGGGGGCCATGAACTCCTAATTACACATCAAGAGCTTTCTGGGTCAGGAGAAGACCATAGAACTCTTAGGAGGATGGAGCCCCCTGTCTTGCAAAGACAAGGTCAAAAAGATAAAGAATTGGTTGAAGAACCAAAGTCTTTTATCCATAGACCAGAAGAAAGTGTTGGAAATGACTCCAGCTTTGGAGACAGAGGCACCAGTGGCATCTACCAGCTCCAAACCAGCTCCAGAAGCGCCCAAGGACAAGCCCAAAGGACCTCAAAAGAAACAGAGAGGTCCCAAGAACCATCAAGGCAAGGGCAAAGGCAAAGCCAATTGGCACAGACCTTACCCACAAGGGTACAGGATCCCCAAATTGGAGCCTTCAGCCGTGGACAGTGTCTTCAATATGGCCAGAACTCTTATGGAATTCACAGCCAAGGAGCAGGAAAGGATGAACAGGACTTTTCCACGCAAATAAATGATGTACATAGAAGTATTAGTGTAGAAATTGGCAAACTTGAGTCAAAGTTAAAGCAAATTACATTAGACATCAATGATTTAAAGAAAAATGACAAGCAACATTCTGATTGGCATCAAGTGACAACTGTCACCCTTGAGTCAATTAGCAATGCTTGTGAAAGAATTGAGACCCAATGTCAAAATAATAACACAGAGGATCCTTCCATTTTTAAAGTAAATGATAGACTTAAAACTCTTGAAGACCATGTCTTACAAATAGTTAAGAACACCAATCAATTTGCTATACATTTAGCAAAAAGTGACAGTGAGAGGCAGAAATTGAAGAATGATATAATTGCAAGTGTGGAGCAATTTCATAAGAATCATGAACCACATATGCCAAGACATTCCACACCTTTGACTGAAGAAAAACTTTCTGTTAAAGAAAGTTTGACTCCATTCTTAGGAGAAAATGCCTACTCTGCAAGAGATATTCCCAAAAAAGAAGAATGGCCAACATTCTCTGGTGAAGGAGAATACAACCGTATTGAATTCATCAGGACTATTGATATGTTGCAAGAAGACTTTAATATACCTGATGAAATTATAGTGGGAAAACTACACTGTTTGTTTACCAGAACTGCAAAGAAATGGTATTACAAAATGAGGATTCATCATGGTAAACATGACTGGTCTTGGTGGAAATCTGAAGTGATTACCAAATGGGCCAATAATTCTTGGAGGTTTAAAATGGAGAATGCTTTTGAAAGTGCCATTTTTAACTCAGAAAAAGACAAACCACTTACTTGGTTCTTCAAACAAAAAGACAGATTATCTGCTTTACACCCAGATATGTCTGACACTATGATTAATATGAAAATATTAAGAAAGTGTGGAGGAGAATTGGAACATGCTATCAAAAGCAGATGTGTGGAACCTTGTTCAACAGAGGACTACATTAATGCTATGGAAGATATCATTACCAGGACAAGAATTGGTAAAACTTGGATTAAAAACCCAATAGAGTCCAAAATAGTCTCAAAGATTCCTAGAGAGGAAAGAAGACCAGAAAGACCTGTCTTGAAGTGTCATAAATGTGGAAGTACTTCACATTTGGCCAACACTTGTACTAAGAAGACAAAAATCAATGAAGTTCAAGTCATTGAAGAAATTCAGTGTACTGAAGAGAAAGAGGAGTCTGATCAAGATTCTGCAGTCTCTGAAGATACACCAGTGGAGGACTATCCCATTGAAAACATTTCAGCTTTCTTTGAGGTCACAGAAGTCCATACCCACTTGCCACAGTACAGTGAAGACTGCTGCAACCTGATCAATATCCAAGATGCCAGAATGTGTAAAACAAAACCTGCTAGAGGAAAGGGTTATACTGCTGGAGCATCCTGTATCACATCAGTTCTGATGAGTGATATTGAAGCCAAAGTAAATTTGGATACAGGGGCATTTTGCACTTGTGTTGGCAAAGATTATCTCCAAATTATACTTCCTGAATGGAAAAACCATCTATTACCAATAGAAGGTGTACAATTCAGTAGTGCCAGTAACAATATGTACCCCTTGGGCATATTGGACACTAATATTGTATTCCCACATCCAGCAGGAAGTGTAAGAATGAAAACTGAGATTGTAGTAATGGATAATTGCACATCTCAGCACATCATTCTTGGAAATGATTACTTAAATATTTATGGTATTGATATAAATAACCATAAAGACAGATATTTCACAATTGGAGATAACAAGAGACAAAAATTTGCTTTCTCCAATATGCCAAAACAGATATATGTAGTATCTTCTGTCAAAGATACTTACAAAGATGAATTTGTGACTAATCAACTTGTTGAAGCACAAATTAATCAATCATTGTCACCAAAGATGAGGAATGAGCTTATTAATGTGTTATACACATATAAAAATGCATTTGCCTCTGATAATGAACCATTAGGCGCTATAAGAGGACATGAAGTTGATATTACTCTTAATATTGACAGACCATATCCTCCAGTACTTAGAAGACCAGCTTATCCAGCCAGTCCCAGAGCTAGAGAGGCCTTGGAAAAACATATCCAAGAGTTGATCCAACTTGGTGTGCTAAGGAAAGTAGGCCATAATGAGGAAGTTGAAGTGACAACACCTGTTATTATTGCATGGCATAATGATAAGTCAAGAATGGTTGGAGATTTTAGAGCTTTGAATACCTACACAGTTCCAGATAGGTATCCAATCCCTAGAATTCAAGAAACCTTGACTCAATTGTCTAAAGCCAAGTATATAACATCAATGGATGCATTGAAAGGCTTTCATCAAAATGTTTTGACGCCTAAAGCTAAGAAATTACTTAGAATTATCACCCACTGTGGCATTTTTGAGTATCTTAGAATGCCATTTGGCATTAAAAATGCTCCATCTCATTATCAAAGAATGATGAATACCATCTTCCCCACAGAATTGTCTGAAGGATGGCTTATCATTTATATTGATGATATTCTTATATGTTCTGACTCATGGTCTTTGCACCTTGAAAGACTTGCAAGAGTAATTCATAAAGTTGCAGAAGTGAACATGAAAATTTCACTTAAGAAATGCAATTTTGGTTTTGAAGAACTCAAAGCATTAGGACATGTTGTTTCTGGTTTGAGCTTGGGTATTGACAAGAATAAAGTAGCAGCAGTGTTACTTAAGCCAATACCCCAGAATAAAAAAGAAATGATGTCTTTTCTTGGATTTGCTAGTTACTATAGGCAACACTTGAAAGATTTTGCAATTCTAGCCAAGTCACTCTATAGAATCTGTGATAAACAGACTGTATTTGAGATGACACAGGAAAGAATTAAAGCTTATGAGAAGATAAAGAAAGCCCTTACAGAAGCACCTTTACTCCTCATGCCTGACTGGAATATTCCTTTTAAATTGTACATTGATGCATGTGGAGATGGACTAGGGGCAGCCCTACATCAAGTCCAGATTATTGATGACAAACCTACAGAAGGACCAGTTTGTTATATCTCAAGGCAAATCAAACCAACAGAAGCCAGATATGGTGCAAGCCAAATGGAGTGCTTATGTTTGGTATGGGCACTTGAGAAATTACACTATTACCTTGATGGCAGTGTTTTTGAAGTGATAACTGACTGTAATGCCGTAAAATCACTTCTTAACATGAAAACTCCCAACAGACATATGTTGAGATGGCAAATAGCCATTCAAGAATATAGAGGAAACATGACTATAGTTCATAAAGCAGGAAACATCCACAAAAATGCTGATGGACTTAGTAGATGGGCTTTAGCCAACACTCCTGATAACCCAGCTTATGTACCTTTGGAAGCTGAACCACAGATTCCAATTGAAGGAATTAACATAACTGATATTGGGACTGAATTCTTTGAAGAGGTCAGAGAGTCTTATAAACAAGACAAGATTGCTATATCTTGACTTATTTATTGGATAAAGACTGCAAAGACACATCTTTGGTTAATGCACTAGATGAAGTTTGGAAAAATTCCTATTCTGAAGGAAGATTTCACTTGTTTGATGGGATTATTTACCATAGAACAAAACATTCTTGTGTGATGACACTGTGTAGTAGATTGCTTATCAATACCATTCTTCATGAATGCCATGATAGCATTTACTCTGGACACCTATCAGAAGACAGAACACTTGAAAAAGTGAAGAACTGTGCATGGTGGCCATCTTGGAGAAAAGAAACCATTGAGTATTGCCATACCTGTGATAGATGCCAAAAAGCAAACAGGAGTACAGGCAAGAAATTTGGATTGATGATCCATATTCAAGAACCAAAATCCCCTTGGGAAGTTGTTCACATGGATTGGGTCACAGCACTTCCTCCAAGTGGTGAAAAAGGTTATAATGCTTTTTTAGTCATTGTAGACAGATATAGCAAAACTCCCATATTCTTACCATGTCATAAAGATGACACTGCTATCGATACAGCTCTTCTTTTATGGAGTAGAGTTATTTCTCATACAGGGTTATTTAAGAATATCATAAGTGACAGAGATCCCAAATTCACATCTGCACTTTGGACCAATCTTCATAGATTGTTTGGGACTAAGTTATCATTCTCTACAGCATATCACCCTCAAACAGATGGGCTAGCAGAGAGGATGATTCAAACTTTAGAAGACATGATAAGGAGATTTTGTGCTTATGGATTAGAATTCAAAGACTCAGATGGCTTTACCCATGACTGGTGCACTCTGATACCTGCATTAGAATTGGCATACAAGACATCAGTCCACTCTTCCACAGGACAAACTCCTGCTATGTTAGAAAAAGGATGGAATCCAAGACTCCCAGCAGACACACTGAGGAAAGACTTGATAGACATTCATCCTACAGCTTCCAGCTTCAAATTAATGCTAGATAAAGTAAAACACCATGCAAAACAGAGTATGGATGATGCTTTTGATTATGCAAAACAGAAGTGGGACAAGAGTCATAAAGTACCAGACTTCAAAGTAGGGGTCTTAGTTCTAGTTTCAACCTTGAATTTTAATAATATCAAAGGCCCAAAGAAACTTAAAGATTCTTATGTAGGACCTTTTGTTATTGTTGCTTTACATGGAACCAATGCAGTTCAAGTGGAATTGAGTGGTGAATTAGAAAATAAACACCCCACATTTCCAGTCAGCTTGATAAAGCCTTATCAACCAGCTGATAAAGAATTGTTTGCTTTAAGAAACCCAACTCCTTTAACTGTACCACCTGTGGAACAGAATGAAGACAAAAAGATAAAGAAAGTCATTAAAGAAAGGAGACTTAGGGGTAAAAATCAAAGAGAATATCTTGTCAGATATAGAAATCCAGTACATGAAGATGAATGGATGGCAGAATCAGAAATACCTGACTCAGATAAACTCTTAAGAAGATTTAGACATGAAAGAAGGCCACAAGCCTGAATATGTCTATAAATGTGCTTTAAATTACTTGATCTGAGTAATGTGAAGAGGTTGGACAGTGGACATTACCCCCCTTTGGGGCCCTATTCTTTTATCACTAATAAAATTGTAGTACAATTTTATTTTTTGGTGGGAGGGAATGTGAGCCTTGAGGTATATTTTACATACCCAAATAGGCCACAATTATCTTAAAAAGAAATTTTGAATTATGCAAAACTCATAAGTCATGCATATATCCAAAATTCATCATTTTCAATTTCAGAAAAGATGAATAACTTTTTATTGAGTAAGTAAATCCATGGATTTAAGACCAGATTTGGATTCTACACAAAAATTCACCTAGGGTAGCTCCATAGAGTGAATAAGCTCAATTTAAGTATTTGAGGTGGTAAAATGGAAAATACTTCAATACCACATCATTAATACCACATTAAAGATCCGTGAAAATTTTTGTTTTTCTTCATTTTTAGCCAAAATAATGGGAAAGTGAGAAATCCCATGTTACATATACACTAAGAATAGTGTTATGCATGTTTTGAGCACTTAATATTATGGTATTCTTACATGGACATTTGGTACACCCATAGTGGATATCTCACTTTAAGCTTAAATTACTATTTTGACGTAAAAATTAAGCAAGGGGGACAAAAGACATCAAAGAGAGCCAGGGTACCCAACTTCTGAGGCCTCAGAGGCGTGGATAGCTCCAGAGCATGGATCCATGGCTCATCTTGGCCCAATTGGTAAACTAAAACTCTTTGGGAACTTGGTTACCAAGTTACACCTACTGTAATTATAAGAAAAATAGCAAATAACCTGCTATTTTGACGTGCCAAGGAGGTAATGAGCTACTTAGACTCCTGTAACCACGTCAATTCTTGATGACTTTCCATGACTAGACCCTAAAAGAGTAATTAAACCCTTTTGGGATCCATATTCATTGATTTACCTCATAGCAACCAGCAAAATAATGCTATTTGCAATTCTATGTAGAAATGAGGTAAAAACTTCAAAAATTCATTAAAAATACAATTCTTAATGAATCTTCCTGAAACTTTCAGGACCAATGGAGAACTGTATTATCTATGGTACAACCAAAAAGAATTATGGTTTTACTAGTAAAATTAAAAGTTTTACTTACAGTCCATTTTTGACTATTCTACGTGAAACACTGAATCTTCAAAAATTCACAGTAATTACAACCTGTGATGAAATTAGCAATAACATTGATTACTTTGAGAAATCAATGATTATTTTAGAATAAAAGAAGATTTACAGATGTTACTCCTTTTATTCTTAACCATATTGGGGTTGGTAGTCACGTAAAAGCATCAATTAAGTAATTATGATAATCTTACGTGACAACAGATGATGCAATCAATAATCCAAAAGGGTTTATTGTTTTCTCACTCACTGGTTTTTCAGTTTGCTCCATTGCACGCCTCTGTGAGCTGTTGTTGACTTAAAAGAAGCCTATTCTTGCTGTTTTTTCCGTATCATCATCTTATAAATTTATTAAATCATTATTACCAACAAGTAAGTATTAGTTCAACTATTCTTAAGTGTTTTAAATCTTTCAGAATCAATCAGAAAGACGTGAAATCATAGAATCCAACTATATATTGTTGTAATACTGTTATAAATCATCTTGATCCCTTAAATCCACAATTCTACGTCAAATTTCTCTACTTTTATCTATCAATAAGTTCTTTGGATTGTTAGTGAGTCATTTATCTTTAATTCTTAAAGTTTTTCTCTAGTAATAGTTTTCTTCAAGAATTATCTTTATAATTATTCTTGTAGAAGATAATTATATATTAAAATAATTTTATTATTTTAATAAAAGAAGTTTTTATTATTAAATTCTTCTTGTAATTGATTCTTGTAGACAATTACTACTCACTGTTATAATCACTAGTAGTGTATAACACGTGAAAGAAATAATTTTATAGCTATTTAATTGTGGTTATAATAATTTTTATTATTATATTTCATAAGAACAGACATAGTACTGTTGATTAATAGTAATATTATCATCAGTTTCATAGTCACATCTTACACTTTGAGATATGACCACATACCCAAAAAGGTCACAAGAAATATTTAAAATAATTATACATTAAAAATAATTACCTTAAAACTACAAAACTGCCATAAATAGGCATAAAACTTGGTTTAACTTAAAAACCAGTAAATAAACATTTGAAATGAATTATACCATTGGATTCCCCATGGTAAAATACACATATATCATTTTTATGGCATATCTGTAAAGTGAATATTTAATGAGTTATAAGTAATTATACCTTATGAAAAACATAAATCCTTAATTATTTCAAATACCAATGAAAAACATGTGAAATAAATGGTACCATTGGATTCTCCATAAATACCCACACATAAAACAATTAAGAAGCTAATCTCCAAAGTCAATACTTAAGGAGTTAAGCTGAATATATGCACTTTTTTGGTCAATGCATATATTCAAGGATTTTAGCTAATATCTTTTGAAATATGCATGATAGAGTGATGAACAAAAAATAAATTCATCACGTAATTACTATAGAAATACAGAAATGAACTTTATTTTACAAGTTATAGACAAGGTTAAAACCTGTAACAGATTATTGATTAAAATCAATAGAGCTGTTGACCACTTTGTTGGGAAAGTGGTCCAAACTCAAAAAAAAATAGAAATTTGGATTCTACTAGTTCATTCTTGAAGAATGGTGTATTTTATATCATAATATTCAAGATATAACCCCTTGAAATCATGGTTTGAAGTTTAAAATACTAAATTTCAACAGAAAAGATGAGTTACAAGAAAAATCATCAAAAATAGGGTTTTGATGATGTAATGAAATTCTCTTGGAAGAATAATACGGTTATTCCAAGCTATTAGAATTAATTCTCTGAATTTCTGTACCTTTTAAAAGGTAAAAGCTATTAAGGATCAAAGTTTGAGCTTAATTTGATAATTTATGATCACTCACTGTAACCTTAAATTAACTTTAACAGGCATATGAGTGATACAATTGGTGAATAATGTTAGTTTATGATTAAAACTAATAAAATCCATGAATTTTGGGGTTCTTCCAAGTCTTGACGTCATCAAACTTAGAGTTATAGTGATCACTCAAAATAATGGCATAATAATGAGATAATATGGTTTGATCATGATGTAATCATCACCAAATGTTGAAGTATTGATCAATTCCCGTGGATATGATCATTGCACGTCTACTAGGAGCCTTTTGGACTCTAGGAGGAAGGAATTTAATATAAATAGAACTCTTTTTACTCTATTTCACCCTCAGACCCTTACAAAACATTAAATCATTAAATAAAAAGGTAATTTCTTTATTCTTTATATATTAAAAATTTATATTATTAAAGAACAAAGATAATCTTATAATAATCTTCATCTTTGACATGATTATTGCAATTATTTAATTGTTTTGTTTAAATCTCTCTTGAAAACCTCAATTCCACGTAAAACCAAGAAAATTTGTAATTTCTCTTAAATTTTATTGTAACTACAATTTAAATAAAGTTGTATTTACATTCTAGGCATAAAATTATTCAAAATATTATATTAAGTATTAAAAGTAGGTTATTTCTCTTATTATAATAATTTTTCTCTATTATTACTTTTAATAATTCTATAATTAATATAAATAGTAGTTATATTAATTTATAACATTTATATTGGTAGGATTATGGTTATTAATTGTTTTTTATTAATAAAAAACAATTCTTTATGCCTTTATTATTTGTTGGTAATAATAATAAAGTGCTTTTAAATATATTAATTATCTTATATTAATATATTTATTTTATATATATTATTTTTTATAATATAAATTATATTATTATATTTATTTAATAATATAGTTATAATAATTCTTTATTATTATAATTACTTTTATCTTATTTATTTCATTTATAAGGACATTCATAGTACAATAAGTAAGATATTAGTAATTTTTACTTATTGTTTCATAGTCAAACCTTACATTTGGGGGCCTGGCCGTGATATTTACTCTAAAAAGACCTTTAAAAAGATTCTAATTGGGTTTATCAAATAGTAAATTATAATCATAATCATAAAATTCTATAATAATTTTATATTTATTGATTTTAAATACTAGTGAGGCATTTGGAAAGCAATTGTACTGTATTACACGTGGTTTTTCACATCCTTAAACTTACAAGAACTTTCTTTGAGTGACTCTAGCAATTAAAAAAGATATTTTATAAATTCAAAATAATTTTATAAAAGAATCATATTCATTTTTTTATTTTATTCTTCAAAAATAAAAATATAAAAAGCAAAAAACAATTATAAATAAAAACCAATAAAAAAGTTATTTTTTATTCATTTTAATTTCATTTCTTTATTTATTTTCATTTTTTAAGATATAAAATCAATTTTTACATGGAAAATTGGCATATCTTACCAAAAATAACATTTCTTATATAAAAGACTTATATTTATTTGTCTTTTTTAGTGTTTGAAGACAATCCAACAGAGGACAACCAAACCACTGTTGAAAGATTGGTGGAAGAAACTTGTCAAAGTTCTCCAACACCAATAATTACTAAGAAAAAGAAAGCCAAAAAATTTGACTTTCCAGGACCCACTATTCAGGACTCTGAAGGTGAGTACCTCATTTATAAATTGCCATAAGAATTCTTGTTCTGAAATCCTCTTATTTCTTATTTTTCTTAAATATGAATACCAGAAGAGGCTCCCAATACTCCATCCAATCAGATGGAGCTGGGTTCAGAGGTAGAATTGATTTTTCAAAAGGGAAAAGGAAGAGCAATATCCCCAGTGGAACAGAATCCACACAAGGAAGTGCTTTATCCCAAAGGCAAGTCCCAGAAATGCCCATGATATTTGAACCAGAATTGGAACTAAGTATGAGTGACTCAAAAAGGTACAAATCACATTCAGAGGGCTCAAATAGACATTTACATGAGCCAGTACAAACAGTACTACACAGTGTACAAAGAAAAGGATTGGGAAATTTTGCCCCAAATACACCAAGGAGTGATGAACTCCTGGCACATCCTCAAAAAGCTCCTCAAAGAGGAGGAAATAGTGAGATACTCCAATGGATGGAATCCACTATCATCCAAACCTCAAATCAAAAAGATCAAGGAGTACCATGCCAAAAAGAAGGAGGCAACCAAGGAAGAAGCCCCATTAGCTTCTACCAGCAAGCCCCAAGCCAATCCACTTCCCCAAGAAGGGAAGAAGAACAAGAAAAATAATTGGAGAAAACCATATTCCCCAAGCTACAGGATTCCAAAAATCCAAAAGGATGCCGTGGACAATGTATTAAACATGGCCAGAACCTTGATGGAATTCAAAGACAAAGAGGAGCAAAGAATGAGACAGACCCATTTCCCAAAGAAATAGCCTTGTCTCCTGATGTTGTAAATACTTTAACAGAGCTTAAAAATAGTATTTTACCTCTTAAAAACATCAAAAATAGTTTATTATCTTTCCAAGAAATAAATAATAGCTCATCATCTTTAACAAAACTTGTTGTACAGAATAAAAAAGAAATTGATAATATAAAATTTATGATTAAAAATAATAAACCAAAGGTATTAATTGATAATACTCAGAAATTAATACAAGGACAACAAGAGTTGTACAAATACATAAGTGATATCAAAGAAAAAACTTTGACAATCAATTATGACGTGAGTATTGATAATCTTAATAGAAAAATTAAAAAAATTAAGCATTTCTATAGAACAATTTGAAGGAAGACTTCATCACACCAAAAATTACTTTTGGATCATGTTGAAAAGAGTGATGAAGCAAGAATGCATCTGAAAGATGACATTCAAAATGAAAAAAGGCTCATCACTGATAAAATGGATAAAATTAATGAGGCTAGCTCAAATATGCCAAAGTTATCAACACCATTCTCTCACATAAGAAGCCCTGTTAAACCAATAGAGGAATTAACAAATCCATTCATAACAGACTTGAGTCACCAAGACGATAGCCAAGTCTTAATGAAGGAAGCATCTCAATTAAAAGAATGGCCAACATTCACAAGAGAAGGTGAATATGACCACATGTCATTTATCAAAACAATTGACATGCTACAAGAATATTATGCCAGACCAGATGAATTAATCACTGCAAGATTACATTCATTGTTTGAAAAATCTGCAAAAAGTTGGTATTATGGCATAAGACAAACAAATGGCAAAAATACCTGGTCTTGGTGGAAACAAGAAATAATCACCAAGTGGGCTAATCATGCCTGGAGGTACAAAATAGAAAATTCATTTGAAAACTCTTTCTTTGACCCAGACAAAGACAAACCTTTAACTTGGTTCTTAAAACAAGTTGAAAGACTCAATGCATTGTACCCAGAAATGTAACAAAAAATGGTGCACATGAAAATACTTAAGAAATGTGGAGGAGAGCTAGAACATGCCCTGAGAAGCAGGTGTATAGAACCATGCTCCACAGAAGAGTATATAACTGCACTAGAATGAGCAAAGAAAATGCCATAAATGTGGATGTATTGGACACTTAGCCAATAATTGCCTCAAAAAGGCAAAGATTAATGAAATTGTGGAAACAGAAAACCACAATGACAAAGAGGAGGAATCTGACTCTGAAAAAGATACAGAAGAGTCAGAAAGCTCTGAAAGTGATGAAATTAATAAAATTAATGCACAAATTAATAATACTTATATAATCTATGAAGTACTAGATGTTAACTCAAACTTACCACAAGTTGGAGCATCTGACACAAACCTGATGAATATACAAGATGCCAAAATGTACAGAACCGAACCTGCAAAAGGAATGGGATATACAGCTGGAAACTCAAGTATAAGTATTGTTATGGTTGATAACCAAGAAGGAAAATTGAGTTTGGATACAGGAGCATATTGCACCTGTGTTGGTAAAGGTTATTTAAAAACCATTGTCCTAGACTGGCAAGAAAAACTTATGCCAATAAAAGGTGTCAAATTTAGTAGTGCAAGTGAGAGCATGAAGCCCCTTGGAATAATTGATTTAACACTAATTTTTCCTCAACCCTCACAATGTGTCAGAATTGAAGTAGAGTTTTTAGTAATGGACAACTGTACCAGTAATCACTTCATACTTGGAAATGACTACTTATCAATTTATGGTATAGATATCTCTAACCAAAAAGATAGATAGTTTACCATAGGAGACAACAAAAGACAAAAGTTTGGCTTCTTAAATAACAAAAAACAAATAATAGCTATTAAGAATGAAGAGAAAATTCCAGAAAAGGAACTTTTTTTATCTGAACAACTCAAAGAGGCAGAATTCAATCAAGAATTAACAGAAAAAATGAAAGAAAAATTGATTGACCTCTTATTTAAGTACAAAAATGCCTTTGCAACTGACAAGGAGCCACTAGGTGCCATAATTGGGCATGAAGTCGATATAATTCTTAATGTCGAAAAACCTTACCCACCCTTATAAAGGAGACCCGCTTACCCAGCTACTCCCAGGGCTATAGAAGCCTTGGAGGCACAAATTAAAGAATTAACGGACCTTTGAGTATTAAGAAAAGTAGGACATAATGAACAGGTAGAGGTCACTACACCTGTCATTCTAACTTGGCATAATGGAAAATCAAGAATGGTAGGAGCCTTCAGAGCCCTGAACACCTATACCATTCCAGATAGATATCAATACCCAGAATCCATGAGACATTGACACAATTGTCACAAGCTAAGTTAATTACAGCAATGGATGCTTTAAAGGGTTTTCATCAAAATGTCTTAACAGACAATGCCAAGAAACTACTGAGGATAATAGTCCACTGTGGGCTTTTGAATACTTAAGAATGCCATTTGGCATAAAGAATGCACCTTCCCATTATCAAAGGATGATGAACACCATATTTCCTGAAGAATTATTGGAAGGATGGTTAATTATCTATATTGATGATATCATAGTTTGCTCAGAAACTTGGGAAAATCACCTTACAAGACTAGAAAGGGTACTACAAACGATAGTGCAAGTGAATATGAAAATTTCCTTGAAAAAGTGTCATTTTGCATACAGTGAACTAAAAGCACTAGGAAATTTTGTATCTGGACTTAGTCTAGGAATAAACAATAATAAAGTAGTAGCAGTACTACTTAATCCAATGCCTCAAACCAAAAAATAAATGCAATCATTTCTAGGATTTGCTGGTTACTGCATATAAAGGACTTTGCAAAAATTGCTAAATCCTTGTATAAGATATGTGACCAACAAACAGTCTATGAAATGACAGAAGAAAGAGTCAAGGAATATGAAGAATTGAAAAAATTCCTTAACAAATGCCCCATTTCTTCTAATACCAGATTGGAAACTACCCTTCAAACTTTACATTGATGCTTGTGGAGAAGGACTAGGTGCTGCACTACACCAGACACAAATTATCAATGATAAACCAGTGGAAGGACCAATTTGTTTTATTTCAAGAAAAATAAAGCCAACAGAAGCAAGATATGGAGCAAGCCAAATGGAATGCCTCTGCTAAGTGTGGGCTTTAAAAAATTCCATTATTACTTGGATGGAACAGTATTTGATGTGATTACATACTGTAATGCTGTAAAATTTCTATTAAATATGAAAACTCCAAATAGACACATGCTGAGATGGCAAATTGCTATCCAAGAATATAGAGGAAATGTTACTATTGCTCATAGATCTGGCAATATTCATAAAAAGGCAGGTGGTCTTAGCAGATGGGCTCTAGCAAATACCCCTGACAACCCAGCATGAGTACCACAGAAAGAGCACCATATAGAAGGAATATGTGTTACAGACATTGGCACAGAATTCTTTAGCCAAGTTAAAGAAAGCTATAAGATAGACAAGAATTGCCATATATTAAGCCAACTTCTAATGAAAGACTGAAAACATCCATCACTTTCATCAAAATTAGATGAAACATGGAAAAAGGCATATGATGAAGGAAGATTCTACCTCCTTGATGGAATCCTTTACCATAGAACAAAACACACATTTTTTATGGCCTTAACAGATAGAACACTGATAAACACTATTTTACATGAGTGTCATGATAGTGTTGCAGCTGGACACCTTTCAGAAGACAGAACACTAGAGAGGGTGAAAACCTGCCCTTGGTGGCCAAATTGGACAAAAGATGTTGCAGAATACTTCCAAACCTGTGACAGATGTCAAAAGGCCAACAGAGCCACAGGAAAGAAATTGGGAATGATGATCCAAATCCAAGAACCGAAATCCCCTTGGGAAATAGTTCATATGGATTGGGTAACAACATTACCCCCAGGAGGAGCCAGAAGCTATAATGAATGCCTAGTATTAGTTGACAGGTATAGCAAAACTACCATGTTCCTACCATGTCACAAAGATGACACAGCTATGGACACAGCCATAATTATATGGAATAACGTCATTAGCCATACAGGCTTATTCCACAATATTATAAGTGACAGAGACCCAAAGTTCACTTCAGCATTATGGACAAATCTCCATAACTTGTTTGGGACAAAGTTATCATTCTCAACAGCTTATCATCCTCAAGCTGATGGTTTAGCAGAAAGAATGATACAGACCTTAGAAGACATGATCAGAAGATTCTGTGCTTATGGACTAGAATTCAAAGATTCTGATGGTTTTACCCATTATTGGTGTACACTAATACCAGCTCTTAAACTGGCATATAAAACATCAATCCATTCTTCTACTGGCAAAACACCAGAAATGCTAGAAAAAGGTTGGAATACAAGACTTCCTTATGATACCCTCAAAAAGGACTTAGTGGATATACATCCAACAGCAAGCAGTTTTAAGATAATGCTTGACAAAGCAAGACACCATGCAAACAGATGTATGCAAGATTCTTTCAAATATGCAAAAGAAAGATGGGATAAAAGTCATAAACCACCTGACTTCAAAATAGGAGACTTGATCCCAGTATCAACCCTTAATTTCAAAAACATGATAGGGCCAAAGAAATTGAAAGATTCCTTTGCAGGACCATTTATGATAAAAGCACTCCATGGACCCAATGGTGTGCAATTGGAACTCACAGGTGAATTAATGAGCAAAAACCCAAATTTCACTGTAAGTCTGATAAAACCTTACAGCTGAAGTGATAAGGAGTTATTTTCACTAAGAAATAAACCCCCATTTTAAATTCCCCCCTTGGAAGAAGGAGAAGAAAAGAAAATTGTAAAAGTCCTTAAAGAAAGAAGGACAAGAAACAAAAAAGAAAGAGAATACCTTTTAAGGTATAGAAATTCAACTCAAGAAGATGAATGGCTACTTGAGAAAGATATAAAAAATGCTGATAAACTACTAAGAAGGTTCAGACATGCAAGAAAACCTGAAAAATAGAAAAGTTAAGCATTATTGAGCTTCAAGACTAACAAAGTCTATTGAAGAGATAGGACAGTGGATGATCCCCTAATTACACATATCAGATTGTGGTACAATCTTTTTTGGTGGTAGGGAATGTGAACCTTTGGGATATGACCACATACCCAAAAAGGTCACAAGAAATATTTAAAATAATTATAGATTACAAATAATTACCTTAACACCACAAAAATGCCATAAATAGGCATAAACCTTGGTTTAACTTACAAACCAGTGAATAAAAATTTGAAATAAATTATACCATTGGATTCCCCATGGTAAAATACACATATATCATTTCTATGGAATATCTGTAAGGTCAATATTTAATGAGTTATAAGTAATTATACCTTATGAAAAACATAAATCCTTAATTATTTCAAATACCAATGAAAAAACATGTGAAATAAATGTTACCATTAGATTCTCCATAAATATCCACACATAAAACAATTAAGAAGCTAATCTCCAAATTCAATACTTAAGGAGTTAAGCTGAATATATGCACTTTTTTGGTCAATGCATATATTCAAGGATTTTAGCTAATATCTTTTGAAATATGCATGATAGAGTGATTAACCAAAAAGAAAGTCATCACGTAATTACTGTAGGAATACATAAATGAACTTTATTTCACAAGCTATCAACAAGGTTAAAACCTGTAAGGGATTATTGATTAACATCAATAGAGCTGTTGACCACTTTGTTGTGAAAGTGGTCCAAACTTAAAAAGAGGTATACAGTAGGATTCTACTAGCTCAGGCGTGAAGAATGATGTATTTCTTATTATAATATTCAAGGTATAACCCCTTGAAATCATGGTTTGAAGTTTAAAATATTAAATTTTGACAGAAAAGATGAGTTACAAGAAAAATCAGCAAAAATAGAGTTTTAGTGATTTAATTGAATGCTCTTAGCAGCATAATAAGGTTATGCCAAGCTATTATAATGCACTCTCTTAACTGCTGTAGCATGTAAAACTTGAAAGCTATTAAGGATCAAAGTTTGAGCTTAATTTGATCATTTATGATCACTCACTGTAACCTTAAATTAAGTTTAACAGTCATATGAGTGATACAATTGGTGAATACTGTTAGTTTATGATTAAAACTAATAAAATCCACGAATTTTGGGGCTCTGCCAAGTCTTGAAGTCATCAAACCCAGAGTTATAGTGATAACTCTAAATAATGGTGTAATAATGAGATAATATGGTTTGATCATGATTTAATCATCACAAAACCTTAAAATATTGATCAATTCCAGTGTATATGATCAGTGTAAGTCTACCAGAAGCCTGTTGGACTCTAGGAGGAAGGAATTTAATATAAATAGAACTCTTTTTACTCTATTTCACCCTCAGACCCTTACAAAACATTAAATCATTAAATAAAAAGGTAATTTCTTTATTCTTTATATATAAAACTTTTATATTATTAAAGACCAAATATAATCATATAATAATCTTCATCTTTGATGTGATTATTGAAATTATTTAATTGTTTTGTTTACATTTCTCTTAAAAACCTCAATTCCACGTAAAACCAAGAAAATTTGTAATTTCTCTTAAATTCTATTGTAACTACAATTTAAATAAAGTTGTATTTACATTTCTAGGCGTAAAGTTATTCAAAATTATTATATTAAGCATTAAAAGTAGGTTATTTCTCTTATTATAATAATTTTTCTCTATTATTACTTTTAATAATTCTATAATTAATATAAATAGTATTTATATTAATTTATAAGTCTAATATTGGTAGGATTATGGTTATTAATTGTTTTTTATTAATAAAAAACAATTCTTTACGCCTTTATTATTTGCTGGCAACAATAATAAAGTGCTTTTAAATATATTAATGATCTTATAGTAATATATTTATTTTATATATACTATTTTTTATAGTATAGATTATATTATTATATTTATTTCATAATATAATTATTTTATGCCATAATTATAATAATTCTTTATTATTATAATTATTTTTATCTTATTTATTTCATTTATAAGGACATTCATATTACAATAAGTAAAATATTAGTAATTCTTACTTATTGCTTCATAGTCAAACCTTACAAAAGTAATCTTTGAGCCTTTTACATCCTTCGATGTTATGGAAGTTAGTGGTTGATACAAGTACTAAATACCCCACTTTGAAATCTGGAGTGGCATGTGACTTGTCCCATTTGTCCTTAGCATAGGCAAAAGAGTCTTCCATGCACCTCATTGCATGCTTTCTAGCTTTTTCTAGAATTCCTTTGAGGGTAGCAGCTGTAGGATGTATTTCAACCAATTATTTCCCCAAGGAATCGTGAGATAATTTGGGATTTCATCTTTTTTGTAGAATAGCAAGATTTTTGTTGGTAATGGAATTAATGGATGTCTAATATTCCAATTATAGTGCTTCTAAAAGAGTACACCAATCATGTTTAAATCCATAACAATCTTTGAATTCAAGGCCATATGCAAAAAATCTTCTTACCATATCTTCCAATGTTTGGATCATCCTTTCAGCCAGACCATCAGTTTGTGGGTGGTAGGCTGTAGAGAAGGATAATTTTGTCCCAAATAGTTGGTGGAGATTTGTCCATAGCGCTGAGGTGAATTTTGGATCTTTGTCACTAGTGATGCTTTTAAATATGCTAGTTCATGATATTACTCTATTCCATATCGTAAGAGCTGAATTCATGAATTCATCATCCTTGTGACATGGTAGAAATATTGGATTCTTACTAAATCTGTCAACAATCACTAGGCAAGCATTATAGCTTCTGTAACCGCCTGGTGGCAGGCCAGTTACCCAATCCATATTGACAATTTCCCAAGGTCTGCTGGGTTCTTGGATCTTTATCATATTTCTAAGTTTTTTGCCAGTGGATTTATTTGCTTTTTGACATCTGTCACAGGTTTTGCAATACTCCGCAGCATATTTCTGCCACATTGGCCACCATATGCAGGTTTTTATTTTTTCTCTTGTTCTGTCCTCAGGAAGATGTTGTGAGAAAGGGCTGTCGTGGCATTCTTTAAGTACAAGATTATTTAAGGACCTTTCCACAACCATCATGACACATGTATGCTTAGTTCTGTGGTAAATTATACCATCCAGTAAGTGGAATCTTCCTTAATCATTTTTATTTCTCCACATCTCATCTAAGGCATGTATCAAAGAATTGTCTTTACAATCCTTAGTAAGTAATTTTAATAAGATGCTACAATTTTTATCAGGAGTATTACTGCTTCTTACCTCCTCAAAGAAATTGGTGTTCAGTTCTGTAACACTTATTCCTTCTATGGGGATTTGTGGGGAAGCTTTCTCTGGAACATAAGCAGGATTATCAATATTATTTGGTAATGGCCATCTGCTCAGTCCATCTGAATTTTTATGAATATTCCCATCTTTATGAACAATGGTCATATTTCCCCTATACTCTTGTATGGCTATTTGCCATCTTATCATATGCCTGTTAGGGGTCTTCATGTTTAAAAGTGACTTAACAAAGGTACAATCTGCTATTACTTCAAAAACACAACCTTCAAGAAAGGAATTTAGCTTCTCCAAGGCCCAGAGAAGGAATAAGCACTCCGTTTGATTGGCTCCATATCTGGCTTCAGTTGTTTTGATTTGCCTGGATATGAAGCATATGGGTCCTTCCACAGGTTTATCATTGATAATCTGGACTTGATGAAGTCCAGCACCAAGCCCATCTCCTGAGGCATCAATATAAAGCTTAAAAGCAGCATAAATTACTGCCTCAGTAAGAGTGTAGCAGTGGTCAAGGCTTGTCTCAAAGATTCAAAAGCCTTGACTCTGTCAACAGTCATTCCAAATAATGTGTCTTTGTCCCATAATTTATAAAGAGGTATTGCTATTGATGCAAAATCTTTAATCGTTGCCTGTAATATCCTGCAAACCCCAAAAATGACTGAATTTCTTTCTTTTTCTGAGGCATGGGTTTCAGAAATACTGCTGCAACCTTGTTCCTGTCAATTTCCAGGGATAAACCGCATACTACATGTCCCAGTGCTTTAAGCTCTTTAAATCCAAAATGGCATTTCTTCAAAGAAATTTTCATGTTTACAGATTTGATTTTGTAAAAACTCTGGATAATATGTACATATGTTCTTTTCAAGTTTTGGAACAGACAATAATGTCATCAATATAAATGATTAACCATCTTTCTGAAAGTTCTTGAGGGAAGATTTCATTCATCATTCTTTGGAAGTGTGAAGGTGCATTCTTGATACCAAAAGGCATCCTCAAATATTCATATACTCCACAATGAACAATAATTCTCAAGTATTTTCTTGCCCTTGGTGTCACTACATTCTGATGAAATCCTTTAAGGGAATCCATAGTGGCTATATACACTGCTTGAGATATCTGGGTAAGGGAAATTTGGATTTTTTGTATTGGGTACCTGTCTGGAACAGTGTAAGTGCTAAGAGCTCCAAAGTCCCCCATCATTCTAGATTTTCCATTATTCCATTCCACTATGACTGGTGTAGGTATTTCTACTTCCTCATTGTGGTGAACCTTTCTTATTACACCAAGGTCTAGAAGTTCTTTAATATGAATTTCTAGAGCTTCTCTTTATTGAGGACTTTCTGGATATGCAGGTCTTCTTAAGAGTGGTGGATATGGTCTCTCAATGTTAAGGATGATGTCAACTTCATGACCAAAAATTGTCCCCAAAGGTTCTTTTTCTGATGCAAATGCTTCTTAGTGGTCATATAAAAGGGCAGAAAGTTCATTTTCCTGACTATCAGTCATATGAAGGGTTATTTCAGCTTCATTTAACTGTTCAGATTTGAATCTTTCCAGCTCTAAGTTGACTGGTGTGACTTTGATTACTGTATTTTGTCTTTTAAGTGGTAAAAAGGAAAATTTTTCATGCTTATTGTCTCCAATAGTAAAGTATCTGTCCTTGTTGTTATGTAAGTCTATTCCATACATGATCAAATAGTTATTTCCCAATATAAAATGGGTACTAGACCAATTTTCCATAACAACAAATTCAACAGCTATTCTTAAATTTCCATTAATATGTGTAAATATGACATTGGTCTCAAAGGTTCCCAATTCTTTCATTGGATTACTTGCACTATTGAACTTTATCCCATCAATTGGTAACAATTCGTATTCAAAATTTGGTACACAAGTCTTAAGAAAAGATTTTCCAACACAAGAGCAGAAGGCTTCTGGGTCAAGTAAAGGCTTAGTGGGCTTTTTGTCAATTACCACTTCTGTTATACAGGAGTTACCAGCTGTATAACCATTTCCCCTGTTTGGTTTGGTTTTCATAAGTTGTGCATCTTGAATTTTTGACAAATCAAGTTGACCATTTCTTAATAGGGGCAAGTGGGAATAAGATTCCATGACGTCAAAAGTAGCATTGATATTTTATATATCTTTTGAATATTCAAAAAATATTGATGACTTATCATCTGAATTTTCTTCAATCATATTATAATCTTTTTCAATGTCAATTTAATTGATTTTCCCCCTCTTTGGACATGTGTTGGCTAATTTGGTGGTTCTTTGGCAAATATGGTACTTTCTGATTATATCTGCAGATCGATACTTAGGATTATCAGAATTCTCCTTTGGATGTTTGTCCACAGAATCTTTCCAAGGTGTATTAAAGCTTGTTTTGAGATTAACCCTACTAGAACCAATCCTGGTTCTTGTGGTTACTTCTTCTAATATATTAATAATATCTTCTGCTGAAGACTTTTCAGTAGTCCTGCTTTTGACAGCATGCTCTAAGTCACCTCCACATTGTCTCAGAATCTTCCTGAGGATCATAAATTCTGACATGTCAGGATACAATGATGTTAACCTATCTTTTTGTTGGCAAAACCATGGTAAAGCTTTGTCTTATCAGCATTAAATTTTTCAGATTTAAAGGCTGTTTCCACTTGAAGCCTTCAAGCATCATTGGCCCATTTTTTGATAAGTGTCACAGGGGATCTTGGACAGAAAAACAAGAGTAGCCTGGCACTCAGCAATCAGGGAACTCACTTGGAAAAATCCAAAAGAATAAAGAAAATAAAAATAAAGAATTGAGTTTCTCTAAGAAGAATGCAAGTACAAGGATGAGATGCAATAAGAGAAATGAGAAGCCAAATGGCCAAAGAGCCAACCAAGTAATTCCTTAATCACTGATTCAACCTGCCAAAATGAACAATGGAATTAGTAAGGATATGACCACCAAATATCCATTGACAGGCAAAGAAAGAAAAGAGAAAAGGTGCTAAATGACTGACTTGATAATATCAGTATTCACTTAACAAAAATGGTAAGATAAATAAAGATAAAATGAAATCAAAATGTATTAATTAACTGGGGGAAAATCCCCCAGGGTAAAAGGAGGCTGGTATATGTGAAATGCTGAGAGCTTGACTCTGTCACAACCACGAAGAATGACCCTCCCCCATTGGTGTTATGGCAATTCCAACCTGGGACCAAGTTGGGGCCAATTGGCCACACCATATCTTTATGGCCAATTTGGCCCCCTCTGGTGCTCTATGGCCTTTTGGCCATATCATGTTTCCCTGGCCAATTATGGCCTCAGGCCATATACTGCCATCATTAGCCTCCCTGGCCAATTCTCATATCCCCAACCCCCAGGCCTCTATTTTTGTTTTGGGCCTGGGGGGTCTCTCCGTCTCCTAAGAGGTTCTAGGCCCCCTAGCCCTCATCAGTGTTTTTGGGAACACCCGTTTCATTAGGGGGGTCTTAACCTAAATGGCATTTTTGGGCCATTTAGGCCCCCTACGGCCTCTATGGTCCGTGGGCCAATTATGCCCCTTTTGGCCTAATCCAATGAGGCCAAAAGGGGGAAGCCCATTAGCCCCAAATTCCAGGTGGGTCTCAAACCACAATTTGGCCCACCTGAGCCAATCTTGGACCCAAATCTCATCAAACCCAAAATGGCCATAAAGACCCTCAGGACCCAATTTTGGCCAATAACCACCATTCACCACTTTTCAGCCCATGGCCTCTGGTAACCACCAGAGGCCACCAGCTCAGTTCAGCTCAAGCTTTCCCCTCACCTTGAGGGGAATTCTTCCACTCCTCCATGCACCCCATACTCAAGGTTGCAGGAGTGGTGCTTATATGTGTCACAACCATGGCAATTCACCTCCCTGGATCCCCATATGGCATATCAAGCCACAGTTCTTTTATGGCCAATTGGCCATATCCATCACCAGTGGCCAATATGGCCATGTCATTATCTTATAGACAATTTATGGCCATTTGTTTTTTGGGGCCTTCATGGCCCTTCACCTCAATCCAGAACCCATAGCGGCAATTTATGCCCAAATGGGTATTTCTGGTCATTTCCCTCAAAACCAAGGGAAATGGCCCAAATGGCTGTTTTTGGCCATTTGGGCTCATAATGCGCATTTGCGCATTTTTGCGCATTTGCGCACTTTTGCGCATTTTTGCGCACTTTTGCGCATTTTGCGCACTTTGACGCAAAGTGTCCAAAAGACACTTTCCCGCCTTTTGGGTCAGTTTTTGGCTCAGAGCCCAAAAGTGGCCAAAAACCCCAAAAGGCCCAGAAACACCATTCCAAGCTCTGAAGCCATTACATCCATCCTTTTCCCTCTGCCTTTCCATCTCAAGACCTTTGGACATAATCTTCTTGCCAATCAACCAATATGCCATAAATGATGTTATATATCATTGTGCATCATTTTTCAACAGCATTTCAATGGTGGCAATATCAAATGGTCATTTCAACATTACAACATCTCATCACGTCAACAAGGCACCCAATCATTCAGAGGAATCATCAAGGCTCAAGAGCAAGTGTTTCAGCGTCAAAGACCAATGACGCCATCAAGCAGTCATTGGTTATTCTCACTCCAAGTATTCCTTCCAAGGGAATACTGTCAATTCATTCTCAAGTGTATTCAAGAGGCAGTGCCAAAAAGAAGTTGTCAAGTGTCAAAGCTCCACTCAATCCATCTTGGCAACCATATTCATTTCAATACAGTCTGGATCCATCAAGAACTGTATTTCATTTTCAATCATGGGAAATTCATTCAACCCAATTCAATTTCAATATTAGCCAGCTGTATCAATTCCCAAAACAATCAATACAGCCCCAAGGATCAATACAGATCAGTTTTCAGCCTGAAGAACTCAAGCTCCCAACTTTTCACATATACCGGCTACCCTTTCCACCCTGGGGGGTTTTCCCCAGTTAATTAATATATTTTGATTTTATTTTATCTCTATTTTCTTTTCATTTTAGTTAAGCAAATACCGATATTATTAAGTCAGTCATTTAGCACCTTTCTCTTTCTCTTTCTTCGCCTGTCAATGGATATTTGGTGGTCATATCCTTACTAATTCCATTATTCATTTTTGGCAGGTTGAAACAGTGATTAAGGACTTACTTGGTTGGCTCTTTGGCCATTTGGCTTCCCTTTCCTCTTTTGCATCTCATCTTGTACCTGCATATCTTTTAGAGGAATTCATTCTTATTACTTTTATTCTTTATCCTTTTGGAGTCTTCCAAGTGATTTCCCTGATTTCTGAGTGCCAGGCCACTCTTGTATTTCTGTCCAAGAGCCCCTGTGACATTATATTAATTAACTCATAATTTCTTTTTCATTCTGTTCATTCTTTCTTTATAATTTCATTCACTAATTTCATCGAAATTATGATTCTTTTACGCTTATGAACTTAATGATTCATCGTCACCTCTCAATTTTCTTTCATTCATTCTTCATTTTGAAAATTGAAAGCTGACCCATTTTTTATTTTTGTTATTCTTTTTAAAATCTTTTCAAATCATCAAATTTTCATTCTCATTCATAATTCAGGCTTCATCTTGATTTTCTTTGATTCTCAAATTTTTCATCAAGATATTCAGACACGTTATTCACATCAAGATTCATAATTGATTCATTCTTCAAGAGTTTTGGTTTTTAAAGAATAATTCACTTGATTTTGATTTATTGATTGATTTGACATATTTGATATTGACCTCAAGAAAATTGATTGACCTGAAGATTTCATTGATTTTGCTGATTTTTTCACATCAAGAATTTTGACATAAATTGATTTTTCTTCAAGATTTCATTTGATTTATTTATTTTTGCAAGATTTTGATTTTGATTGATTTGATTGATTGATTTATTGACTTGAAGATCTCATTTGGCTTTGATTCATTGATTTACTTCAAGACATTGATTTGATTTGACTTCAAGACTTCATTTGATTTTGATTTATTGACGTACTTGAAGATTTTCATTTTGATTCATTGATTTTCCTCAAGATTTGATTGTTGACTCTTTTCACTTCAAGCAAATTTTGATTTTTAATTCATTTATTTCATTTTATTCCTGATATCATGCCTGTTCAACACTCACCTCTACCAAGACAGACAAGATCTCAGGCCATAGCTCAAGCTGTTCTCACTCCAACTCCAAGAGCTCCTCTAGATGGCACCCCAGCAGTTCCTCAACTGAGGGCCCAATTAGATAGAGGACCCCGCATGGAAGGAGCAGCAGCATCCAGGAAGGAAGGAAGAGGGCCAAGAAGATCATGTTCATTCTCAGGAGTAGTTGGCGGATTTCCAGGAACTTCAAGGACTTATTTCAAAGGTCCAGGTGAAGATGGTGAAGAGGAGGAGGAGAATTCTGTGGAAGAGGAAGAGTCTGATGGTACTGAAGGTGTCCCTGCTCCGGTGGAGGCATCCCAAGGTACTGGAGGGCCAACTCTAGCCCAGTCTAATCAGCCTGTCTCTCCTCAGTCTGAACCATCTTTATTGGCCATCATGCAGCAAATGACTCAGATTATGGCCAATCTTCAAGCAGCTTCATCTTCTGAAGCATCAAGACCACCAGCCTTCAAGACTCCATCTGTGAAGGCACCGGAATGCTTTGATGGGACTCAGCCCTTCAAAGTTAGAAGCTTTATTCAGTCTTGTCAATTGATTTTTCATAATGATCCGGCAAACTTCGCTCAAGACAGGAAGAAGGTCCTTTATGCCACTTCATTTCTCATTGGCAGGGCTGCAAAATGGATTGAGCCTTATCTTTCCAATCTCACCAATCAAGAGTCAAATTACCTTCTCAATTCTTGGCCTTTATTTGAATCTCAACTTTTCACTCTATTTGGTGAGCCGAATGAAGTCAGAAAAGCAGAAGCTGAGTTGGATTTTTTAAGAATGAAAGAAGGTGGGCATGTATCTTTATACATTGCTGATTTCAGAAGTTTAGTCTCAAGAATCAGGGATTGGGGTGAAAGAGCTCTCATCCATCATTTCAGGAAGGGATTGCCATCCAGGATTTTGGATCAATTGGCCTCCCATCCTTCAAGAATTGACTCTCTTCAAGACTTAATGGACGTTACCCTGGAACTTGATACCAGGTACCATGAGAGGCAAAATGAAAAGAGTCATCATCAAGAGAAGAAGCCAGAAGCCTCAAAGTCAAGTTCTTCTCATCCTCGAAATTCTTCAAGCTCAAGTCAAAAGAAGAAGAAGAGTTTTCAGAAGAGGGACAAGCCCCATTCATCTTTGTTGAATAAAGATTTCAAGCTCATGAATTCTTAAAAAGAAAGAAGAATCAAGGAGGGTCTTTGTACCTATTGTGGTGGGAAGCATAGTCTTGAGTCCTGTTTCAAAAGGCCTCAAAACAAGCTTACCCAACCGTCAGGCAAATTTCCCAGCCAGGGAAAAGCCTGAGTGAAGATCATGTTGTGTTCAATGGTCTTCACAGTTTTCCATCCAGAGCACAATTGTGCATTCTGAATACTGGTGTCAAAAATTCTCTTAAATTTTTTGTTTTTTCTTCTCTCTCTGATATGTTTTACAGTATTCTCATTGATTCTGGTGCTACCAACTCATTTATTGCAAAGCAGTTTGTTCACAAGTATTCTTTGACCATGTCAGAACTCCCGGAGAAGATTCCCCTTATTATCCTTGGCTCCTCTGAGTCTCCTTCTTTATTTGTGACTCACCATACTAAATATATGGTTGAGCTCCCTTCCTTCCCAAGCTTTGAATGGGACTTTTTAGTCATTGATACTCCCAAGGGAGAAGACCTCATATTGGGCTTTGACTTTATTAATCATTTTAATCCGTTTATTGATTGGAGGCAAGGATTGATCACCTTTAATTCTGATCATAAGGACTATCATGATCCTTCTATTTCTTTTAGTAATGACTTTTCTTCTGCCAAATCATGTGCAGCTCTGGTTGGTGATTCTAGAACACCATCATTTCCGTCTTCTGTCCATATTCCTTCCCTTAATTCCCATCAGTCATTACTATCATCTAGAGATGAAGTCTTCAAAGAGATTCAATATGTTGGAGAAGATAATTCTGTATCTTCACTTCATCTCTTCTTTGGGAATATGGACCTTCCTCCTTCATCTTATCATGACTCCCTGGAGGAGTTGTGGGATGAAGAGGAAGAGCCAGAAGAAATAGAAACCGTGATGAAGGTTGTTCCTTCTGTTTATCACCAATACTTGGATGAGTTTTCCAAGGTGAAAGCAGAGAAACTTCCTCCTCACCGCGCCTGTGATCATCATATCGAGCTGGAGGGGTCTCTACCTCCAGTTGGGGTGATCTACTCTTTATCAAACCAAGAGTCAGATACACTCAGGGCCTACATTTCAGAGAATGTAGAGAAAGGTTTCATCCGGCCACGCTCCTCTTCTACAGGAGCACCTGTTCTTTTTGTCAAAAAGAAAGATGGTGGCCTCCGTTTGTGTGTTGATTACCGCAAGCTTAATGCTGTTACTAGGAAGAACAAGTATCCTGTTCCTCCTATGAATCAGCTTCTCACTGTTTTCCATGGTTCTTCTATCTTCTCCAAGATTGACTTGCGTGGTGCATATAACCTGCTCAGAATCAAGGAAGGTGATGAACATTTGACTTGTTTTAGAACCAAATATGGTAGTTATGAGTACTTGGTTATGCCGTTTGGGCTTACCAATGCTCCTGCTTCTTTTCAAAATCTCGTCAATGATATTTTTTATGATCTTCTTGATGTTTATGTTGTGGTTTATTTGGATGAAATTATGGTCTTTTCCAAATCTGAGGAAGAACATGTCACTCATGTGTCCACTGTTCTTTCCAGACTCAGAGCCAATAACCTCTTTGCTAAGGCGTCCAAATGCCTATTTCATGTTTCAAGTGTGGAATATCTTGGTTATGTAGTTTCTTCTGAAGGCCTCAAGATGGACCAAGCAAAAGTCCAGCAAATTCTCAATTGGCCACCTCCAAGAAACCTCAAGGCTCTTCAATCATTCCTTGGCTTTGCCAACTTCTACCGCCGTTTCATCAAGAATTATTCAAAGAAAATTAGTTCACTCACTAGTTTCCTCAAGAAAGATTCCCGTTTTCCCCTCAATGAGGAAGTTCTTAGACAGTTTCATCAACTCAAAGAGGCATTCACCACTGCTCCAATCCTTTCTCATTTCAATCCTTCTCTACCCACCATTGTAGAGACTGATGCATCAGATTATGCCTTGGGTGCTGTACTGAGTCAGGTCTCTGACTCAGGAAAACATCCCATTGCATTTGATAGCCGCAAGCTTCTCCCAGCTGAGCTCAATTATGAGATTCATGACAAGGAACTCCTTGGCATAGTCTGGGCTCTCAAGCGCTGGAGAGCTTTCCTTCTTTCAATTTCTTCCCCTTTTGAAGTTCTCACCGATCATTCATCTCTTCAATATTTTATGTCTCCCAAGATTCTCACTCGCCGTCAAGCCCGCTGGGCTGAATTTTTATCTGAATTCCATTTCTCAATTACTTACCGCCCTGGCCGCTTGGCCACCCTTCCAGATGCCTTGTCACGTTGGGACGACGTTTACCCGGAGAGGGGGGAGGATTTCATCAGCAAGAATCCAATGAACTATCAGAAGATAATCAAGCAAGATGAAATTCAAGCCTCAAAGTTTTTGGCAGTCAAGGTGGATTCATTTTCAAATTTGATTGATTCAATTCAGAAGGCAGTGTGGCAAGATTCTCAATATAGAAGTGTCCTTGAAGATTTGGGTAAAGGTAAATCTGTCCAAGATTATTTTCTTGATTCCTCTTCCAAACTTCTCCTTTTCAAAGATTGGGTGGTGGTCCCAAATGACCCCACAATTCAACTCAATATACTTCAAAATCGGCATGACTCTCCTCTAGCTGGACACCCTGGCCAAGAGAAGACTCTCAAACTTGTCAAGCGGGTTTCCACTGGTCCGGCATGACTCAATTTATCAAGGATTATGTCTCATCCTGTCAACAGTTTTCAAGAAACAAAAATATTCATCACAAGAAGTTTGGACTCCTCAAGCCTCTTCCAATTCCAAGTGGTCCTTGGATTTGTCTTTCAATGGATTTCATCACTCAATTGCCACTGTCCAATTCCTTTGATTCAATTTTAGTCATAGTGGACAGATTCTCAAAAATGGTGGTTTTTATTCCAACAATAGCTTCAATCACTTCATTATATTTGGCCCATTTATTCATCAAGAATATTTTCTCAAAGCATGGCCTTCCTTCAAGCATTGTTAGTGATTGAGGTTCTCTTTTTGTTTCTTCCTTTTGGACTAACCTTTGTCAGCAGCTCAAGCTTTCAAGAGACTTGTCAACTGCTTACCATCCAGAAACTGATGGACAGACAGAGAGGGTAAATCAGATACTAGAACAGTACCTTTGGATGTATGTCAGTTATCATCAAGATGATTGGAACACCTGGCTCCCTCTGGCTGAATTTACCTACAATAACTCTGACCACTCTTCAACAAAACAATCTCCGTTTTTCACTGTTTATGGAAGAGATCCTCATTTTGACTCAGTTCACATCACTCAAGACAATCCGGCTGGAAAGTTATCAACAAAAATCCAATCAGTACAGCAAGATGTCAAGAGAGAACTTGAAGTTGCCATAAACAGGTTTAAGAGGTATGCAGATAAAAGTAGAGCAAGTCCACCTGTTTTCAAACCCGGTGACATGGTATGGCTCTCTTCCAAGAACATCAAATCCACCAGACCCACCAAAAAGCTGTCTGAAAGATGGCTGGGTCTTTTTCCAATCTTGAAGAAAGTCAGCACTCATCCCTACCACCTCAAGCTTTCATCTCAATGGAAATCCATCCACCCAGTTTTCCATATTTCCCTTTTGGAACCAGTCAAGACGTCAACAATCCCAAATAGGCATCAAGAGCCTCCTCCTCCAATAACCATTGAAGAAGAAGAGGAATGGGAAGTCTCTCAAATAATGGACTCAAAGCTCAAGAGAGGAAAATTATGGTATCTGGTGGAATGGAAAGGTTTCAGTCAAGACCCAGAAAGATCCACTTGGGAACCAACCGAAAACCTCAAGAATTGTCCTGAACTTGTCAAAGATTTTCAATCATTATATCCTGACAAGCCCGGGCCGAATTCTTCAAAAGCTTGATTCATTATGGTACTTGGTGGGGAGAGGGATTACCAAAAGTAAGTCCCACTCCTGGTATGCACCTTTAGGGTTATTCTACTCTTTTGTTGTAAGCATCACCTTGGCCACTCTGTGAGCACTTTGCAGTTTTGGACACAGATCTTTGGCATGGCTTTCAACTTCATTTCCAATCTTATGGCCATTTTCACTTGGGAAAATGGGCCATGCACTTTTCAATTCATTCCCAAGACTTCAAAATTCGAATTCATTCCTTCAGCATTTTTGTTTTATTTTTATGGCACTGGCGGGAGTGGTAACTACCAAAACTAAGTTCCTCTCCTGGTGTGCACTTCCCTGAGGGGTCTACAATCTTGTCAAAACATCACCTTGGCCACTTTGTGAGCACCTGGCATCAAATTTATCTTTCCAGGTCCTTGGCCAATTTCCAAATCAGTTATCAACCTCCGTGATGAAGATTGGAGCCTCCTCAAGATTCAATTCATTTCTCTTTTTCTTTTTCCTTTTCTTTTCTTATTTTCATTTTCATTCTTTATTTTTATTTTACTTTCATTTGAAATTTTCTTTTATCACGTCAATTATCACGTCAAACAATTTTCATTCATTTCAAAATTAAATTCAAATCATGAAGCCAATGTCAAAAGAAGATCAAGCAAGTCCTGCGTCAAATGTCAAATTTTTAATATCAGTTGTCAAATTTTTTATCTTAATCAATCCTCTTGAATCACTTTCTCAAAATCTTTCCAGTAGCCTCAACAGGCTTCACCTTGTATTGGTGCTCAGGAGCTCACCATTCCAAGGTGGGGGGTACTGTCACAACCATGGCAATTCACCTCCCTGGATCCCCATATGGCATATCAAGCCACAGTTCTTTTATGGCCAATTGGCCATATCCATCACCAGTGGCCAATATGGCCACGTCATTATCTTATGGACCATTTATGGCAATTTGTGCTTTGGGGCCTTCATGGCCCTTCACCTCAATCCAGAACCCATAGCGACAATTTATGCCCAAATGGGTATTTCTGGTCATTTCCCTCAAAACCAATGGAAATGGCCCAAATGGCTGTTTTTGGCCATTTGGGCTCATAATGCGCATTCGCGCACTTTTGCACATATTTGCACACTTTTGCGCATTTTGCGCATTTTTGCACACTTTGACGCAAAGTGTCCAAAAGACACTTTCCCGCCTTTTGGGCCAGTTTTTGGCTCAGAACCCAAAAGTGGCCAAAAACCCCAAAAGGCCCAGAAACACCATTCCAAGCTCTGAAGCCATTACATCCATCCTTTTCCCTCTGCCTTTCCATCTCAAGACCTTTGGACATAATCTTCTTGCCAATCAACCAATATGCCATAAATGATGTTATATATCATTGTGCATCATTTTTCAACAGCATTTCAATGGTGGCAATATCAAATGGTCATTTCAACATTCCAACATCTCATCACGTCAACAAGGCACCCAATCATTCAGAGGAATCATCAAGGCTCAAGAGCAAGTGTTTCAGCGTCAAAGACCAATGACGCCATCAAGCAGTCATTGGTTATTCTCACTCCAAGTATTCCTTCCAAGGGAATACTGTCAATTCATTCTCAAGTGTATTCAAGAGGCAGTCCCAAAAAGAAGTTGTCAAGTGTCAAAGCTCCACTCAATCCATCTTGGCAACCATATTCATTTCAATACAGTCTGGATCCATCAAGAACTGTATTTCATTTTCAATCATGGGAAATTCATTCAACCCAATTCAATTTCAATATTAGCCAGCTGTATCAATTCCCAAAACAATCAATACAGCCCCAAGGATCAATACAGATCAGTTTTCAGCCTGAAGAACTCAAGCTCCCAGCTTTTCACATATACCGGCTACCCTTTCCACCCTGGGGGGTTTTCCCCAGTTAATTAATATATTTTGATTTTATTTTATCTTTATTTTCTTTTCATTTTAGTTAAGCAAATACTGATATTATTAAGTCAGTCATTTAGCACCTTTCTCTTTCTCTTTCTTCGCCTGTCAATGGATATTTGGTGGTCATATCCTTACTAATTCCATTATTCATTTTTGGCAGGTTGAAACAGTGATTAAGGACTTACTTGGTTGGCTCTTTGGCCATTTGGCTTCCCTTTCCTCTTTTGCATCTCATCTTGTACCTGCATATCTTTTAGAGGAATTCATTCTTATTACTTTTTTTCTTTATCCTTTTGGAGTTTTCCAAGTGAGTTCCCTGATTGCTGAGTGCCAGGCCACTCTTGTATTTCTGTCCAAGAGCCCCTGTGACAATATGGTATTATATACCATCATGCACCATTTTTTCTCAGCAATTCAATGGTTATGTTATCAGGACCCAATTCCATCTTTCCAAATCAAGGTCCCAAAATTCAGCGCCCATTTTGAAGAAGGACTTCTTAACTCATCAGTCTGGCAATCGATGGAGGCAATCAGAAGATCATTCAAGGATCCCAATGACCTGGCCCTGCAGGAGCTGGGTTGTCAATGTCATTCATGATTATTCCAAGCGCCATTCTCAGAGGTTATACATTCTTTCAATCAGTTTTCAAGGCATCAAGTATTTCAATACTCCTTGGACAACTCCATTGGTCCATACAGGCATCAATCAATCAACCTGTATATACTTGGCCCAATTGGGCCAATTAATATTCCACTGTGGGAATTCAGTCACACAGTTCAAATTGCAAGATGTCCAGATCTGTATTGACCCAATTCGGACAATACAGCCGGTGACTCACCTTCCATGATCAGTCTCTCAACTTTTCGCATATTCTGGCCACCTTTCAGCACCTGGGGACTTTTTCCCCAGTTAATTAATATATTGGATTTATTTTTATGTTTACTTTCTTTTACTTTATTAAAGTTAATACTGATAATGTTAAGTCACTCATTCAGCACCTTTTCTCTCTTTCTTCCACGCCTGTCAGTGGATATTGGTGGTCATATCCTTTGCTAATTCCATTTCCTTTTCTGGCAGGTTGAAACAGTGAATTGAGGATTCACTTGGTTGGCTTCTTGGCCTTTTGCTTCTCTTATTATCTTTGGCCTTTGGCTTCTTGTCTTTTGCTATTACCTTTGCCATACTTGTCTTTCCCCTTATTCTCCTTTAAAGAAATTTAATCTTTATTATTTATTATATCCTTTGGAGCCCTCCAAGTGAGTTCTTGATTCCTGAGTGCCAGGCCACTCTTGCTTCCATAAGAGCCCCTGTGACAGACTCCTTCAGGCTGACAGCTGTTCTGTATTGAATCCTCGAAGCTGTATCGACAGCTTGATGAAGTGTATACCTTGCCAGATTGGGAAATGAACTGTGTTGAATGGTTTTCCAATGATGTATGATTGAAATACAGGTCTTGATGAATCCAAAATGTATTGAAATGAATGTGGTTGCCAAGCTGGATTGATGGAGCATTTACACTTGACAAATTGTTTGGAACTGCCTCTTGAATACACCTTGGGAATTAATTGAAAATATTCCCTTGGAGGGAATACTTGAAGTGCGAATAACCAATGAATCTCTAATGGTGTCATTGGTCTTTGAGAAATTAAACCTGCACTTGAGCCTTGATGGGTCCTCTGGATGACATGACACTTCGGTGACTTATGAAATGTTGAATTACCCCTCTGATATTTACACCATTGAATTGCTGGTGAAAATGGCCCAGAATGGTGTATAACACCATTTATGACAATTTGAGTTGCTGAAGGGTGAAAGTGTCCAATGGTCTTTTTGAGTGAAGTCAGGAGGATGAGAGTGAAAATTGGGTTTTGGGTTACTTCAGAGGTAAGAAGGTGTTTCTGGGTTTATTGGCCAATTTTGGGTTTCTGGCCAAATACAGCTTATACAGCTTTAAAACTGTATTTGCCCAAAGTGCGCAAAAATGCGCAAAATGCAAAAAACTGGCAATTAAGCCCCAAAAGGCCTGATATGGCCTTTTGGACATATTTCCCATAATACATGGGAAAATGGCATATACAGCTGAATACAGCAAAAATGCGCAAAGTGCACAAACTGTATTTAAAGCTTAAAAAAGCCAAATACAGGCTTTTGAGCTGTATTTTAAGGCCAGGAAGGGCCTGTTGATGGTGAAGGGGCCAGGTTGGCCCCAGCAGTGCAATGACCATAAAAGGCCAGAAAAGATGAGAGGGCCAATTTGGCCAGTGATTATGGATATTTTCGAATTGCCATAAGCTTGATATGGCACTGATATGCTGTATGGAGTCCAGGAGGGTAAGTGCCCTGGTTGTGACAATAATTTGGGTTTTCCACCAAGTCCAACTTTGGTGTCCATGTGCTTGTGTTAATTTGATATACCATCTATGGGCTGATCTGGTAAACAAGGTGTTAAATCTAGCTGTTACCAATCTGTCTGGTAATTCAAAATATTCTTTAATCATGTCAATACCTCTGAGGAATTCCATATGGTCATATTCTCCGTCACCACTGAAGTTAGGGCATTTTTCAATTTTTGGTACTTCTTTTAAGAGTTCTTGGCCCATTGATGGTTCCAAGTTATGCAAAGAATTGGTAAATTCATTTTTTAAATGTGAGTTTTCAACCTCCAATACTAGTGGATTTGCAATTCTTGTGCCCTCATTCTGATTAAAAGGTGTAGACATTCTTGGTAAGGTGTGAAATAATTGTTCAATATCATTCATTTTACTGTTGTTATACCTTTGGGAATTTCTGAGTTCATGTTTTAAACTTTGTATTGAATTTATTACATTAGTTTTATGATTATCCTCTGTTTGTGTTGATTCATGCCATAATTTGGTTTGTCTAGTATTATAAGGAGTGATCTGGTCCAATTTCATTGTTAATTTTGATATTTCCCCTTGTGAGGTGTCAAGACACTTTTTCAAGGCAATTATATATGTCTTTACTTCAGTAAATGATTTTGAAATATTCTCAAGAACATTTTTATTCTCCTCTTTGATGGTACTTATGGCTTGTTTTATTCTTGTTTCAATTATGTCATGAATATTGAATTTAGAATATCTGTCTGTCAATTCTTTAATAATGGCAGATTTTTCATTTAATTTATTCCCAAATGAATTGTAATTATTGGAAGCTTTAATTCCTCTTAAAACCTTTTCAAAACACATAAGTGTCTCATTTATTTGGCTCACACTTAAGTTGTTTGTTTTAAGAATGTTACAAATGGATGAATTTTTATCAGAAACATGAGTTTTTACGTCATTTATAGCTTCATACAACTCTGTGATAGAATCAAAAATGTCAAAAATCATTCCTGATATTTTAACCTGGGTTCCTCTTTTATCTGTAATTCCATCATTGTTCTGGCCATCTGAAATACATTCTCCATGCCATCCTACTTAATGTTTGGGAATCTGTAGCCCTGGCCGTAAGGTTTTGTGGCTGGTGCCTTGCCTTTGCCCTTGATTTGAGCTTGTGGATGCTTTTTCATGTTGGAATTGCTGCTGATGGATACTGGAGCTGTTTTTGGCACTTGCTTGGGTGGTGGAGAGTTGTTTTTCCTCCATTCTCCTGCTAAAAGTATCATGTTCTTCTTTTCCATCAATGGATGCCATCCATTGAGTAACTTACAAGTGTTAGGATGGCCCAGGAATTTCCTCACAGTCAGGTAAAAATTCATGCAGTTTGTCCAAAGATCTGCAAGGATCTGGTACTCTTTGTGCTGCAATGCATTTTTGGCAGCCCTCTGGCTGTCTTTGTATATGTCCACTGAGGCTTCTTGTGGTGGTGTCAGCTCTGTTTGAAGGTAAAATAGTATTATCAGCTTCAGAATGACATAATTTATTAATTTGGAGGTCATAAACTGACCCTT
The DNA here is from genome assembly GCA_023105745.1 of Austropuccinia psidii. Classification (NCBI taxonomy): domain Eukaryota; kingdom Fungi; phylum Basidiomycota; class Pucciniomycetes; order Pucciniales; family Sphaerophragmiaceae; genus Austropuccinia; species Austropuccinia psidii. The sequence continues at coordinate 11,164,819 of JALGQZ010000001.1, forward strand.
GTCCTTCTGTAACTGATTGGAATCTGCCATAATCACTTCTATGAACTTTTTGAGAGCTGCTTGAGGGGTTATAGCTGGCTCCTGATGTGGTTTAAGGCATATTTTATGATTAAAAGCCTTGCAACTAGTATTTTTACGTCAAAAAACTTACTATTGGCCAAATTCTTTGCCTTCTGAAGGGTATTACTTATATCCAAGTTAATTAATTCAGAAGAAATTGGTTCAGGTTGATTATTCTGAGTTATCATAACTGTACTATTATGGTCAGAATTCACAGTACTTGCAGGAATAATGCTTGTGACTGTTGAGGCTGTTTCAATATTTTCTTGTCTTACCATGTTGTCAGACACTAAAATTAATGAACAAACCAATCAATTAAGTAAAAAAAGATTTTTTCAAGAGATAAATAAAAAAAGCCTCACTTATAATATGAAAAAAATATTTTTTATTGATTTTTCGAATTATAAGTATTTTTTATATGTTTTTCAATGTTTCAATATAAAAAAAGATTTGAAAAGAGTAAAAATTATGTCACAGGTAAAATATCATGGCTGGGCCCCCAAATGTTAGGTGTGGTTATGAAACCTTGATGAAAATCAAGTACTTTTCCTGTCCTTAAAATTTGTATAAGGTAAAAAATTATTAAAAAAGTAAGAAATATTATTTTTAAGAAAAAAAACAACAATTTTATTGTTTTCAACTTTATTAGTATAAAAAAATAATATTATAAAGATTTGTTGTTTTACCAACAATAAAGGTTTATCCAAAAATAGTTTACAAGAGATATTTAAGGCTACAAAAGAAATTTCTTCAAGAGAAATTTCAATTGGAATGAATAGATAAAAGAACTGCAAGTAATTAATTAAAGAAAAAAGTCTTTAAAATCATATTTAAAGAGAAAACCTGCCCAAAAGTGACCAGAGTGAATTTGGAAACAAAGTGAACAAGTTAACAGTGATGAAAGATGCTTTAATTCATGTATGGGGTGGTTCAAGGGGTAGAAATGATTATAAGAGTTACAAACAATTATTATAATTATTTTTCACGTGGTTAAAAGGTTTAAAAATATTTAACAATGGTGGTTTAAATCTTTTATTGATTGGTTTAACAGTGTTCAAACTAATTATAAAAGGAGAGGTTCTAACATGAAGAGACAAGTGGGGCAAAGAAGACATTCTTTTATAGCCATCAATTTTCTTACTCAAAGTGTACAATTTTCTCTTTTCAGTCGTGTAAAACACTCTGACAACAGAAAAGCCAATTATGGCATCATTGAACCCTGGTTTAGACCAAAAAACAGGTGGTTTTAGCCATTTTGGACCATTAAATGAGCCATAACAATAGTAATACCTTGTCTAGAGCCTTAAAAACACGTCAGAATGTGTGTAAGAGACATAGAAACCAGCTGAAATTGGTTTTACTCAGATTTCTTTAACTTAAGGGTAGTTTTACCCTCTGGGCAACAGTTAAAACTGCCCTGGTTGGTATCAAAACCTCATCACCAATTGAGTCACAGACCCTGTGTGTGAGCCTGTGAGGTATGTAAAACATACCCATAAGGCCACAAATGACTTTATACATAGTTAAATTTGTCTTTAACAGACTTTTTAATTGAATTTAAAATAAAAAATAACAAAAAATAATTTTTCATTTTTTTGGATGAACAAAGTTAGAAATATTATGTCATTTTCGGATTTTACACCAAAAATAACCTAGGGTACACCCATAGGGTGTTACACCCAAAAATACTTATTTCTTATGTTATTGGAAGATTTAAGAAACTCACAGAAATAATGTAGCTTTTTTAACATTTTTTTAAATTGTTAAATTTAAGCTTAAATAAGCTCAAATTGTTAAATTTAAGCTTAAATAAGCTCAAATTTAAAGTTGCATAAGGTTTATGCAAACTTACCAAAATTTTAGTTAAAATTGAGGTGTTGTGCATATTTACTGAATTGGGTAAGGATTCTCCATACAGGATGTAAATCCTGCGTGGGCTCAATTTTAAAGTGTTTAAGGCCATAGTATGGCTTTAAATAAATAAAAGGGCAAAATCCACGCAAAAAGGTGGGACAAAGGAAAAAGACCAAATAGAGCTGGGGTACCCAACTTTTTGGATCTTCAGGGATTCAATTGAAGTTGTCCACCTGTATTGGAGGATTTTCAACCTTATTTAAGCTTTAAGATTAGACTTTGATCCAACCTCAATGTTTAAACTGATTTTATCCCAATTTGGACAGGAATTTCAAGCTGCCAAAGGGTAAATCCCTATATGCAGGCTTGAAATTGAGGCTTTGAGAACTGTCAAAACTTAATTAAGCTCAAAAAGCTTCAATAAGCTTAAACCTTTAAGGTAAAAAGCATTAAAACCTTATCAAAAGTTAAGGTCTAGTGTGTATTTCTATTTTACGTGGAAAAATAGCAATAACTTCACAAATTCATTAAAAATCCAATTATAATGGATTTGCTTGAAATTTCACACAGCGTATAACTTATTATTATCTATGTATAAATTAAATTTTAAGTATCTTTTATAAATAAATTTCCTGGGTAATTAGCCTGGAAATTTACTCTTTTAATTAAGCTCAAATAAAATTATAATTTTTTAAAAAATTAGTTAAAAATTGAGTTTAAGAGATTTCTGCTTGAAACTCTATTTTTAAGTTTTTTATGTGATGAACTTTAATATAAATAAACTTATTTGGTATGAAAACCTAAAATAATTAGTTGCCTTAAGCTAAGAACTTTGTTTTTAAGCATGGTTTTTCAGTTTTGACCTGAGCATGCCCTCTATACTCATTATGAATCATGAGAGCTACTCTTTAGACATAAAAAGAGTCTTTTCATCACTTTTTTTTCCCATCATCATTATAAATCCAATTATATCAGACATTTAAGCAGGTAAAGTTTCATTATATATAAAATCTTATTATTAAAATCTTTCTTACACATTTTATTCTTTATGAATCTTAAATTAAAGAATTGAAATCATAGAAATTAGATTATTTTTTTCATCATCTATAATATATTTTATTTTATAAGAGTATTGTCTTTAAAATATCTTTTAAAATCCACAAATTCCTCTCAAAACTCTTTAATCATATCTATTATCATAAAAAAATTGTTTTATCTTTTAAAATATTGATTTTTGGCGTGTTTTTAACTTATAATTATTATTTAATATAATAACTGTTGTTGTTTGACCTGTTGTATTAAATAAATATTATAAGTACATTTTCTCTAGAATTCTATATCTTCTTTATCTATTATTAGTTTTTTTTATATAAAATTTTTCTATAAGAATTATCTCTGCACATTGTGTGTTTCAATTCTTTTATAAATGATATTTATATTATTCATAAGTGGCTACATATTTAAATTTTCCATGTGTAATTATCTCATTAAGAGTTTTACGCTTCTTATTGTTATAATTGTCAGTGACTATAACAATAATAGAATAATTATAATTCATTATAATTATTATATCTTATAATAATAATTAAATTTATTATTTTTGATAATTATATTTAAATTTTTGGTTATAATATTTTATTATATTATATTATTCTACTGAGGACAGTCATAGTACTCTTGATATTGTTACTATTATCAAGAGTTTCATAGACAGACCTTACATTTGGGGGCCTGGCCATGATTCTTTACCAATTTTGGGGACATAAATCATATTCTATGCCTTATTTTACTATTTTTCACATACAATTGCCACATTTACTGTAATATTGGCTTTCTTGGGACCTATTCCTTATAAATAATCTTTATAATATTAATAAAGTCATTTTTTTCTTAAGAATATTGTTTGAAACAATATACTATTGAGTGAAGTGGAATAAATTTCTTTTGTCTAACTAGTGGCTTTTTCACATCACAGACTTGAAATTTATTCTCTTAGTTATTCTAGTATAAAGTGAAGAATAATACAATTTTGATCAAGAAATTATTAATTGCATAATCATTATTTCTTTAAAGAGAATAAAAAATCAAATAAAAAATTTCTGAAAATGAAAAATCTTTACTAAAAGACATTTTTTCTTTCATCTTAGACATTTTTCTTTATTTTTGACATAATTTTCCATAAATTACAGTTCACCAGCTTTATCCAATAAGTTGAGTTTATAAGTTATTTTTATTGTTTGATAAGATAACTTTTTTTTCTTTCTCTAGTGTCATCAATCAGAGAAAGTTCTTCAGACTCTGAAACCTCAGAATATAGTATTTAAATTCAAACTAGCCCAGCACCAAGGGGTTTAATAACCAAAAAACCCTTCAAAGGTCCAGCAGGTGAATTCAAATCATTTTAGTCTGTTTTATTCTTAAAATTGACATGAAATGACTCCTAATAGAAGTTTAAGCAATTACTCCATCCAATCTAATGAATCTGGACCAGGACATTCCAGTCAAAAATCCAAAAGACAAGAATGTCAGCCCAGAGGAGAGGCACAAATGGAGGATGCCAGAACTTCCGACAGCACCTTTGACACTCTTATTGAGAGTCCAGAAGCTGATATAACTGCTATTGCTGTTAGACCTGAATCACTTCCAACAGGAAGCAGTAGAGATATACCAGTTTCAGTACAAAAACTGGTTTATGGCAGAAAAACAGCATGAGTGGGAACTTCTCCCAAGTCTTTGAATAGGCACCATGAGCTCATATATTCAAGTGAAGAAGTTCATGGGGTCAGAAAAGACAGAGGAACTTCTGAAGGTTTGGACACCCATGTCTTGCAAAGGACAAGTCCAACAGATAAAAGCTTGGTTGAAAAACCAAAGCATGTTATCGGAGGATCAGAAGAAGAAGTTGGCCCAAGGCAAGGACAACACCCCAGTGGAAGCTCCCCAAGCATCCATCAGCAAAAATCCGCCTCAACAAGTGCCAAAAAAGCCCAAGCAAACCTCAAAGACCAATCAGAAGGGAAAGCAAAAGGCAAAGCCCAAGTGGAACAAGCCTTACCCTCAGAATTACAGAATTCCCAAGAAAGAGAAGACAGCCATGGACAATGTGTTCAATATGGCAAGAACTCTGATGCAATTCATAAACAAGGAAGAGGATAAATTGAACCAATCTTTCCCAAAGGAATAGATCTTGTGAAACTTGTAAGTCAATTTGAATCTTATAATAAAGAAATTATGACAAAGTTTAAAACATTTGAGTATATCCAACAGAAGTTGGGTAATGAGATATTACAAGTGAAAGAAACACAAAAGACCATTGTTGCCCTTGAAAATGTTAATAAAGACAATATTCTGTCTTTGACGCAAATTTGTGCAAGAATTGAGTCTAAAGTTACCTTACTCAATCAACCAGATGACAATTCAATTTCTTTTATAACTGGACAGTTGAAAGAATTAAGAATACAATTTCCAAACTCGGAAAACTCAACTGGGCACAATGCAGCTCTTTTCCAATACAATTGGAAAAAGTGACAAAGCAAGACATGAATTGAAAGAAGATATTCAATCAAGTATTAATAATATATCACTAAAAATGAATTGCCAAGTCAATCCACACCAATTCTTGACAGAAATGTACTTAACCTGAATAATGGATTACACCATACAATTTCAAGTCATGACGTGGAAACTGCTTGCAATTATAAGGACATTCCAAGATTAGAGGAATGGCCAACCTTTGGTGGTGAAGGAGAATATAATCATATGGAATTTATGAAAACAATTGATATGCTCAAAGAAGACTTTAACATTCCAGATGAATTCATAAGTGCCAGATTACACTTATTATTTACCAAATCAGCAAAGAAATGGTATTATAAAATGGGACAAGACCATGGTAAACATTCTTGGCCTTGGTGGAAAGAACAAATTATTTCCAAATGGGAAAATTATTCATGTAGATGTAAAATGGAAAATTCTTTTGAAGAAGCCATTTTTAATATTGATAGGGACAGGCCCATGTCTTGGTTTCTTAAACAGAAGGACAGATTGACTTCCCTTCATCCTGATATGTCTGAAACAATGGTACATAAAAGGATATTAAGAAAGTGTGGAGGTGACCTTGAGCATGCTATAAGAAGCAGATGTATTGACCTTGCTCTACAGAATATTATATCAATGCTATGGAGGACATCACTACTAGAACAAAAATTGGAAGAAATTGGTATAAATCCCCATTAGACAACAAGACTAGTGGGAAACCAATTTCAAAACCAGATAAACCACAAGAAAAGCTTCCTTAGAAATGTTATAAGGGTGGAAGTACATCTCATTTGGCTAATACTTGTTCCAAAAAGACAAGAACCAATGAGATAGAAATTGAAGAAGATGACACAAAAGAAACAAATGATGTCCATGTTCATGAAATGATTCTGAGCCTTCTGAAGAGGAGGAATTACCAGATGAACTTAGCATAGAAAATATTAATGTTTCCTTTGAAGTCACAGAAGTGAATACTCACTTACCACAGTACAGTGATGAATTTATGGATCTCATACACGCACAAGATGCTAAAATGCAAATAACCAAGCCTGCCAGAGGTAAAGGTTATACAGCTGGAGCATCTTGTATCACTAATATTGTGATAAACAACACAGAAGCCAAGGTACATCTTGACTCAGGTGCCTTTTGCACTTGTGTTGGAAAAAATTATCTTGACAAGATTTATACCAACTGGCAAGACAAGATAATGCCAATTAAAGGTATAAAATTCAGCAGTGCTAGCCAAAATATGCACCCCTTGGGGATATTTGAAGCAGCAATGATATTTCCTCATCCTACAGGAAGTATCAGATTAAAAGTTGAATTTGCTTTAATGAATAATTGTACTTCACAACACTTTATACTTGGAAATGATTACCTCAATATTTATGGTATTGATATTAATAATCATAAAGACAGGTATTTCACTATAGGGGAAAATAAAAGACAAAAATTTGCTTTTCCTCTAGAAAAAAGAGAAATCACTGTCATTAAACAAGTGAAAAATGTTAATAAAGAAACATTTGTGTCAAATCAAATGATTCAAGCACAAATAGTCCTGAATTGACACTAGGAATGAAGGAAGAACTTATTGTAATTTTATTCCAATACAGGGAAGCCTTTGCTTCAGATGATGAATCACTTTGAGCTATAAAAGGCCATGAGGTGGACATTATGCTTAATGTGGAAAGGCCTTATCCGCCACTATTAAGAAGACCAGCTTACCCAGCTAGCCCTAGGGCTAGAGAAGCATTAGAAAATCATATTAATGAACTGATGAAACTGGGAGTTCTTAGAAACGTTGGACACAATGAGGAAGTGGAAATCACAACCCCAGTAATCATTACTTGGAATAATAATAAATCAAGGATGGTTGGTGATTTTAGAGCACTGAATACCTATACTATTCCAGACAGGTATCCAATCCCTAGAATCCATGAGACTTTGACTCAATTATCCAAAGCAAGATTAATTACTTCCATGGATGCTCTTAAAGGCTTCCATCAGAATGTTTTGACACCTCATGCTAGTAAATTACTGAGAATAATTGCTCATTGTGGTATCTATGAATATTTGAGGATGCCTTTTGGTATTAAAAATGCACCCTCTCATTATCAGAGAATGATGGATACCATCTTCCCACATGAATTATCAGAGGGATGGTTATTCATTTATATTGATGACATTATCATTTGTTCAGAAACCTGGCTATTACATTTAGAGATAGTTTCATTAGTATTTAAGAAAATTCTTCAAGTGAAGATGAAAATATCTCTTAAGAAATGTAATTTTGGGTTTCATTAGTTGAAACGCCTAGGACATTTAGTCTCAGGACTGAGCCTTGGTATTGATAAGAACAAAGTGGCTGCAGTTTTACTGAAACAAACACCCCAGAACAAAAAGGAGATGATGTCTTTCGTGGGGTTTTCAAGTTATTACAGGCAACACCTTAAGCGTTTTGCAATCCATTCCAGATCATTATACAGGATTTGTGATCAAAAAACTGTTTTTGAAATGACACAGGAGAGGATTCAAGCATATGATAAAATCAAGTATACCTTGACCCATCCACGATTATTATTGATGCCAGACTGGAACCTTCCTTTCAAGCTGTATATTGATGCATGTGGTGAAGGTTTGGGAGCTGCTCTTCATCAGGTTCAAATTATCAATGAAAAACCCTATTAAGGTCCAATTTGTTCTATTTCAAGACAAATCAAACCTACTGAGGCCAGATATGGAGCTAGCCAGATGGAGTGCCTTTGCCTTGTTTGGGCTCTGGAAAAACTTCATTACTATCTTGATAGTAGTTTTTTTGAATTAATTACTTATTGCAATGCAGTAAAATCACTTCTAACATGAAAACCCCTATAGGTGCAGAACCTCAAATTCCAATTGAAGGAATTAACATCACAGATGTTGGGACAGAATTCTTTGAAGAAGTTAGAGAAGCTATAAGCAAGATAAGAATTGTCATATCCTTACTGCTCTACTTGAAAAAGATTGCAAAGATGCAGCATAGGCTAATTCTCTATATGATATTTGGAAAGCATCTTATGACAATGGAAGATTCCATTTATTTGGTGGAATATTAGATCATGGATCTAAACACACATGTGTCATGGTCCTATGTAGTAGAATTTTAATTAACACAATACTACTAGAATGTCATGATAACATTTATTATGGACATCTGTCTGAAGACAGAACTATGGAAAGAATTAAAACATGTGCCTGGTGGCCATCTTGGAGAATAGATGTCATTGAGCATTGCCATAGTTGTGATAGTGGCCAGAACGCCAATAGAGCTACTGGTAAAAGAGTTGGTTTAATGATCCATATCCAAGAACCAAGTACCCCATGGGAGGTGGTTCACATGGATTGGGTAACTGCCTTACCACCTGGGAGTGATAAAAGTTACAATGCATGTCTTTTTATTGTAGACAGATATAGCAAAACACCAATCTTTTTACCATGTCATAAAGATGACACAGCTGTGGATACAGCTCTTCTGATCTGGAATATAGTAATATCCCATACTGGTCTCTTTATAAATATTATTAGTGATAGAGACCCAAAATTCAAATCAGCCTTATGGACTAATTTACATAAGCTTTTGGGTACAAAACTATCATTCTCAACAGCATACCATCCACAAACAGATGCGTTAGCAGAAAGAATGATTCAAACCCTTGAGGACATGATCAGAAGATTTTTTGATTATTGCCTGGAGTTTAAAGATTCTGATGGCTTTACGGATTATTGGTTTACTCTTATACCAGCATTGGAACTAGCCTACCAGACCTCCATCCATGCTTCAACAGGAAAAACTCCTGCAATGTTGGAGAAAGGATGGAACCCCAAACTTCCAGTTGATACTTTGGAAAAAGATCTGGTTAATATTCATCCAACTGCTTCAAGCTTTAAGTTATTTCTTGATAAAGTAGGACATCATGAAAATTAAAGCATGAATGACGCCTTTGAATATGCTAAACAGAAATGGGATAAAAGTCATAAAACCCCAGAGCTCAAAGTAGGGGACTTAACACTAGTTTCAACCTTGAACTTTAATAACATTCAAGGTCCAAAGAAGTTGAAAGATTCCTTTGCGAGACCATTTATTATTAAAGCCCTTCATGGGACAAATGCAGTACAAGTAGAACTATCAGGAGAATTAGAAAACAAGCATCCAACTTTTCCTGTTAGTCTGGTAAAGCATTACACTTCAAGTGATAAGGAATTATTTCCTTTAAGGAATGAAACACCCTTAGAAGTATCCCTACTGGATCAAAGTGAGGATAAAAAGGTACTAAAAGTCTTGAAAGAAAGAAGACTTAGGCAAAAAACGAAAGAGAAGACTTAGTCAGGTACAAAAATACACAACATGAAGACAAATGGATTGCAGAAAGTAAAATACCTGATTCCCAAACGTTTTTCAGAAGATTCAGACATGAGAAGACCAATTGCTCAATTCAAAAGTTTGAATTATGTGCTTTACATACTTAAGAAGTATAGGTAGAGAGGTTGGACAGTGGATTATACCCCCCCCCAAATAACTTGGGGGTCTACTGCACAAGAAAATTGTAGTACAATTTTTTTTTTTGGTGGTAGGGAATGTGAGCCTCTGTGAGGTATGTATAATATACCCATAAGGCCACAAATGAATTTCTACAGAGTTAAATTTGTCTTTAACAGAATTTTTAATTGAATTTATAATAAAAAATAATAATAAATAATAATAAATACTAAAGAATAATAAAAAATATTAAAAAATATTAAAAAATATTAAAAAATATTAAAAAATATTAAGAAATATTAAAAAATATTAAAAAATATTAAAAAATATTAAAAAATATTAAAAAATATTAAAAAATATTAAAAAATATTAAAAAATATTAAAAAATATTAAAAAATATTAAAAAATATTAAAAAATATTAAAAAATATTAAAAAATATTAAAAAATATTAAAAAATATTAAAAAATAAGTATAAATTTTTGATGGATAAGCAAAGCTATAAATATTATGTCATTTTTTGATTCTACACCAAAAATAACCTAGGGTACACCCATAGGGTGTTACACCCAAAAATACTTATTTCTTATATTATTGGAAGATTTAAGAAACTCACAGTACTAATGTAACATTTTTAACATTTTTTTAAATTGTTAAATTTAAGCTTAAATAAGGTTAAATTTAAAGTTGCATAAGGTTTATGCAAACTTACCAAAATTTTAGCTAAAATTGAGGTGTTGTGTATATTTACTGAATTGGCTAAGGATTTGCCATACAGGATGTAAGTCCTGCGTGGGCTCAATTTAAGAGGGCTTAAGGCCATATTATGGCTTTAAATAAATAAAAGGGCAAAATCCACGCAAAAAGGTGGGACAAAGGAAAAAGCCCAAATAGAGCTGGTGTACCCAACTTTTTGGATCTGCAAGGATTCAATTAAGGTTTTCCACCTGTATTGGAGGATTTTCAACCTTATTTAAGCTTTAATATGAGACTTTGATCCAACATTAAAGTTTCAACTGTTTTTATCCCAAATTGGACAGGAATTTCAAGCTGCCACAGGGTAAATCCCTATATTCAGGCTTGAAATTAAGGTTTTAAGAGCTTTCAAAGCTTAATTAAGCTCAAAAAGCTTAAATAAGCTTAAACCTTCAAGGTTACAAGCATTAAAATCTTATCAAAAGTTAAGGTTTAGTGTGTATTGCTATTTTACGTGGCAAAATAGCAATAAATTCAAAAATTCATTAAAAATCCAATTCTTGATGGATTTGCTTGAAAATTAGACACAGCTTACAATTTAATATTCTCTATGTATAAATTAAATTTTAAGTATCTTTTAGCAATAAATTTCTCGCATAATTAGCCTGGAAGTTTACTCTTTTAATTAAGCTCAAATAAAATTAAAATTTCTTTGAAAATTAATTAAAAATTGAGTTTAAGAGAATTATGATTGACTTTAATACAAATAAACTCATTTTTTATTAAAACTTAAAAGAATTAGTTTAAATGAGGATTAAAGTTACTTGGAGCTAAGAATAACACTGGTAACTTTAAATTGGAATTAAAAATAAGTCGCCTTAAGTTAAGAACTTTATTTTTAAGCATGGTTTTTCAGTTTTTACCTGAGCATGCTGTCACAGCCAAGGAGGCAGGGGCATTACCAATAATCTTCAACAATCATTACTTCATTGATACCCTTCAAAACCCAATCAGCAACAAGCATTATTTCATTGATACCCTTCAAAACTCAATCAGCAAGGGGGTTTCATTCAACATTCTCCAAATACAGTTTTCAGACCTCAATACAGTTTCATACAGGCAAGACCCAAATACAGGATTCACCAAATACAGGCCTGTCATCAATACAGGCGCAAATACCTGTATTGACTGTATAACCTGTATTGCATTCACCAATACAGGATTCAATCTCACATCCAACTTCTTCCAGCATACAGGCCAGTATCTCAACACTCAAACTCCAAGGCTGGTATTTCTCACATATACCAGCCCCTCTTCATCCTCCTGGGGCTTTTTCCCCCAGTTGATTAAAATATTGGATTTATTATTTAATATTATTTTATTATTTATTAAGTTAGTCTTTGCCTTCCCTCACCTGTTTCAGTAGAGTCCTGGTGGCCATATCCTTTATTAATCCTTTTCTCTTTTCTGAACAGGTTGAAACAGTGGTACAGGATTATTTGTGGTTGGCTCTCTATTATTTCTTTTGTTTTCTCTCATATCTTTTTATGCTTATTATTTCATGACTAGGAATTTATCCTCTTACTCCATTACTCTTATCAATTGAGTATTTCATTCTGAGCCCTCCATAAGTAAGTCTGTTCACTGAGTGCCAGGCCCTCTTCATTTAGAAGAGCCCCTGTGACATTTCAATCAACTCATACTTGCTTCTTTTTCTTTCATTCATTTTATTCATTTCTCTCATTCTTCAATTATGATCTTTTCATGATTTTATGATTTTTATGATTTTTTATGATTTTTTCTCTCTCATCAATTTTCATCTCATTCATTTTATTCAAATGAAAATTGATTCTCTTTCTCATTTCAAAATTTTGCTGACCATTTCATTTTCTCTTAATTCTCAATCAAATTTCATTTTCATTTTCTGTCTGAATTCAGGTTTTTTATCAGGTTTAATTGATTGGAATTCGGGATTAATTGATTTATCGTTTCAGGAGTTATTGAATTGGGGTTATCATTGGTTGATTTTGAAATTTCTCAAGATTATTGATTTATTGATTGATTTCTCAAGAAATTGACTGGCCTCAAGACTCTGATTTGATTTAATTGATTGATCTGATTTGATTCCTCAAGATAGCTGATTTATCCTCAAGATTTGATTTGATTGATTGATTTGAATTTTATTCCTCAAGAAAATTGAATTGATTTTTGAAGATATTGATTGAATTCCTCAAGACTTAATTGATTTGATTTTGAATTGACTTGATTTACTTGATTTGACTTATTGATTGAAATTTATTATTCATAAGAATTTGACTTTGTCATCTTCACTCTTCAAGATTTATTAATATTGATACACTTCAAGACTATTGATTGATTTCTCAAGTTCATCAAGATTCTCATTTGATTGTTTTGGTCAAGCCTTATTTTATTCAAAGTATCATCAAGTTTTTATTCATTCTTCTTTCATGATGCCAGTTCAGCATAGCCCACCAGCCAAGAATACAAGATCCCAGAGACATAAAGCTGTTCTCACTCCTACAGCAAGGGCTCCTCTTGACTGCACACCATCAGTTCATCAACTGAGTGCAAATTTGGACAGAGGACCACCAATGGAAGGAGCAGCACCCTCCAGAAGAGGAGGTGTGAAGTCTAGAAGATCAAGATCATTCTCTGGACTATTGGGTAGTTATCCTGGTGTTTCTCAAGGGCCTAGGAGTAGATTGGGGGAAGCTGAAGATGAGGAGGGGGAGGAGTCTGTTGAAGAGGATGAATCTGAGGAGACTGAAGTGGCAGCTGCCTTGGCAGGTGCTCCTGAATCTCCTGAGACTCCAAATCTAGCCCTTTCTAATCAACCTCCTGTCTCTCAAGCTGAACCAAATTTCCTCAAGATGATGGAGCAAATGACTCAGTTTATGGGACAACTCACTCAAGCAGTTGCCTCAAGGGACACTTCAAAAGTCCCTGCATTCAAGACTCCATCAATGAAGGCACCTGATTCTTTTGATGGTACTAAAGCTTATAAATTGAGAGGATTTATTCAATCTTGTCAATTAATATTCCATAATGACCCAGAAAACTTCTTCTCTGACAGAAAGAAGGTCTTATACTCAAATTCTTTTCTTACTGGTAGAGCTGGCAAATGTATTGAACCTTACCTCTCAAATATCTCCAATGAAGACCCTTCTTATCTCCTCAATAACTGGCAGTTGTTTGAAACCCAGTTATTCACTTTGTTTGGTGATCCCAATGAAGTCAGAAAAGCTGAACAAGAGTTGGACAATTTGAGGATGAGGGAAAGTGGTCAAGTTTCCTTGTACATAGCTGATTTCAGAAGTTTAATGTCAAGAATTGGAGACTGGGGGGAAAGGGCCTATATTCATGTGTAGGGGAGAGGCTTGGCATCAAGATTGTTGGACCAATTGGCTTTTCACCCTGGAACTTTTGATAGTATTCAAGAACTCATGGACATCACCTTGGAATTAGATACCAGGTACCATGAGAGGCAGAAGGAAAAGGGCAGTCATCAAGAGAAGAAGCCTCCAATCAGTGAATCCAACTCCTCCAAGCACCCTCAAAGTTCATCATCACAGAAGCCTTATCACAGGAAGAATAAGAAGGGGAAGAATTTTCAAGTGTCCAAAGACAAGCCTCATGCTGCTCTCCTCAATAAGGACAACAAATTAATTGGTTTTGAAAAGGAGAGGAGGATTAAAGAAGGCTTGTGCAATTATTGTGGTGGTAAACACCCATTTGAAAAATGCTTCAAGAGGCCTAAAAATAGGCAAGGGTCATCAAAAGGCTCCCCTAGCAAGCAGGGAAAAGCCTGAGTGGGAATCATGATGTTTTCAATGGTTCTCACTTATTCCCTTCAAGAGAACAATTGTGCACTCTGAATACTAGTGTCAAGAAATCTTTAAAATTTCTTATTTTTTCTTCAATCTCTGATATTTTTTATAGTATTCTCATTGATTCTGGTGCTACAAACTCCTTTATTGCAAAGAATTTTATTCTCAAGTACTCATTGACCATGTCAGAGCTCCCTGAAAAGATTCCTCTTTTCATTTTGGATTCCAATGAATCCATTTCCCTATTCTTCACCCATTATACCAAGTGGGTTGTTGATTTACCTTCCTTCCCAAGCTTTGAATGGGATTTCTTTATCATAGATTCACCCAAGGGAGAAGACCTGATATTGGGCTATGATTTTCTTTACCATTTTAATCCCATTATTGATTGGAAAAATGGATTGATCACCTATGATTCTAGTCATAAGGATTCTAGTGGTATTATTTCTTCTACTAGTAATTACTTTTCCACTGCTGTCAACAGTGTTGCTCTGGTTGGTGAACTTGAGACACCTTCCTTTCCTCCTTCTGTCCATAACCCCTCCATTTTTGCCTCTCAGTCATTGCTTCCATTAATAGATGAAGTCTCCAAAGAGATAAAAGATGTTGGAGAAGATGTTGCTATATCTTCACTTCATCTCTTTCAAGGAGATATGGACCTTCCTCCTTTATCTTTTCATGCCTCCCTGGAGGAGCAGTGGGATGAGGAGGAAGAGCCAGAAGAGATTGAAACTGTGCTGACGGTAGTCCCTCCTGTTTATCACAAATATTTGGATGTATTCTCCAAAGTGAAAGCAGAGAAACTTCTTCCACACCGTGCCTGTGATCATCATATTGAAGTGGAGGTTCCTCTACCTCCAGTTGGTGTTATCTACTCTTTATCAAAGAATGAGTCAGAAACACTGCAGGCCTACATTTCATAGAATGTAGAAAAAGGTTTCATCAGACCAAGCTCCTCCTCAACAGGAGCACCTGTCCTTTTTGTTAAGAAAAAGGATGGTGGTCTTTGTTTGTGTGTTGACTACTGCAAACTTAATGCTATCACTAGGAAGAACAGGTATCCTGTCCCTCCAATGAATCAGCTTCTTACCGTATTCAATGGTGCTTGTAAGATGTGACTATGAAACTGATGATAATATTACTATTAATCAACAGTACTATGTCTGTTCTTATGAAATATAATAATAAAATATTATTATAACCACAATTAAATAATTAAAGAATTATTTCTCTCACGTCTTAAGCACTACTAGTGATTTTAACAGTGAGCAAGTAATTGTCTACAAGAATCAATTACAAGAAGAATTTAATAATAAAAACTTCTTTTATTAAAATAATAAAATTATTGTAATATATAATTATCTTTTGCAAGAATAATTATAAAGATAATCCTTGAAGAAAACTATTACTAGAGAAAAACTTTAAGAATTAAAGATAAATGACTCACTAATACTCCAAAGAGCTTATTGATAGATAAAAGTAGAGAGATTTGACGTAGAATTGTGGATTTAAGAGATCAAAATGATTTATAGCAGGATTACAACAATATATAGTTGGATTCTATGATCTCACGTCTTTCTGATTGATTCTGAAAGATTTAAAACACTTAAGAATAGTATAACTAATACTTACTTGTTGGTAACAATGATATAAAATGATAATGAGATGATGATGCGGAAAAAACAGCAAGAGAAGGCCTATTTTAAGTCAACAACAGCTCACAGAGGCGTGCCATGGAGCAAACTGAAAATCCAGTTAGTGATAAAGCATTGAACCCTTTTGGATTAGTACTTACATCATCTGTTGTCACGTAAAATTGTCATAATTGCTTAATTGATGCTTTTACGTGGCTACCAACCCCAATATGGTTAAGAATAAAAGGAGTAACATTTGTAAATCTTCTTTTATTCCAAAGTAATCATTGATCTCCCAAAGGTATCAATGTTATTGACAATTTCATCACAGGTTGTATTTACTGTGAATTTTTGAAGATTCAGTGTTTCGGGTAGAATAACCAAAAATGGACTGTAAGTAAAACTTTTAGTTTTACTAGTAAAACTGTAATTCTTTTTGGTTGTACCATAGATAATACAGTTCGCAATCGGTCCTGAAAGCTTCAGAAGGATTCATTTAGAATTGTACTTTTAATGAATTTTTGAAGTTTTTACCTCATTTCTACGTAGAATTGCAAATATCAGTGTTTGACTGGTTGCTATGAGATAAATCAATGGATACAAGTCCAAAAAGTGTTTTAATTACTCTTTTGGGGTTCATCAATGGAAATTCATTAGTAATTGACATGGTTACAGGAGTGTAAGTAGCTCTTTACTTCCTTGGCACATCAAAATAGCAGGTTATTTGCTATTTTCTGGTGTTTTACAGTAGTTGTAACTTGGTAACCAAGTTCCCAAAGAGGTTTAGTTTATCAATTGGGTCAAGATCAGCCATGGAACCAAGCTTTGGAGCTATCCACGCCTCTGGGGCCTCAGAAGTTGGGTACCCTGGCTCTCTTTGATGTCTTTTGTCCCCCTTGCTTATTTTTGACGTCAAAATAGAAATTTAAGCTTAAAGGGAGATATCCACTATGGGTGTACCAAAAGTGCATGTAAGAATACCATAATATTAAGTGCTCAAAACATGTATAACACTATTCTTAGTGTATATCTAACATGGGATTTCTCACTTTCCCATTATTTTGGCGTAAAATGAAGAAAAACAAAAAATTTCACGGATCTTTTATGTGGTGTTGAAATATTTTCCATATTGCCACCTCAAAGAGTTAATTTGAGCTTATTCACTCTATGGAGATACCCTAGGTGAATTTTTGTGTAGAATCCAAATCTGGCCTTAAATCCATGGATTTACTTACTCAATAAAAAGTTATTCATCTTTTCTGAAATCAAAAATGATGAATTTTGAATATATGCATGATTTATGAGTTATGTATAATTCAAAATTTCTTTTTAAGATAATTGTGGCCTATTTGGGTATGTAAAATATACCTCAAGGCTCACAGTGCTACTATCTTCTCCAAGATAGATCTGTGTGGTGCTTATAATCTCCTGAGAATTAAAGAGGGGGATGAGCACTTAACTGCCTTTAGAACCAAACATGGTAGTTATGAGTATTTGTTTATGCCATTTGGCTTAACCAATGCTCCAGCTTCATTCCAAAATCTTGTGAATGATATCTTTGCAGATTATTTGGATATTTTTGTTGTAGTGTACTTAGATGATATTATGGTCTTCTCTAGCTCTTTGGCTGAACATGTTAAACATGTGGCCTCTGTTCTCCAAAGACTGGGAGACAATAATTTTTTTGCCAAAGCCTCAAAGTGTGTATTCCATGCCTCAAGTGTGGAATACTTGGGCTATGTTGTTTCAAGTGATTGCCTCAAGATGGATTCTTCAAAGGTTCAACAAATCCTCAATTGGCCTCAGCCCAAGAACATCCAGGCCCTCCCATCCTTTCTTGGCTTTGCCAACTTTTATCGTCATTTCATTAAAAATTATTCCAAAAAAATCTCTGCTCTCACTTGCCTCCTTAAAAAAGATTCTCCCTTTATCTTCAATGAGGAAGCTCTTAGTCAGTTTTAAATACTCAAAGAAGCTTTCACCACTGCTCCTATTATCTCTCATTTTAATCCTTCTCTACCAACTATTGTAGAGACTGATGCTTCTGATTATGCCTTGGGTGCTGTACTGAGTCAGGTGAATGACTCAGAAAAACATCCCATTGCATTTGATAGTCGCAAGCTCTTACCAGCTGAACTCAACTATGAAATTCATGACAAGGAACTCCTTGGCATAGTTTGGGCTCTCAAGCGCTGGAGGGCTTTTCTCCTTTCTCTTTCTGATTCCTTTGAAGTCTTGAAAGACCATTGTTCCCTTCAGTATTTTATGTCCTCTAAAGTCCTTACTTGTCGTCAAGCCCATTGGGCAGAATTTCTATCCGAATTCCATTTTATCATCACTTACCGCCCGGGCAGGCTGGCCACTTTACCAGATGCCTTGTCACGTCGGGACGACGTGTACCCAGAGAGAGGGGTGGATTTCATCAGCAAGAATCCTCAAAATTTTCATCAAGTTCTCAAGCAAAATGAAATTCAAGAGTCAAGATTCTTTTCAATAAAAGTTGATATTTTTTCAGATGTAGTTGATCAAATTCAAAGACAAGTATGGCAAGACAAAGATTATAAGGAAATCCTCAAGAAATTAGCAAGAGGAGAATCAGTCCCAGACTATTCTCTTGAACCTCAAGCAAAATTATTATTGTTCAAAGAGAGAGTAGTCATTCCAAGCAATCATTAAATTCAATTGGACATTCTTCAGAAGCGTCATGACTCACCGTTGGCTGGCCATCCTGGCCAGGAGAAGACCCTCAAGCTCATCAAGAGGGATTTTTATTGGGCTGGCATGAATCAAATCATCAAGGACTATGTGTCCTCATGTCAGCAAAGTTCAAGAAACAAGAACATCCACCATAAGAAGTTTGGGCTACTCAAGCCTCTTCAAATTCCATCTGGTCCTTGAAATTCTTTATCAATGGACTTTATCACTCAATTGCCCTTGTCAAGAAACTTTGATTCAATTTTAGTAGTTGTAGACAGATTTTCAAAAATGGCAATATTTATTCCAACTTATTCAACAATCACTGCTTTGGACTTAGCTCAAATATTCATTAATCATGTATTTTCCAAACATGGTCTTCCAATCAGTATTGTTAGTGATAGAGGTTCATTATTTGTTTCATCATTTTGGACTCAATTGTGTCAGCAGCTCAAGATATCAAGAGATATTTCAACTGCCTTTCACCCTGAAACAGATGGACAGACAGAGAGGGTAAATCAGATTCTAGAACAGTATCTTTGGATTTATGTCAGTTACCATCAAGATGACTGGCACACCTGGCTCCCTCTGGCTGAATTTGCCTATAATAATGCAGAACATTCATCAACAAAACAGTCTCCATTTTTCACTATTTATGGAAGAAATCCCAGCTTTGATTCAATTCACATTTCTCAAGATACACCTGCTGGAAAGCTATCATCAAAACTCCAATCAGTACAGCAAGTTGTCAAAGATGAATTAGAGTCAGCAATAAAGCGTTTTAAGAAGTATGCAGATAGAAATAGAGCAATTCCACCTGATTTCCAACCTTGGGACAAAGTATGGCTAGCTTCCAAGAACATCAAGACAATAAGACCCACCAAGAAACTTTCAGAAAGATGGCTGGGACCCTTTGAAGTTCTCAAGAAGATTGGCAGCCATGCATATCACCTCAAGTTTCCTCAACAATGGAAGTCAGTTCACCCTGTTTTCCATGTGTCCTTGTTAGAACCAGTGAAGCAATCAACTATCCCAAATCAACACCAATTTCCACCACCTCCAGTAATAGTGGAAGAGCAAGAAGAATGGGAAGTGGCTCAGGTTCTGGACTCAAAACTCAAGAGAGGTTCATTATGGTATTTAGTGGAGTGGAAAGGATTCAATGAAGACCCAGAAAGAACAACTTGGGAACTAGCTTCCAACCTTACCAACTTTCCAGACCTTGTCAAGGATTTTCAAACTTTGTATCCAAAAAAGCCTGGCCCAAATGCCTCAAGAGTTTGATTTATGGTGCTTGGTGGGGATTGGAGTTTATGAAAGTAAGTTCCTCTCCTGGCATGCACCTTTAAGGGGGTATTCTACCCAAATTTGTTGTAAGCATCACCTTGGCCACTTTGTGAGCACTTGTCAATTCTTTGGAAAGGTTCAGAAGGCCTTGCAACATCATAACCTCAGGATTTTGGACCTTTCATCAAGATATGGCCCAATATTTCTCTTATTTTCTTTTCTTTCTTTAATCATGCCATAAATTATCTTTCAAGACATTCATTACCACAATTCATGTTATGGCATAATTTCTTTTTCATTTATGGTGCTTGGTGGGGAGTGGAAGTTATGAAAGTAAGTTCCATCTCCTGGTATGCATCCCTGAGGGGTCTACTTCTTGTAAAACATTACCTTGACCACGCTGTGAGCATCAAATGCTTGATTTTATCTTTCAGAACATTTTGGCCAAAATCAAGCAACTCACCACAAGAAGGACAACCCTCAGGCATTTCTTATTTCTTTCTTTACTCTCTTTTTCTCTCAATTGTTTTTCATTTTTATTTTTTATTTCATTTTCTTTTACTTGTATCTTTTATTTTTATTTCTATTTTTTATTTCAAAAGCAGTAGTCATCACTCCCATATCACATTTGGGGAGTCAATTCATTCAATAATCAAAAAGCAAAACACTAGTAATGGTAAAGACCAGCTACAGATATCCCTCATCAAAACTTCCTCAAGTAAGCCTTAAACTCATTCCTTAAGAGCAATATTGAAAGCCAAAAACCAATCAGAAAGGCATTTATGGCAATTGACCAGTCAAGGAGGAGATAAGAAGAAAGACATTCAGGAAGAAATCAAGATCAAAAAGGAAAACTCTGCTTCAAATGGCCCAATTGGCCAATTTCACAAATTTATGCACTTTGGCACAAATGGCTATATCAAACCTCAAAACTTCAAAATAGCTCATTTTTATCATTTTTCATCAAAATATGCTTAATTATGCATATTGGCAAATTTGCGCATTTTGCGCATTTGCGCACTTTTGCGCAAAAGGCCTTTTTATCTTTTCAAAAGGCTTCAAAAGGCCTTTTTGGCCAATTTCATCATAATTGCGCACTTTGCGCATTTTTGCGCAAAATGCGCAAAATTGCCAGAACACTTTATAGGCCATTTTCCTATCCTTAATCAAACTTTTCAATTTTTTCACCAATATATGCCATTAACGCATATATGCGCATTTGCGCATTTTGCGCAAAAATGCGCAAAATGGCCAGAACACTTTATAAGGCCATTTTTTCAATTTTTTCACCAATATATGCCATTATGGCATATATGCGCATTTGCGCATTTTGCGCATTTTTGCGCAAATTGTCCAAAAACCCCTTTAATCACAAAATGTCACAGGGGCTCTTGGAAGAAGAGGGCCTGGCACTCAGGAATCAAGAACTCACTTGGAGGGCTCCAAAGATAAAAGAATAATAAGAATGAATTTCTTTAAGAAAGACTAAGGGGGAAAACAAGTATGCCAAAAGATGAGATAAGAAAAAGATGAAGCCAATGGCCAAAGATAATAAAGAAGCCAAAAGCCAAGAAGCCAACCAAGTGAATCCTCAATTCACTGTTTCAACCTGCCAGAAAAGGAAATGGAATTAGTATAAGGATATGACCACCAATATCCACTGGACAGGCGAGGAAATAAAAGAAAAGGGTGCTGAATGACTGACTTAAGATTATCAGTATTAACTTTAATAAGGTAAAAGAAAATAAGGATAAAAATAAATCCACTATATTAATTAACTGGGGAAAAAGTCCCCAGGTGCTGAAAGGTGGCCAGTATATGTGAAAAGCTGAAAAGTTGATCCTGGAAGGTGGATCAATGACTGTATTGTCCGAATCGGGAAATACAGTTCTGGCCATCTTGAAATTTGAACTGTGTGATGGAATTCCCACAGTGGAATAAGAAGTGGCCCAATTGGGCCAAAGCCATACAGGTTGATTGAATAAGGCCTGTACGGATGAATTGGGTTGTCCAAGGAGTATTGAATATTTGATGTCTTGACAACTGATTGAATTTTGTAATACCTCTTGAGAATTGACCTTAGAATAATCCTGAATGAATTGTACCAACCCAACTCCTGCAGATACAGGTGGTTGGGATCCTTGAATGATCTTCTGAATTGCCGCCATGGATTGCCAGACTGATAAGCTGAAAAGTCCTCCTTCGAAATGGGCGTTGGAATTATGGACCTTAAAATGGAAAGGTGGAATTGGGTCCTGAAAACGTCACCATTGGATTGCTGAGTGAAAATGGTGCATAATGGTATATAATACCATATATGCACACACACCTGAAATCTTGAGTACAGAGTGCATGGAGGAAAGAAAGAATTCCCCTTAAGTTGGGGGAAACGCTTGCTGAGCTGGTCTGGTGGCCTCTGGTGGTTGCCAGAGGCTATGGCTGGAAATATGGTCCATAGTGGTCCATGGCCAAAAATGGGTCCTACGGGATTTATGGCCAAAAATGGATCCAAGGTGTTTTTGGTCCAATTTGGGTCCAAGGGATTGGTGGCCAAAAATGGCTCAGGTGGGCCCAATTGTGGTTTGGGACCCACCTGGCTTTGGGGGCTAGGTGGCTGCCCCCTTTGGCCCCTTTTGGCCTCATTGGATTAGGCCAAAAGGGGCCTAATCCGCCTACGGACCGCGTATTACGGCCCGCGGACCGTAGAAGCCGTGGGGGGCCTAAATGGCCCAAAAAGGCCATTTAGGCCAAAACCCCCATAATGAAAGGGGTGGCCAGGAAACCAATGAAGGTGGCCATGGGGCCTGGAAGCCCCTGGAAGACAAAGGGACCCCCCAGGCCCAAAAACAGTGATGGAGGCCTGGGGGTTGGTGAGGTGGAAATTGGCCAAGAGGGCCAATGACGCAGGATATGGCCTGAGGCCATAAAGGATGATGGAGGCCATAAGTGGCCAATGGAATGGGTTATGGCATAAGAGCCATGGAACACCCAAAAGGGGTCAATTGGCCATAAATGATATGACATGGCCAATTGGCCCCAACTTGGCTCCAGGTTGGATTGCCGCCGCCATCAAGGAGGAGGGTCAAAATACGTGGTTGTGACAGTACCCCCCTACCTTGAATGGTGAGCTCCTGAGCACCAAGATAAGGTAGAGGCCTGTTGAGGCTAATGAGACGGATTTGACGTAAGGATTCCAGAGGTATTGAATCTTGAAAAGAAGAATTGAACTGATAAGCTTGTTGGCATATGAATTGAGGTTGACTTGATCTTCTCTTGACATTTGGCTTTGACAAAGTTGAAGACATGATTTGACATAAAAATTTTGGCGTTAAAGAGTTATAAGAAAAGAAATTTTAAAAGAATATAAAGAGTAAAAGAGAAAAGGAAACAGATATAAAGAGAGAAACAGAAAAAATAAAGAAAATGAAATTTGAGGAGGAATCCAATCTTCATCACGGATTACGACAATTGATTTTGAAAGTGACCAAGGACCTGGATAAAAGAATTTGATGCCAGGTGCTCACAGAGTGGCCAAGGTGATGTTTGGACAGATTGTAGACCCCTCAGGGAAGTGCACACCAGGAGAGGAACTTACTTTTAGTAGTTGCCACTCCCGCCAGTGCCATAAATAAGAAAGATCTTGATAAATGAATGTGTTGAAAGAATAAAGTCTTGGGAAGGAGAATAGAAAAGGAATGGTCCATTTGCCCAAGTGTAAATGGCCATAAATTTGGAATTCGGATGTTGAAAGCCGGGCCAAGAAGTCTGTGTCCAAATTGAAAAGTGCTCACAGAGTGGCCAAGGTGATGCTTACAACAAAGAAGAGTAGAATACCCCTAAAGGTGCATACCAGGAGTGGGACTTACTTTTGGTAATTCCTCTCCCCACCAAGCACCATAAAAATTCAAGCCATTGAAGAATTGGGTCCTGGCTTGTCAGGATATAACGAATGAAAATCTTTGACAAGTTCAGGACAATTCTTGAGGTTTTCAGCTGGTTCCCATGTGGATCTTTCTGAATCTTGACTGAAACCTTTCCATTCCACCAGATACCATAATTTTCTTCTCTTGAGCTTTGAATCCAGTACTTGAGAGACTTCCCATTCCTCTTCTTCTTCAATAATGATTGGAGGAGGAGGCTCTTGATGCCGATTTGGGATTGTTGATGTCTTGACTGGTTCCAAGAGTGAGATATGGAAGACTGGGTGGATGGATTTCCATTGGGATGGAAGCTTGAGGTGGTAAGCATGAGTACTGACTTTCTTCAAGATTGGAAAGGGACCCAACCATCTTTCAGACAGTTTCTTGGTGGGTCTAGTTGATTTGATATTCTTGGAAGAAAGCCATACCATGTCACCAGGATTGAAAACAGGTGGACTTGCTCTACTTTTATCTGCATACCTCTTAAACCGGTTTATGGCGATTTCAAGTTCTCTCTTGACATCTTGCTGTACTGATTGGATTTTTGTTGATAACTTTCCAGCAGGAGTATCTTGAGTTATGTGAACTGAATCAAATTGTGGATCTCTTCCATAAACAGTGAAAAACGGTGATTGCTTGGTTGAAGAGTGATCAGAATTATTGTAGGCAAATTCAGCCAGAGGGAGCCAGGTGTTCCAATCATCTTGATGATAACTGACATACATCCGAAGATACTGTTCTAGTATCTGATTTACCCTCTCTGTCTGTCCATCAGTTTCTGGGTGATAAGCAGTTGACAAGTCTCTTGAAATCTTGAGCTGCTGACAAAGATTGGTCCAGAAGGAAGAAACAAAGAGTGAACCTCTATCACCGACAATGCTTGATGGAAGGCCATGCTTTGAGAAGATATTCTTGATGAATAAATGGGCCAAATCCAAAGAAGTTATTGAAGACATTGTTGGAATAAAAACCGCCATTTTTGAGAATCTGTCCACTATGACAAGAATTGAGTCAAAAGAATTGGACAGGGGCAGTTGAGTGATGAAATCCATTGAGAGACAAATCCAAGGACCATTTGGAGTTGGAAGAGGTTTGAGGAGTCCAAACTTCTTATGGTGGATATTCTTGTTTCTTGAACACTTTTGACAGGATGATACATAATCCTTAATGAATTGAGTCATGCCGGACCAGTGGAAATCCCGCTTGACAAGTTTGAGAGTCTTCTCTTGGCCAGGGTGTCCAGCTAGAGGAGAGTCATGACGCTTTTGAAGAATGCTGAGTTGAATTGTGGAGTCATTTGGGACTACCACCCGATCTTTGAAGAGAAGAAGTTGGGAGGAGGAATCAAGAGAATAATCTTGGACAGATTTACCTTTACCCAAATCTTGAAGGATACTTCTGTACTGAGGATCTTGCCATAATTTCTTCTGAATTGAATCAATCAAATTTGAAAAAGAATCCACCTTGACTGCAAAAAACTTTGAGGGTTGAACTTCATCTTGCTTAATGAGTTGTTGAAAATTCATTGGATTCTTGCTGATGAAATCCTCCCCCCTCTCCGGATAGACGTCGTCCCGACGTGATAAGGCATCTGGAAGGGTTGCTAGGCGGCCAGGGCGGTAAGTGATTGAAAAATGAAATTCAGATAAGAATTCAGCCCAACGGGCTTGACGGCAAGTAAGGATCTTTCATGACATAAAGTACTGAAGAGAAGAATGATCGGTGAGAACTTCAAAAGGAGAGGACAGAGAAAGAAGAAAAGCCCTCCAGCGCTTGAGAGCCCAGACTATACCAAGGAGTTCCTTGTCATGAATTTCATAGTTGAGTTCTGCTGGAATAAGCTTGCGGCTGTCAAAGGCAATGGGATGTTTTCCTGAGTCAGAGACCTGACTCAGTACAGCACCCAAAGCATAATCGGATGCATCGGTCTCTACAATGGTGGGTAGAGAAGGATTGGAGCGGTAGTGAAGGCCTCTTTGAGTTGATGAAACTGGCTAAGAGCTTCCTCATTGAGGGGGAAACAGGAATCTTTCTTGAGGAAACTGGTGAGTGAACTGATTTTCTTTGAATAATTCTTGATGAAACGGCGGTAGAAGTTGGCAAAGCCAAGGAAGGATTGAAGAGCCTTGAGGTTTCTTGGAGGAGGCCAATTAAGGATCTGCTGGACTTTTGCTTGGTCCATCTTGAGGCCTTCAGAAGAAACAACATAACCAAGATATTCTACACTAGAAACATGAAAAAGGCATTTAGAAGCCTTGGCAAAAAGGTTATTGGCTCTGAGTCTGGAAAGAACAGTGGACACATGGGTGACATGTTCTTCCTCAGATTTGGAAAAGACCATAATGTCATCCAAATAAACCACAACAAAAACATCAAGAAGATCTTGGAATATATCATTGACAAGATTCTGAAAAGAGGCAGGAGCATTGGTGAGCCCAAATGGCATAACCAAGTACTCAAAACTGCCATATTTAGTTCTGAAGCATGTCAAATGTTCATCACCCTCCTTGATTCTGAGCAGGTTATATGCACCACGCAAATCAATCTTGGAGAAGATAGAAGAACCATTAAAGACATTAAGAAGCTGGTTCATAGGAGGAACAGGATATTTGTTCTTCCTAGTGACAGCATTGAGTTTGCGGTAATCAACACACAAACGGAGGCCACCATCTTTCTTTTTAACAAAGAGGACAGGTGCTCCTGTTGAGGAGGAGCTTGGCCGGATGAAACCTTTCTCTACATTCTCTGAAATGTAGGCCCTGAGTGTATCTGACTCTTGTTTGGATAAAGAGTAGATCACCCCAACTGGAGGTAGAGACCCCTCCAGTTCGATATGATGATCACAGGCACGGTGAGGAGGAAGTTTCTCTGCTTTCACCTTGGAGAATAGATCCAAGTATTGGTGATAAACAGAGGGAACAACCTTCATCACGGTTTCTACTTCTTCTGGCTCTTCCTCTTCATCCCACAACTCCTCCAGGGAGTCATGATAAGATGAAGGAGGAAGGTCCATATTCCCAAAGAAGAGATGAAGTGAAGATACAGAATTATCTTCCCCAACATCTTGAATCTCTTTGAAGACTTCATCTCCAGATGATGGTAATGACAGATGGGAATTAAGGGAAGGAATATGGACAGAAGATGGGACTGATGGTGTTCTAGAATCACCAACCAGAGCTGCACATGATTTGGCAGAAGAAGAGTCATTACGGGAGGAATTGGAAGGATCAGAATAGTCCTTTTGATCAGTATTAAAGGTGATCAGCCCTTGCCTCCAATCAATAGAAGGATTAAAATGATTGAGAAAGTCAAATCCCAATATGAGGTCTTCTCCCTTGGGAGTATCAATGACTAAAAAATCCCATTCAAAGCTTGGGAAGGAAGGGAGCTCAACCATATATCTAGTATGGTGAGTCACAAATAAGGAAGGGGACTCAGAGGAGTCCAAAATGATAAGAGGAATCTTCTCTGGAAGTTCTGACGTAGTCAATGAGTACTTGTGAACAAACTGCTTTGCAATGAATGAGTGTGTAGCACCAGAATCAATGAGAATACTGTAAAAAACATCAGAAAGAGAAGAGAAAACAAAGAATTTGAGAGAATTCTTGACACCAGTATTCAGAATGCACAATTGTGCTCTGGAAGGAAAACTGTGAAGACCATTGAACACAACATGGTCTTCACTCAGGCTTTTCCCTGGCTGGGAAAACTGCCTGACGGTTGGGTAAGCTTGTTTTGAGGCCTTTTGACACAGGACTCAAGACTATGCTTCCCACCACAATAGGTACACAACCCCTCCTTGATTCTTCTTTCCTTTTCAGAACCTTTCAACTTGAAGTCCTTATTCAACAATGAAGAATGGGGCTTGTCCCGCTTTTGAGAATGAAATTTCTTCTTTGGTCTTGAACTTGAAGAAACTTGATGATGAGAAGAGTGAGACTTTGAGGCTTCAGGCTTCTTCTCTTGATGATGATTCTTTTCCTTCTGCCTCTCATGGTACCTGGTATCAAGTTCCAGGCTGACGTCCATTAAGTCTTGAAGAGAATCAATGTTTGAAGGATGGGAGGCCAATAGATCCAGAATCCTGGAGGCCAAGCCCTTCCTGAAATGATGAATAAGAGCCCTTTCACCCCAATCCCCAATTCTTGAAACCAGGCTCCTGAAATCGGCAATATACAAAGCAACATGCCCACCTTCTTTCATCCTAAGGCCATCCAATTCAGCTTCTGCTTTTCTAACTTCATTTGGGTCTCCAAATAAAGTGAACAATTGGGATTCAAATAATGGCCAGGAATTGAGAAGATAATTTGAGTCTTGATTATTGAGGTTGGAAAGATAAGGCTCAATCCATTTTGCAGCCCTGCCAACTAAGAATGAAGTGGCATAAAGAACCTTCTTTCTGTCTTGAGAGAAGTTTGCCGGATCATTATGAAAGATGAGTTGACAAGATTGAATAAAGCTTCTGACTTTGAAGGGCTGAGTCCCATCAAAGCATTCTGGAGCCTTCATAGAGGGAGTCTTGAAGGCTGGTGGTCTTGATGATTCAGAAGAAGAAGCTGCTTGAAGATTGGCCATAATCTGAGTCATTTGCTGCATAATGGCCAATAAAGACGGTTCAGACTGATGAGAGGCAGGCTGATCAGACTGGGCTAGAGTTGGTCCTCTGGTGCCTTCAGATGCTCCCACAGGAGCAGGAGCAGCCTCAGTGCCATTAGACTCTTCCTCTTCCACAGAATTCTCCTCCTCCTCTTCACCATCTTCACCTTGAACCTTGGGACTGGTTCTTGAAAATCCTGGGAATCCTCCAACCACTCCTGATAAAGACATTGATCTTCTTGGCCCTCTTCCTTCCTTCCTGGATGGTGCTGCTCCTTCCATAATGGGTCCTCTGTCCAATCTGGCCCTCAGTTGAGAAACTGCTGGGGTACCGTCAAGAGGAGCCCTTGGAGTTGGAGTCAGAACAGCTTGAGCTCTGGCCTGAGATCTAGTCTGTCTTGCTGGAGGTGAATGTTGAACTGGCATGATTTCAGGAATAATCAACCAAAATAAATGAAATAAAAATCAAAATTTTCTTGAAGTACAAAATCAACAATCAAATCTTGAGGAAATTGGATAATCAATGAATCAAAATTCTTCAAATACGTCAATCAATCAAATCAGAATGAGTCTTGAAGTAAAAATCAATATCAATGAGAATCTTGAAGTCAATAAAACAATCAATCAAACAATCAAAATCAAATCAAATCAAAATCTTGCAGAAAAAATCAATCAATCAAAATGAATTCTTGAGTCAAAATCAATTTATGTCAAAAATCTTGATGTGAATAATCAGCAAAATCAATAAAATCTTCAGGTCAATCAATTATCTTGAGGTCAATTTCAATTATGTCAAATTAGTCAATCAAATCAATTTTCAAGTGAATTCTTCCAAAAAATCAAAAATTCTTGAGGAATAAATCAAAGTGAATCCTGATATGAAGAACGTGTCTGAATAACCTGATGAATAACTTGAGAACCAAAGATAAAAAATGCCTGAATTATGGATAAAAATAGATTGATTAAGATTGAGAATGAGATTGAAAAGGTAACAGAAAATAAAAAATGGGTCAGCTTTCAATTTTCAGAATGAAGAATGAATGAGAGAAAATTGAGAGGTGACGAAGAATCATAAGATCATAAAACGTCAAAGAATCATAATTTTGATGAAATGAATGAATGAATTTAAAATATAAGAATAAAAGAATGAATGAATGAAGAAGAATTATGAGTTAATTAATATAATGTCACAGGGGCTCTTGGAAGAAGAGGGCCTGGCACTCAGGAATCAAGAACTCACTTGGAGAGCTCCAAAGATAAAAGAATAATAAGAATGAATTTCTTTAAGAAAGACTAAGGGGGAAAACAAGTATGCCAAAAGATGAGATAAGAAAAAGATGAAGCCAATGGCCAAAGATAATAAAGAAGCCAAAAGCCAAGAAGCCAACCAAGTGAATCCTCAATTCACTGTTTCAACCTGCCAGAAAAGGAAATGGAATTAGTATAAGGATATGACCACCAATATCCACTGGACAGGCGAGGAAATAAAAGAAAAGGGTGCTGAATGACTGACTTAAGATTATCAGTATTAACTTTAATAAGGTAAAATAAAATAAGGATAAAAATAAATCCACTATATTAATTAACTGGGGAAAAAGTCCCCAGGTGCTGAAAGGTGGCCAGTATATGTGAAAAGCTGAAAAGTTGATCCTGGAAGGTGGATCAATGACTGTATTGTCCGAATCGGGAAATACAGTTCTGGCCATCTTGAAATTTGAACTGTGTGATGGAATTCCCACAGTGGAATAAGAAGTGGCCCAATTGGGCCAAGGCCATACAGGTTGATTGAATAAGGCCTGTACGGATGAATTGGGTTGTCCAAGGAGTATTGAATACTTGATGTCTTGACAACTGATTGAATTTTGTAATACCTCTTGAGAATTGACCTTAGAATAATCCTGAATGAATTGTACCAACCCAACTCCTGCAGATACAGGTGGTTGGGATCCTTGAATGATCTTCTGAATTGCCGCCATGGATTGCCAGACTGATAAGCTGAAAAGTCCTCCTTCGAAATGGGCGTTGGAATTATGGACCTTGAAATGGAAAGGTGGAATTGGGTCCTGAAAACGTCACCATTGGATTGCTGAGTGAAAATGGTGCATAATGGTATATAATACCATATATGCACACACACCTGAAATCTTGAGTACGGAGTGCATGGAGGAAAGAAAGAATTCCCCTTAAGTTGGGGTAAACGCTTGCTGAGCTGGTCTGTGGCCTCTGGTGGTTGCCAGAGGCTATGGCTGGAAATATGGTCCATAGTGGTCCATGGCCAAAAATGGGTCCTACGGGATTTATGGCCAAAAATGGATCCAAGGTGTTTTTGGTCCAATTTGGGTCCAAGGGATTGGTGGCCAAAAATGGCTCAGGTGGGCCCAATTGTGGTTTGGGACCCACCTGGCTTTGGGGGCTAGGTGGCTGCCCCCTTTGGCCCCTTTTGGCCTCATTGGATTAGGCCAAAAGGGGCCTAATCCGCCTGCGGACCGCGGACCGTAGAAGCCGTGGGGGGCCTAAATGGCCCAAAAAGGCCATTTAGGCCAAAACCCCCATAATGAAAGGGGTGGCCAGGAAGCCAATGAAGGTGGCCATGGGGCCTGAAAGCCCCTGGAAGACAAAGGGACCCCCCAGGCCCAAAAACAGTGATGGAGGCCTGGGGGTTGGTGAGGTGGAAATTGGCCAAGAGGGCCAATGACGCAGGATATGGCCTGAGGCCATAAGTGGCCAATGGAATGGGTTATGGCATAAGAGCCATGGAACACCCAAAAGGGGTCAATTGGCCATAAATGATATGACATGGCCAATTGGCCCCAACTTGGCTCCAGGTTGGATTGCCGCCGCCTTCAAGGAGGAGGGTCAAAATACGTGGTTGTGACACAAAATCAGGAATTTTGGCCAGGACTTCTGAAATGGTCCAAAACCTCAAGTATTGGCCACTTTATGCCAACACTCTCAAGATTCAAGATTATGATGAAATCAGGTGTTCTTGGGACATAAGCGCAGGTCACCCCCTTTTCAAAAGCCATGAGGACTCAAGAAAAGTTTAGTGAAGACACTCAAGACAAGAATGAACATGATTTAAGAAGAATGAAGGCATTCTGAAGGAAAAGAGGGAATTCAGAATCAAGATCAAGGAGAAGATATCTACAAGTGATTAAATGAAGATTTTGTTTGAGTATTGATTGAAGAAGAAAGTCAATGGGATAGATTTAAGGAATTGGCGGAAAGAACTGTATGGATTGATTGCAAGCGCATCAAGACTCACTATACTTATGGTGCTCAGAGCTCACCACTTTCAAGAGGGGGATAATGTCACAGCCAAGGAGGCAGGGGCATTACCAATCATCTTCAACAATCATTACTTCATTGATACCCTTCAAAACCCAATCAGCAACAATCATTATTTCATTAATACCCTTCAAAAGCCAATCAGCAAGGGGGTTTCATTCAACATTCTCCAAATACAGTTTTCAGACCTCAATACAGTTTCATACAGGCAATACCCAAATTGTGAGCCTGTGAGGTATGTATAACATACCCATAAGGCCACAAATGATTTTATAAACAGCTAATTTTGTCTTAAACAGACTTTTTAGTTGAAATTAAGATGAAAAATAACAAAAAATAAGTATAACTTTATTTGGGATAAACAAAGTTATAAATATTATGTCATTTTTGGATTCTACACCAAAAATAACCTAGGGTACATCCATAAGGTGTTATACCCAAAAGCACTTATTTCTTGTGTTATTAGAAGATTTAAGAATCTCACAGTACTAATGTGACTTTTTTAACATTTTTTTAAAATTGTTAAATTTAAGCTTAAATAAGCTTAAATTTAAAGTTGCATAAGGTTAATGCAAACTTACCAAAATTTTAGTTAAAATTGAGGTGTGGTGTATATTTACTGAATTGGCTAAGGATTTGCCATACAGAATGTAAATCCTGCGTGAGCTCAATTTAAAAGGTTTTAAAGCCATGGTATGGCTTTAAATAAATAAAAGGGCAAAATCCACGCAAAAAGGTGGGACAAAGAAAAAAGACCAAATAGAGCTGGGGTACCCAACTTTTTGGATCTGAAATGATTCAATTAAGGTTGTCCACCTGTATTGGAGGATTTTCAGCCTTATTTAAACTTTAAGATTAGACTTTGATCCAACCTTAAGGTTTAAACTGGTTTTATCTCAATTTGGACAGGAATTTCAAGCTGCCAAAGGGTAAATCCCAATATGCAGGCTTGAAATCAAGGTTTTAAGAACTGTCAAAGCTTAATCAGGCTTAAAAACCTTAAATAAGCTTAAAACTTTAAAGTTACAAGCATCAAAACCTTATAAAAAGCTAAGGTTTGGTGTGTATTGCTATTTTACGTGGAAAAATAGTAATAACTTCAAAAATTCATTAAAAATCCAAAGCTTAATGGATTTGCTTGAAAATCTCACACAGCTTAGGATTTAATATTAGCTATATATAAATTCAATTTTAAGTATCTTTTATAAATAAAATTCCTGGGTAATTAGCCTGGAAATTTACTCTTTTAATTAAGCTCAAAGAAAATTATGATTTCTTTAAAAATTAATTAAAAATTGAGTTTAAGAGATTTCTGCTTGAAACTCTATTTTTAAGTTGTTCATGTGATGAACTTTAATATAAATAAGCTTATTTATATTAAAAACTGAATATAATTAGTTTAAATGAGGATTAAAGTTACATGGAGTTAAGAATAACACTGGTAGCTTCAAATTGGAATTAAAAACAAGTTGCCTTAAGTTAAGAACTTTGTTTTTAAGTATGGTTTTTCAGTTTTGACCTGAGCACGCCCTCTATATTCATTATGAATCATGAGAGCTGCTCTGAAGACATAAAAAGAGACTTTTCATCACTGTTCTTGTCAATCATTCAATTATCAATCCGATCATATTAGAAACTTAAACAGGTAAAGTTTTATTATTCATAAAATCTTATTATTAAAGTAATTCTTAAGTTATTTTATTCTTTATTAATTGTAAATTAAAGAATTGAAGTCATAGAATTCAGATTATTGTTGTAATCATCTATAATAACTTTTATTATATAAAATTTTCATCTTAAATATCTTTTAAATCCACAAATTCCTCTCAAAAACTCTTTAATCATAAATTTTAGTATAAAAAGTTGTTTTATCTTTGATTTTATTGATTTTTGGCGTGTTTCTAACTTATAATCATTATTTAATATAATAACTGTTGTTTTATAACTTGTTGTATTAAATAAATATTATAAGTAAGTTTTCTTTAAAAGTTCTATATTTTTTTTATCTATTATTAGTTTTTTTATATAGAATTTTATTCTATAAAGAATTATTTCTGCACAGTGTGTGATTAATTCTTTTTATAAATAATATTCATATTATTTATAAGTGGTCAATATTCTTATTTTCCACGTGTAATTGTCTCATTAAGAGCTTTACACTTCTTATTGTTATAACTGTCAGTGACTATAACAATAATAGAATAATTATAATTTATTATTATTATTATATTATTATAATAATAATTAAATTTATTTTTTTATATAATTATTTTTTAATAATTATATTTAAATTTGTGGTTATAATATTTCATTATATTATATTTTTCTACTGAGGACAGTCATAGTACTCTTGATATTGTTACTATTATCAAGAGTTTCATAGACAAACCTTACATACAAGTGCAAAAAGCACCTGAGTCAAGATGTATCTTGGCTTCTGTGTTATTTATCACAATATTAGTGATACAAGATGACCCAGCTGTATAACCTTTACCTCTGGCAGGTTTGGCTTTTTGCATTCTGGCATCTTGCACATGTATGAGATCCATACATTCATCACTGTACTGTGGTAAGTGAGTGTGTACCTCAGTGACCTCAAAAGAAACATTAATATTCTCTATACTAAGTTCTTCTGATGTTTCTTCTTCTTCTGAAGGTTCAGAATCACTTTCATGTAAAGCTACCTCAGTTTCTTTTGTGTCTTCCGCTTTTTCTACACTTATCTCATTGACTCTTGTCTTTTTTGGACAAGTGTTTGCTAAATGAGATGTGCTTCCACATTTATGACATTTCAAAGGAGGTCTGTCATGTGGTTTATTTGGTTTTGAAATTGGTTTCCCACTAGTCTTGTTGTCTATTAGGGGTTTATACCAATTTCTTCCAATTTTTGTTCTAGTAGTGATATCCTCCATAGCATTGATATAATCTTCTGTAGAGCAAGGCTCAATACATCTGCTTCTTATAGCATGCTCAAGGTCACCACCACACTTTCTTAATATCCTTTTATGTACCATTGGTTCAGACATATCAGGATGAAGGGCAGTTAATCTGTCCTTCTGTTTAAGAAACCAAGTCATGGGCCTGTCCCTCTCAATATTAAAAATGGCTTCCTCAAAAGAATTTTCCATTCTAAATCTCCAGGAATCATTTGCCCATTTGGAAATGACTTGTTCTTTCCACCAAGGCCAGGAATGTTTTCCATGGTCTTGTCTCATTTTATAATACCATTTCTTAGCGGATTTGGTAAATAATGAGTGTAATCTGGCACTTATGTATTCATCTGGTATGTTAAAGTCTTCTTTGAACATATCAATTGTTTTCATAAATTCCATATGATTATATTCTCCTTCACCACTGAAGGTTGGCCATTCCTCTAATCTTGGAATGTCTTTGTAATTGCAAGCAGTTTCCACATCATTACTTGAAATTGTATGATGTAAATCATTATTCAAGTTAAGATCATTTCTGTCAAGAAATGGTGTGGATTGCCTTGGCAATTCATTTTTTAGTGATATATTATTAATACTTGATTGAATATCTTCTTTCAATTCAAGTCTTGCTTTATCACTTTTTTCCAATTGTTCTTGAAAAAGAGCTGCATTGTGGCCAGTTGAATTTTCCAAGTGTTGAACTTGTATTTTCAATTCTCTTAACTGTCCAGTTATAAAAGAAATTGAATTCTCATCTGGTTGATTGAGTAAGGTAACTTTATGCTCAAGTCTTTCACAAATGTGCGTCAAAGACAAAATATTTGCCTTATTAACATTTTCAAGGCCAATAATGGTCTTTTGTTGGTCTTTAACTTGTACTATCTCATTGCCCAGCTTTTGTTGGACATGATCAAATGCTTTAAATTTTGCCATAATTTCTTTATTACAAGATTCAAAGTAAGTTACAAGCTTTACAGGGTCTATTTCTTTGGAAAGGATTGGTTCAATCTTTCCTCCTCCTTGTTTTTGAATTCCATCAAAGTTCTTGCCATATTGAACACATTGTCCATGGCTGTCTTTTCCTTCTTTGGAATTCTGTAATTCTGAGGGTAGGGCTTGTTCCACTTGGGCTTTGCCTTTCCCTTTGCCTTTTGCTTGCCCTTCTGGTTGGTCTTTGGGGCTTGCTTGGGCTTGTTTGGCACTTGTTGAGGCGGATTTTTGCTGGTGGATGCTTGAGGAGCTTCCACTTGGCTGTTGTCCTTGCCCTGGGCCAACTTCTTCCTCTGGTCTTCTGATAACATGCTTTGGTTTTTCAACCAAGCTTTTATCTGTTGGACTTGTCCTTTGACAGACATTGGTGTCCAACCCAATAGAAGATCTTCTGTCTTTTCTGGCCCCATGAACTTCTTCACTTGAAGATAAGAGTTCATGGTGCCTATCCAAAGACTTGGAAGGAGTTCCCACTCTTGTTGTTTTGACGCCAGGAACCAGTTTTTCCATTGGGATTGATAAATTTCCACAGTTGCCTGTTGGAAATGGTTCAGGTCTAACAGCAATAGCAGTTATGTCAGCTTCTGGACTCTCAATAAGAGGTTCAAAGGTGCTGGCTAACCTTTGGGAACTGGTGGAAGTTCTGGCATCCTCCATTTGTGCCTCTCCTCTGGGAGGACATTCTTGCCTTTTGGATTTATGGCTGGAATGTCCTGGTCCAGATCCATTTGATTGGATGGAGTAGTTGCTTCCACTTCTAGTAGGAGTCATTTCACGTCAATTTTAATAAAAATTAGAGTAAAAGTGGATTGAATTCACCTGCAGGACCTTTAAAGGGCTCTTTGGTTATTAAACCCCTTGGTGCTGGGCTGGTTTGAATTTCAATACTGGACTCTGAGGCTTCAGAGTCTGAAGAACTTTCTCTGATGGAAGACACTAGAGAAAATTTAAAAATATAAGTTATTTTATCAAATAATAAAAATAACTTATAAACTCAACTTATTGAATAAAGTTGTTTTTATGTAATTTATGGCAAATTACGTCAAAAATAAAGAAAAATGTCTAAGATAAAAAGAAAAAATGTTTTTAGTAAAGATTTTTATTTTTAAAGATTTTTTATTTGATTTATTATTTTCTTTAAAGAAATAATAATTATGCAATTAACAAGTTAATTAATCAAAATTATATTATTATTCACTTTATACTAGAATAACTCAAAGAATAAATTTCAAGTCTGTGATGTGAAAAAGCCACTAGTTAGACAAAAGAAATTTATTCCAAGTCACTCAATAGTATATTGTTTCAAACAATATTCTTAAGAAAAAATAACTTTATTAATATTATAAAGATTATTTATAAGGGATAAGTCCCAAAAAAGCCAATATTAAGACAAATATGGCAATTTTACGTCAAAAAACAGTAAAATAAGGTCTAGAATATGATTTATGTCCCAAAAATTGGTTTAAAATCACGGCCAGGCCCCCAAATGTAAGGTTTGTCTATGAAACTCTTGATAATAGTAACAATATCAAGAGTACTATGACTGTCCTCAGTAGAAAAATATAATATAATGAAATATTATAACCACAAATTTAAATATAATTATTAAAAAATAATTATATAAAAAAATAAATTTAATTATTATTATAATAATATAATAATAAAAAAAAATATAATAATTATAATAAATTATAATTATTCTATTATTGTTATAGTCACTGACAGTTATAACAATAAGAAGTGTAAAGCTCTTAATGAGACAATTACACGTGGAAAATAAGAATATTGACCACTTATAAATAATATAAATATTATTTATAAAAAGAATTAATCACACACTGTGCAGAAATAATTCTTTATAGAATAAAATTCTATATAAAAAAACTAATAATAGATAAAAAAAATATAGAACTTTTAAAGAAAACTTACTTATAATATTTATTTAATACAACAAGTTATAAAACAACAGTTATTATATTAAATAATGATTATAAGTTAAAAACACGCCAAAAATCAATAAAATCAAAGATAAAACAACTTTTTATACTAAAATTTATGATTAAAGAGTTTTTGAGAGGAATTTGTGGATTTAAAAGATATTTAAGATGAAAATTTTATATAATAAAAGTTATTATAGATGATTACAACAATAATCTGAATTCTATGACTTCAATTCTTTAATTTAATAAATAAAGAATAAAAATAACTTAAGAATTACTTTTAATAATAAGATTTTATATTTAATAAAACTTTACCTGTTTAAATGTCTAATATGATTGGATTGATTATGAATGATGGACAAAAACAGTGATGAAAAGACTCTTTTTATGTCTACAGAGCAGCTCTCATGATTCATAATGGATGTAGAGGGCGTGCTCAGATCAAAACTGAAAAACCATGCTTAAAAATTAAGTTCTTAATTTAAGGCAACTTATTTTTACTTCCAATTTAAAGTTACCAGTGTTATTCTTAACTCCAAGTAACTTTAATCCTCATTTAGTTTAATTATTTTAAGTTTGAATATAAAATAAGTTTATTTATATTAAAGTTCATCACATGAACAACATAAAATCAGAGTTTCAAGCAGAAATCTCTTAAACTGAATTTTTAATTAATTTTTAAAGAAATCATAATTTTCTTTAAGCTTAATTAAAAAAGTAATTTTCCAGGCTAATTACCCAGGAAACCTATTAATAAAAGATACTTAAAATTTAATTTATATATTGATAATATTAAATTCTAAGCTGTGTGAAATTTTCAAGCAAATCCATTAAGATTTGGATTTTTAATGAATTTTTGAAGTTATTACTATTTTTCCACGTAAAATAGCAATACACACAAAACCTTAAGTTTTGATAAGGTTTTGATGATTGAAACCTTAAAGTTTTAAGCTTATTTAAGCTTTTTAAGCTTGATTAAGCTTTGACAGTTCTTAAAACCTTGATTCCAAGCCTGCTTATTGGGATTTACCCTCTTGGCAGCTTGAAATTCCTGTCCAATTTAGGATAAAACCAGTTTAAACCTTAAGGTTGGATCAAAGTCTAATCTTAAAGTTTAAATAAGGTTGAAAATCCTCCAATACAGGTGGACAACCTTAATTGAATCCTTGCAGATCCAAAAAGTTGGGTACCCCAGCTCTATTTGGTCTTTTTCCTTTGTCCCACCTTTTTGCGTGGATTTTGCCCTTTTATTTATTTAAAGCCATACTATGGCCTTAAACCCTTTTAAATTGAGCTCACGCAGGATTTACATTCTGTATGGCAAATCCTTAGCCAATTCAGTAAATATACACCACACCTCAATTTTAACTAAAATTTTGGTAAAGTTGCATAAACCTTATGTAACTTTAAATTTAAGCTTAATTAAGCTTAAATTTAACAATTTTAAAAAAATGTTAAAAAGTTACATTAGTACTGTGAGATTCTTAAATCTTCTAATAACACAAGAAATAAGTGTTTTTGGGTATAACACCCTATGGGTGTACCCTAGGTTATTTTTGGTGTAGAATCCAAAAATGACATAATAATTATAACTTTGTTTATCCAAAAAAAAAGTTATACTTATTTTTTATTATTTTTTATTTTAAATTCAACTAAAAAGTCTGTTTAAGACAAATTTAATTATTTATAAAATCATTTGTGGCCTTATGGGTATGTTAAACATACCTCACAGGCTCACAATTCTTATTGTTATAACTGTCAGTGACTATAACAATAATAGAATAATTATAATTTTATTATAATTATTATTATTCTTTTCTTATTATATTTTTACAATAGTAATTGAATTTATTTTTTTTATGTATAATTATTTTTAATAAATATATTTAAATTTGTGGTTATAATATTTTATTATATTATATATTTCTATTGATGACAGTCATAGTACTCTTGATTTTGCTACTATTATCAAGAGTTTCATAGACAAAACTTACATTTGGCCGTGATTTTAAACCAATTTTTGGGACATAAATCATATTCTAGACCTTATTTTACTATTTTTTGACGTAAAATTGCCACATTTGTCTTAATATTGGCTTTTTTGGGACTTATCCCTTATAAATAATCTTTATAATATTAATCAATTTAATTTCTTCTTAATAATATTGTTTGAAACAATATACTATTGAGTGATTTGGAATAAAGTTCTTTTGTCTAACTGGTGGCTTTTTCACATCATAGACTTGAAATTTATTCTTTGAGTTATTCTAGTATAAAGTGAATAATAATACAATTTTGATTAATTAACTTGTTAATTGCATAATTATTATTTATTTAAAGAAAATAATAAATCAAATAAAAAATCTTTACTAAAAACATTATTTTCTTTTATCTTAGACATTTTTCTTTATTTTTGACGTAATTTGCCATAAAATTACATTAAAACAACTTTATTTAATAAGTTGAGTTTATATGTTATTTTCATTATTTGATAAAATAACTTATATTTTTAATTCTCTCTAGTGTCTTCCATCAGAGAAAATTCTTCAGACTCTGAAACCTCAGAGTCCAGTATTGAAATTCAAACCAGTCCAGCACCAAGGGGTTTGATAACCAAAGAGCCCTTTAAAGGTCCTGCAGGTGAATTCAATTCAATTTTACTCTATTTTTTATTAAAATTGACGTGAAATGACTCCTACTAGAAGTGGAAGTAACTACTCCATCCAATCAAATGGATCTGGACCAGGACATTCCAGCCACAAATCCAAAAGGCAAGAATGTCCTCCCAGAGGAGAGGCACAAATGGAGGATGCCAGAACTTCCACCAGTTCCCAAAGGTTAGCCAGCACCTTTGAACCTTTTCTTGAGAGTCCAGAAGCTGACATAACTGCTATTGCTGTTAGACCTGTTCCATTTCCAACAGGCAGCTGTGGAAATTTATCAATCCCAATGGAAAAACTGGTTCCTGGCGTCAAAACAACAAGAGTGGGAACTCCTTCCAAGTCTTTGGATAGGCACCATGAACTCTTATCTTCAATTGAATAAGTTCATGGGGCCAGAAAAGACAGAAGATCTTCTGTTGGGTTGGACACCCATGTCTGTCAAAGGACAAGTCCAACAGATAAAAGCTTGGTTGAAAAACCAAAGCATGTTATCAAGGGACCAGAAGAAGAAATTGGCTCAAGGCAAGCACAACAGCCCAGTGGAAGCTCCTCAAGCATCCATCAGCAAAATCCCGCCTCAACCAGTGCCAAACAAGCCCAAGCAAGCCCCAAAAACCAACTAGAAGGGCAAGCAGAAGGCAAAGGGAAAGGCAAAGCCCAAGTGGAACAAGCCTTACCCGCAGAATTACAGAATTCCAAAGAAGGAAAAGACAGCCATGGACAATGTGTTCAATATGGCAAGAACTTTGATGGAATTCAAAAACAAGGAGGAGGAAAGATTGAACCAATCCTTTCCAAAGAAGTAGATCTTCTAAAGCTTGTAACTTACTTTGAATCTTGTAATAAAGAAATTATGGCAAAATTTAAAGAATTTGATCATGTCCAACAGAAGTTGGGTAAGGAAATATTATAAGTAAAAGACCAACAAAAGACCATAATTGGCCTTGAAAATGTTAATAAGGCAAATATTTTGTCTTTGATGCAAATTTGTGAAAGACTTGAGCTTAAAGTTACCTTACTCAATCAACCAGATGAACATTCAATTTCTTTTATAACTGGACAGTTAAAAGAATTGAAAATACAAGTGCAAAGTTTGGAAAACTCAACTGGTCACAATGCAGCTCTTTTTCAAGATCAATTGGAAAAAAGTGATAAAGCAAGACTTGAATTGAAAGATGATATTCAATCAAGTATTAACAATATATCACTAAAACATGAATTGCCAAGGCAATCCACACCAATTCTTGACAGAAATGTACTTAACCTGAATAATGGATTACACCATACAATTTCAAGTCATGACGTGGAAACTGCTTGCAATTCTAAGGACATTCCAAGATTAGAGGAATGGCCAACCTTCGGTGTTGAAGGAGAATATAATCATATGGAATTTATGAAAACAATTGATATGTTTAAAGAAGACTTTAACATACCAGATGAATACATAAGTGCCAGATTACACTCATTATTTACCAAATCAGCAAAGAAATGGTATTATAAAATGAGACAAGACCATGGTAAACATTCTTGGCCTTGGTGGAAAGAACAAGTTAATTCCAAATGGGAAAATGATTCCTGGAGATTTAGAATGGAAAATTCTTTTGAAGCAGCCATTTTGAATATTGAGAAGGACAGGCCCATGACTTGGTTTCTTAAGCAGAAGGACAGGTTAACTTCCCTTCATCCTTATATGTCTGAAACAATGGTACATAAAAGGATATTAAGAAAATGTGGTGGTGACCTTGAGCATGCTATAAGAAGCAGATGTATTGAGCCTTGCTCTACAGAAGATTATGTCAATGCTATGGAGGACATCACCACTAGAACAAAAATTGGAAGAAATTGGTCCAAAACCCCAATAGACAATAAGACTAGTGGGAAACCAATTTCAAGACCAAACAAACCACATGACAGACCTCCTTTGAAATGTCATAAATGTGGAAGTACATCTCATTTGGCAAACACTTGTCCAAAAAAGACAAGAGTCAATGAGATAAATGTTGAAAAAGTGGAAGACACAAAAGAAACTGATGTATCTTTACATGACAGTGATTCTGAACCTTCAGAAGAAGAAATATCAGAAGAACTGGGTATAGAGAACATTGATGTCTCTTTTGAGGTCACTGAGGTACATACTCACTTACCACAGTATAGTGATGAATGTATGGATCTCATACATGTGCAAGATGCCAGGATGCAAAAAGCCAAACCTGCCAGAGGTAAAGGTTATACATCTGGGTCATCTTGTATCACTAATATTGTGATAAATAACATAGAAGCCAAGATACATCTTGACTCAGGTGCTTTTTGCACTTGTGTTGGAAAAGATTATCTTGCCAAATTCTATACCAATTGGCAAGACAAATTAATGCCAATTGAAGGTATAACATTCAGCAGTTCTAGCCAAAATATGCACCCATTGGGTATATTTGAAGCAGCAATCATATTTCCTCATCCTGAAGGAAGTATAAGACTGAAAGTTGAAATTGTTGTTATGAATAATTTTACTTCACAACACTTTATACTTGGGAATGATTATCTCAATATTTATGGTATTGATATTAATAATCATAAAGACAGGTATTTCACTATAGGGGAAAATAAAAGACAAAAATTTGCTTTTCCTCTAGAAAAAAGAGAAATTACTGTCATTAAACAAGTAATAAATGTTAATAAGGAGAAATTTGTATTAAATCAATTAATTGAAGCACAAATTAGTCCTGAGTTAACACTGGAAATGAAGGAAGAGCTTATTGAAATTTTATTTCAATACAGGGAAGCCTTTGCTTCAGATAATGAACCACTTGGGGCTATAAAAGGCCATGAGGTGGACATTATGCTTAATGTGGAAAGGCCTTATCCGCCACTATTAAGAATACCAGCTTACCCAGCTAGCCCTAGGGATAGAGAAGCATTAGAAAATCAGATTAATGAACTGATGAAACTGGGAGTTCTTAGAAACGTTGGACACAATGAGGAAGTGGAAATCACAACCCCAGTAATCATTACTTGGCATAATGATAAATCAAGGATGGTTAGTGATTTTAGAGCACTGAATACCTACACTATCCCAGACAGGTATCCAATCCCTAGAATTCATGAGACTTTGACTCAATTATCCAAAGCAAGATTCATCACTTCTATGGATGCTCTAAAAGGCTTTCA
The DNA here is from genome assembly GCA_023105745.1 of Austropuccinia psidii. Taxonomy (NCBI): domain Eukaryota; kingdom Fungi; phylum Basidiomycota; class Pucciniomycetes; order Pucciniales; family Sphaerophragmiaceae; genus Austropuccinia; species Austropuccinia psidii. The sequence continues at coordinate 11,208,435 of JALGQZ010000001.1, forward strand.
CCAGAATGTTTTGACACCTCATGCTAGGAAATTATTGAGAATAATTGCTCATTGTGGTATTTATGAATATTTGAGGATGCCTTTTGGTATTAAAAATTCACCCTCTCATTACCAAAGAATGATGAATACTATCTTCCCACATGAACTATCAGAGGGATGGTTAATCATTTATATTGATGACATTATCATTTGTTCAGAAACCTGGCAATTACATTTAGAGAGACTTTCATTAGTACTTAAGAAAATTCTACAAGTGAATATGAAAATTTCTCCTAAAAAATGTAATTTTGGGTTTCATGAGTTAAAAGCTCTAGGACATGTGGTCTCAGGACTAAGCCTTGGTGTTGATAAGAACAAAGTGGCTGCAGTTTTCTTGAAACAGATGCCCCAGAACAAAGAATAAATGATGTCTTTCTTAGGTTTTGCCAGTTATTACAGGCAACACCTTAAAGATTTTGCAATCCATGCCAGATCATTATACAGAATTTGTGATCAACAAACTGTTTTTGAAATGACTCAGGAGAGAATTCAAGCATATGATAGAATCAAGTATGCCTTAACCAATGCACCATTATTACTGATGCCAGACTGGAAACTTCCTTTCAAGCTGTATATTGATGCATGTGGTGAAGGTCTAGGAGCTGCTCTTCATCAAGTTCAAATTGTCAATTACAAGCCTTATGAAGGTCCAATTTGTTTTATTTCAAGACAAATTGAACCTACTGAGGCCAGATATGGAGCTAGCCAAATGGAGTGCCTTTTCCTTGTTTGGGCTCTGGAAAAACTTCATTACTATCTTGATGGCAGTGTGTTTGAAGTAATTACTGATTGTAACACAGTAAAGTCACTTCTTAACATGAAAACTCCAAACAGACACATGTTAAGATGGCAGATTGCTATACAGGAGTATAGAGGCAATATGACCATAGTACATAAAGCTGGAAATATTCACAGGAATGCTGATGGCTTAAGTAGATGGGCATTACCCAATACACCTGACAGTCTTAAAGCTGTATTTTCGCAAAGTGTGCAAAAAATGTGCAAAGTGCACAATGTGCACAAAAACGCGCATAATCCACAAAATGCAAAAATCTTGCATTTAAGGCCCAAATGGCCATTCCAGGCCATTTGGGAATATTCCCCATAATACAAGGGAAAATGGCACAAATAGGCTAAATGTGCAAAATGCGCAAATCTACATTTAAAGCTTAAAGAGCTAAATACAGGCTTTTGGGCTTTATTTCCCCTGTTTACTTGGAAATACCAAAAGGTTCCCAAAAGCAGATGATGGCCAGGAAGGTCCTGATGATTATTAAGGGGAAAAGCTGGCCAAAGATGGTGAAATGGCCATAAAATGCCAAGAAAGATGAAATAGCCAATTTGTCCAAGAATGATGGATATGGCCAAATTGCCATGAACTGGATATGAAATTGATATGCCATATTGAAGTCCAATAGTGTGATTGCCATTGCTATGACATCCCGAGCCATTCATAAATTAGGATGAATTATTTTGAATATATTTAACTATTTACTCAAATTTTCCTGAGAGGCAATATGGTATAGATAAAAAACAGTTTTTTTTTCATCAGAAATCACAAGAATAGCAAATGAAATTTGTGCATATACAGTGGCAGCGCATTGGGGATTAGAAAAAAACCTGAGCCAATGGTTTAGCAGTTGATATTTTTCATCATATTCATTGATGGATGAACAAACTATTTAGAAATGGATGAGAGCTTCTCAAAAAGAAAATTTGGCGGTCATCTTCAAGTATAGGGAATCATATTTCATGTCTCAGAAAAACACAATATATCTCTTGTCCACCATCATCACTGAGACTATTATTTATTGAACTATTGAAAAGAAGCGCTGAAGAGTAGAAAAGGTTAATGGGTTTAACATCAACTACATCATTTTTCTTCACCAAGGCTGGTTTTGTTATCTGACAGGAAATCGCAATGAGTTGAAATTATGACGATTAAAAATTGCTATGATTACACAAAACTGGTAATAGTAATTCTAAGAAAAGAACACGTTATTAATATGAGTTTGTACATGAAATAAGTTTAAATTTTAATTGATTTACTTAATCAGTCAGAAGGAAATATAATGCAAGTATTTGCTTTCTAATGTATCTTGATGATAAACACTCTATATAGGAGTATACTATTAGTACTATCAACGCATGAATACAAAAGATATGAATACTATACCTATAACCCAACTAGCCTCGTTGAGCGAGTGATTAACCAACAAGAGAGATTAGAAAAAAGAGATAAGGTAGTAAACAACGATGATATAAAAGGAGAATGAAGATATTAGAATAATATGTATAACAGAGCCTTTATTTATAGTCTTAGGAACTTATATATTGCCGATGGGTAAGCTAGCATTCAACAAGACAGGCAGTTCCATTTTCGATGTGCTACAACCTTGTATGTTAGAGATTTCTCAGCTAACCTCGATAGGATCACCAATTCACAACAGAAATCTCGGGGTACCTTAAACAAAGTTTGTATTGGCAAGGTGATTCCGGCCAAGCTCACTGTAAATTATTTGTAATTTTTCTTCCGAAAAAAAATCAATCCTCCTTGCTTAGTTTAATTAGATCACTCTTCTGACAACGTATCCTCAATATCTACTAAATCCAACCGCTTGGTGAAGCCTTGGCAATGGGAAACGTTGAACCCTATCGGGTTCGTCTCTAATTCGCTTTTTGCAAGAAAATGCATTTACTTGATTGAAAAATATTTTATTTGAAAAGCTTCGTTGGAATATGAAACATCATGTCCTCAGTATCAAGTTTTAAACATAGCACGCTTAGCCTTCATAACCTTCTAAGTTGTTCATCACAGTGTGGTCTTATTAGAGTTGCAAATGATGCTACATAACATTCCCCACAAGCTAAACGAAGAAGACAGATCAATGAGAAGACTCAAGTATGCAACAAACATTTGAATGTCAAAATAATTAATGACTTACTAGGTCTCGAGCCCGGCGCCGGGTTTGAGCTCGGTTCGCAGCGAGCATTCGATATTTGTTTGCCGCTTGAGTCGATGCCGGAGGCAACGTCTGAATAAAATTTCAGTCTTGGGAGTCGCATTGAGACAATTGAGACTAAATCATAGTATCTCACGAATTTGGTCACATTGGGTAAACGCCGTGAAGACTAAAGGGGTGATAATCTGCCCCGTAAGAGACTTGGTCGAGCCAGGTATGGTGCAATTCTTAAATCTTGCCTGCTCTTTGAGACACGAGAACAGTTTAAAATTAGCCTGCTATGGTATATACTTCGACTAGGATATGGGAAAGCACTTACTGCCTTTGTTGCACTTGGATTGCACACAGGCATATGTGAGCTCGTCGGCATCGGTACAAGCTAGACAAAAACGGCTAAGTCATCTCCGCCAGAAAAGGGAGCGGCATAAATGTAAAAGGAATGGTTCGACTCTCACAAATCATTTTATCAGCGTGGTGATTGGGGAGCGAATAAGTGTTCATCTCCAAGCTACAATGTACGACCTCGGGAATCAATTGTGAAAAAACACAGTGAAAAAACAAGCTGAATGTGAAGATCTCTCGACAAAAAATTTTGAATGCCATGATTTCAGACAGTTGGGATAGCAAATAGACAAGACAATTTCTCAAGGGGGTGAACGGTAAAGTAGAGGGGCAAGAGAGTACCACTTTCAAGTTCTTACCAACTGGACCAGGACATCAGCGCCCTGAACATCTTCGAGACTAGATTGTGGCGGTAGACACCCCTTGACACCAAGTGGCATGGATGTGGCGTTGATTAATGTCACTTCTTGCCATGCCGTTGAGTTGCGGCGGCAGCGGCATGAATTTGACATTTTAAGAATAAGTTTTGTTACGCTTCTGGCTGTCAAGGTCTTTATAGTGGTCACCGCCTCAAATAGAAACTAGGCTGTCGTGCTTGAATTTTGATCTTTTACTGTTTGGGAAGGTACTGGTATAAGCATATTTGAATTCAAAGGTATTTCAATACCTTGTAAATGAACTAAGTGACGGCGACAGTAATGAGGACCATGATAAAGTACGAGTGTATTTAAGAGTGAATTACAAAAGAGGATGACGAGTAACTAAGTACAATTTGTAAGATGGTTTTTAGTATTTTATAGAATGATGACTATCCAGTAGTCTCTGTTCTTTTGTCTAGTTTCTATAACAAGGTATTGTATTTATAGTGAGAGCACATATGTTCCAATTAAGATCACTACGTGATTCTGTTGTCACTGTTCGACAACAGCAATAAACTGTAGTTTCTGCTATGTCGGTGACTTAACTATGTAGGCATGGATCAGAGTTAGTTTCTGATCTATGCCTTGCTGCCTATGGCAGTTTCAGGTGTTTTGGGCTGGGATAGAACTAACCTTAGCTCTTTGCCACTTTGTTTTTCAACACCCCCCCCTTGGTCCTAGCCTCAAAACTCTTAGGGCTTGTAGATCCTTTTGTAAGACTGATCTTGGTACCGCTTTAGTTAAAAAGTCTGCTAGCATGTCCAATGTTGGTGCATAGTGAAGCTCAATGTGTGAGCCTTTGAGATATGACCACATATACAAAAAGGTTACAAGAAAACCTTTATGATAATTATATTCATAATAATTATCTTGAAACTAGTGAAAATGCCATAAATAGGTACAAACTCTAAATTAACTTAGAATCTAATGAGTAAAAATGTGAAATAAATTACACCAATAGATTCCTCATGGTAAAATACACATATATCATTTTTATGGCATATCTGAAAAGTCAATAATTATTGAATAATAAGTAATAATACCCTAAAAAGACATTAAATCTTATTCAACTCAGAAACCAATGAAACAACATGTTAAATAAATTGCACTGTTGGATTCCCCATGAAAAACTACACATAAAACAATTTTATGCCTATTCTCTAAAGTCAATACTTAAGGAATTAAGCTGAATATCTGCACTTTTTTGGTCAATGCATATATTCATGATTTTTAGCTAATATCTCTTGAAATATAGATGATAGAGAGTTAAACCAAGAATAAAGTCACCACAGAATTACTGTCAGAACACAGATATGAACATTTTTGACAAGTTATAAACAAAGTTATAACTTGCAAGGGTTTATTGAACAAAATTACTAGAGCTATTGACCACTTTGTTGTGAAAGTGGTCCACACTTAAAAAAAGGTAGATATTCAGATTCTAATAGTTTGTATGTGAATAATGATGTAATTTTTATCACAATATTCAAGTTATAACCCCTTGAAATCAAGGTTTTAAGTTTAAATACAAGAAAAATCATCAAAAATAGAGTTTTTATGATGTAATGAAAGGCCCTTGTCAGTTTAATAATGACATTCCAAGCTATCAGAATTCACTCTCAGAATAGCTGTAGTTTGTATAACGTAAGAGTTCTTAATGATCAAAGTTTGAGTTCAAAATTGATCATTTATGATCACTCACTGTAATCTTATTTTAAGCTGAACAGTTATATAAGTGATAAAACTGGTGAATATTATTAGATTATGATTGATACTAATAAACTACACAAAGTTTAGGCTTCTTCCAAGCCTATGATGTCATCAAAATTAGAGTTCTAGTTACAACTCTAAATAATGACATAATAATGAGATGAGATGGTTTGATCATGACGTAATCTGTAAGATGTGACTATGAAACTGATGATAATATTACTATTAATCAACAGTACTATGTCTGTTCTTATGAAATATAATAATAAAATATTATTATAACCACAATTAAATAATTAAAAATTATTTCTTTCACGTGTTAAGCACTACTAGTGATTTTAACAGTGAGCAAGTAATTGTCTACAAGAATCAATTACAAGAAGAATTTAATAATAAAAACTTCTTTATTAAAATAATAAAACTATTTTAATATATAATTATCTTTTGCAAGAATAATTATAAAGATAATTCTTGAAGAAAACTATTACTAGAGAAAAACTTTAAGAATTAAAGATAAATGACTCACTAATACTCCAAAGAACTTATTGATAATAAAAGTAGAGAAATTTGACGTGGAATTGTGGATTTAAGGGATCAAAAGGATTTATAACAGTATTACAACAATATATAGTTGGATTCTATGATTTCACGTCTTTCTGATTGATTCTGAAAGAATTAAAACACTTAAGAATAGTTGAACTAATACTTACTTGTTGGTAATAAAGATTTAATAAATTGATAAGATGATGATACGGAAAAAACAGCAAGAAGAGGCTTCTCTTAAGTCAATAACAGCTCACAGAGGCGTGCCATGGAGCAAACTGAAAAACCAGTGAGTGAGAAAACAATAAACCTTTTTGGATTATTGATTGCATCATCTGTTGTCATGTAAGATTATCATAATTACTTAATTGATGCGTTTACGTGACTACCAACCCCAATATGGTTAAGAATAAAAGGAGTAACACTTGTAAATCTTCTTTTATTCTAAAATAATCATTGATTTCTCAAAGTTATCAATGTTATTGCCAATTTCATCACAGGTTGTAATTACTGTGAATTTTTGAAGATTCAGTGTTTCACGTAGAATATCCAAAAATGGACTGTAAGTAAAACTTTTAATTTTACTAGTAAAACTGTAATTCCTTTTGGTTGTACCATAGATAATACAGTTCTCCTTTAGTCCTGAAAGTTTCAGAAAGATTCATTAAGAATTGTATTTTTAATGAATTTTTGAAGGTTTTACCTCATTTCTACGTAGAATTGCAAATAGCAGTGTTTTGCTGGTTGCTATGAGGTAAATCAATGAATATGGGTCCCAAAAGGGTTTTAATTACTCTTTTGGGGTTTATCCATGGAAAGTCATTAGTAATTGACATGGTTACAGGAGTGTAAGTAGCTCATTACCTCCTTGGCACGTCAAAATAGCAGGTTATTTGCTATTTTCTGATGTTTTACAGTAGTTGTAACTTGGTAACCAAGTTCCCAAAGAGTTTTAGTTTACCAATTGGGCCAAGATGAGCCATGGATCCATGCTCTGGAGCTATCCACGCCTCTGAGGCCTCAGAAGTTGGGTACCCTGGCTCTCTTTGATGTCTTTTGTCCCCCTTGCCTATTTTTTACGTCAAAATAGTAATTTAAGCTTAAAGTGAGATATCCACTATGGGTGTACCAAAAGTCCATGTAAGAATACCATGATATTAAGTGCTCAAAACATGCATAACACTATTCTTAGTGTATATGTAACATGGGATTTCTCACTTTCCCATTATTTTGGCTAAAAATCAAGAAAAACAAAAATTTTCACGGATCTTTTATGTGGTATTAATGATGTGGTATTGAAGTATTTTCCATTTTACCACCTCAAATACTTAAATTGAGCTTATTCACTCTATGGAGCTACCCTAGGTGAATTTTTGTGTAGAATCCAAATCTGGTCTTAAATCCATGGATTTACTTACTCAATAAAAAGTTATTCATCTTTTCTGAAATTGAAAATGATGAATTTTGGATATATGCATGACTTATGAGTTTTGCATAATTCAAAATTTCTTTTTAAGATAATTGTGGCCTATTTGGGTATGTAAAATATACCTCAAGGCTCACATAATCATCACTAAACCTTGAAATACTGAACATTTCCAGTGGATACTATCAGGACACATCTACTAGAAGCCTACTGGACCCTAGAAGGGAGGTATTTACTATAAATAGAGCTCTCTTTACTCTATTTTCCCCTCAGACACATAAAAACAATGAAACAATTAAATCAAAAGGTAAAATCTTTATTCTTTATATATAAATCTTTTATATTATCAAAGACCAAATGTAATCTTCATTATAATCATCATTTTTGAAGTGATTACTTCAATTGTTCAGTTGCTTTGTTATAATTCTCTTAAAAATCTCATTTCCATGTAAAATCAAGAAAATTTGTAATTTATTTTATTTTTATTTGTAAATACAATTTAAATAAGTCTTATTTACATTATTTGGCCTAAATCCTTCCAAAAGTATTATATTAAGCATCAAAAGTCGGTTATTTTTGATTATTATAATGACTCCTCTCTATTATTACTATTAATAATTCTTCAATTAATATAAGTAGGCTTTATATTAATATATAACTTTCATATTAGTAATATTATTGTTATTAATTGTTTTTTATTAATAAAAAACAATTTTGTATTTCTTTATTATTTGTTGCTAACAATAATAAAGTGTTTTTAAATATATTAATTATCAAATATTAATAAATATTCATTTATTATATTATTCTTCCATAAGATATAAATTATATTATTATATTTATTTTTTACACCATAAATATAATAATTCTTTATTATTATAATTATTTTAATATAACTTATTTGATTTATAAGGACATTCAGAGTACAATAAGTAAAATATTAGTAATTGTTACTTATTGTTTAATAGTCAAACCTTACACAATGAGCTAATTTTGTATTGCCTCGTTCACAAAGTGGAGTTGTATTTCCAAATGCTTCATTCTCTTTGTGTTGAGGTTGCAATTGCCATTGGAAGCTTTGATGAAACTTTGATTATCCTCCCACACAGTGTTAGCACTGTTGAAGTGAAAGATGTCTGCCTCTTGGCACCACTGTCAAAACCAAAGTAGTTCTGAGGTCAAATCACAGAGTGATTTGTATTTGGCCTTGGCAGTAGCAATTGATACCAATGGCTGTTTTCTGGTTTTCCAGAAGATCAAGCAGCCATATAGTTCTGCTAGGTACCCTGTGAGCCTTGAGGTATATTTTACATACCCAAATAGGCCACAATTATCTTAAAAAGAAATTTTGAATTATGCATAACTCATAAGTCATGCATATATCCAAAATTCATTATTTTTGATTTCAGAAAAGATGAATAACTTTTTATTGAGTAAGTAAATCCATAGATTTAAGGCCAGATTTGGATTCTACACAAAAATTCACCTAAGGTAACTCCATAGAGTGAATAAGCTCAAATTAACTCTTTGAGGTGGTAAAATGGAAAATACTTAAATACCACATCATCAATACCACGTAAAGAATCCATGAAAATTTTTGTTTTTCTTAATTTCACGCCAAAATAATGGGAATGTGAGAAATCCCATGTTACATATACACTAAGAATAGTGTTATGCATGTTTTGAGCACTTAATATCAAGGTATTCCTACATGGACTCTTGGTACACCCATAGTGGATATCTCACTTTAAGCTTAAATTTCTATTTTGACGTAAAAAATAAGCAAGGGGGACAAAATACATCAAAGAGAGCCAGGGTACCCAACTTCTGAGGCCTCAGAGGCGTGGACAGCTCCAAAACTTGGATCCATGGCTGATCTTGGCCTAATTGGTAAACTGAAACCTTTTGGGAACTTGGTTACCATGTTACAACTACTGTAAATCTTAAGAAAATAGCAAATAACCTGCTATTTTGATGTGCCAAGGAGGTAAAAAGCTACTTAGACTCCTGTAACCATGTCAATTCTTAATGATTTTCCATGGATAAACCCCAAAAGAGTAATTCAAACCCTTTTTGGACTTGTATCCATTGATTTACCTCATCGAAACCAGTGAAACACTGATATCTGCAATTCGACATGTCACAACCATGGCAATTCCATCCTTGGATCTCCGTATGGCATATCAAGCCACAGTCCTTTTATGGACAATTGGCCATATCCATCACCAGTGGCCAATATGGCCACGTCATCATCTTATGGACCATTTGTCTTTTGGGGCCTCATGGCCCTTCACCTCAATCCAGAAGTCATATATAGCGGCAATTTATGCCCAAATGGGTATTTCTGGTCATTTCCCTCAAAGACAGGGGAAATGGCCCAAATGGCTGTTTTTGGCCATTTAGGCTCATAATGCGCATTTGCGCATTTTGCACACTTTGACGCAATGTGTCCAAAAGACACTTTCCCGCCTTTTGGGCCAGTTTTTGGCTCAGAACCCAAAAGTGGCCAAAAACCCCAAAGGACCCAGAAACACCTTTCCAAGCTCTGAAGCCATCACATCCATCCTTTTCCCCTCTGTCTTTCCATCTCAAGACCTTTGGACGTAATCTTCTTTCCAATGAACCAATATGCCATGAATGATGTTATATATCATTGTGCATCATTTTTCAACAGAAATTCAATGGTGGCAATATCAAATGGTCATTTAAGAATTCCAACATATCATCACATCATCAAGGCACCCAATCATTCAGAGGACTCATCAAGGCTCAAGAGCAAGTGTTTCAGCGTCAAAGACCAATCACACCATCAAGACGTCATTGGATAATTCCATTCACAGTATTACTCCAAGGCAATACTGTTCAACCATTCTCAAGGGATTCAAAAGGCAGTTCATTCACTCAATTGTCAAGTGTCAAAGCTCCACTCAATCCATCTTGGCAACCATATTCATTTCAATACAGTCTGGATCCATCAAGAACTGTATTTCATTTTCAAGCATGGGAAATTCATTCAAACCAATTCAATTTCAATATTAGCCAGCTGTATCAATTTCCAAAACAATCAATACAGCCTGCGGGATCAATACAGATCAGTTTTCAGCCTGAAGAACTCAAGCTCCCAGCTTTTCACATATACCGGCTACCCTTTCCAACCTGGGGGGTTTTCCCCAGTTAATTAATATACTTTGATTTTATTTTATCTTTATTTTTCTTATCATTTTGTTAAGTGAATACTGATATTATCAAGTCAGTCATTTAGCACCTTTTCTCTTAATCTTTCTTTGCCTGTCAATGGATATTTGGTGGTCATATCCTTACTAGTTCCATTGTTCATTTTGGAAGGTTGAAACAGTGATTAAGCACTTACTGGGTTGGCTCTTTGGCCATTTGGCTTCTCTTTCCTCTCATTGCATCTCATCTTTGTACCTGCATATTTCTTAGAGGAATTTATTCTTTTATTTTTATTTTCTTTATTATTTGGAGTCTTCCAAGTGAGTTCCAGGCCACTCTTGTATTTCTGTCCAAGAGCCCCTGTGACACTATGTAGAAATGAGGTAAAAACTTCAAAAATTCATTAAAAGTACAATTCTTAATGAATCTTTCTGAAACGTTCAGGACTAATAGAGAACTGTATTATCCATGGTAAAACCAAAAAGAATTACAGTTTTACTAGTAAAACTAAAAGTTTTACTTACAGTCCATTTCTGACCTATCTACGTGAAACACTGAATCTTCAAAAATTTACAGTAATTACAACCTGTGATAAAATTGGCAATAAAATTGATAACTTTGAGAAATAAATGATTATTTGGAATAAAAGAATATTTACAGATGTTACTCCTCTTATTCTTAACCATATTGGGGTTGGTAGTCATGTAAAAGCATCAATTAAGTAATTATGATAATCTTACGTGACAACAGATGATGCAATCAATAATCCAAAAAGGTTTATTGTTTTCTCACTCAATTGTTTTTCAGTTTGCTCGATGGCACGCCTCTGTGAGCTGTCGTTTACTTAAAAGAGGGCTCCTCTTGCTGTTTTTTCCACATCATCATCTTATTATCATTTATGTCATTGTTACCAACAAGTAAGTATTAGTTATACTATTCTTAAGTGTTTTAAATCTTTAAAAATCAATCAGAAAGACGTGAAATAATAGAATCCAACTATATATTGTTGTAATACTGTTATAAATTCATTTTGATCCTTAAAATCCACAATTCTACGTCAAATCTCTTTATCTTATCTTTCAATAAGTGCTTTGGAATATTAGTGAGTGATTTATTTTTAATTCTTCAAGTTTTTCTCTAAAATTAGTTTTCTTCAAGAATTATCATTATAATTATTCTTGAAAAAGATAATATTTTTTATTAAAATGATTTTATTATTTTAATAAAAGAAGTTTTATTATTAAAATCTTCTTGTAATTTATTCTTGTAGACAATTACTTGCTCACTGTTAAAATCACTAGTAGTGTTTAACATGTGAAAGAAATAATTCTTGAATTATTTAATTGTGGTTATAATAACATTTTGTTATTATATTTCATAAGAACAGTCATAGTACTGTTTATTAATAGTAATATTATCATCAGTTTCATAGACAAATCTTACATTTGGGGTCCTGGCCATGTTTTTTGAACCTTGTACCCTTAATTAATATATTTTTAAGTTCTGAAATATATTAATTCAATAATTTTTTCTTTCATTTTGAAGTTAAAATAATTCTTATTTTTGAAATTGTTTTGGAGATCTTTTTCATTGAGGAATTTGGTTTAATTTTATACTGTTTTTACACGTGGCTTTTTCACATCCAAAAACTTATAAAATTATTCTTTGAGTTACTCTGAATTAATTTTCATTCAAAATCTTAAATTTTAATTTTTTTTCTTTAAAGGGAATAATTTTTTTAATATTAAAAAATATAAAACTTATAAAAAATCTTTAAAAATATTTCAAAAAGTATAAAAAATAATTTTTTCTCTTTTATAATTTTTTAGTGTCTTTGATCAAATACTGTGCAGCTGGCAATAGACTCAGTAAAAGATATATCACTAGTCCAGAATCTGAAGACAGTATTGAGGTGCAACTTGCTAAAATAGGCACCTTATTTAACTCAGAAAAGAATAAATTACCACCAAAAGGTGTGTATTTTATCTTATATTTTCACCTTTTATCTTTAAATTGACGTGAAAATGGTGCATACCAGAAATGGAAGCAACTATTCAGTCCAACCAGATGGATGTGGACAAGGAAGAGGCAAGACCAAATCCAGAAGTGCCAAGTCTTCCACAAGAAAGACACATTTGGAGTATGCCAGAGTTTCCCCACATTCCCCCAGGTCTTTACCCACATATTTTGACATGAATTCTGAGCCTGAACTGATTCATGACAATATTTCCAGGGCTGAACCATTTTCAAGTGGAAGCAATAGAAATATATCAATGCCAGTACAAAAACTGGTTCAGAGCAGCCAAAGAAGAGGCATGGGAAATATGCCCAAGCCTTTGGCAGGGGGCCATGAACTCCTACTTACACATCAAGAGCTTTCTGGGTCAGGAGAAGACCATAGAACTCTTAGGAGGATGGAGCCCCCTGTGTTGCAAAGACAAAGTCAAAAAGATAAAGAATTGGTTGAAGACCCAAAGTATTTTATCCATAGACCAGAAGAAGGAACTGGAAATGACTCCAGCTTTGGAGACAGAAGCCCCAGTGGTGTCTACCAGCTCCAAACCAGCTCCAGAAGTGTCCAAAGACAAGCCCAAAGGACCTCAGAAGAAGAAGAGAGGTCCCAAGAACCATCAAGGCAAGGGCGAAGGCAAAGCCAATTGGCACAGACCTTACCCACAAGGGTACAGGATCCCCAAATTGGAGCCTTCAGCCGTGGAAAGTGTGTTCAACATAGCCAGAACTCTCATGGAATTCACAGCCAAGGAGCAGGAAAGGATGAACAGGAATTTTCCACGCAAATAGATCATTTACAAAGAGCTATTAATGTAGAAATTGGTAAACTTGATTCAAAGTTAACTAAAATAACATTGGATATTAATGACTTGAAAAAACATGACAAGAAAGATACTGAATGGTATGAATTAACAAATGCCAAATTTTATTCAATTATCAATGCTTGTAGCAGAATTGAGAGTAAATTTCAGATTCAGAATGATTAAATGGAAGATCTTTCCATTTTTAAAATGAATGATCAATTTAAGACTCTACAAGACCATGTCTTAAAGATAGTTGAAAATACCAATCAATTTGCTACACATTTGGCAAAAAGTGACAGTGAAAGGCAGAAGTTAAAAAATGAAATCATTGCAAATGTAGAACAAATTCATGAGAATTATGAACCACATATGCCAAGACATTCTACACCTTTTACTGAAGAACAACTTTCTGTTAAAGGAAGTTTTACCCCACTTTTAGGAGAAAATGTTGTCTCTGTTAAAGATATTCCCAAATTAGAAGAATGCCCAACATTCTCTGGTGAAGGAGAATATAACCATATTGAGTTCATCAGGACTATTGATATGTTACAAGAAGACTTTAATATACCTGATGAAATCATAGTGGGGAAATTACACTCTCTGTTTACCAGAACTGCAAAGAAATGGTATTACAAAATGAGAATGGATCATGGAAAACATGATTTGTCTTGGTGGAAATCTGAAGTGATTACCAAATGGGCCAACAATTCTTGGAGGTTTAAAATGGAAAATGCTTTTGAAAGTGCCATTTTTAACTCAGAGAAAGATAAACCACTTACTTGGTTCTTCAAGAAAAAGGACAGATTATCTGCCTAACACCCGGATATGTCTGACACTATGATTAATATGAAGATATTAAGAAAGTGTGGAGGAGAACTGGAACATGCCTTCAAAAGCAGATATGTAGAACCCTGTTCAACAGAGGACTACATTAATTCAATGGAAGATATCATTACCAGCACAAGAATTGGTAAAACTTGGACTAAAATCCCTATGGAATCCAAGATAGTCCCAAAGATTTCCACAGAGGATAAAAGACCAGAAAGACCGGTCTTGAAGTGTCATAAATGTGGAAGTACTTCACATTTAGCAAACACTTGCACCAAAAAGAAAAAAATAAATGAAGTTCAAGTCATTGAAGAAATTCAGTGTACTGAAGAGAAAGAGGAGTCTGATCAAGATTCTGCAGTCTCTGAGGATACACCAGTGGAGGACTATCCCATTGAAAACATTACAGCTTTCTTTGAGGTCACAGAAGTCCATACCCACTTGCCACAGTACAGTGAGGATTGCTGCAACCTGATTAATATCCAAGATGCTAGAATGTGTAAAACAAAACCTGCTAGAGGAAAATGTTACACTGCTGGAGCATCCTGTATCACATACGTTCTGCTGAGTGATACTGAAGCCAAAGTAAATTTGGATACAGGGGCATTTTGCACTTGTGTAGGCAAAGGCTATCTCCAAATTATACTTCCTGAATGGAAAAACTATCTATTACCAATAGAAGGTGTGCAATTTAGTAGTGCCAGTAACAATGTAAGGTGTGGATATGAAACTTTGATTAAAAATCAAGTACTTTTCCTGTCCTCAAAATTTGTATAAGGTAAAATTCTATTAAAAATAGTAAGAAATATTATTTTTAAGAGAAAACACGCCAAATTTATTGTTTATAACTTTATTAGTATAAAACAATAATATTATAAAAATTTATTGTTTTACCAACAATAAAAATTTATCCAAAATATACTCTACAAGAGATATTTTAAGGCTACAAAAGAAATTTCTTCAAGAGCAATTTCAATTGGAATTAATTGAGCAAAGAACTGCAAGCAATTAATTAAAGAAAAAAGTCTTTAAAAAGAATATTAAAGAGAAAACATGCCCAAAAGTGGCCAGAGTGAATTTGGAAACAAAGTGACAAAGTTAACAGTGATGAAAGATGCTTTAATTCACTTTTGGGGTGGTTCAGGGGTAAAAATGATTATAAGAGTTACAAACAATGATTATAATGATTTTTTCACGTGGTTAAAAGGATTAAAATG
Organism: Austropuccinia psidii; assembly: GCA_023105745.1. Lineage (NCBI taxonomy): Eukaryota > Fungi > Basidiomycota > Pucciniomycetes > Pucciniales > Sphaerophragmiaceae > Austropuccinia > Austropuccinia psidii. Next base: position 11,223,912 of record JALGQZ010000001.1, read on the forward strand.
ATTAAAAAGTGGTGGTTGGAATCTTTGATTGATTGGTTTAACAGTGTTTAAACTAATTAATAACAGGAAAAGATTCTAACATGAAGAGAAAAGTGGGGCAAAGAAGACATTCTTTTATAACCATCAATTCTCTTACTCCAAAAGTAAAATTTACTCTTGTCAGTCGTGAAAAACAGTCTGACAACAGAAAAGCCAATTATGGCATCATTGAACCCTGGTTTAGACCAAAAAAGGGCTGGTTTAAGCCATTTTTAGCCATTTTTAGCCATTTTAGACCCTTAAATCAGCCATTACTATAGCAATACCAGGCCTAGAGCCTTCAAAACACGTCAGAATGTGTGTCAGAGGCGTAGAAACCAGTTAAAAATGTTTTTATTATGATTGTTTTATCTTAAGGGTAGTTTTACCCTCTTGGCAACAGCTAAAACTACCCCAGTTGGTATCAAAACCTCATCATCAATTGAGTCCACAGACCCTGTAACTCAATTCCAGGCCAAAGTGATGAACTTTTGCGTGAATTTTGACATCCCACGCCTGTCAGCAAGGATTTTGGGGGTCTAGCTCCCCCTTAGAGCTGGAGTTCCTTTTCCCCCCCAAATTTAATCTTTCCAATTTATTTTTCCTTTAATTCCTCATCATGTATTATACTTATAATTTACATATGTAATTCAATTCAATTGTACAGTACAATACAGTAATAATTGACACCTCATATGTAAATCAAAGTTCACTTATGTAATACACGCGCACATTTTGACATTTCAATTGAATTCAATTGAAAATACTTCAATTCCTCATAACTTCTAAACTAAACACAACACCTCAATTTTAACACAAAAATTGATGGTTAACACCACATGTGGTGTGAATTAAATTAAGGTTTTGAGGATTTTCAACTTTTTTATTGAAAATACTAGAAACTTAATTTAAGCTTATTTAGAGTTGAGTTACAAGAATTTCACTCAGAGGTGACCCCACCTGATTTTTTATGGGGAATCCAATGGTGAAATAAATTTTATATGTTTATTTATTGGATAAAAAGTTATAAAGAATTTTATTTAACTTTTTTCCAAATTTATTTATTTTTTCACAATTTTGTTAAAATTTCATTTTTACTTAATTTTTTCAAGTATAAATGTAATTTTATAATTTCAAAATTTGATGTAATTTTATTTTTAAATTGTAATTAATTTTTTTATTTTGAATATAATTTTATATTCATATTTTTATTTTTATTTTAATAATATAAATAAATTTATTTTATTTATATTAATATGTTAATTTTGTATTTGTGGTCTTTTGGGTATATGAAATTACCTCTAAGGCTCACATTCCCTCCCCCTAAAAAAGAATATTACTTTGTAATATTGGTGTTTCTAGTGTGTCTGAATCTTCTGAGGAGTTTGGTAGCTTCTGGTATATCTTTTTCTTCTAACCATTCATCTTCACAAGTTGGGTCACTGTACCTAACAAGGTATTCCCTTACCTTCTTGGTTCTTAATTTCCTTTCTTTAAGAACTTTGGTAATTTTCTTAGCACCAGATGTCTCAATAGGAGGTATAACTTGGGGAATCTTATTCCTCAAGGGAAATTTCTCAGCATCACTAGATTTATATGGCTTTATCAAGCTCACTGGAAATGTAGGGTGCTTATTGCTAAGTTCTTCAGATAAATCTACTTCAACAGCATTTTCTCCACGAAGGGCCTTAATCACAAAAGGTCCTGCAAAGGAGTCTTTCAACTTTTTACATCCTTTGATGTTATTGAAGTTAGTGGTGGATACAAGTACTAGGTCCCCCACTTTGAAATCTGGAGTTGCATGTGATTTATCCCATTTATCTTTAGCATATGCAAAAGAGTCCTCCATGCATCTCAATGCATGCTTTCTAGCTTTGTCTAGCATTCCTTTGAAGCTAGCAGCTGTGGGATGTATTTCAATTAAGTCTTTCCTCAAGGAATCTTGGGGTAACTTGGGGTTCCATCCTTTTTCTAGAATAGCAGGAGTCTGATTGGTGCTGGCATGGATTGATGTTTTATATGCTAATTCCAGTGCTGGCAACAGAGTACACCAATCATGGGTAAATCCATCACAATCTTTGAGTTCAAGGCCATATGCACAAAATCTTCTCACCATGTCCTCTAAGGTTTGGATCATCCTTTCAGCCAGGCCATCAGTTTGTGGGTGGTAGGCTGTAGAGAAAGACAGTTTAGTGCCAAATAATTGGTGAAGATTTGTCCATAGTGCTGAAGTGAATTTGGGATCTCTATCACTGATGATATTTGTAAATATCCCAGTCCATGACACTACTCTATTGCATATCAGAAGAGCTGTATCCATGGCTGTATCATCTTTGTGACATGGTAAAAAGATTGGAGTTTTACTGAATCTGTCCACAATTACTAGGCAAGCATTATAGCTCCTGTCACCTCCTGGTGGTAGGCCAGTTACCCAATCCATATGGACAATTTCCCAAGGTCTGTTTGGTTCTTGGATTCTTATCATATTTCCAAGTCTTTTGCCAGTGGATTTATTTGCCTTTTGGCATCTGTCACAGGTTTTGCAATACTCTGCAACATCTTTCTGCCACATTGGCCACCATATGCAGGTCTTTACTTTCTCTCTTGTTCTGTCTTCAGACAGATGTCCTGAAAAGGGACTATCATGGCATTCTTTCAGTACAAGATTGATTAATGACCTGTCTACAACTGTCATGACACATGTGTTCTTGGTTCTGTGGTAAATTATACCATCCAGTAGGTGAAATCTTCCTTCATCATAAGATTTTCTCCATACTTCATCCAAGGCATGTATTAGAGAGTTGTCTTTACAGTCTTTGTTAAGTAATTAGCATAAGATGCTACAATTCTTATCTTGAGTATAGCTGCTTCTGACTTCTTCAAAGAAGGTGGTGTTCAAGTCTGTAACACTTATTCCTTCTATTGGAATTTGTGGTGAAGCTTCTTCTGGCACATAAGCAGGATTATCAATATTATTTGGTAATGGCCATCTGCTTAGTCCATCTGCATTCTTATGAATATTCCCATCCTTATGAGCAATAGTCATATTGCCTCTGTATTCTTGTATGGCTATTTGCCACCTGAGTATGTCTGTTGGGTGTTTTCATGTTTAAAAGTGATTTTACATCTGTACAATCTGTTATCACCTCAAAAACACATCCCTCTAAGAAGTAGTTCAATTTTTCCAAGGCCCAGAAAAGGCATAGACATTCCATTTGACTTGCTCCATATCTGGATTCAGTTGGTTTGATTTTCCTGGATATGAAGCCTATGGGTCCTTCTACAGGTTTATCATTTATGATCATAAGTTGGTGAAGTGCAGCACCCAGCCCATCCCCTGATGCATCAATATACAATTTAAAAGGCAATTTAAAGTCTGGCATCAGTAAGAGTGGAGCAGTGGTCAATGCTTCTCTTAGAGACTCAAAAGCTTTGACTCTGTCAACAGTCATCTCAAACACTGTGTCTTTGTCACACAACTTATAAAGTGGTCTTGCTATGGATGCAAAATCTTTAATGTGTTGCCTGTAATATCCTGCAAAACCTAAGAATGACTGAATTTCCTTTTTATTCTGAGGCATGGGCTTTAATAATACTGCTGCAACTTTGTTTTTGTCAATTCCAAGGGACAAACCAGATACAAAATGTCCTAGTGCTTTAAGTTCTTTAAATCCAAAATGACATTTCTTCAAGGAGATTTTCATGTTTAATGATTGGATTTTTGTCAAAACTCTTGATAATCTGTACATGTGCTCCTCCCAAGTCTTTGAACAGATAATAATGTCATCAATGTAAATGATTAACCATCCCTCTGAGAGTTCTTCAGGGAAGATTTCATTCATGATTCTTTGGAAGTGTGAAGGTGCATTTTTGATACCAAAGGGCATCCTTAAGTATTCATACACTCCACAATGAACAATAATTCTCAAGTATTTTCTTGCTCTTGGTGTTACCACATTTTGATGGAATCCTTTAAGGGCATCCATAGTGGTTATATACACTGCTTGAGATATTTGAGTAAGGGCAATTTGGATTTTTGGTATTGGGTATCTGTCTGGGACAGTGTAAGTGTTCAGAGCTCTAAAGTCCCCAAACATTCTGGATTTTCCATTATGCCACGCCACTATAACTGGTGTAGTTATTTCTACTTCCTCATTGTGGCCTACTTTTCTTATTACACCAAGGTCTAGAAGTTCTTTGATATGAATTTCTAGAGCTTCTCTTGATTTTGGACTTGCTGGATAAGCAGGTCTTCTCAAGAGTGGTGGATAAGGTCTCTCAATGTTAAGAATGATGTCAACTTCATGACCAATAATTGCTCCCAGAGGTTCTTTGTCTGTAGCAAATGCTCCTCTGTGGTCATACAAAAGGGAAGAAAGTTCATTTTCTTGTTTATCAGTCAGATGAAGGCTTATCTCAGCCTCATTTAACTGTTCAGACTTGAATTTTTCTAACTCTAAGTTAACTGGTGATACTTTGTTTACTGTAATTTGTCTTTTAAATGGTAAAAAGGCAAATTTCTGGCGCTTATTGTCCCCAATTGTAAAGTATCTGTCTTTGTTATTATGTAAATCTATCCCATACATGATTAAATAGTCATTTCCCAATATAAAATGGGTACTAGAGCAATTTTCCATAATAACAAATTCAACTGTGATCCTTAAATTCCCATTTATGTGTGGGAATATGACATTGGTCTCAAAGATTCCTAATGCTTTCATTGGGTTACTTGCACTGTTGAATTTTATACCATCAATTGGTAACAATTGGTCTTCAAAATTTGATACACAAGTCTTAAGAAAAGATTTTCCAACACAAGAGCAGAAGGCTCCTGGGTCAAGCAAAAGTTTAGTGGGCTTGGTGTCAATCACCACTTCTGTTATACAGGAGTTACCAGCTGTATAACCTTTTCCTCTGTTTGGTTTTGTCTTCATAAGTTGTGCATCTTGAACTTTTGATAAATCAACTTGACCATTGCTCAATTGTGGTAAGTGGGAATAAGATTCCATGATGTCAAAAGTGGCATTGATATTTTCTATATCTTTTGAAGATTCAGAAAATATGGATGACTTATCATCTGAATTGTCTTCAATTATGTCTTCTTTTTCAACATCTGGTCCCTTTTCAATGTCAATTCCATTGATTTCCCCCTTTTTGGACATGTATTGGCTAAATGGGTTGTGCTTTGGCAAATATGGCATTTTCTGACTGTATCTGCAGATTTATATTTAATATTACTACAATTTTCTTTGGGGTTTTTGTCCACAGAATCTTTCCAAGGTGTATTAAACCTTGTTTTAAGATTCACCCTACTAGAACCAATTTTGGTTCTGGTGGTTACTTCTTCTAGTATATTGATAATATCCTCTGCTGAAGATTGCTCAGTAGTCCTGCTTTTGACAGCATTCTCTAAGTCACCTCCACATTGTCTCAGAATTCTTCTATGGATCATAACTTCTGACATGTCAGGATATAATGCTGTTAATCTGTCCTTTTGTTGGCAAAACCATGGTAAAGCTTTGTCTTTATCAGCATTAAATTTGGCAGATTCAAAGGCTGTTTCAACTTTAAACCTCCAAGCATCATTTGCCCATTTGTTGATTATTTGGGTTTTCCACCAAGTTCAACTCTGGTGTCCATGTGCTTGTCTTATTTTGATGTACCATCTGTGAGCTGATCTGGTAAACAAGGTGTTAAACCTGGCTGTTACCAATCTGTCTGGTAATTCAAAATCCTCTTTGATCATGTCAATACCTCTAATGAATTCCATATGGTCATACTCTCCTTCACCACTGAAGTGAGGCCATTCTTTAAGTTTTGGAACTTCTTTCAAGAGTGCTTGGCCCATTGATGGTTCCAAGTTATGAAAAGAAGTGGATAATTCATTTTTTAATTGTGAATTATCAGGATCCAATACTTGTGGATTTGGAATTCATGTGCCCTCATTTTGATTTAGAGGTGTAGACATTCTTGGTAAGGTGTTCAGTATTTGTTCAATGTCATTCATTTTACTGTTGCTACACCTTTGGGAATTTCTGTATTCATGTTGGAAGCTTTGTATTAAATTTATTACTTCAATTTTATACATGTCTTCCTTATGTGTCAGTTCTTGCCATAACTCTGTCTGTCTTGTATTATCAGCAGTGACTTGATTCAATTTCATTGATAATTTTGATACTTCTTCTTGTGAAGCATCAAAACACTTTTTCAAGGCAATGGTATATGTCTTTACTTCAGTAAATGAATTTGAAATGTCATCAAGGACTTTCTTGTTATCTGTCTTGATAATATTTATGGCTTGTTTAATTCTTGTTTCAATTATGTCATCAATATTGAATTTAGAATATTCATCTGTTAATTCTTTAATAATGGCAGATTGTTCATTTATTTTATTGTCAGAAGAATTATCATTATTGGAATTTTTAATTGTTCTCAAAACTTTTTCAAAACACATAAGTGTTTCATTAATTTGGCACAGACTCAGGTTGTTTGTTTTAATGTTGTTACAAATGGTTTCATTTTTATCAGGAAGATGTTTTTTCACGTCATTTATAGCATTATACAACTCTGGGATGGAATCAAATATGTCAGAAATCATTTCTGGAACCTTAATCTGGCTTCCTCCTTCTTCTGTAATTCCATCATGGTTCTGGCCATCTGAAATACATTTTCCATGGCATCCTGCTGAATCTTTGGGATTCTGTAGCCCTGGCTGTAAGGTTTTGGGGCTGGTGCCTTCCCTTTGCCCTTGTTTGGAGTTTGTGGCTGCTTTTTCACGTTGGAATTGCTGCTGCTGGCCACTGGGGCTGTTTTTGGCACTGGTTTGGGTGGTGGAGGGTTGTTTTTCCTCCATTCTAGTGTCAAAAGCATCATGTTTTTCTTCTCCATCAATGGATGCCATCCATTGAGCAATTTGCAAGTGTTGGGATGGCCCAAGAATTTTCTTACTGTCAGGTAAGAATTCATGCAATTCTTCCACAGGTCTGCAAGGATCTGGTACTCCTTGAATTGAAGTGAATTGTTGTATGCACTGTGGCTGGCTTTGTATATGTCCACAGAGGCTTGTTGTGGCGGTGTCAGCTCTTTTTGAAGGTAAAATAGTATTATCAGCTTCAGAATGACCCAATTTAGTTGTTTGGAAGTCATCAACTGACCCTTTTCCTTCTGTACCTGGTTGGCTTCTGCCATAATCACGTCTATTACCTTTTTGGGAGCTGCTTGAGGGGTTGTAGCTGGCTCCTGACCTGGTTGAAGGCATAATTATGGTTAAAAAAGGCTTAAAATAGTATTTTTACGTCAAAAACTTACTATTGGCCAAATTTTTAGCTTTCTGAAGGGTATTACTTATGTCCAAGTTAATCAATTCAGAAGATATTGGTTCGGGCTGGTTATTTTGAGTCACAATAACAGTACTATTATGATCAGAATTAACAGTACTGGCAGGGATAATGCTGGTTACTGTTGAGGCTGTTTCAATGTTTTCTTGTCTTACCATGTTGTCAGACACTAAAATTAATGAAAAAGCCAATTAATTAAGTAAAAAAAAGGTTATTTCAAAAAAGAAATAAAAATATAAGCCTCACTTATAATATGAAAAAAAAGTTATTTTTTATGGATTTTTTGAATTATAAGTATTTGTATATGTTTTTAAATTTTTCAATATAAGAAAAAAGATTTAAAGAGAGTAAAAATATGTCACAGGTAAAATATCACGGCTGGGCCCCCAAATGTAAGGTGTGGATATGAAACTTTGATTAAAAATCAAGTACTTTTCCTGTCCTCAAAATTTGTATAAGGTAAAATTCTATTAAAAATAGTAAGAAATATTATTTTTAAGAGAAAACATGCCAAATTTATTGTTTATAACTTTATTAGTATAAAACAATAATATTATAAAAATTTATTGTTTTACCTACAATAAAAATTTATCCAAAAAATACTCTACAAGAGATATTTTAAGGCTACAAAAGAAATTTCTTCAAGAGCAATTTCAATTGGAATTAATTGAGCAAAGAACTGCAAGCAATTAATTAAAGAACAAAGTCTTTAAAAAGAATATTAAAGAGAAAACACGCCCAAAAGTGACCAGAGTGAATTTGGAAACAAAGTGACAAAGTTAACAGTGATGAAAGATGCTTTAATTCACTTCTGGGGTGGTTCAGGGGTAAAAATGATTATAAGAGTTACAAACAATGATTATAATGATTTTTTCACGTGGTTAAAAGGATTAAAATGATTAAAAAGTGGTGGTTGGAATCTTTGATTGATTGGTTTAACAGTGTTTAAACTAATTAATAAAAGGAAAAGATTCTAACATGAAGAGAAAAGTGGGGCAAAGAAGACATTCTTTTATAGCCATCAATTCTCTTACTCCAAAAGTAAAATTTACTCTTGTCAGTCGTGAAAAACAGTCTGACAACAGAAAAGGCAATTATGGCATCATTGAACCCTGGTTTAGACCAAAAAAGGGCTGGTTTAAGCCATTTTTAGCCATTTTTACCCAATTTAGACCCTTAAATCAGCCATTACTATAGCAATACCAGGCCTAGAGCCTTCAAAACACGTCAGAATGTGTGTCAGAGGCGTAGAAACCAGTTAAAACTGTTTTTATTATGATTGTTTTATCTTAAGGGTAGTTTTACCCTCTTGGCAACAGCTAAAACTACCCCAGTTGGTATCAAAACCTCATCATCAATTGAGTCCACAGACCCTGTAACTCAATTCCAGGCCAAAAGTGATGAACTTTTGCGTGAATTTTGACATCCCACGCCTGTCAGCAAGGATTTTGGGGGTCTAGCTCCCCCCTAGAGCTGGAGTTCCTTTTCCCCCCCAAATTTAATCTTTCCAATTTATTTTTCCTTTAATTCCTCATCATGTATTATACTTATACTTTACATATGTAATTCAATTCAATTGTACAGTACAATACAGTAATAATTGACACCTCATATGTAAATCAAAGTTCACTTATGTAATACACGCGCACATTTTGACATTTCAATTGAATTCAATTGAAAATACTTCAATTCCTCATAACTTCTAAACTAAACACAACACCTCAATTTTAACACAAAAATTGATGGTTAACACCACATGTGGTGTGAATTAAATTAAGGTTTTGAGGATTTTCAACTTTTGTATTGAAAATACTAGAAACTTAATTTAAGCTTATTTAGAGTTGAGTTACAAGAATTTCACTCAGAGGTGACCCCACCTGATTTTTTATGAGGAATCCAATGGTGAAATAAATTTCATATGTTTATTTATTGGATAAAAATTTATAATAAATTTTATTTAACTTTTTTCCAAATTTATTTATTTTTTCACAATTTTGTTAAAATTTCATTTTTACTTAATTTTTTCAAGTATAAATGTAATTTTATAATTTCAAAATTTGATGTAATTTTATTTTTAAATTGTAATTAATTTTTTTATTTTGAATATAATTTTATATCCATATTTTGATTTTTATTTTAATAATATAAATAAATTTATTTTATTTATATTAATATGTTAATTTTGTATTTGTGGTCTTTTGGGTATATGAAATTACCTCTAAGGCTCACAAACAATATGTACCCCTTGGGTATATTAGACACTAATCTTGTATTTCCACACCCAGCAGGAATTGTAAGAATGAAAACTGAGATTGTAGTAATGAATAATTGCACATCTCAGCACATCATTATTGGAAATCATTACCTCAATATTTATGGTATTGACATCAATAACCATAAAGACAGATATTTCACAATTGGGGATAACAAAAGACAAAAATTTGCTTTTTCCAACATGCCAAAACAAATATCTGTGGTATCTTCTTTCAAGGATACTTATAAAGAGGAATTTGTGTCTAATCAACTTTCTGAAGCACAAATTAATCCATCATTGTCACCAAAAATGAGGAATGAACTTATTAATGTGTTATATACATACAATAACGCATTTGCCTCTGATAATGAACCATTAAGTGCTATAAGGGGACATGAAGTTGATATTACTCTTAATATTGACAGGCCATATCCTCCTGTACTTAGAAGACCAGCTTATCCAGCCAGTCCCAGAGCTAGAGAAGCCTTGGAAAAACATATCCAAGAGTTGATCCAACTTGGTGTACTAAGAAAAGTAGGCCATAATGAGGAAGTTGAAGTGACAACACCTGTTATTATTGCCTGGCATAATGATAAGTCAAGAATGGTTGGAGATTTCAGAGCATTGAATACCTACACAGTTCCAGATAGGTATCCAATCCCTAAAATTCAAGAAACCTTGACTCAATTGTCTAAAGCCAAGTATATAACATCAATGGATGCATTGAAAGGCTTTCATCAAAATGTTTTGACACCTAAAGCTAAGAAATTACTTATAATTATCACTCACTGTGGTATTTATGAGTATCTTAGAATGCCATTTTGCATTAAAAATGATCCATCCCATTATCAAAGGATGATGAATACCATCTTTCCCCCAGAATTGTCTGAAGGATGGCTTATCATTTATATTGATGATATGATCATATGTTCTGATTCTTGGTCCTTACACCTTGAAAGACTTGCAAGGGTACTTCACAAAGTTGCAGAAGTGAATATGAAAATTTTACACAAGAAATGCAATTTTGGTTTTGAAGAACTCAAAGCATTAGGACATATTGTTTCTGGTTTAAGCTTGGGTATTGACAAGAACAAAGTAGCAGCAGTGTTACTTAAGCCAATACCCCAGAATAAAAAAGAAATGATGTCTTTTCTTGGGTTTGCCAGTTATTATAGGCAACACTTAAAAGACTTTCCAATTCTAGCCAAGTCACTTTATAGAATCTGTGATCAACAGACTGTATTTGAGATGACACAGGAGAGAATTAAAGCGTATGAGAAGATAAGGAGAGCTCTTACAGAAGCACCTTTACTGCTCATTCCTGACTGGAATATTCCTTTTAGATTTTACATTGGTGCATGTGGAGATGGATTAGGGGGTGCCCTACATCAAGTCCAAATTATTGATGACAAACCTACAGAAGGACCAGTTTGTTTTATCTCAAGACAAATCAAAACAACAGAAGCCAGATACGGTGCAAGCCAAATGGAGTGCTTATGCTTGGGATGGGCACTTGAGAAATTACACTATTATCTTTATGGCAGTGGTTTTGAAGTGATAACTGACTGTAATTCAGTAAACTCACTTCTTAACATGAAAACTCCCAACAGAAATATGTTGAGATGGCAAATAGACATTCAGGAATATAGAGGAAACATGACTATAGTCCACAAAGCAGGAAACATTCAATAGAATGGTGATTGACTTAGCAGATGGGAATTAGCCAACACTCCTGATAACCCAGCTTATGTACCTTTGGAGGCTGAACCACATATTCCAATTGAGGGAATTAACATAACTGATATTGGGACTGAATTCTTTGAAGAGGTCAGAGAATCTTATAAATAGGACAGGAATTGCCATATCTTGACTTCTTTATTAGATAAAGACTGCAAAGATACATCTTTGGTCAATGCACTAGATGAAGTTTGGAGAAATTCCTATTATGAAGGAAGATTTCACTTGTTTGATGGGATTATTTACCACAGAACCAAAAATTCTTGTGTAATGACATTATGTAGCAGATTGCCCATTAATAACATTCTTCATGAATGCCATGATAGCATCTACTCTGTAAACCTGTCAGAAGACAGAACACTTGAAAAAGTAAGGAACTGTGCATGGTGGCCATCTTGGAGAAAAGAAACCATTGAATATTGCCATACCTGTGACAGATGTCAAAAAGCAAACAGGAGTACAGGCAAGAAATTTGGACTTATGATCCATATTCAAGAACCAAAATCCCCTTGGGAAGTTGTTCACATGGATTGGGTCACAGCACTTTCTCCAAGTGGTGACAAAAGTTATAATGCTTATTTAGTCATTGTAGACAGATATAGCAAGACTCCCATATTCTTACCATGTCATCAAGATGACACTGCTATTGTGAGCCTCGAGGTATATTTTACATACCCAAATAGGCCACAATTATCTTAAAAAGAAATTTTGAATTTTACATAACTCATAAACCATGCATATATTCAAAATTCATCATTTTTGATTTCAGAAAAGATGAATAAATTTTTATTGAGTAAGTAAATCCATGGATTTAAGGCCAGATTTGGATTCTACACAAAAATTCACCTAGGGTAGCTCCATAGAGTGAATAAGCTCAAATTAACTCTTTGAGGTGGTAAAATGGAAAATACTTCAAATAACACATCATCAATACCACATAAAAGATCCGTGAAAACTTTTGTTTTTCTTAATTTCACGCCAAAATAATGGGAATGTGAGAAATCCCATGTTACATATACACTAAGAATAGTGTTATGCATGTTTTGAGCACTTAATATCATGGTATTCCTACATGGACTTTTGGTACACCCATAGTGGATATCTCACTTTAAGCTTAAATTTCTATTTTAACGTAACAAATAAGCAAGGGTGACAAAAGACATCAAAGAGAGCCAGGGTACCCAACTTCTGAGGCCTCAGAGGCGTGGACAGCTCCAAAGCTTGGATCCATGGGTGATCTTGGCCTCATTGGTAAACTGAAACCTTTTGGGAACTTGGTTACCATGTTACAACTACTGTAAATCTTGAGAAAATAGCAAATAACCTGCTATTTTGACGTGCCAAGGAGGTAAAAAGCTACTTAGACTCCTGTAACCATGTCAATTCTTAATGATTTTCCATGGAAAAACCCCAAAAAAGTAATTAAACCCCTTTTTGGACTTGTATCCATTGATTTACCTCATAGAAACCAGTGAAACACTGATATTTGCAATTCTACATAGAAATGAGGTAAAAACTTCAAAAAATCCTTAAAAATACAATTCTTGATGAATCTTTTTGAAACATTCAGGACTAATAGAGAACCGTATTATCTATGGTACAACCAAAAATAATTACAGTTTTACTAGTAAAATTAAAGGTTTTACTTACAGTCCATTTTTGACTATTCTACGTGAAACACTGAATCTTCAAAAATTTACAGTAATTACAACCTGTGATGGAATTGACAATAACATTGATAGCTTTGAGGAATCAATGATTATTTGGGAATAAAAGAAGATTTAAAGATTTTACTCCTTTTATTCTTAACCATATTGGGGTTGGTAGTCACATAAAAGCATCAATTAAGTAATTATGATAATCTTACGTCACAACAGATGATGCAATTAATAATCCAAAAAGCTTTATTGTTTTCTCACTCACTGGTTTTTCAGTTTGCTCCATGGAACGCCTCTGTGAGCTGTTGTTGACTTAAAAGAGGCCTCCTCTTGCTGTTTTTTCCACATCATCATCTTATTATCATTTAAACCATTATTACCAACAAGTAAGTGGTATCTCCATAGAGTGAATAAGCTCAAATTAACTCTTTGAGGTGGCAATATGGAAAATACTTCAACACCACATCATTAATACCACATAAAAGTTCCGTGAAAATTTTTCTTTTTCTTGATTTTACGCCAAAATAATGGGAAAGTGAGAAATCCCATGTTACATATACACTAAGAATAGCTTTATACATGTTTTGAGCACTTAATATTATGGTATTCTTACATGCACTTTTGGTACACCCATAGTGGATATCTCACTTTATGCTTAAATTTCTATTTTGACGTGAAAAATAAGCAAGGGGGACAAAAGACATCAAAGAGAGCCAGGGTACCCAACTTCTGAGGCCCCAGAGGCGTGGATAGCTCCAAAGCTTGGTTCCATGGCTGAACTTGACCCAATTGGTAAACTAAACCTCTTTGGGAACTTGGTTACCAAGTTACAACTACTGTAAAACACCAGAAAATAGCAAATAACCTGCTATTTTGACATGCCAAGGAGGTAAAGAGCTACTTACACTCCTGTAACCATGTCAATTACTAATGAATTTCCATGGATAAACCCCAAAAGAGTAATTAAAGCCCTTTTTGGACTTGTATCCATTGATGTATCTCATAGCAACCAGTCAAACACTGATATTTGCAATTCTACGTAGAAATGAGGTAAAAACTTCAAAAATTCATTTAAAATACAATTCTTAATGAATCCTTCTGAAAGCTTCAGGACAAATTGATAACCGTATTATCTATGGTACAACCAAAAAGAATTACAGTTTTACATACAGTCCATTTTTGGTTATTCTACGTGAAACACTGAATCTTCAAAAATTCACAGTAAATACAACCTGTGATGAAATTGTCAATAACATTGATAACTTTGGGAGATCAATGATTACTTTGGAATAAAAGAAGATTTACAAATGTTACTCCTTTTATTCTTAACCATATTGGGGTTGGTACTCACATAAAAGGATCAATTAAGCAATTATGACAATTTTACGTGACAACAGATGATGTAAGTACTAATCCAAAAGGGTTTAATGCTTTATCACTCACTGGTTTTTCAGTTTGCTCCATGGCATGCCTCTGTGAGCTGTTGTTGACTTAAAAGAAGCCTCTTCTTGCTGTTTTTTCTGTATCATCATCTTATTATCATTTTTATATCATTGTTACCAACAAGTAAGTATTAGTTAAACTATTCTTAAGTGTTTTAAATCTTTCAGAATCAATCAGAAAGACGTGAAATCATAGAATCCAACTATATATTGTTGTAATCCTGCTATAAATCATTTTGATCTCTTAAATCCACAATTCTACGTCAAATCTCTCTACTTTTATCTATCAATAAGTTCTTTGGAATATTAGTGAGTGATTTATTTTTATTTCTTAAAGTTTTTCTCTAAAATTAGTTTTCTTCAAGAATTATCATTATAATTATTCTTGCAAAAGATAATTATTTATTAAAATGATTTTATTATTTTAATAAAAGAAGTTTTATTATTAAATTCTTCTTGTAATTGATTCTTGTAGACAATTACTTGCTCACTGTTAAAATCACTAGTAGTGTTTAACACATGAAAGAAATAATTCTTTAATTATTTAATTTTGGTTATAATAACATTTTGTTATTATATTTCATAAGAACAGTCATAGTACTGTTGATTAATAGTAATATTATCATCAGTTTTATAGACAAATCTTACATACCCCAAGGTGGAGCATTGTGTCAGGTGGCAATTGCCCCAGTCAGTGTCAGTAAAAGAAATCAAACCTGGATTGTATTTTCAATTGTAATGTAGCCCTAATTCTTGTGTTCCACACAAATATTTGAGGACATGGAGAAAAGCCTTCCAGTGGCATGTCCCCAGTTTTTCTAGGTATTGCAATAGACTGCTCACTACATGAGACAAGTCTGGATGAGCTGCAGTGTTTAGGTAGTTGATGCTACCAACAGGGCTTCTGAAGTCAATTCCCATTTCTTCAAATGATTTCTTCTCATTTTCAGTTGCTAGTGAGAGATATTCATTAGGAACAAGTGGGGTGCTGACGGTTTTACAGTTTTTCATACGATAGAGATCTAGTAAAGAATCAATAAAGTGTTGTTAATCAAGACTGATACAATCATCCAGTTGATGGATTTTTACTCCCAAAAGCACATCAGCTTGACCAATATCTTTAATATCGAATTCCTTGTTGATTTCTTCTTTAAACTGTTGGAGATTTTTTCCAAAGATTGCCATATTGTCAACATGAACCTAGATCCATAGGGAATCAGGTTCTTTTCAATGGAATACACAAGGATATAGCTTGCATGCATTAAAGCCAACACTATGCAGCCTGTCTTTGAGACAATTGTACCCAGCCAAAGGGGCTTGTTTGAGGCCGTATATGGCCTTTTTTAGTCTGGGGTAGTGTCTTTGTTTGTCAATTTCCAGACCCTGAGGAATGGATATGTGAGCCTTGAGGTTTATTTTACATACCCAAATAGTCCACAATTATCTTAAAAATAAATTCTGAATTATGCATAACTCATAAGTCATGCATATATCCAAAATTCATCATTTTTGATTTCAGAAATGAATAACTTTTTATTGAGTAAGTAAATCCATGGATTTAAGGCCAGATTTGGATTCTACACAAAAATTCACCTAGGGTAGCTACATAGAGTGAATAAGCTCAAATTAACTCTTTGAGGTGGTAATATGGAAAATACTTCAATACAACATCATAAATACCACATAAAAGATCTGTGAAAATTTTTGTTTTTCTTAATTTCACGCCAAAATAATGGGAATGTGAGAAATCCCATGTTACATATACACTAAGAATAGTGTTATGCATGTTTTGAGCACTTAATATCATGGTATTCTTACATGGACTTTTGGTACACCCATAGTGGATATCTCACTTTAAGCTTAAATTTCTATTTTGACGTGAAAAATAAGCAAGGGGGCCAAAAGACATCAAGGAGAGCCAGGGTACCCAACTTCTGAGGCCTCAGAGGCGTGGACAGCTCCAAAGCTTGGATCCATGGCTGATCTTGGCCCAATTAGTAAACTAAAACACTTTGGGAACTTGGTTACCATGTTACAACTACAGTAAATCATAAGAAAATAGCTAATAACCTGCTATTTTGACGTGCCAAGGAGGTAAAGAGCTACTTAGACTCCTCTAACCCTGTCAATTCTTAATTAATTTCCATGGATAGACCCTAAAAGAGTAATTAAAACCCTTTTTGGACTTTTATCCATTGATTTACCTGATAGGAACCAGTTAAACACTGATATTTGCAGTTTTATGTAGAAATGAGGTAAAAGCTTTAAAAATTCATTAAAAATACAATTCTTAATGAATCTCTCTCAACCTTTCAGGACCAATGGAGAACCGTATGATCTATAATAAAACCAAAAAGGATTATAGTTTTACTAGTAAAATTAAAGGTTTTTCTTACAGCCCATTTTTGACTATTCTATGTCAAACACTGAATCTTCAAAAATTCACAGTAATTACAAAATGTGATGAAATTTCCAATAACATTGATAAATTTGAGAAATCAATGATTATTTTGAAAGAAAAGAAGAGTTACAGATGTTACTCCTTTTATTCTTAACCATTTTGGGGTTGGTAGTCACGTAAAAGGATCAATTAAGTAATTATGATAATCTTATGTGACAACAGATGATGCAATCAATAATCCAAAAGGGCTTATTATTTTCTCACTCACTGGTTTTTCAGTTTGCTCCATGGAATTCCTCTGTGAGCTGTTGTTGACTTAAAAGAGGCCTCCTCTTGCTGTGTTTTCCAAGAAACATCTTATTATCCATTTATGTCATTGTTACCAACAAGTAAGTATTAGTTAAACTATTCTTAAGTGTTTTAATTCTTTCAGAATCAATAAGAAAGACTTTAAATCATAGAATACAACTATATATTGCTTTAATCCTGTTATAAATCATTTTGATCCCTTAAATCCACAATTCTATGTCAAATTTCTCTACTTATATCTTTCAATAAGTTCTTTGGAGTATAAGTGAGTCATTTATCTTTTATTCTTAAATTTTTTCTCTAAAATTAGTTTTCTTCAAGAATTATCTTTATAATTCTTCTTGCAAAAGATAATTATATGTTCAAATAATTTTATTATTTTAATAGAAGAAGTTTTTATTATTAAATTCTTCTTGTAATTGATTCTTGTAGACAATTACTGCTCACTGTTAAAATCACTAGTAGTGTTTAACACGTGAAAGAAATAATTCTTTAATTATTTAATTGCAGTTATGATAATACTTTATTATTATATTTCATAAGAACAGACATAGTACTGCTGATTAATAGTAATATTATCATCAGTTTCATAGTCAAATCTTATAGGATAAGTAAACTGTTTCTGTCAAAGGGGCATTCAAAAATGCACTATTCATGTCTATCTTATGGAAATTCAAGCCATCAGCACATGAGTGAACAATAAATTCTCTCAGGGAGCTTAATCACCCTGTTAGAGTGTATGTTTCCTTGAAATCCACTCCCGGAATTTGAGTGAATCCTTGTGCACAAAGGCATGCTTTGTACTCCACAGTTTGGTGGAGATGGTCCTTTTTTAACTTGAATACCCAGGTTGCTCCTACAAATTTGCAATCACTTCTAAGATCCATGATGTCCCACACTTTTAGATTCTTCATAGACAAGAGCTCCTTCTTTATGCCATTTGTCCACTTGGTCTTGTCTTCATATTGTAGGGCAAGCCAATATGTTCTTGGGAGAGTGGTGGATGTCGTGATGAAGGCTTTTTCCCTTCTTGATTAAGGGAGAATGTGAATAGAGCCTACATTAGAGGTTATCAGAGTAGGATGATGTGGGCCAATGACTTTAAGTCGAGGGGTACTGTTGTTGTTCCCTGACTGATGTTGGTCAGGTGAATCTTTATGACTCATTGGGTGATTATTGATAGTAGGTAGAATTGGGCTGTTGATAGCAGACACAGATTCAATGGATGGTTCTTCAGAAGGAACCTCAAGGCAGTCAGAGCACTGATTTTCAATTGTTTTGGGATTAGCTGAGGATGAATTTTCAGTTGGGTCTGTGAGGAGGCTGGCACTTTTATCAATGTGTTCATCTTTGACGCTCCAGGGTGGTGATCTTTTCCCTTCAGATATTGTCAAAAGAAATTTGTTGAAGGTAAAATTTCTGGTAACAGCATCTTTTAAATCAGAAAGTCTTAAGATTTGGTACGCTGTATTACCATTCTCAAAACCAAGAAGAACCCCTTCTTGTCCAGGTGGAGCCAGATTCCACTCTCATTGTCTTTTAAGACTATGGATAACAGCCTGACATCCAAAGGTTCAAAGTTTGGTTAGCTTCACAGAGGTATTAGTCCAAAGAAAATGGGAGATTTGTTTCCTCTCAATGGGGTGGGTGACAAATTGGAGAGGAGATGGTGGTGTTCACTTCTTCTGCCAATATTGATTGGGCAAGTTGGAGTGGTTCAAAAGGCAATGAGCCTTTTCCAGAACCATTTGGTTTGCCCTTTTGGAAAAGCCGTTGTGTTATGGTATCTCTGGAGGTGAGAAGATGTGCACAAATCCACACTCAGTAGAGAGGTCTTTGAATTTTTGATTGAGGAATTCACCACCTCTGTCAGACACCAATTTTTTTTATTCTTCTATATTGGTGATTCTCCATGCAGTTTTTAGCAACAACAAACTTATCAAAGCTGTTGAATTTTCTTGCAAGAAACCTAATCATTTTGTTTGAAGTGGCTTGGATCACAATAGTGAGTAGAAAGCAAGAGCCAGAGATTGATTCAGGAGTAATGGGTCCTACTAAATCAATATGTATGGTGTCCAAAGGGTACTTAACCGGTTCAAAACGATGGAGAAAAGGAATTTGGTGGGACTTGTTGGTCTCACAGGTCATATAGGATTGCTTTGGAGCAGGTAGGCCAAGATATTTAGGCACAGCACATCCAGGATGTCCTAGACGGCAGTGCCAAAGATTTGCATTGGAAAAAGTAAGTAGTGTTTTGGGGAAGTCATAGGTGATGTACATCAATCTGTCACAGATTTCTCCTTCAAGATATATTTTTCCTTGTGAACTTAGAGAAAGAATTTTATCTTTTTGTTGAATGGTTAGCTGGTCTTTGAGCAGTTCTAACATACTAATTAGATTACATTTCAGCTTGGGCACGAAGAGACAGTTTTAAAGTTTAAGTACTTGGCCATTGCACTTGAGTTATGCGTTACCTATTCCAAGAGCTAGGAGATTAATCTGTAAGTCTCCTGCGGTTACTTCAGATCTAATATCTTCACAGTAGTTGGGAAAGAATTTGGGGGGATTGAACATGTGGTGAGTTGCACCACAATGGACTATAACTGGATTGGGCATAGGAGACATTGGGCCTCCTATTTTTATCAGGGCCTGAGCTATAAAAAGGTGAGACTTTGGATTGTTTTTCCGTTTCTTTTCTTGTCAAGAGGGTCTTAAGTGTGTGTTCTCAGCCCAACAGTATTCCTTTTGGTGCGTGGTGCATCTTTTGTTGTGCTTACCATGGCTTCAGTAGAAGATTATCTTGTGTGGTTCTTCAAAGGAGGTAATCAAGGCTGAGAAGTCATGCTCCTTTTTTTCATTGGAACTATTACTGTGGTTGATATGGCTAGCAAAGTTTTGAAGTCATGACAAGATTATCATGTGCTTTTCAATTATATCTTTGTTGAAAGTAAGAGTCTCAACAAACTGGCTTAGGTAAGGAGTACCTCATAGCTTTCCTAACAAGGAGTATGAGAGTAATCCATTTGGAAACACAATTCTAACTGCATCCAACTCCATAGTGAGTTTTTGACAGTTATCAATGTAATTCTGTAAGTTTCAATCATGAAAAAAGCATTGCCAGTCAATCCAGACTTGTCCCCTGTTGACGGCGCATTTGGAGGTGTACTGTTCAGAGATCTTATCCCACAGAAGATGTGAATTTTCAATTGCTTCAGAGTTGACTACCTCTCTGAATACTCTTTTGGTTATTCTGGTGGTGATCAGGTTAATAGGTTCACAGCTTTCCTTTTTCCATTTGTTGATAGAACTGGTTGAGGTGTTGTTGGACCAAGAGTTCTCACAGATGTCAAGCAGGTCTCTTGACCTTAGGTAAATTTTCATTCTCATCGTCCAGTGTCCGTAGTTGGTTCCATCAAGAATAGGTATGGTGGAGATGTCTTTGATTTCTAGTTTTTTATTGTTCATTTTTATAATCCACTCCTTTTTTTTGTTTTAAATTCTAAGAGATTCTAGACTGTAAATCTGATAAAATGCGAGTATATTTAAGAGTGAATTGCAAAAGATGATGACAAGTAATTAAGTAAAATTTGTAAGATGGTTTTTAGTATTTTATAGAATGATGACTATCCAGTAGTCTCTGTTCTTTTGCCTACTTTCTATAACAAGGTATTGTATTTATAGTGAGAGCAAATATGTTCCAATTAAGATCACTGCATGATCCTGTTGTCACTGTTTGACAACAGAAATAAACTGTAGTTTCTGCTACGTCAGTGACTTAAGTCTGTAGGCATGGATCAGAGTTAGTTTATGATCTATGCCTTGCTGCCTATGGCAGTTTCAGGTGTTTTGGGCTGTGATAGAACTAACCTTAGCTCTTTGTGGCTTTGTTTTTCAACAGAGCACACCTAATGGTGTCAGGGTAGAAGAAAGGATAAGAGTTGATGAGGTTTAGTAGTATTATCATTGACTCTATTTATAAACTTGTTATAGACTTCCTTCATTCTAAGAATTGGCTCATAAATTGGATTTGGCAATATTTTCACATCTTTGACAGTTAAACTGCAAAAGCCACCAATAGAATCACCATTTCCTTTAACATTCTTGGCTTGACAGCTTCTTTCTGATGATGTGTGCTATGTGTATGGAATGCTTCAAGTCTTGTAAATTCATTCAGCTAAAAGCTCTGTTGGTGCGTGACTTTTTGTACTGAAATTTGCCTTTTACAGTATATGGGTGACAGGAGTCAAATATGTCTGCGGTGCTACTGCAAAAGATTTAGTTATAAGATCTTGATTGCATTTCAAGTCAACAGAAACCAGTAGTAGTAATAGCAACTAAGAACGCATAGTAGTAAGTAAACTGAAACAATGATACAAGACATCGGCAGATAGACAAGATACCCAATGAGGAATTGTATAAATAGGATGAAATATTTAAACCCAAGTACAGTGTACTTGTACGTGGTCTGAGATTACAGTAACAGGAAATAAGAGTAAGCATCAAAACAGAATATAGCTTTTAATTGATTAAGCTACCTGGCTTTTCAGTCTTATTACCTTCTTGAGGGTGAATAATCACTTGATTGGAAAGAACACATGAGTTCTAGAGGCAAGGAACTAAGAATTAATACTAATTGGCTGACTACTCATGTTCTACACTTTACCTTGAACCTTGTGAGCCTTGAGGTATATTTTACATACCTAAATAGACCACAAATATCTTTAAAAATAACTTTTGAATTATGCATAACCCATAACTCATGCATATATTCAAAATTAATTATTTTTTATTTCAGAAAAGATGAATAACCTTTTTGTGCATAAGTAAATCCTTGGATTTAAGGTTAGATTTGGATTCTACACAAAAATTCACCTAGGGTAACTCCATAGAGTGAATAAGCTTAAATTAACTCTAAGAGGTTGTAATATGGAAAATACTTCAATACCACATAAAAGATCTGCAAAGATTTTTGTTTTTCTCAATTTCACGCCAAAATAATGGGAATGTGAGAAATCACATGTTACATATACATTTAGAATAGTGTTATGCATGTTTGTGGCACTTAATATTAGGGTATTCTTACATACACCTTTGGTACACTCATAGTGGGTATCAGTCTTGAAGCCTGAATTTCTATTTTTGATGTGAAAATAGTCAAGGGGGACAAAAGACATCAAAGAGATCCAGGGTACCCAAATTCTGAGCCCTCTGAGGAATGGACAGCTCCAAAGCTTGCATCTATGGCTTATTTTGGCCAAATTAGTAAACCAAAACCTTTTGGTAACTTGGTTACCAAGTCAAAACTTCATTATATCATAGGAAAAAAGCAAATAAGCTGCTATTTTGATGTGCCAAGGAGGTAAAGAGCAACTTAGACTCCGGTAACCATGTCAATTATTAATTATGTTCCATGGATAAACCCTTAAAGAGTAATTGAAACCCTTTTTGGAATAGTATCCATTGATTTACCTCATAGCAACCAGCAATATAGTACTATTTGCAATTCTACATAGAAATGAGGTAAAAACTTCAAAAATTTATTAAAAATAAAATTCTTGATGAATATTTCCAAACCTTTCAGGACCACATAAGAGCAGTATAATTAATAAAAAAACCAAAAAGAATCATACTTTTATAATCAAAATTAAAAGGTTTACTTACAGTCCATTTTTGATAATTCTATGTCACATACTGAATCTCCAAAAATTCACAGAAAATACAACCTGTGATGAAATTTCCAATAAAATTGATCACTTTGAGAAATTAATGTTTATTTTGAAATAAAAGAAGATTTACAGTGGCTACTCCTTTCATTCTTAACCATATTTGGGTTGGTAGTCATGTAAAAGCATCAATTAAGTAATTATGATAATCTTACATGACAACAGATGATGCAATCATTAATCCAAAAAGGATTACTGTTTTCTCACTCACTAGGTTTGCAGTTTGCTCCATGGAATGCCTCTGTGAGCTGTCTTAGACTTAAAAGATGTCTCCTCTTGCTGTTTTTTTCCAAATCATCACATTATTCAATTATACCATTCTTACCAACAAGTAAGTATTAGTTAATCTTTTCTTCAGTTTTTTTTCTTTCAGAATCAACCAGAAAGACATGAAATCATGGAAGTCAAACATATACTTTTTTAATCTTGTTATAAATCAATTTTGTTCCTTTAAATCCACAATTACCTGTCAAATTTCTCTACTATTATCTTTCAATAAGTTCTTTGGAGTATTAGCAAGTATTTTGTTTTAATTCTTAAAGTTTTTCTCTAGTAATAGTTTTCTTCAAGGGTTATTTTTTTATAATTATATATTAAAATAATTTTATTATTTTAATAAAGAAGATTTATTATTAAATAATTCTTGTAATTGATTCTAGTAGACAATTACTGCTTACTGTTATAATCACTAGTAGTGTATAACAAGTAAAAGAAATAATTAATTCTTTAATTATTCAATTGTGGTTATAATAGTTTTATTATTATATTTCATAAGAACAGTCATAGTACTGTTGATTAATAGTAATAATGTTAACAGTTTCATAGACACATCTTAAAAAAATCCTCCTAGCTGAGTGATAAACCAAGTCATTGTAGTGCAAGAAATATAACAGAAGATGAATTGATTGGCTTTCTCTTGATCCCGTCTTGGATCATCCTTCTTATATCACACAAAAACAGCCCCTGATATGATCACAAAGGTAGCTGTGTGTCATATTGATTTCCATGCAGGGGAATAGAGCTTTGTTGATGGTCTACACGTAGAGAATCATTCTTCATCCCCCTTACCTCTTGACAGATACAGCAGAGCAGTTAAATTTTGCAGTGGCTTTTTGGCGCATGAGGTTTTGTGGCGTGATTCGACAGACGAGGCTCATGGCTAAGATGGCGCTGAGAGTTAAGAGGCCCCACCGACTGAAGGCTGCTGGCAAGAGCATTTGAACGGTACTTCCCTGCTTCTTCAACGGATGACACATCCCCCAGTTATTTTGTCAATTGTCGAGACAGATTGCCAAAACCTGATCCCTTGAAGAATGTTCTCCCAACGAGTTTCTCGGGCACTTTTTGCATTCATCCTCTTTTTTCATTCTTGTCTTTCGCAAGAGCGGTCTCAGGTCACCCGATGCATCGTGGAGATGAACGCTTTTCATGTTCAAAAGAAACACGGAAAAGTACTCCAATGTGAGTATCGAGGCATTCCTGTTATACTCATGCCGGTCGACTTTTTTTGGGTGGAGATGACTTTCTAAGCTCTCTTTGCTTGATAGCTTGTACCAATGAGGCTAAGCAAACATACGGCTGTGTTCTATCCACGTGCAATGTGAAAAGTGAGTCATTTCTTATCTTTTAGTTGAGCCACCCATACTCGCAGGCTAATGTGAAACTGTTCTGGTCTCCCGAAGACAAGATAAAATTTAAGAATTGCACCTCAGTTAGCCAGCCAAACTCTCTTCACGGGCAGACTATCACCCCTCTAGCTTTTACGGCGCTTCCCGGTTGTGACTTAATTGGTGAGTGCTTATGCTTAAACCTTAATTGTTCAATGTGGCTCTTAGTTCAAATTTTTTTAGACGTCCCCGTTGGAATCGACTCTCGCGGTAAGAAAGTAAGGAATCTCCGATGCGAAGCGAAATCAAACCCTAGTCCTCAGTCCAGACCCAGTTAGTTATTACTCATTTTCTCCTTGATGCAGCTGTTGCGTATTTCAATCTCATCAATGAGCTTCCCGATTCGTTTAGGTTGTGGGGAATGTTATGTAACATCAGTACCCGTTGGGTTCTCCTATTCTTGCAATTAAATACGTTCGAAGGTTACACAGACTAATCGCTCTATGTTTCGACTTCAATACTGAAAACTTTACTTTCCGTATTCCAATTAAGTTATTCAAAAGAATGCCTACTATTAAAGACGAAGCAAGTCATCTCGAAAAATTTGATTCAATTGTCAACAACACGCATTTTCTGAAAAAAATCAATTTACGGAGAAAGCGGCCACAAAGATCTAGGACTTTCTGCAATGAGAAGTTATTATAACCGTGTTCTAATATCTATGAGTAAAAACGAAAGCCAGTAGATAATAATTTTTGATTATGTAACCAAAGGCATGGGTACGCTAAATATTGAGAGAACAATGAGAGCTTTTTGTGAGAATTAAGAAACACCCAAAGGTGAACAACACAATAAAAAATATTCTTCGAATTTATGACTACAAAAAATATGTATTTATGACAGCCAGACTAGAAATGAATATAATGATTAGCTTTTCATGACCTGGATGGTGTGATAATAATAATGAATGAATAGGAAAAATAAATAAAGGAAGGAGTAAGGAGTTAAGAACGCAACAAACAGTAAGGGAAGATAGACAACGAGGAATTTAATTGACAATGAAGAGAAAAAAGTAAATAAAAAGGAAAAAGAAATAATGAGGAAACTGATTAAGTTGATAATTTTGATTTTATATATGCCCAATGATCTGTAGTAGATCATAATAGTGATGTCACCTGTGCAAATGGCTGACCATGAATCTCTTACTACTCAGAGCTATGGTTTTTTCCTTTTATTTTCATGACCCCACCACATAGACCATTCGAAAGTGAAATTGGGCAGGGAGACCATCAAAGTTTTATTTGTTTCTTTAAGTTATGATCTGGCTAAGAAGTGCTATTTCAGTTGTGTAGCAATTTAGGGTGAATTTTTGATACCTTATGAGCTCACAGGTAAAAGCTAACTCCAAGTCTGTGTTTGGGGTTGGATTCTCCTTCGAGAATTCTGATCTTAAAGTTGTTAACTAGAAATTCCAGTAATGACTCTAAAATTATATGATTTTTGGCTGAGTGAAAGTGCTATAATGAATTTTAAACTGGCAGAAAGCAGAAAGTTTATTCAAAACTTGATAGACTGGCAATATGAAATTGGTCCTTTCATGGCTTGTAAACTGTCAACAATACTAAAAAAATTATGACCAGTTCTCCCCTGAGTTGCAAATTGGTATTAAGAATGTGATTTCTGGTTCAAACTCTGAAATTTGCCATTTTGTGTCAGGAATTAGAAGTGTCTTATTGGTAATATTATGATGTATCTATTTGGATGATACTTGTAGGCCAAACACTCACTTATAGCTTTAAAACCTAATTTCTGTAACTGTATTTTCCATATTTCCTCCTGTTGCTCTCCATATCATTTATTTCTTTTCCTTTTTCTGGAATTCATTCCTTAAATTTTCTTTTTCTTCTCTGATTTCTTAAATCAAATATTCATTTTTTTCATCATTTTTATTTATTTTTTTAAATATGAATTCTACTTTTGATTCTGTAACAACCACTAGTCAGGGGTAAGGGTATTTATGCTTACACCCAATCAAACACCTCAAAAAAGCAAATACACTGCGTGTATCAGCCTCAAGTTTTAGCAATCTTCCTTGCTGAAACATGCATACAGTCTGGTTCATCAATACAGCCTGTCAACTTGTGTACAGGTTAAAATTACCCAATAAAGTTTGAATACACCTGTCACAGGGCCTGTGTGAGCCTTTGAGATATGACCAAATATCCAAAAAGGTCACAAGAAAAACTTTATAATAATTATACTCTTAATAATTATCTTAAAGCCAATGAAAATGCCATAAATAGGTATAAGCTTTGAGTTAAATAAGAATCTAATGGTTAAGAATGTAAATTAAAACACACCATTAGATTCCTCATGGTAAAATACACATATATCATTTTTATGGCATATCTGTAAAGTCAATAATTACTGCATAATAAGTAATAATACCCTAAGAAAAACATTAAATCTTATTTGACTCAGAAACCCATCAAACAACATGTGAAATACATTGAACCATTGGATTCCCCAAGAAAAAATACACATCAAAGAAGTATATTTCAATTATCTAAAGTCAATACTTAAGGAATTAAGCTGGATATATGCACCTTTTTGGTCAGTGCATACATTCATGGTTTTGAGCTCATATCTCTTGAAATGTACATGATATAGAGCTGAACTAAAGAGAAACTCACCACATAATTACTTTCAGAACACACATATGAAATTTCTTTGAAAAGCTCTAAACAAGGTTATAACTTGTAAGGGTTTATTGAACAAAATTACTAGAGCTGTTGACCACTTTTTTGTTAAAGTGGTCCAAACTTAAAAAAAGTGGATATTCAGATTCCACTAGATCATAAATGAAGAATGATGTATTTTCTATCATAATATTAAAGGTAAAACAACCTGAAATCAAGGTTTGAAGTTTAAAATATTGAATTTCGACAGAAAAGATGGGATACAAGAAAAAGCGTCAAAAATAGAGTTTTGATAATGTAATAAAATGCTCTGGGCAGCTTAATAGAGACATTCCAGGCTATCAGATTTCACTCTCAGAATAGCTTTAGCGTGTATAACTTAAAAGCTATTCATGATCCAAGTTTAAGCTGAAAATTGATCATTTATGATCACTCACTGTAATCTTATATTAAGTTTAACAGTTATATAAATGATAAAGCTGGTGAATACTATTAGATTATGATTAATGCTAATAAAATCTAAGAATTATAGGCTTCTCCCAAGCCTATGACGTCATCAAACTTAGAATTATAGTGATAACTCTAAATAATGGTGTAATAATGAGATAAAATGGTTTGATCATGATGTAATCATCACTAAACCTTAAGATACTGATAATTTACAGTGGATACCATCAGTAAAAGTCTACTAGAAGCCTACTGGACTCTAGAAGGGAGGAATTTACTATAAATAGAGCTCTTTTTACTCTATTTTCCCCTCAGACGTTTACAAAACACTAAATAATTAAAACACAAAAGGTAATTTTCTTATTCTTTATATATAGAGCTCTTATATCATTAAAGAACAAAGATAATCCTTATTATAATCATCATTTTTTGACGTGATCACTTGAATTATTAAATTGTTTTGTTTAAAATTCTCTCAAAAACCTCAAATCCACATAAATCAAGATAAATTGTAATTTCCCTTCATTTGTATTGTAAATACAGACTAATGAAATCCACAAAGCTTAGGCTTCTTCCAAGCCTATAATGTCATCAAACTTAGAACTATAGTGATAACTATAAATAATGGTGTAATAATGAGATAAGATGGTTTGATCATGATGTAATCATCATTAAACCCTAACATACTGATCATTTCCAGTGGATACCATCAGTAAACATCTACTAGAAGCCTACTGGACTCTAGAAGGCAGGTATTTACTATAAATAGAGCTCTTTTTACTTGATTTCCCTCCCAGACGCATCAAAGCCACAAAACAATTAAATCAAAAGGTAAAATCTTTATTCTTTATATATAAATATTTCATATTATCAAATATCAGAGATAATATTTATTATAATAATCAATATTGACATGAATACTCCAATTTTTCATTTGTTTTGTTATAACTTTCTTAAAATATCATTTCCATGTAAAAATCAAGAAAATTTGTGATTTTGTTTATTTTTATTTGTAAATACAATTTCAATAAATTGTATTTACATTATTTGGTGTAAAGTCTTTCAAAAGCTTTATATTAAATGTTAAAAGTAGGTTATTTTATCTTATTATAATAATTTCTCTCTATTATTACTATTAATAATTCTTTAATTAATATAAATAGTATTTATATTGATATATAACTTTAATATTAGTAATATTATTGTTATCAATTGTTCTTTATTGATAAAAAACAATTTTTTACACCTTTATGATTTGTTAGTAACAATAATAAAGAGCTTTTGAATATATTACTTATTTAAATATTAATATATTTATTTATTATATTATTCTTTCATAATATAAATTATATTATTATATTTATTTAATAATATAATTATTTTTATGCCATAATTATAATAAGTCTTTATTGTTAAAATTATTTTTATCTTATCTATTTCATTTATAGGGAAATTCAGAGTACAATAAGTAAAATATTAATAATTTTTACTTATTGTTTCATAGTCAAACCTTACATTTGGGGGCCTGGCCACAATATTTATTTAAAAATACCTTGAAAGGGATTCTAATTTTGCTTATCCAATAATAAATCTATATATTAATTTTATATTTATTTATTTTAAAAGCTATTGAGGCATTTGGAAAGTAATTGTACTGTCTTACATGTGGTTTTTTACATCCTTAGACTTGCAATAACCTTTTTTGAGTGAATCTGGTGATTATAACAGATATTTATATATTGAAAATAATTTCATATTATAAATCAATTTCATAAAAGAATCATCTTCATTTCTATTTTATTCTTTAAAAATCAAAATATAAAAAAATGATCAAAAAATATTAAAAACCAATAAAAAAAGCTATTTTTATTCATTTTCTTCATTTCCTCATTCATTTCATTTATTTTAAGCTATAAAACCCATTTTTACATGGAAAATTTCCATATCATACCAAAAATAACACTTTTTATGTAAAATACTTATATTTATTTGCTTTTTAGTGTTTTCAGACAGCCCAGCAGAGGACAACCAGACCACTGCTGAAAGATTTGTGGAAGAAACTTTCTCAAGTTCCCCAACACCAATTGTAATTAAGAAAAACAAAGCTAAGAAATTAGAATTTTCAGGACCCACCATTCAGGGCTCTGAAGGTGAGTAACTCCTTGTTACATTTTCCATAAAAAGAAATTCTTGTCCTTAAATCTTTTTATTTCTTATTTTTTAAATTATGACTATCAGAAGAGGTTCCCAATACTCCTCCCAATCAGATGGAACTGTACTCAGAGGTATAATTAACCCCTCAGAAGGGAAAAGAAAGAGAAAAATCCCCAGTGGAAACCACTCAATGAAATGTCTTATCCCAAAGGCAAGTCCCATAAATGCCCATAATATCAGAACCAGAGTTAGAACTAAGTATGAGTGACTCAAATAGGTACAAATCACATTCAGAGGGCTCAAATAGACATTTACATGAGCCAGTACAAGCAGTACTACACAGTGTACAAAGACAAGGTTTGGGGAATGTTGCCACAAATACACCAAGGAGTGATGAACTCCTGGCACATCCTCAAAAAATTCCTCAAAGAGGAGGAAATAGTGAGATACTCCAATGGATGGAATCCACTATCATCAAAACTTCAAATCAAAAAGATCAAGGAATACCATGCCAAAAAGAGGGAGGCAACCAAGGAAGAAGCCACAGTAGCTTCTACCAGAAAGCCCCAAGCCAACCCACTTCCCCAAGAAGGGAAGAAGAAAAAGAAAAATAACTGGAGAAAACCATATTCCCCAAGTTACAGGATTCCAAAAATCTAAAAAGATGCCTTGGAAAATGTTTTCAACATGGCCAGAACCTTGATGGAATTCAAGGGCAAGGAGGAGAAAAGAATGAGAAAACCTCATTTCCCAAAGAAATAACTTTGTCTCCAGATGTTGTAAATACTTCAAAAGAAATTGAAAATAGTATTTTAACTCTTAAAGAAATTAAAAACAGTTTTTTATCTTTACAAGAAACAAATAATAATTTATCATCTTCAACAAAGAGTGTTGTACAAAATAAAAAAGAAATTGATAACATTAAATTTATTGTTGAAAATGATAAACCAAAGGTTTTGATTGACAATACTTAAAAATTAATACAAGTACAACAGGAATTGTATAAATATATAAAAGATATCAAAGATAAAACTTTGACAATCAATTATGATGTGAGCATTGATAATAGTATATAAAAATTAAACAAATTTAGTATTTCTGTAGAAAAATTTGATAAAAAAAACTTCATCACACCAAAAATTGCTTCTACACCATGTGGAAAAAAGTGATGAGGCAAGAATGAATCTGAAAGATGACATTCAAAGTGAATTAAGGCTTGTTACTGAGAATATGGATAAAATAAATGAGGCTCACTCAAATATGCCAAATTTATCAACCCCATTTTCTCACATAAGGAGTCCTGTTAAACCAAAAGAGGAAATGACAAATCCATTCATAACAGAATTGAGTCATCAAGACAATAACAAAGTATTAATCAAGGAAGCACATCAATTAAAAGAATGGCTGACATTCCCAGGAGAAGGTGAATATGACCATATGTCATTTGTTAAAATAATTGGCATTTTACAAGAAGATGATGCCATACCAGATGAATTAATCACTGCCAGATTACAATCACTATTTGTGAAATCTTTGTAAAGATGGTATTATGGAATAAGGCAAACAAATGGAAAACATACCTGGTCTTGGTGGAAACAAGAAATAATCACCAAGTGGGCTAATGATGCCTGGAGGTACAAAATAGATAATGCATTTGAAAATTCCTTGTTTGATCCAGAGAAGGATAAAACTTTGACTTGGTTCTTAAATCAAGTTGAAAGATTAAAGGTACTGTACCCAGAAATTTCACAAAAAATGGTACACACAAAAATACTTATGAAATGTGGATGAGAATTGGAACATGCCGTGAGAAGCATGTCAGCCTGTGACTCAAACCCAGAGCACAAGCATGACAGCGAAATACCATAAACCAAAGGTAAAGCCAAGATACCACCAAAACATGGAGCTGAGCCAAATTAACTCCAAAGGCATCAATCAAAAGGGGAAAATAACCTCTTTCAAAATATACAAGTCCAATAATCATAGGACAAAGAATAGCGAAGTTATTCCTGCTCAAAGCTATTGCTGAGCATAAACCTTCATTTTCACCTCTCATCTGAAATCCAGAGGAAGAGGCTTAACCCCATCAAATGGGTATTCAAATTGAAGCTCTAAGGCAGGGATATCCAATGGTACTAGCCAAACTGAGCTAGCACCAGAATTACAGAAGTGTTGACCAAAATAGGGTCAAATAGGGGTGATTAAAATATTCACCTCTCATCTAACTTCTACAGTTTTAGTGTGAGATACCCAAAGTGGGGTCTTTTTGGAAAAATCACAATCAGGACTATCTAATGGTGCCATCCATTCCCCAATATCCTATCTAGAACAAAAGATATGGAGCAAACAAGCTCCATACAGCTTTTGAACAAATCATAAATGTGTACAAGAAAACTTGTGCATGACATAACTTTGCTATATTTAATCATAGCCATACCAAATGAGGTACCATTGTGTAGATCAAATACAGGGCTACACAATGAACCAATTTTGTGCTCAATATATTAAAAACTGACAAGGCTATAGCAGTTTTAAGGTTAAAATCCCACAGTTTGGCCAATACAGCCTTATTGTGAGCCTTGGAGGTATTTTCATATACCCAAAAGACCACAAATGATAAATTAAGATAAAAAGATAAAAATTGAAATATAAATACAAATTTACATTTAAAAATCAAAATCTAATTATAATTTAAAAATAAAATTACGATAAAATTTAATATTATGAAGTTATATTTTTACTTGTAAAAATTAAGTAAAAATGAAGTTTTAATAAAAATTGTGAAATTAAAATATTTTTGGTAAAAAGCTATATAAAATATATCATAACTTTTTATCCAATAAATAAACATAAACAAATTATCACCCCATTGGATTCCTCATAAAAAATAAATTGGGGTCACCTCTGGATGAAATTTTTGTAACTCAACTCTAAATAAACTTAAGTTAAGTTTTCAGTATTTTCAATACAAAAATTGAAAATCCTCAAAACTTTAATTTGATTCACACCACCTGTGGTGTTAACCATCAATTTTTGTGTTAAAATTGAGGTGTTGTGTTTATTTTAGAAGCTGTGAGGAATTGAAGTATTTTCAATTGAATTCAATTGAAATGTCAAAATGTGCACGTGTATTACATAAGTGAACTTTGATTTACATATGAGGTATCAATTATTACTGTATTGTACTGTACGATTCAATTAAATTACATATGTAAATTACAAGTATAATACATGATGAGGAATTAAAGGCAAAAATAAATTGGGGGGAAAAGGAACTTTAGCTCTAAGGGGGAGCCAGACCCCCAAAATCCTTGCTGACTGGCGTGGGATGTCAAAATCCATGCAAAAGCTCATTCATTTTGGCCTGGAATTGAGTCACAGTGTCTGTGACTCAATTGATGATGAGGTTTTGATACCAACCAGGGTGGGTTTAACTGCTGCCAAGAGGGTAAAACTACCCTTAAGCTAAAACAATGTTAGTAAAAACAGTTTTAACTGGTTTCTACACCTCTTACACACATTCTGACGTGTTTTGAAGGCTCTAGACCAGGTATTGCTATAGTAATGGCTGATTGAAGGGTCTAAAATGGTTAAAAATGGCTTAAACCAGCCCTTTTTTGGTCTAAACCAGGGTTCAATGATGCCATAATTGGATTTTCTGTTGTCAGACTGTTTTTC
Source organism: Austropuccinia psidii (assembly GCA_023105745.1). Taxonomy (NCBI): domain Eukaryota; kingdom Fungi; phylum Basidiomycota; class Pucciniomycetes; order Pucciniales; family Sphaerophragmiaceae; genus Austropuccinia; species Austropuccinia psidii. Next base: position 11,257,376 of record JALGQZ010000001.1, read on the forward strand.
ACGACTGGAAAGAGTAAAATTTACCTTTGGAGTAAGAAAATGTATGGCTATAAAAGAATGTCTTCTTTCCCCCACTTTTCTCTTCATGTTAGAATCTTTTCCTTTTATAATTAGTTCAAACACTGCTAAACTAATCAATAAAAGATTACAACCACCCTTTTAAAATCATTTTAAACCCTTTAACCACGTGAAAAAATCATTATAATCATTTTTACCCCTGAACCACCCCAAAACTGATTTGAAGCATATTTCATCACCGTTAGCTTTGTCACTTTGTTTCCAAATTCACTCTGGTCACTTTTGGGTGTGTTTCCTCTTTAATATTATTTTTAATGACTTTGTTCTTTAATTAATTTATTGCAGTTATTTGCTCATTTAATTCCTTTTGAAATTGCTCTTGAAGAAATTTCTTTTGTAGCCTTGAATATCTCTTGTATAGTATTTTGGGATACATTTTTATTGTTGGTAAAGCAATAAATCTTGATAATATTATTGTTTTATACTAAAAGAGTTATAAACAATAATATTGGTGTGTTTTCTCTTAAGAATAATATGTCTTACTATTTTTAATTAATTTTTACCTTATACAAATTCTGAGGACAGGAAAAGTACTTGATTTTTTATCAAAGTTTCATATCCACACCTTACATTTGGGGGCCCAGCCATGAGATTTTACCTGTGACATATTTCTTTACCTCTTTTTACACTTTTTTCTTATATTTAAAAATTGAAAAAACATGTAAAAAATACTTACAATTCACAAAAACCCATAAAAAATATTTTTCTTCATATTATAAGTGAGGCTTATATTTTTTTTTTTTTTAAATAACCTTTTTTCTACTTAATTAATTGGCTTTTTCATTAATTTTAGTGTCTGACAACAGGGTAAGACAAGAAAAAATTGAAACAGCCTCAACAGTCACCAGCATTATTCCTGCCAGTACTGTTAATCCAGACCATAATAGTACTGTTATTGTGACTCAAAATAACCAACCAGAACCAATATCTTTTGAATTGATTAACTTGGATATAAGTAATACCCTTCAGAAAGCTAAGAGTTTGGCCAATAGTAAGTTTTTGACGTAAAAATACTATTCTAAGCCTTTTAAATCATAAAATATGCCTTCAAATAGATCAGGAGCCAGCTCTAACCCCTAAAGAAGCTCCCAGAAAGGTAATAGACATGATTATGGCAGAAGCCAACCAGGTACAGAAGGAAAAGGGTCAGTTGATGACTTCCAAACAACTAAAATAGGTCATTCTAATTCCGATAATACCATTTTACCTTCCCAAAGGGCTGACACTGCCACAAGAAGCCTCAGTGGACATATAAAAAGCCAGCCATAAAGCATATGTCAACCTGTGACTCAAAACCAGAGCACAAGCATGACAGCCAAAATACCATAAATCAATGGTATAGCCAAGATACCACCAAAACATGGAGCTGAGAAAATTTTTTTCAAAAGGTATCAAAAGAAAGAGGAAGCTCACCTCTTTCTGAAAATTTAAGTCCCATCACCATAGGAAAAAGAATAACAAAGTTATTCCCGCTCAAAGTTATTGGTAAGCATAAACCTTAATTTTCACCTCGAATCTGCAATCCAGAAGGAGAGACCTAACCCCATCAAATGGGTGTTCAAAATGAAGCTCTAAGCCAGGGCTATCCAATGGTACCAGCCAAACTGAGCTAGCACCAATATTACTGAAGTTATGATCAAATTCAGACCAAATAAGGTTGAACAAAACATTCACCTCTCATCTAACTTCTACAGTTTTAGTGTGAGATACTTAAAGTGGGGTATTTTTGGAAAGAGAACAATCAGGGCTATCTGATGGTGTCATAAATTTCCTCATATCTCAACTATAGCAGAACCTATGGGTCAAACAAGCCCAATACAGCTTTTTGCCTAAACCACACATGTGTATAAAAATCTTGTACATGGCATAACTTTGCCATATTTAATGATAACCATATCAAATAAGGTACCATTGTGTTCAACAAATACAGGGCTACACACTGGTTCAGTTTTGAGGTTTATATCTCAAGAACTGACAAAGGTATAGCTGTTTTTAGGTCAAGATCTGACATTCTGACCAATACAGCTTTACCCTGGGATAATATCCCATACCCATGATTATGAGGTGTCAAACTGACGAAAGAAACATGTTTATACTTCAATACCTCATAATTCAGTCAATACTGGGGTCCCATACAGTTACTGTACAGCATTCTACGCGTCATACACATCAGAAGAGGGCTATGTGGTCCCCAAATGAAAGTTTTCACCCTGTATTGGTGAAAGCTTCCCAGATGTGGTTTCAAAACAACATCTGAGCCCAATAAAGGCTATACAGGTCCTTGAAAACCACAAGCCTGTCTCAGAGAGTGAAAAAAATTCACTTCCTCTACATGGAAAGGTCTAACAGCCCTTCCACCCCATTTCAGGATGAAAAAGGAGGCTTTTCACAGCCAGAAATGCTTTCCTCATCCTTCTCTTGAATACCCTATGTATTAAACTGTCAAAAACAGTTTCACTCTTGGGTAATAAACAGGTATAATTATAATCTTAATTATTGTAGCCTTTATTATTGTAACCCAACAGGTAAAGCTGCACCCAGGGCTTTCAACAGCGCTCACCACCACTATATTTCATATAGTAAATCCCTTTTATTCTTAAATTAAAAAATCTTTAGCTCTTATAGCTCTTTTTAAATCCTTTTTCCCCACATCACAGTCATAGTTAAAAGCTGTAAATACATTTTAATACTTTGATGATAGACTCAGCCTGACAGCATACAACAATGCCACACAGTACAAGGAGTACCAGATCCTTGCAGATATGTGGAAAAACTGCATGAATTCTTACCTGACAGTGAGAAAATTCCTGGGCCATCCCAATACTTGCAAATTGCTCAATGGATGGCATTCATTGATGGCGAAGAAAAGCATGATGCTCTTGACACTAGAATGGAGGAAAAACAACCCTCCACCACCCAATCAAGGGCCAAAAACAGCCTCAGTGGCCAGCAGCAGCAGCAATTCCAACGTGAAAAAGCAGCCACAAGCTCCAAACAAGGGCAAAGGAAAGGCACCAGGCACCAAACCTTACAGCCAGGGCTACAGGATTCCAAGAATTCAACAGGATGCCATGGAAAATGTGTTTCAGATGGCCAGAACAATGATGGAATTACAAAAGAAAGAGGAGGCCAGATTAAAGTATCAGAAATGATCTCTGATATTTTTGATTCCATTCCAGAGTTGTATGAAGCTATAACTGACGTAAAAAGTCATCTTTCTGTTAAAATAAATCAGTTTGTGACAATCTTAAAACACATAACTTGAGTCTGAGCCAAATCAATGAAACACTTAAATGTTTTGAAAAGGCTTTAAGAACAATTAAAACTTCCAATAATGATAATTCTTTTGGCAATAAGATAAATGAACAATCTGCCATTATTAAACAATTGACAGACGAATATTCTAAGTTCAATATTGATGACAAGACTGAAACATAAATGAAACAAGCCATAAATACTATCAAAGAGGATAATAAGAAAGCTCTTGATGATATTTCAAAATCATTTACAGAAGTAAAGACACATTTAATTGCCTTGAAAAAATGTTTGATACCTCAAAAGAAGAAATATCAAAATTAACAATAAAGCTAAATGAGGTTATATGTGATAATACTAAACAAACAGAATTATGGAATGAGCTGACATATGAAGACAATGATCATAAAAAGAACGTAATAACCTCTATACAAAGCTTCAAACATGAATTAAGAAATTTACAAAGGTGTAACAACAGTAAAATCAATTATATTGAACAACTACTAAACACCTTACCAAGAATGTCTACACCTCTGAATCAAAATGAGGGTACAGGGATTCCCAATCCACAAGTATTTGATATTGGAAATTCTCAATTAAAAAATGAATTTTCTACTTCTTTTCATAACTTGGAACCATCAATTGGCCAAGCACTCTTGAAAGAGTTTCCAAAGCTTAAGGAATGGCCTCACTTCAGTGGTGAAGGAGAATATGACCACATGGAATTCATCAGAGGAATTGACATGATTAAAGAAGATTTTGAATTACCAGACAGATTGGTAACAGCCAGGTTTAACACCTTATTTACCCAATCAGCTCACAGATGGTGTATCAAATTGAGACAAGCACATGGACACCAAAGTTGGACTTGGTGGAAAACCCAAATTATCAACAAATGGGCAAATGATGCTTGGAGGTTTAAAGTTGAAACAGCCTTTGAATCTTCCAACTTTAATGCTGATAAAGACAAAGCTTTACCATGGTTTTGCCAACATAAAGACAGATTAACAGCATTATATCCAGACATGTCAGAATTTATGATCCATAGAAAGATTCTGAGACAATGTGGAGGTGACTTAGAGCATGCTATCAAAAGCAGGACTACTGAACAATCTTCAGCAGAGGATATTATAAATATACTAGAAGAAGTAACCACCAGAACCAAAATTGGTTCTAGTAGGGTGAATCTCAAAACAAGGTTTAATACACCTTGGAAAGATTCTGTGGACAAAAACCCCAAAGAAAACTCTAATGATTTCAAGTATAAATCTTCAGATACAGTCAGAAAGTGCCATATTTGCCAAAGCACCACCCATTTAGCCAATACATGTCCAAAAAGGGGGAAAATCAATGAAATTGATATTGAAAAGGAACCTGGTTTTGAAAAAGATGACATAATTGAAGACAATTCAGATGATAAGTCATCCATATTTTCTGAATCTTCAAAAGATATAGAAAATATCAATTCCACTTTTGACATCATGGAATCTTATTCCCACTTGCCACAATTGAGCAATGGTCAACTTGATTTATCAAAAGTTCAAGATGCATAACTTATGAAAACTAAACCAAAAAGAGGGAAAGGTTATATAGCTGGTAACTCCTGTATAACAGAAGTGGTGATTGACAACAAGCCCACTAAACGTTTTCTTCACCCAGGAGCCTTCTGCTCTTGTGTTGGTAAATCCTTTCTTAAAACTTGTGTACCAAACTTTGAAGATCAGTTGTTGCCAATTGATGGCATAAAATTCAATAGTGCAAGTAACCCAATGAAAGCATTGGGAATATTTTAAACTAGTATCATATTTCCACATATAAATGGAAATTTTAGAATCACTGTTGAATTTGTTGTTATGGAAAATTTCTCTAGTACCCATTTTATATTGGAAAATGACTATTTAATCATGTATGGAATAGATTTACATTACAAAAAAGACAGATACTTCACTATTGGAGGCAATAAGGGTCAGAGATTTGCCTTTTTACCATTTAAAAGACAAATTACAGTAAATAAAGTATCACCAGTCAACTTACAATTGGAAAAATTCAAATCTGAACAGTTGAAGGAGGCTGAAATAAGCCTTCATCTGACTGATAAACAAGAAAATTGACCTTCTTCCCTTTTTTATGGCCACAGAGGAGCATTTGATTCAGACAAAGAACCTCTAGGAGCAATCATTGCTCATGAAGTTGATATCATTCTTAATATTGAAAGACCTTATCCACCACTCTTGAGAAGACCTGCATACTGGGCAAGTCCCAAGTCAAGAGAAGCTCTGGAAAATCATATCAAAGAACTTCTAGACCTTGGTGTAATAAGAAACGTTGGCCATAAAGAAGAAGTAGAAATAACTACACCAGTCATAGTGGCATGGCATAATTAAAAATCCAGAATGGTTGGAGACTTTAGAGCTATTAACACTTACACTGTTCCAGATAGGTACCCAATACCAAAAATAAAAATTGCCCTTACTAAAATATGTCAAGCAGTGTATATAACCATTATGGATTCCCTTAAAGGATTCCATCAAAATGTGGTGACACCAAGAGAAAGAAAATATTTTAGAATTATTGTTCATTATGGAGTGCATGAATACTTATGTAAGGTGTGGATATGAAACTTTGATTAAAAATCAAGTACTTTTCCTGTCCCCAAAATTTGTATAAGGTAAAATTCAGTTAAAAATAGTATGAAATATTATTTTTAAGAGAGAACACGCCAATTTTATTGTTTATAACTTTATTAGTATAAAACAATAATATTATAAAAATTTGTTGTTTTACCAACAATAAAAATTTATCCAAAAAATACTCTACAAGAGATATTTTAAGGCTACAAAAGAAATTTCAATTGGAATTAATTGAGCAAAGAACTGCAAGCAATTAATTAAAGAAAAAAGTTTTTAAAAAGAATATTAAAGAGAAAACACGCCCAAAAGTGACCAGAGTGAATTTGGAAACAAAGTGACAAAGTTTAAAGTGATGAAAGATGCTTTAATTGCCTTTTGGGGTGGTTCAGGGGTAAAAATGATTATAAGAGTTACAAAGAATGATTATAATGATTTTTCACGTGGTTAAAAGGATTAAAATGATTTAAAAATGGTGGTTGGAATCTTTGATTGATTGGTTTAACAGTGTTTAAACTAATTAATAAAAGGAAAAGATTCTAACATGAAGAGAAAAGTGGGGCAAAGAAGACATTCTTTTATAGCCATCAATTCTCTTACTCCAAAAGTAAAATTTACTCTTGTCAGTCGTGAAAAACAGTCTGAAAACAGAAAAGCCAATTATGGCATCATTGAACCCTGGTTTAGACCACAAAGGGCTGGTTTAAGCCATTTTTAGCCATTTTAGACCCTTAAATCAGCCATTACTATAGCAATACCAGGCCTAGAGCCTTCTAAACACGTAAGAATGTGTGTAAGAGGGGTAGAAACCAGTTAAAACTGTTTTTACTATGGTTGTTTTATCTTAAGGGTAGTTTTACCCTCTTGGCAACAGCAAAAACTACCCCAGTTGGTATCAAAACCTCATCATCAATTGAGTCCACAGACCCTGTAACTCAATTCCAGCCAAAAGTGATGAACTTTTGCGTTAATTTTGACATCCCACGCCTGTCAGAAAGGATTTTGGGGGTCTAGCTCCCCCTTAGAGCTGGAGTTCCTTTTCCCCCCCAAATTTAATCTTTCCAATTTATTTTTCCTTTAATTCCTCATCATGTATTATACTTATAATTTACATATGTAATTCAATTCAATTGTACAGTACAATACAGTAATAATTGACACCTCATATGTAAATCAAAGTTCACTTATTTAATACACATGCACATTTTGACATTTCAATTGAATTCAATTGAAAATACTTCAATTCCTCATAACTTCTAAACTAAACACAACACCTCAATTTTAACACAAAAATTGATGGTTAACACAACATGTGGTGTGAATTAAATTAAGGTTTTGAGGATTTTCAACTTTTGTATTGAAAATACTAAAAACTTAATTTAAGCTTATTTAGAGTTGAGTTACAAGAATTTCACTCAGAGGTGACCCCACCTGATTTTTTATGAGGAATCAAATGGTGAAATAATTTTTATATGTTTATTTATTGGATAAAAAGTTATAATAATTTTTATTTAACTTTTTTCCAAATTTATTTATTTTTTCACAATTTTGTTAAAATTTCATTTTTACTTAATTTTTTCAAATATAAATGTAATTTTATACTTACAAAATTTAATGTATTTTTATTTTTCAAATTGTAATTAATTTTTTATTTTTAATATTATTTTATATTTATATTTATATTTTTATTTTATTAATATAAATAAACTTATTTTATTTATATTAATATGTTATTTTTTATATTTGTGGTCTTTTGGGTATATGAAATTACCTCTAAGGCTCACAACTTAAGAATGCCCTTTGGTATCAAAAATACACCTTCACACTTCCAAAGAATGCTTAATGAAATCTTCCCTGAAGAGCTTTCAGAGGGATGGTTAATCATTTAAATTGATGACTTTATTGTCTGTTACAAGACTTGGGAAGAGCACATGTACATATTGTCCAGAGGTTTGACAAAAATTCAATCAGTAAACATGAAAATCTCTTTGAAGAAATGCCATTTTGGATTGAAAGAACTTAAAGCACTAGGACATGTTGTATCTGGTTTGTCCCTTGGAATTGAAAAAAACAAATGTGCAGAAGTATTGCTAAAACCCATGCCTCAGAAAAAAGGAAATTCAGTCATTTTTACGTTTTGAAGGATATTACAGGCAAAACATTAAATACTTTGAATCCATAGCAAGAACACTTTATAAATTGTGTGACAGAGACACATTATTTGAAATGACTGTTTACAGAGTTAACGCTTTTGAGTCTCTAAGAGAAGCCTTGACCACTGCTCCACTCTTACTGATGCCAGACTTTAAACTGCCTTTTAAATTGTATATTGATGCATCAGGGGATGGGCTGGGTGCTGCACTTCACCAAGTTATGATCATAAATGATAAACCTGTAGAAGGACCCATAGGCTTCATATCCAGGAAAATCAAACCAACTGAATCCAGATATGGAGCAAGTCAAATGGAATGTCTATGCCTTTTCTGGGCCTTGGAAAAATTGAACTACTTCTTAGAGGGATGTGTTTTTGAGGTGATAACAGATTGTACAGATGTAAAATCACTTTTAAACATGAAAACACCCAACAGACATACTCAGGTGGCAAATAGCCATACAAGAATACAGAGGCAATATGACTATTGCTCATAAGGATGGGAATATTCATAAGAATGAAGATGAACTAATCAGATGGCCATTAGCAAATAATATTGATAATGCTGCTTATGTCCCAGAAGAAGCTTCACCACAGATCCCAATAGAAGGAATAAGTGTTACAGACTTGAACACCACCTTCTTTGAAGAAGTAAGACACAGTTACACTCAAGATAAGAATTTTAGCATCTTATGTCAATTACTTAACAAAGACTGTAAAGACAACTCTCTAATGCATGCCTTGGATGAAGTATGGAAAAAATATAATGATGAAGGAAGATTTCACCGAATGGATGGTAATATTTACCACAGGACCAAGCACACATGTGTCATGACAGTTATGAGCAGGTGATTAATCAATCTTGTACTAAAAGAATGCCATGACAGCCCCTTCTCAGGACATCTGTCTGAAGACAGAACAAGAGAAAAAGTAAAAACCTGTATATGGTGGCCAATGTGGCAGAAGGATGTTGCAGAGTATTGCAAAACCTGTGACAGATGCCAAAAGGCAAATAAATCCACTGGCAAGAGACTTGGAAATAAAATAAAAATCCAAGAACCAAGCAGACCTTGGGAAATTGTCCATATGCATTGGGTAACTGGCCTACCACCAGGAGGTGACAGAAGTTATAATGCTTTGCTAGTGATTGTGGACAGTTTCAGTAAAACTCCAATCTTTTTACCATGTCACAAGGATGATACAGCCATGGATACAGCTCTTCTGATATGGAATAGAGTAGTGTCATGGACTGGAATATTTACAAATATTGTTAGTGATAGGGATCCCAAATTAACTTCAGAATTATGGCAAAATCTTCACCAATTATTTGGCACTAAGCTGTCTTTCTCTACAGCTTACCACCCACAAACTGATGATCTGGCTGAAAGGATGATCCAAACCTTAGAGGACATGGTAAGAAGATTTCATGCATATGGCCTTGAATTCAAATATTGTGATGGATTTACCCATGATTGGTGTACTTTGCTGCCAGCACTGGAATTAGCATATAAAACCTCAATCCATTCCAGTACCAATCAAACTCATGCTATTCTAGAAAAAGGATGGAACCCCAAATTACCCCAAGATTCCTTGAGGAAAGATTTGATTGAGATACATCCCACAGCTTCCAGCTTCAAGGGAGTGCTAGACAAAGCTAGAAATCATGCAGTAAGGTGCATGGAGGACTCTTTTGCATATGCTAAGGACAAATGGGATAAATCATATGAAACTCCAGATTTCAAAATGGGGGACTTAGTTCTTGTATCCACCACTAACTTCAATGACATCAAAGGATGTAGAAACCTGAAAGACTCCTTTGCAGGACCTTTTTTTATTAAGGCCGTCCATGGAGAAAATTTTGTTGAAGTAGAGCTATCTGAAGAACCTAGCAATAAGCATCCTACATTTCCAGTCAGCTTGATAAAGCGATATAAATCTAGTGATGCTGAAAAATTCCCCTTGAGGAATAAAGTTCCCCAAGCTATACCTCCTATTGAGTCATCTGCTAGTAAGAAGATTACCAAGGCTCTCAAAGAAAGAAAGTTGAGAACCAACAAAGTAAGGGAATACCTTGTTAGGTACAGTGACCCAACTTGTGAAGATGAATAGTTTCCAGAAAAAGACATAACTGAAGCTACTAAACTTCTCAGAAGGTTCAGGCACACTAGAAATAACAATATTACAAAGTAATATTCTCTTTTTAGGGGGAGGGAATGTGAGCCTTAGAGGTATTTTCATATACCCACAAGAACAGAAATGCTAAATTAAGATACAAATATAAATAAAATAAATTTATTTATATTATAAAAAAAAATTGAAATATAAATACAAACTTATATTTCAAAATCAAAATTTAATTATAATTTAAAAGAAAATCACAATAAAATTTGAAATTATGAAATTATATTTTTACTTGTAAAAATTAAGTAAAAATGAATTTTTAATAAAAATTGTGAAATTGAAATATTTTTGGTGAAAAGTTATATAAAATATATTATAACTTTTTATCCAATAAATAAACATAAAGAAATTATCACAGCATTAGATTCCTCATAAAAAATAAAGTGGGGTCACCTCTGGATGAAATTTTTGTAATTCAACTTTAAATAAGCTTAAATTAAGGTTTCAGTATTTTCAACACAAAATTGAAAATCCCCAAAATTTAATTTAATTCACACCACATGTGGTGTTAACCATCAATTTTTGTGTTAAAATTGAGGTGTTGTGTTTATTTTATAAGTTATGAAGAATTGAAGTATTTTCAATTGAATTCAATTGAAATGTCAAAATGTGAGGGTGTATTACATAAGTGAGCTTTGATTTACACATGAGATATCAATTATTATTGTATTGTACTGTACAATTCAATTAAATTACATATGTAAATTACAAGTATATTACATGATGAGGCATTAAAGGAAAAAATAAATTGGGGGGCAAAAGGAACTCTAGCTATAAAGGGGAGCCAGACCCCCAAAATCCTTGCTGACTGGCGTGGGATGTCAAACTCCACGCAAGAGTTCATTACTTTTGGCCTGGAATTGAGTCACAGGGTCTGTGACTCAATTGATGATGAGGTTTTGATACCAACCATGGTGGTTTTACCTTCTGCCAAGAGGGTAAAGCTACCCTTAAGTTAAAACAATGTTAGTAAAAACAGTTTTAACTGGTTTCTAAGCCTCTTACACACATTTCGACGTGTTTTGAAGTCTCTAGACCAGGTATTTCTATAGTAATGGCTGATTTAAGGGTCTAAAATGGCTAAAAATGGCTCAAACCAGCCCTTTTTTGGTCAAAACCAGGGTCCAATGATGTCATAATTGGCTTTTCTGTTTTCAGACTGTTTTGACTACTGACAAGAGTAAATTTACTTTTGGAGTAAGAAAATTGATGCCTATAAAAGAATGTCTTCTTTTCCCCACTTTTCTCTTCATGTTAGAATCTTTTCCTTTTATAAATAGTTTAAACACTGTTAAACCAATCAATAAAAGATTCCAACCACCCTTTTTAAATCATTTTAAACCCTTTAACCATGTGAAAAAATAATTATAATCATTTTTACCCCTGAACCACCCCAAAAGTGAATTAAAGCATCTTTCATCACTGTTAACTTTGTCACTTTGTTTCCAAATTTACTCTGGTCACTTTTGGGTGTGTTTTGTCTTTAATATTCTTTTTAAAGACTTTTTTCTTTGATTAATTCCTTGCAGTTCTTTGCTCAATTAATTCCAATTGAAATTATTCTTGAAGAAATTTCTTTTGTAGCCTTAAATATCTCTTGTAGGGTATTTTGGGATGAATTTTTATTGTTGGTAAAGCAATCAATCTTTATAATATTATTGTTTTATACTAATAGCGTTATAAACAATAAAATTGGTGTGTTTTATATTAAGAATAATATTTCTTACTAGTTTTAATTGATTTTTACCTTATAAAAATTTTGAGGACAGGAAAAGTACTTGATTTTGTATCAACGTTTCATATCCACACCTTGCAATTATAGTGTAGGGTAAATATGACTACTTGTGGTTCTAAAGCCACATTTGCACCTAAGACCAGTCTGTATTGAGTGTATAGAACCACAGGCCAGCCCACAGTAGTGAAAACTTTGACTTTCTGGTCGTGTGCAGAGGTAACCCACCTCCCACTACCACAGAACAAGACAAAAGGAGGCTTTTCATCACCAGGAGGCTAATCCAGCATCCTGTTCTTAATATTCTTATGTGGCATAACTTCTTGAAAGAAGTGGTACCCTTACAATTTAACAGGTTATAATTATAAGTTGTAATTATTGTAGGGTTTGTTATTGTAAGCCAACAGGAAAACACTGCACCCAGGGCTATCAGCAGCACTCACCATCACTAAATTATTTTAGTATAGCCTTTATACTCATATTGTGAGCCTTAGAGGTAATTTCATATACCCAAAAGACCACAAATACAAAATTAACATATAAGTATCAATAAAATAAATTTATTTATATTATTAAAATAAAAATAAAAATATAAATATAAAATCATATTCAAAATAAAAAATTTAATTAAAATTTAAAATTAAAATTACATTAAATTTTGGAATTATAAAATTACATTTATACTTGAAAAAATTAAGTAAAAATGAATTCTTAACAAAATTGTAAAAAAATAAATAAATTTGGAAAAAGTTAAATAACAATTATTATAACTTTTTATCCAATAAATAAACATATAAAAATTATTTCACCATTGGATTCCTCATAAAAAATCAGGTGGGGTCACCTCTGATTGAAATTCTTGTAACTCAACTCTAAATAAGCTTAAATTAAGTTTTTAGTATTTTCAATACAAAAGTTGAAAATCCTCAAAACCTTAACTTAATTCACACCACATGTGGTGTTAACCATCAATTTTTGTGTTAAAATTGAGGTTTTGTGTTTAGTTTAGAAGTTATGAGGAATTGAAGTATTTTCAATTGAATTCAATTGAAATGTCAAAATGTGCGCATGTATTACATAAGTGAACTTTGATTTACATATGAGGTATCAATTATTACTGTATTGTACTGTACAATTGAATTGCATTACATATGTAAATTATAAGTATAATACGTGATGAGGAATTCAAGGAAAAATAAATTGGAAAGATTAAATTTGGGGGGGCAAAGGAACTCCAGCTCTAAGGGGGAGCTAGACCCCCAAAATCCTTGCTGACAGGCGTGGGATGTCAAAATTCACGCAAATGTTCATCACTTTTGGCCTGGAATTGAGTTACAGGGTCTGTGGACTCAATTGATGATGAGGTTTTGATACCAACTGGGGTAGTTTTAGCTGTTGCCAAGAGGGTAAAACTACCCTTAAGATAAAAAAATCATAGCAAAACCAGCTTTAACTGGTTTCTACGCCTCTGACACACATTCTGACGTGTTTTGAAGGCTCTAGGCCTGGTATTGCTATAGTAATTGCTGATTTAAGGGTCTAAAATGGCTAAACATGGCTTAAGCCAGCCCTTTTTGGTCTAAACCAGGGCTAAATGATGCCATAATTGGCTTTTCTGTTGTCAGAAAGTTTTTCACGACTGACAAGAGTAAATTTTACTTTTGGAGTAAGAGAATTGATGGCTATAAAAGATTGTCTTCTTTGCCCAACTTTTCTCTTCATGTTAGAATCTTTTCCTTTCCAATTAGTTTAAACATTTTTAAACCAATCAATAAGAGATTCCAACCACCTTTATTAAATCATTTTTAACCTTTTAACCACGTGAAAAACCCATTATAATCATTGTTTGTAACTCTTATAATTATTTTTACCCCTGAACCACCCCAAAAGTGAATAAAAGCATCTTTCATCACTGTAAACTTTGTCACTTTGTTTGCAAATTCACTCTGGTCACTTTTGGGCTTTTTCTCTCTTTAATATTATTTTTAAAGACCTTTTTCTTTGATTAATTGCTTTCAGTTCTTTGCTCAATTATTTCCAATTGAAATTGCCCTTGAAGAAATTTCTTTTGTAGCCATAGAATATCTCTTGTAGAGTTTTTTTTGGATAAATTTTTATTGTTGGCAAAACAATAAATTTTTATGATATTATTGTTTTATACTAATAAAGTTATAAAAAATAAAATTGGCATGTTTTCTCTTAAAAATAATATTCTTTACTATTTTTAATTGATTTTTACCTTATACAAATTTCGAGGACAGGAAAAGTACTTGATTTTTAATCAAAGTTTCATATCCACACCTTACATTTGGGGGCCCAGCCATGATATTTTACCTGTGACATATTTTTTTTACTCTTTTTAAATCTTTTTCCTTATATTGAAAAATTTAAAAAACATATAAAAAATACTTATAATTCGAAAAATCGATAAAAAATATTTTTTTTTCATATTATAAGTGAGGCTTATATTTTTATTTCTTTTTTGAAAAAAACTTTTTTCACTTAATTAATTGCTTTTTTCATTGACTTTAGTGTCTGAAAACGTGGTAAGACAAGAAAACATTGAAACAGCTCCAACAGTAACCAGCATTATTCTGGCTAGTACTGTTAATTCTGATCATAATAGTACTATTATTGTGACACAGAATACTCAACCAGAGCCAATTTCTTCTGAATTAGTCAACTTGGAAATAGGTAATACCCTTCAGAAAGCTAAGAATCTGGCCAATAGTAAGTTTTTTGACATAAAAATACTATTTCAAGCCTTTTTAACCATAATTATGCCTTCAACCAGGTCAGGAGCCAGCTATAACCCCTCAAGCAGCTCCCAGAAAGGTAATAGACGTGATTATGGCAGAGGCCAATCAGGTACAGAAGGAAAAGGGTCAGTGGATGACTTCCAAACAACTAAAATAGGTCATTCTGAGGCTGATAATACCATTTTACCTTCAAAAAGAGCTGACACCGCCACAACAAGCTTCTGTGGACATATACAAAGCCAGCCACAGTGCATACAACAATGCACTTCAATTCAAGGAGTACCAGATACTTGCAGACCTGTGGAAGAATTGCATGAATTCTTACCTAACTGTGAGAAAATTCCTGGGCCATCCCAACACTTGCAAATTGCTCAATGGATGGCATCCATTGATGGAGAAGCAAAACATGATGCTGTTGACACTAGAATGGAGGAAAAACAACCCTACACCACCCAAACCAGTGCCAAAAACAGCCCCAGTGGCCAGCACCAGCAATTCCAACGTGACAAAACAGCCACAAGTTGCAAACAAGGGCAAAGGGAAGGCACCAGGCCCAAAACCTTACAGCCAAGGATACAGAATCCCAAAGATTCAGCAGGATGCCATGGAAAATGTATTTCAGATGGCCAGAACCATGATGGAATTACAGAAGAAGGAGGAAGCCAGAATAAGATTTCAGAAATGATTTCTGATATATTTGATTCCATCTCAGAGTTGTATGATGCTATAAATGACGTGAAAAAACATCTTTCTGATAAAAATGAAACCATTTGTAACAAAATTAAAACAAACAACCTGAGTCTGTGCCAAATTAATGAAACACTTATGTGTTTTGAAAAGGTTTTAAGAACAATTAAACTTTCCAATAATGATAATTCTTCTGGCAATAAAATAAATGAACAATTTGCCATTATTAAAGAATTAACAGATAAATATTCTAAATTTAATATTGATGACATAATTGAAACAAGAATTAAACAAGCCATAAATATTATCAAAACAGATAACAAGAAAGTCCTTGATGACATTTCAAATTCATTTACTGAAGTAAAGACATATACAATTTCCTTGAAACAGTGTTTTGATGCCTCACAAGAAGAAGTATCAAAATTATCAATGAAATTGAATAAAGTTACTGCTGATAATACAAGACAGACAGAGTTATGGCAAGAACTGACACATAAAGAAGTCATGTATAAAATTGAAGTAATAAATTTAATACAAAGCTTCCAACATGAATACAGAAATTCACAAAGGTGTAGCAACAGTAAAATGAATGACATTGAACAAATACTGAACACCTTACCAAGAATGTCAACACCTCTGAATCAAAATGAGGGAACAAGAATTCCAAATCCACAAGTATTGGATCCTGATAATTCACATTTAAAAAGTGAACTATCCACTCCTTTTCATAACTTGAAACCAACAATGGGCCAAGCACTTTTGAAAGAAGTTCCAAAACTTAAAGAATGGCCTCACTTCAGTGGTGAAGGAGAGTATGACCATATGGAATTCATTAGAGGTATTGACATGATCAAAGAAGATTTTGAATTACCAGACAGATTGGTAACAGCAAGATTTAACACCTTGTTTACCAGATCAGCTCACAGATGGTACATAAAAATAAGACAAGCACATGGACATCAGAGTTGGACTTGGTGGAAAACCCAAATCAACAACAAATGGGAAAATGATGCTTGGAGGTTTAAAGTTGAAACAGCCTTTGAATCTTCCAAATTTAATGCTGATAAAGACAAAGCTTTACCATGTTTTGCCAACAAAAAGACAGATTAACAGCATTATATCCAGACATGTCAGAATTTATGATCCATAGAAAGATTCTGAGACAATGTGGAGGTGACTTAGAGAATGCTATCAAAAGCAGGACTACTGAACAATCTTCAGCAGAGGATATTATCAATATACTAGAAGAAGTAACCACCAGAACCAAAATTGGTTCTAGTAGGGTGAATCTCAAAACAAGCTTTAATACACCTTGGAAAGATTCTGTGGACAAAAACCCCAAAGAAAATTCTAGTAATATTAAGTATAAATCTTCAGATACAGTCAAAAAATGCCATATTTGCCAAAGCACCACCCATTTAGCCAATACATGTCCAAAAAGGGGGAAAATAAATGAAATTGACATTGAAAAGGAACCAGATGTTGAAAAAGAAGACATAATTGAAGACAATTCAGATGATAAGTAATCCATATTTTCTGAATCTTCAAAAGATATAGAAAATATCAATGCCGCTTTTGACATCATGGAATCTTATTCCCACTTACCACAATTGAGCAATGGTCAAGTTGATTTATCAAAAGTTCAAGATGCACAACTTATGAAAACAAAACCAAACAGTGGGAAAGGTTATACAGCTGGTAACTCCTGTATAACAGAAGTGGTGATTTACAAAAAGCCCACAAAACTTTAGCTTGACCAAGGAGCCTTCTGCTCTTGTGTTGGAAAATCTTTTCTTAAGACTTGTGTACCAAACTTTGAAGACCAATTGTTACCAATTGATGGTATAAAATTCAACAGTGCAAGTAACCCAATGAAAGCATTAGGAATATTTGAGACCAATGTCATATTCCCACACATAAATGGGAATTTAAGAATCACAGTTGAATTTGTTGTTATGGAAAATTGCTCTAGTACCCATTTTATATTGGGAAATGACTATTTAATCATGTATGGGATATATTTACATAACAACAAAGACAGATACTTTACAATTGGGGACAATAAGTGCCAAAGATTTGCCTTTTTACCATTTAAAAGACAAATTACAGTAAACAAAGTATCACCAGTCAACTTAGAATTAGAGAAATTCAAGTCTGAACAGTTAAATGAGGCTAAAATAAGCCTTCATCTGACTGATAAACAGGAAAATGAACTTTCTTCCCTTTTGTATTACCACAGAGGAGCATTTGCTTCAGACAAAGAACCTCTAGGAGCAATTATTGGTCATGAAGTTGACATCATTATTAACATTGAGAGACCTTATCCACCACTCTTAAGAAGACCTGCATATCCAGCAAGTCCAAAATCAAGAGAAGCTCTAGAAATTCATATCAAAGAACTTCTGGACCTTCGTGTAATACGAAAAGTAGGCCACAATGAAGAAGTAGAAGTAACTACACCAGTCATAGTGGCATGGCATAATGGAAAATCCAGAATGGTTGGGGACTTTAGAGCTCTGAACACTTACACTGTTCCAGACAGATACCCAATAACAAAACCCAAATTGCCCTTACTCAAGTATCTCAAGCAGTGTATATAACCACTATGGATGCCCTTAAAGGAATCCATAAAAATGTGGTGACACCAAGAGCAAGAGAATACTTGAGAATTATTGTTCATTGTGGAGTGTATGAATAATTGCGGATGCCCTTTGGTATCAAAAATGCACCTTCACACTTCCAAAGAATGATGAATGAAATCTTCCCTGAAGAACTCTCAGAGGGATGGTTAATCATTTACATTCATGACATTATTGTCTGTATCAAGACTTGGGAGGAGCACATTTACAGATTGTCCAGGGTTTTGACAAAAATTCAATCAGTAAGCATGAAAATCTCCTTGACTAAATGTCATTTTGGATTTAAAGAACTTAAAGCACTGGGACATGTTGTATCTGGTTTGTCCCTTGGAATTGACAAAAACAAAGTTGCAGCAGTATTGCTAAAACCCATGCCCCAGAATAAGAAGGAAATTCAATCATTCTTAGGTTTTTCAGGATATTACAGGCTATACATTAAAGATTTTGCATGCATAGCAAGACCACTTTATAAGTTGTGTGACAAAGACACAGTATTTGGAATGAATGTTGACAGAGTCAAAGCTTTTGAGTCTCTAAGAGAAGCATTGACCACTGCTCCACTCTTACTGATTCCAGAATTTAAATTGCCTTTCAAACTGTATATTGATGCATCAGGAGATGGATTAGGTGCTGCACTTCACCAAGTTAAGATCATCAATGATAAACCTGTAGAAGGACCCATATGTTTCATATCCAGGAAAATCAAACCAACTGAAGCAATATATGGAGCAAGTCAGATGGAATGTCTATGCCTTGTCTGGGCCTTGGAAAAAATGAACTACTTCTTAGAGGGATGTGTTTTTGAGGTGATAACAGATTGTACAGCTGTCAAATCACTTTTAAACATGAAAACACCCAACATAAATATGCTCAGATGGCAAATAGCCATACAAGAATACAGAGGCAATATGACTATTGTTCATAAGGATGGTAATATTCATAAGAATGCAGATGTACTAAGCAGATGGCCATTACCAAATAATATTGATAATCCTGCTTATGTGCCAGAAGAAGCTTCACCACAAATTACAATAGAAGGAATAAGTGTTACAGACTTGAACACCACCTTCTTTGAGGAAGTCAGAAGTAGTTACACTTAAGATAAGAGTTGTAGCATCTTATGCCAAATACTTAACAAAAACTGTAAAGACAACTCTCCAATACATGCCTTGGATGAAGTATGGAGAAAATCTTATGATGAAGGAATATTTCACCTACTGGATGGTATAATTTACCACAGAACCAAGCACACATGTGTCATGACAGTTGTAGACAGGTCATTAATCAATCTTGTACTGAAAGAATGCCATGATAGTCGCTTTTCAGGACATCTGTCTGAAGACAGAACAAGAAAAAAAGTAAAGACCTGCATATGGTGGCCAATGTGGCAGAAATATGTTGCAGAGTATTGCAAAACCTGTGACAGATGCCAAAAGGCAAATAAATCCACTGGCAAGAGACTTGGAAATATGATAAAAATCCAAGAACCAAACAGACCTTGGGAAATTGTCCATATGGATTGGTTAACTGGCCTACCACCAGGAGGTGACAGAAGCTATAATTCTTGCCTAGTAATTGTGGACAGATTCAGTAAAACTCCAATCTTTTTACCATGTCACAAAGATGATACGGCCATGGATAAAGGTCTTCTGATATGGAATAGAGTAGTGTCATGGACTGGGATATTTACAAATATCATTAGTGATAGGGATCCCAAATTCATTTCAGCACTATGGAAAAATCTTCACCAATTATTTGGCACTAAAGTGTCTTTCTCTACAGCCTACCACCCACAAACTGATGGCCTGGCTGAAAGGATGATCCAAACCTTAAAGGACATGGTGAGAGGATTTTGTGCATATGGCCTTGAATTCAAAGATTGTGGTGGATTTACCCATGATTTGTGTACTCTGTTTCCAGCACTGGAATTAGCATATAAAACATCAATCCATGCCAGTACCAATCAAACTCCTGCCATTCTAGAAAAAGGATGGAACCCCAAGTTACCCCAAGATTCCTGGAGGAAAGATTTAATTGAAATACATCCCACAGCTGCTAGCTTCAAAGGAATGCTAGACAAAGGTAGAAAGCATGCAGTAAGATGCATGGAGGACTCTTTTTCATATGCTAAAGACAAATGGGATAAATCACATGCAACTCCAGATTTCAAAGTGGGGGACCTAGTTCTTGTATCCACCACTAACTTCAATAACATCAAAGGATGTAAAAAGTTGAAAGACTCCTTCACAGCACCTTTTGTGATTAAGGCCCTCCATGGAGACAATGTGGTTGAAGTAGAGTTATCTAAAGAACTTAGCAATAAGCATCCTACATTTCCAGTGAGCTTGATAAAGCCATATAAATCTAGTGATGCTGAGAAATTTGTCTTGAGGAATAAGATTCCCCAAGTTATACCTCCTATTGATACTTCTAGTAATAAGAAAATTATCAAAGTTCTTAAAGAAAGGAAATTAAGAACCAAGAAAGTAAGGGAATACCTTGTTAGGTACAGTGACCCAACTTGTGAAGATGAATGGTTAGAAGAAAAAGATATACCAGAAGCTACCAAACTCCTCAGGAGATTCAGACACACTAGAAACACCAATATTACAAAGTAATATTCTTTTTTAGGGGGAGGGAATGTGAGCCTTAGAGGTAATTTCATATACCCAAAAGACCACAAATACAAAATTAACATATAAATATAAATAAAATAAATTTATTTATATTATTAAAATAAAAATAAAAATATGAATATAAAATTATATTCAAAATAAAAAAATTAATTACAATTTAAAAATAAAATTACATCAAATTTTGAAATTATAAAATTACATTTATACTTGAAAAAATTAAGTAAAAATGAAATTTTAACAAAATTGTGAAAAAATAAATAAATTTGGAAAAAAGTTAAATAAAATTTATTATAACTTTTTATCCAATAAATAAACATATAAAAATTATTTCACCATTGGATTCCTCATAAAAAATCAGGTGGGGTCACCTCTGAGTGAAATTCTTGTAACTCAACTCTAAATAAGCTTAAATTAAGTTTTTAGTATTTTCAATACAAAAGTTGAAAATCCTCAAAAACTTAATTTAATTCACACCACATGTGGTGTTAACCATCAATTTTTGTATTAAAATTGAGGTGTTGTGTTTAGTTTAGAAGTTATGAGGAATTGAAGTATTTTCAATTGAATTCAATTGAAATGTCAAAATGTGCGCATGTATTACATAAGTGAGCTTTGATTTACATATGAGGTGTCAATTATTACTGTATTGTACTGTACAATTGAATTGAATTACATATGTAAATTATAAGTATAATACATGATGAGGAATTAAAGGAAAAATAAATTGGAAAGATTAAATTTGGCGGGGAAAAGGAACTCCAGCTCTAAGGGGGAGCTAGACCCCCAAAATCCTTGCTGAAAGGCGTGGGATGTCAAAATTCACACAAAGGTTCATCACTTTTGGCCTGGAATTGAGCTACAGGGTCTGTGGACTCAATTGATGATGAGGTTTTGATACCAACTGGGGTAGTTTTAGCTGTTGCCAAGAGGGCAAAACTACCCTTAAGATAAAACAATCATAGTAAAAACAGTTTGAAATGGCTTATACGCCTTTGACACACATTCTGACGTGTTTTGAAGGCTCTAGGCCAGGTATTGCTATAGTAATGGCTGATTTAAGGGTCTAAAATCGCTTAAACCAGCCCTTTTTTGGTCTAAACCAGGGTTCACTGATGCCATAATTGGCTTTTCTGTTGTCAGACTGTTTTTCAAGACTGAAAAGAGTAAATTTTACTTTTGGAGTAAGAGAATTGATGGCTATAAAAGAATGTCTTCTTTGCCCCACTTTTCTCTCCATGTTAGAATGTTTTCCTTTTATAATTAGTTTAAACATTGATAAACCAATCAATAAGAGAACCCAACCACCTTTATTAAATAATTTTTAACCTTTTAACCACGTTAAAAAATCATTATAATCATTTTTACCTCTGAACCACCCCAAAAGTGAATAAAAGCATCTTTCATCACTGTAAACTTTGTCACTTTGTTTCCAAATTCACTCTGGTCACTTTTGGGCGTGTTTTCTCTTTAATATTCTTTTCAAGACTTTGTTCTTTAATTAATTGCCTGCAGTTTTTTGCTCAATTAATTCCAATTGAAATTGCTCTTGAAGAAATTCCTTTTGTAGCCTTAAAATATCTCTTGTAGAGTATTTTTTGGATAAATGTTTATTGTTGGTAAAACAATAAATTTTTATAATATTATTGTTTTATACTAATAAGGCTATAAACAATAAAATTGGTGTGTTTTCTCTTCAAAATAATATTTCTTACTATTTTTAATTGAATTTTTACCTTATACAAATTTTGAGGACAGGAAAAGTACTTGATTTTTAATCAAAGTTTCATATCCACACCTTACACATATTCTCACTGTAATATCATCATTATTTTAGTATCACACTCAGAGCTATAGCTTTTATTATCATTTTAAAGCTATATCATAGAGTAAACCTGACAAAGCAGGTGTATAGAACCATGCTCCACAGAAGACTATATCAATGCACTAGAAGACATAGTGACATGGACAAAAACTGGCAGACATTGGAAGAAATTGGACATGAGAAGTTCAAATAAACCAAGAGAACCTTTCAAGCCCAATAAATCCAACATTAATCATCAAAGAAAGTGCCACAAATGTGGAGGTATTGGATACATGGCCAATAATTGCCTTAAAAAAGCAAAAAACAACAAAATTGTGGAAACAGAGGACCAAAATGATAAAGAAGAAGAATCTGACTCAGAAAAGGACATTGAAGAATCACAAACTTATGAAAGTGATGAAATTAATATAATTAATGCAAAAATTAAAAATATTGCTTTAATATATGAAGTACTGGATGTCAATTCAAACTTACCACAAGTTGGAACATGTGACACAAGCCTGACAAACATAAAATATGCTAAATTGTATAGAACCAAACCAGCAAAAGGGATGGGATATACAGCTGTAAATTTAAGTACAAGTATTGTAATGGTGGAAAGCCCAGAGGCAAAAGTGAGCTTAGATACAGGAGCATATTTTAGCTGTGTTGGTAAGAGTTATTTGAAAAAAATTGTACCAGATTGGGAAGAAAAACTTATACCAATACAAGGAGTCAAATTTAGTAGTGCAAGTGAAAGCATGAAGCCCCATGGAATAATTGACTTAACACTCATTTTTACTCATCCTACACAATGTATCAGATTGAAAGTAGAGCTTGTGGTAATGGAAAACCTCATTAGTAACCATTTTATACTTGGAAATGACTTCTTGTCAATTTATGGCATAGATATCTCTAACCAAAAAGATAGATATTTTACCATAGGAGACAATAAAGGGAAGAAATTTGGCTTCTTAATCAAGAAAAAACGAATTAAAGTTATTAAGAATAAAGACAAAACACAGAAAACAAATTTTTCATAACTGAACAACTTAAAGAGGCAGAATTCAATCAAGAATTAACACAAAAAATGAAAGAAAAACTGATTGAGCTCTTATTTAAATAAAAAAATGTCTTTGCAACTGACAAACAACCACCAGGTTACATAATTGGACATGAGGTAGACATAATCCTTCATGTGGAAAAACCTTATTCACCTCTATTAAGAAGACCAGCTTACCCAACTAGCCCAAGATCTAGAGAAGCCTTAGAGGTAAACATTAAAGAACTAATGGACCTTGGACTATTAAGCAAAATAGGACATAATGAACAGGTAGAGGCCACTACACCTGTCATTATGACTTGGAATAATGGAAATTAAGGATGACAGGGGACGTTGGAGCTCTAAACACCTATACTATCCCTGAAAGATATCCAATACCCAGAATCCATGAGACATTAACACAATTTTCACAGGCTAAGTTCATCACAGCCATGGATGCTCTAGAGGGTTTTCATCAAAATGTCTTAACAGACAATGCCAAAAGACTACTGAGGATAATAGTACACTGTTTAATTTTTGAATCTCTGAGAATGCCATTTGGCATAAAAAATGCACCTTCCCATTATCAAAGAATGATGAATACCATATTTCCTGAAGAATTGTCACAAGAATGGTGGATCATTTATGTTGATGATATCATAGTTTGCTCAGAAACTTGGGATAGTGACTTAAAAACACTAGAAAGAGTCTTGCAAAAGATAGTACAAGTAAACATGAAAATTTCCTTAAAAAAGTGTTACTTTGCATACAGTAAACAGAAAGCACCAGGACATGTTGTATCTGGACTAAGTTTGGGAATAGATAAGAACAAAGTAGCAGAAGTACTATTGAAGCCAATGCCCCAAACCAACAAAGAAATGCAATAATTTCTGGGATTTGCTGGTTATTACAGACAGCATATAAAAGACTTTGCAACAATTTCTAAATCCTTGTATAAGCTCTGTTACCAACAGAAAGTCTATGAAATGACTGACGAAAGAGTCAAGGTATATGAAGAAATGAAAAACTTCTTAACAAGTGCCCCATTTATTCTAATTCCAGATTGAACACTACCCTTTAAAATATACATTGATGCTTGTGGAGAAGGGCTAGGTGCTGCACTACACCAGACACAAATCATCAATGACAAACCTGTTGAAGGACCAATATGCTTCATTTAAAGATAAATAAAGCCAACAGAAGCAAGGTATGGAGCAAGCCAAATGGAATGCCTCTGCCCTTTGTGGTATTTAGAAAAATTACACTATTATTTAGATGGGACAGTGTTTGATGTAATTACAGATTGCAATGCTCTGATATATTAATTAAACATGAAAACCCAAAATAGACATATGCTAAGATGGAAAAATTTCCATCCAAGAATATAGAGGAAATATGAGTTTAGTTCATAAATCTGGTAATATTCATAAAACTGCAGATGGGCTCTGGCAAATACACCTGAACGTCCAGCATGGGTACCACAGAAAGAGCACCATATAGAAGGCATAAGTGTCACGGATATTGGCACAGAATTCTTTAAACAAATTAAAGAAAGCTATAGAATTGACAAAAACTGTCATATTTCATGCCAACCTCTAATGAAAGACTGTAAAGATCCATCACTTTCATCAAAAATAGATGAAATATGGAAAAAGCATATGATGAAGGAAGACTCCACCTCCTTGATAGAATCCTCTATCATAGAACTAAACATACATGTTTTATGGCTTTAAAAGATAGAACTCTGATAAACACTAAGCTACATGAATGTAATGATAGTGTTGCAGCTGGATATCTCTGAGAAGACAGAACACTAGAGAAGTTAAAAACCTACCCTTGGTGGCCAAAGTGGAAGAAAGATGTTGCAGAATACTGCCAAATCTGTGAGAGATTTCAGAAAGAAAACAGAGCCACAGGAAAGAAATTTATAATGATGATAAAAATAAAAGAACCAAAATCCCCTTGGTAAATATTTCACATCAATTGGGTAACAGCCTTACCTTCAGGAGCAGACAGAAGTTACAATGCATGCCTAGTATTAGTTGACAGATACAGCAAAACTCCAATGTTCTTACCATGTCACAAGGATGATACAGCTATGGAAACAGCCATAATGATATGGAATGAAGTTATTAGCCACACAGGTTATTCCATAATATCATAAGTGATACAAACCCAAAATTCACTTCAGCATTATGGACAAACCTCCATAACCTGTTTGGAACAAAATTATCATTCTCAACAGCTTACCACCCCCAAACTGATGGTCTAGCAGAAAGAATGATACAGACATTAGAAGACATGATCAGAAGATTCTGTGCTTATGGACTATAATTCAGAGATTCTGATTGTTTGACCCATGATTGGTGGACATTAATACAAGTTCTTGAACTAGAATATACAACATCAATCCATTCTTCAACTGGTAAAACACCAGCAATGCTAGAAAAAGGCTGAAATCCAAGACTTCCTTATGAAAACTTCAAAAAGGACTTAGTGGACATATACCCAATAACAAGTAGTTTCAAATTCATTCTTGACAAAGCATGGCACCATGCAAACAGATGTATCCAAGATTCTTTCAAATATGCAAAAGAACAATGGGATGAAAGCCATAAATAACCTGACGTCAAAGTATAAGACTTGGTCTTAGTGTCAAATCTAAATTTCAATAATATAAGAGGCCCAAAGAAATGGAAAGATTACTTTGCAGGACCATTTATGATAAAGGCACTACATGGACCTAATGCTGTGCAATTACAGCTCACAGGTGAATTAATGAACAAACACCCAACTTTCCCTGTAAGTTTGATAGAAACTTACAGCTCAAGTGACAAAGAATTACTTCCATTAAAAAATAAACCCCCACTTGAAATCCCCCCTTTAAAGGAGGGAGAAGAAAAGAAAATTGTGAAAGTCCTTAAAGAAAAAAGGACAAGAACCAAAAAAGAAAGGGAATACCTTTTAAGGTATAGAAATCCAACTCAAGAGGATGAATGGCTATTTGAGAAAGATATAGAAAATTCTGATAAACTATTAAGAAGGTTCAGACATGAAAGAAAACCTAAAGAAGAAAATATTAAGCATTATTGAGCTTCAAGACTAACAAATTCTATTGAAGAGGTAGGACAGTGGATGACACCCTAATTAACTATATCAGATTTTGGTACAATCTTTTTTAGTCGTTGGGAGTGTGAGCCTTTGAGATATGACCAAATATCCAAAAAGGTCAAAAGAAAACTTTATAATAATTATACTCTTAATAATTATCTTAAAACCAATGAAAATGCCATAAATAGGTATAAAATTTGAATTAACTCAGAATGTAATGAGTAAAAATGTGAAATAAATTACGAAACTATATTCCCCATGGTAAAGTACACATATATCATTTTTATGGCATATATGTAAAGTCAATAATTACTGAATAATAAGTAAGATAACCCCAAAAAGACATTAAATCTCATTTAAATCAGAAACCAATGAAACAAAATGTAAAAATAAACTGCAAAATTGGATTACCCATGAAGAGCTAAACATAAAACAATAATATGTAAATTCTCCAAAGTCAATACTTAAGGAATTAAGCTTAATATATGCAGTTTTTTGGTCAGTGCATACATTCATGGTTTTTAGCTAATATCTCTTGAAATATACATGATAGAGAGTTAAACCAAAAATAAAGTCACCACATAATTACTTTAGGAACACAGAAATGAACCTTTTTTGAAAAGCTATAAACAATGTTATAACTTGTAAGGGTTTATTGAACAAAGTTACTAGAGGTGTTGACCAATTTGTTGTGAAAGTGGTCCAAACTTAAAGAGAAGTGGATATTCAGATTCCACTAGTTAAAATGTGAAGAATTATGTTTCTGTTATAATAATAGTCAAGTTTAAGCCCCCTGAAATAAAGGTTTGAAGTTTAAAATATTGAATTTCAACAGAAAAGATGAGATACAAGAAAAACATCAAAAGTAGAGTTTTGATGACGTGATGAAATGCTCTTGGAATTTTAATTAGGATATTCTAGGCTATCACAATTCACTCTCAGAATAGCTGTAGCATGTATCACCTGAAAAGTATCAATAATTAAAGTTTAAGCTTAAAATTGATCATTTATGATCACTCACTGTAATCTTATTTTATGTTTAACAGTTATATAAATTATTCAGCTAGTGAATACTATTACATTATGATTAATACTAATGAAATCCACAAATTTTAGGCTTCTTCCAAGCCTATAATGCCATCAAACGTAAAATTATAGTGATAACTCTAAATAATGGCATAATAATGAGATAAGATGGTTTGGTCACAATTTAATCATCACTAAACCCTAAGATACTGATCATTTCCAGTGGATACCATCAGTACACGTCTACTAGAAGCCCACTGGACTCTAGAAGGGAGGAATGTACTATAAATAGATCTTATTTTACTCTATTTCCCCCCAGACACATCAAAACAATAAAACAATCAAATCAAAAAGTAAAATCTTTGTTCTTTATATATAAAGCTTTTATATTATCAAATATCAGAGATAATCTTTATTATAGTAATCAATTTTGACATGATAACTCCAATGGTTCATTTGTTTTGTTATAATTCTCTTAAAAGTTAAATTTCCACGTAAAATCAAGAAAATTTGTAATTTCTTTTATTTTTATTTGTAAATACAATTTAAATAAGTTGTATTTACATTATTTGGTGTAAATTATTTCAAAATTATTATGTTAAGTGTTAAAAGTAGGTTATATTCCTTATTATAATAATTTCTCTCTACTATTACTATTAATTATTCTTTAATTAATATAAATAGGATTTATATAAATGTATAACTTCAATATTAGTAATATTATTGTTATTAATTGTTTTTTATTGATATAAAACAATTTTTTACACCTTTATTTTTTTAGTAACAATAATAAAGAGCTTTTAAATATATTAATTATTTAAATATTAATATATTTATTTATTATATTCTTCTTTTATAATACAAATTATATTATTATATTTATTTAATAATATGATTATTTTTATGCCATAATTATAATAAATATTTATTATTGTAATGATTTTTATCTTATTTATTCCATTTATAATGACATTAAGAGTATAATAAGTAAGATATTAGTGATTTGTACTTTTTTTATAGTCAAACCTTACATCCTGGCACTCAGTAAGCTAGGACTTACTTATGGAGGGCTCAGGATATAGTAAATGGGAAACACACTCAAGACTGTTATAAGATGAAATTACTACATAAAGAAATGCAAGAACGTAGCAACAAACTAATAAGAGTAGGAAAAGAAAAGAGCCAACCACAAAAAAGTCAAAGTCCACTGTTTCAACCTGTGAGTCTTTGTGATATGACCACATATCCAACAAGGTCACACAAAAAATTCTGTAGTAATTATACTTATGATAATTATCTCAAAATTTAGTAAAAATAACATAAATAAGTACAAAATCTAAATTAACTCAGAATCTAATGAATAAAAATTTGAAAGAAATTAGACCATTAGATTCCTCATGGTAAAATACACATATGTCATTTTTATGGCATATCTGAAAATTCAATAATTACGGAAGTATAAGTAATAATACCTTGAAAAAGTTACAAAACCTCATTTATCTCTGAAACCAATGAAACAACATGTTAAATGAATTGTATCATTGAATTATCAATAAGACTCTACACATAAAACAATTATAAATCTAATTTCTAAAGTCAATACTTAAGGAATTAAGCTGAATATATGCACTTTTTTTGGTCAATGCATATATTCATGATTTTTAGCTAATATCTCTTTAAATATACAAGATAAAGAGATAAACCAAAAATAAAGTCATCATGTGATTACTGTAGGAGTACAGATATGAGCTTTATTTCACAAGTTATAAACAAGGTTAAAACCTGTAATGGATTATTGAATAAAATCAATGGAGCTGTTAACCACTGTGTTGTGAAAGTGGTCCAAACTTAAAAATAAGTGGAAAGTTAGATTCTACTAGTTCATTTGTGCAGAATGATGTAATTTGTATCAAAATATTCAACGTATAACCCCTTGAAATCATGGTTTGAAGTTTAAAATATTAAATTTTGACAGAAAAGATGAGTTACAAGAAAAGTCATCAAAAATAGAGTTTTGATGATGTAATGAAATTCTCTTGGAAGATTAATACAAACATGCGAAGCTATCAGCATCCACTCCCAGAATAGCTTTAGCATGTATAAATTAAAAGTTATTAATGATCAAAGTTTAAACTTAAATTTGATCATTTATGATCACTCACTATAGTCTTATTTTAAGTTTAACAGTCATATAAGTTATAAAACTGATTAATAATATTGTATTATGATTAATAATAATAAAATCCACGAAGTTTAGGCTTCTTCCAAGCCTATGACATCATCAAACTTAAAGTTACAGTGATAACTCTAAATAATGGCGTAATAATGAGGTAAGATGGTTTGATCATTATGTAATCATCACTAAACCTTAAAATATTTACCAATTCTAGTAGAAAGCATCAGTAAATGTCTACTAGAAACCTGCTGGACTCTAGAAGGGAGGTATTTACTATAAATAGAGCTCTTTTTACTCTATTTTCCCCTCAGACGTTTACAAAACACTAAATAATTAGAACACAAAAGGTAATTTCTTTATTCTTTATATATAGAACTCTTATATTATTAAAGAAAAAAAGATCATCCTTATTATAATCATCATTTTTTGACATGATAACTTGAATTATTTAATTGTTTTTTTCAAATTCTCTTAAAAACCTCAAATCCACATAAAATCAAGATAAATTGTAATTTCTCTTCATCTGTATTGTAAATACAGTTTAAGTAAGTTGTTTTTACATTATTTGGCGTAAAATAATTCAAAAGTATTATATCAAGTGTTAAAAGTAGGTTATTTCTTCTTATTATAATAATTTTCTCTCTATTATTACTTTAATAATTTTTTAATTAATACCAATAGTATTTATATTAATTTATAGCTTTTATATTAGTAATATTATTGTTATTAATTGGTTTTTATTAATAAAAACCATTTTTTATGCCTTTATTATTTGTTGGTAATAACAATAAAGTGCTTTTAAATATATTAATTATCTTATATTAGTATATTTATTTATTATATTATTATATTTATTTAATAATATGATTATTTTTATGCAATAATTATAAAAATTATTTATTATTATAATTGATTTTTATTTTCTTTAATTTATTTATAAGAACATTCATAGTACAATAAGTAAAATATTAGTAATTTTTACTTATTGTTTCATAGTCAAACCTTACATTTGGGGGCCTGGCCATGATATTTACTCTAAAAGACCTTTAAAAAGATTCTAATTGGGTTTATTCAATAATGAATCATATTTCTAATCATAAAATTATATAATAATTTCATATTTATTGATTTTACAAGCTATTGAGGCATTTGGAAAGAAATTGTACTGTCTTACACATGGTTTTTAACATCCTTAGACTTGCAAGAACTTTCTTTGAGTGACTCTACTGATTAAAAAAGATATTTATAAATTAAAAATAATTTTATATTATAAATTAATTTCATAAAAAGAATCATATTCATTTTTATTTTATTCTTTAAAAATAAAAAAATAAAAAGTATTAAAAAATATCAAAAACCAATAAAAAAAGTTATTTTTATTCATTTTTATTTATTTCTGTATTCATTTCATTTTTTCAAATATATAAAAGCAATCTTTACGTGGACAATTGCCATATCTTAACAAAAATAACACTTCTTATATAAAAGAATTCTATTTGTTTGTCTTTTTTAGTGTTTGAAGACAATCCAACATAGAGCAACGAAGCCACTGTTGAAAGATTGGTGGAAGAAACTTGCCCAAGTTCTCCAACACCAATTGTCATCAAGAAAAAGAAAGCTAATGAATTAGACTTTCCTGGACCCACTATTCAGGACTCTGAAGGTGAGTACCTCATTTATAAATTTCCATAAGAAAAATTCTTGTCCTGCAATCCTATTATTTCTTATTTCTTGAATCATGACTACCAGAAGAGGCTCCAAATACTCCATTATATGAGATGGAGCTGGATTCAGGGGTAGAATTAATTCCTCAAAAGGGAAAAGAGTGGGCAATATCCCCAGTTGAACAGAATCTACACAAGGAAGTGCCTTATCCCAAAGGCAAGTCCCAGAAATGCCCATGATATCTGAACCAGAGTTAGAACTAGGTATGAGTAACTCAAACAGGTACAAATCACATTAAGAAGGCTCAGATAGACATTTACATGAGCCAGTACAAACAGTACTACACAGTGTACAAAGACAAGGATTGGAAAATGTTGCCCCAAATACACCAAGGAGCGATGAACTCCTGGCACATCCTGAAAAAGTTCCTCAAAGAGAAGGAAATAGTGAGATACTCCAATGGATGGAATTCACTATCATCCCAACCTCAAATCAAAAAGATCAAGGAGTACCATGCCAAAAAGAAGGAGGCAACCAAGGAAGAAGCCCCAGTAGCTTCTACCAGCAAGCCTCAAGTCAACCAACCTCCCCAAGAAGGAAAGAAGAACAAGAACAAGAATTGGAGGAAACCATATTTCCCAAGCTACAGGATTCCAAAAATCCCAAAAGATGCCATGGACAATGTATTCAACATGGCCAGAACCTTGATGGAATTCAAAGACAAAGAGGAGCAAAGAATGAGACAACCCCATTTCCCAAAGAAATAACCTTGTCTCCTGACATTGTATTTGACTTCTTAAAGACATCAAAAATAGTTTATTATCTTTCCAAGAAATAAATAATATCTTATCATCTTTGACAAAAATTGTTGTACAAATTAAAAAAGAAATTGATAACATTAAATTTATGGTTGAAAATAATAAACCAAACTTTTGAATTGACAATACTCAAAAATTGATACAAGGACGACAACAATTGTATAGATACATAAAAGATATAAAAGATAAAACTTTGACAATCAATTATGACTTGAGTATTGACAATCCTACAGAAAAATTGAACAAAAGAAAGTATTTCTGTAGAAAAACTTGAAGGAAAGAATTCATCACACCAGAAATTACTTTTAGACCATTTGGAAAAAAGTGATGAAGCAAGAATGCATCTGAAAGATGACATTCAAAGTGAAATGAGGCTTATCACTGAAAAAATGGATAAAATTGATGAGGCCAACTAAAATATGCCAAAGTTATCAACCCAATTTTCTCACATAAGAAGCCCTGTTAAACCAAAAGAGGAATTAACGAATTCATTCATAACAGAATTAAGTCACCAAGACAATAAACAAGTCTTAATGAAGGAAGTACTTCAATTAAAAGAATGGCCAGCATTCACAGGAGAAGGTGAATATCACCATATGTCATTTAATGAAACAATTGACATATTACAAGAATATTATGCCATACCAGATGAATTGATCACTGCAAGATTACACTCACTGTTTGAGAAATCTGCAAAATGATGTTATTATGGCATAAGAAAAACAAATGGGCAAAATACCTGGTCTTGGTGGAAACAAGAAATAATCACCAAGTGGGCTAATGATTCCTGAAGGTACAACTTAGAAAATAAATTTTAAAAAACTCCTTCTTTGACCCAGACAAAGACAAAACTTTGACTTGGTTCTTAAAACAAGTTGAAAAATTAAATGCACTGTACCCAGAAATGTCACAAAAAATGGTACACATGAAAATACTTATGAAATATGGAGGAGAATTGGAACATGCCCTGAGAAGCAGGTGTATAGAGCCATGATCCACAGAAGAGTATATGAATGCAATAGAAGACATAGTGAAAAGGACAAAAACTGGCAGAACTTGGAAAAAATTGGACATCAAAAGTTCAAATAAGCCATTTATCAAAAAAGATAAATAAAAAGAAGCTTTCAAGCCCAATACATCCAACAATAATGAGAAAAGGAAATTCCATAAATGTGGAGGTATTGGACACTTAGCCAATAACTGCCTGAAGAAGGCAAAAACCAATGACATTGTGGAAACAGAAAACAAAAATGACAAAGAAGGGGAATCTGACTCTGAAAAAGAGACAGAAGAGTCAGAAACTTCTGAAAGTGATGAAATTAATATAATTAATGCACAAATTAATAATATTGATATAATTTATGAAGTACTAGATGTTAACTCAAACTTGCCACAATTTGGAACATCTGACACAAACCTGACAAATGTGCAAGATACCAAAGTGTATAGAACCAAATGTGCAAAAGGAATGGGATATACAGCTTGAAAATCAAGTATAATTATTGTCATGGTTAATAACCAAGGGGCAAAAGTAAACTTGGATACAGGAGCATATTGCACCTGTGTGGTTAAAAGTTATTTAAAAACAATTGTTCCAGATTGGCAAGAAAAAAATTCACCAATACAAGGTGTCAAATTTAGTAGTGCAAGTGAGAGCATGAAGCCCCTTGGAATAATTGGCTTAAAACTCATTTTTCCTCACCCTTCACAATGTGTCAGAATTAAAGTAGAGTTTGTGGTAATGGACAACTGTACTAGTAATCATTTTATACTTGTAAATGACTACTTGTCAATTTATGGCATAGATATCTCTAACCAAAAGGATAGATATTTTAAGATAGGTGACAATAAAAGACAAAAATTTGGCTTTCTTAATAATAAAAGACAAATAACAGTTTTCAAGAATGAAGAAAAAATCCCAGAAGTGGAGCTTTTCATAACTGAATAGCTGAAAGAGGCAGAATTTAATCATTAATTGAAAGTAAAAATGAAATAAAAATTAATTGAAATCTTCTTTAAATATAAAAATGCCTTTCCAACTGACAAAGAGCCACTAGGTGCCATAATTGGACATGAGGTAGACATAATTCTTCATGTATAAAAACCTTATCCACCTCTATTAAGAAGACCACCTTATCTAGCCAGCCCAAAAGCTAGAGAAGCTTTAGAGGTACATATTAAAGAAATAATGGACCTTGGAGTTTTAAGGAAAGTAGGACATAATCAACAGGTAGAGGTAACTACACCTGTCATTATGACCTGGCATAATGGAAAATCAAGGATGGTAGGAGATGTTAGAGCTCTGAATACCTATACTATCCCTGACAGATATCTAATACCCAGAATCCATGAGACATTAACACAATTATCTCAGGCTCAGTTCATTCCAGCCATGGATGCTCTAAAGGGTTTTCATCAAAGTTTCTTAACAGAAAATGCCAAGAGACTACTAAGGATAATAGTCCATGGTGGAATCTTTGAATATCTCAGGATGCCATTTGGTATAAAAAATGCACCATCCCCCTACCAGAGGATGATGAATACCATATTTCCTCAAGAATTAAAAGAAGGATGGTGGATTATTTATATTGATGATATTATAGTTTGCTCATAGACTTGGGAACATAACCTACCAAGATTAGAAAGAGTCTTGCAAAAAATAATCCAAGTAAACATGAAAATCTCTCGAAAAAATGTCATTATGCATACAGTGAACTGAAAGCACTAGGACATGTTGTATCTGGACTAAGTTTGGGCATAGACAAAAACAAAGTGGCAGCAGTACTATTGAAACCTATGCCCCAAAAAAAGAAAGAAATGCAATCATTTCTAGGATTTTCTGGTTATCACAGACAACATAGAAAAGATTTTGCAAGGATTGCTAAGTCATTGTATAAACTCTGTGAACAACAAACAGTCTTTGAAATGACTGAAGAAAGAGTCAAAGCATATGAAGAATTGAAGGATTCCTTACCAAATGCCCCATTTCTTCTAATGCCAGATTGGAAACTACCCTTTAAAATATACATTGATTCTTGTGGAGAAGGACTAGTTTCTCCACTACTGTAAGGTGTGGATATGACACTTTGATTAAAAATCAAGTACTTTTCCTGTCCTCAAAATTTGTATAAGGTAAAAATCAATTAAAAATAGTAAGAAATATTATTTTTAAGAGAAAACACGCCAAATTTATTTTTTATAGCTTTATTACTATAAAACAATAACATTATAAAGATTTATTGTTTTACCAACAATAAAAAGTTATCCAAAATTACTCTACAAGAGATATTTAAGGCTACAAAAGAAATTTCTTCAAGAGCAATTTCAATTGGAATTAATTGAGCAAAGAACTGCAAGCAATTAATTAAAGAAAAAATTCTTTAAAAAGAATATTAAAGAGAAAACACACCCAAAAGTGACCAGAGTGAATTTGGAAACAAAGTGACAAAGTTTACAGTGATAAAAGATGCTTTAATTCACTTTTGGGGTGGTTCAGGGGTAAAAATGATTATAAAAGTTACAAACAATGATTTTAATGATTTTTTCACGTGGTTAGAAGGTTTAAACTGATTTAATAAAGGTGGTTGGAATCATTTATTGATTGGTTTAACAATGTTTAAACTAATTATAAAAGGAAAAGATTCTAACATGAAGAGAAAAGTGGGGCAAAGAAGACATTCTTTCATAGCCAACAATTCTCTTACTCCAAAAGTAAAATTCACTCTTGTCAGTCGTGAAAAACAGTCTGACAACAGAAAAGCCAATTATGACATCATTGAACCCTGGTTTAGACCAAAAAGGGCTGGTTTAAGCCATTTTTAGCCATTCTAGACCCTTAAATCAGCCATTACTATAGCAATACCTGGCCTGAGCCTTCAAAACACGTCAGAATGTGTGTAAGAGGCGTAGAAACCATTTAAAACTGTTTTTACTATCATTTTTTGATCTTAAGGGTAGTTTTACCCTCTTGGCAACAGCTAAAACTACCCCAGTTGGTATCAAACCTCATCATCAATTGAGTCCACAAACCCTGTAGCTTAATGACAGGCCAAAAGTGATGAACTTTTGCGTGAAATTTGACATCCCACGCCTGTCAGCAAGGATTTTGGGGTCTAGCTCCCCCTCAGAGCTGGAGTTCCTTTTCCCCCCCAAATTTATTCTTTCCAATTTATTTTTCCTTTCATTCCTAATCATGTATTATACTTATAACTTAAATATGTAATTCAATTGAATTGTACAGTACAATACAGTAATAATTGATACCTCATATGTAAATCAAAGTTCACTTATGTTATACACGCGCACATTTTGACATTTCAATTGAATTCAATTGAAAATACTTCAATTCCTCATAGCTTCT
Source organism: Austropuccinia psidii (assembly GCA_023105745.1). Lineage (NCBI taxonomy): Eukaryota > Fungi > Basidiomycota > Pucciniomycetes > Pucciniales > Sphaerophragmiaceae > Austropuccinia > Austropuccinia psidii. The sequence goes on from JALGQZ010000001.1 coordinate 11,294,121, forward strand.
AGACTAAACACAACACCTCAATTTTAACACAAAAATTGATGGTTCACACCACATGTGGTGTGAATCAAATTAAAGTTTTGAGGACTTTCAACTTTTGTATTGAAAATACTAAAAACTTAATTTAAGTTTATTTAGAGTTGAGTTACAAGAATTTCACTGAGAGGTGACCCCACCTGATTTTTTATGAGGAATCCAATGGTGAAATAATTTTTATATTTTTATTTATTGGATAAAAAGTTATAATAATTTTTATTTAACTTTTTCCAAATTTATTTAATTTTTTTACAATTTTGTTAAAATTTCATTTTTACTTAATATTTTGAAGTATTAAAGTAATTTTATAATTCCAAAATTTAATGTAATTTTATTTTTTAAATTGTAATTAAATTTTTTATTTTGAATATAATCTTATATTTATATTTTGATTTTTATTTTAATAATATAAATGAATATTTTTTATTTCTATTTATATGTTAATTTTGTATTTGTGGTCTTTTGGGTACATAAAATTACCTCTAAGGCTCACATTCCCTCCCACCGAAAAGTATATTACTTTGTAATATTGATGTTTCTAGTGTGTCTGAATCTCCTGAGGAGTTTGGTAGCTTCTGGTATATCTTTTTCTTTTAACCATTCATCTTCACAAGTTGGGTCACTGTACCTAACAAGGTATTCCCTTACTTTTTTGGTTCTTAATTTTCTTTCTTTAAGAACTTTGGTAATTTTCTTAGTACCAGATGTCTCAATAGGAGGTATAACTTGGGGAATATTATTCCTCAAGGGAGATTTCTCAGCATCACTAGATTTATATGGCTTTATCAAGCTCACTGGAAATGTAGGATGCTTATTGCTAAGCTCTTCAGATAACTCTACTTCAACAGCATTTTCTCCATGGAGGGCCTTAATCACAAAAGTTCCTGCAAAGGAGTCTTTCAACGTTTTACATCCTTTGATGTTATTGAAGTTAGTGGTGGATACAAGAACTAGGTCCCCCACTTTGAAATCTGGAGTTGCATGTGATTTATCCCATTTGTCTTTAGCATATGAGAAAGAGTCCTCCATGCACCTTACTGCATGCTTTCTACCTTTGTCTAGCATTCCTTTGAAGCTAGCAGCTGTGGGATGTATTTCAATTAAATCTTTCCTCAAGGAATCTTGGGGTAACTTGGGGTTCCATCCTTTTTCTAGAATAGCAGGAGTTTGACTGGTACTGGAATGGATTGATGTTTTATCGGCTAATTCCAGTGCTGGCAACAGAGTACACCAATCATGGGTAAATCCATCACAATCTTTGAGTTCAAGGCCATATGCACAAAATCTCCTCACCATGTCCTCTAAGGTTTGGATCATCCTTTCAGCCAGGCCATCAGTTTGTGGATGGTAGGCTGTAGAGAAAGACAGTTTAGTGCCAAATAATTGGTGAAGATTTGTCCATAGTGCTGAAGTGAATTGGGGATTCCTATCACTAATGATATTTGTAAATATCCCATCCATGACACTACTCTATTCCATATCAGAAGAGCTGTATCCATGGCTGTATCATCCTTGTGACATGGTAAAAAGATTGGAGTTTTACTGAATCTGTCCACAATTACTAGGCAAGCATTATAGCTTCTTTCACCTCCTGGTGGTAGGCCAGTTACCCAATCCATATGGACAATTTCCCAAGGTCTGCTTGGTTTTTGGATTTTTATCATATTTCCAAGTCTCTTGCCAGTGGATTTATTTGCTTTTTGGCATCTGTCACAGGTTTTGCAATACTCTGCAACATCTTTCTGCCACATTGGCCACCATATACAGGTTTTTACTTTCTCTCTTGTTCTGTCTTCAGACAGATGTGCTGAAAAGGGACTATCATGGCATTCTTTTAGTTCAAGATTGATTATTGACCTGTTTACAACTGTCATGACACATGTGTGCTTGGGTTTGTGGTAAATTATGCCATCCAGTAGGTGAAATCTTCCTTCATCATGAGATTCTTTCCATACTTCATCCAAGGCATGTATTAGAGAGTTGTCTTTACAGTCTTTGCCAAGTAATTGGCATAAGATGCTACAATTTTCATCTTGAGTGTAACTACTTCTGACTTCTTCAAAGAAGGTGGTGTTCAAGTCTGTAACACTTATTCCTTCTATTGGAATTTGTGGTGAAGCTTCTTCTGGAACATAAGCAGGATTATCAATATTATTTGGTAATGGCCATCTGCTTAGTCCATCTGCATTCTTATGAATATTCCCATCCTTATGACCAATAGTCATATTGCCTCTGTATTCTTGTATGGCTATTTGCCATCTGAGCATATGTCTGTTGGGTGTTTTCATGTTTAAAAGTGATTTGACAGCTCTACAATCTGTTATCACCTCAAAAGCACATCCCTCCAAGAAGTATTTTAATTTTTCCAAGGCCCAGACAAGGCATAGACATTCCATTTGACTTGCTCCATATCTGGCTTCAGTTGGTTTGATTTGCCTAGATATGAAACATATGGGTCCTTCTTCAGGTTTATCATTTATTATCTGAACTTTGTGAAGTGCAGCACCCAGTCCATCCCCTGATGAATCAATATACAGTTTGAAATGTAATTTAAAGTCTGGCATCAGTAAGAGTGCAGCAGTGGTCAAGGCTTCTCTTAGAGACTCAAAGGCTTTGACTCTGTCAACAGTCATTTCAAATACTGTGTCTTTGTCACACAATTTATAAAGTGGTCTTGCTATGGATGGAAAATCTTTAATGTGTTGCCTGTAATGTCCTGCAAAACCTAAGAATGACTGAATTTCCTTCTTATTCTGGGGCATGGGTTTTAGAAATACTGCTGCAACTTTGTTTTTGTCAATTCCAAGGGACAAACCAGATACAACATGTCCTAGTGCTTTAAGTTCTTTAAATCTAAAATGACATTTAGTCAAGGAGATTTTCATGCTTACTGATTGAATTTTTGTCAAACCTCTGGACAATCTGTAAATGTGCTCCTCCCAAGTCTTGATACAGACAATAATGTCATGAATGTAAATGATTAACCATCCCTCTGAGAGTTCTTTAGGGAAGATTTCATTCATCATTCTTTGGAAGTGTGAAGGTGCATTTTTGATACCAAAGGGCATCCTCAAGTATTCATACACTCCACAATGAACAATAATTCTCAAGTATTCTCTTGCTCTTGGTGTCACCACATTTTGATGGATTCCTTTAAGGGCATCCATAGTGGTTATATACACTGCTTGAGATACTTGAGTAAGGGAAATTTGGGTTTTGTTATTGGGTATCTGTCTGGAACAGTGTAAGTGTTCAGAGCTCTAAAGTCCCCAACTTTTCTGGATTTTCCATTATGCAATGCCACTATGACTGGTGTAGTTATTTCTACTTCTTTATTGTGGCCTACTTTTCTTATTACACCAAGGTCCAGAAGTTCTTTGATATGAATTTCTAGAGCTTCTCTTGATTTTGGACTTGCTGGATATGCAGGTCTTCTTAAGAGTGGTGGATAAGGTCTCTCAATGTTAATAATGATGTCAACTTCATGACCAATAATTTCTCCTAGAGGTTCTTTGTCTGAAGCAAAGGCTCCTCTGTGGTCATACAAAAGGGAAGAAAGTTCATTTTCCTGTTTATCAGTCAGATGAAGGCTTATTTCAGCTTCATTTAACTGTTCAGACTTGAATTTCTCTATCTCTAAGTTGACTGGTGATACTTTGTTTACTGTAATTTGTCTTTTAAATGGTAAAAAGGCAAATTTTTGGCGCTTATTGTCTCCAATAGTAAAGTATCTGTCTTTGTTGTTATGCAAATCTATCCCATACACGATTAAATAGTCATTTCCCAATGTAAAATGTGTACTAGAGCAATTTTCCATAACAACAAATTCAACTGTGATTCTTAAATTCCCATTTATGTGTGGGAATATGACATTGGTCTCAAAGATTCCTAATGCTTCCATTGGATTACTTGCACTGTTGAATTTTATACCATCAATTGGTAACAATTGGTCTTCAAAGTTTGGTACACAAGTCTTAAGAAAAGATTTTCCAACACAAGAGCAGAAGGCTCCTGGGTCAAGCTAAAGTTTTGTGGGCTTTTTGTAAATCACCACTTCTGTTATACAGGAGTTACCAGCTGTATAGCCTTTTCCTCTGTTTGGTTTTGTCTTTATAAGTTGTGCATCTTGAACTTTTGATAAGTCAAGTTGGCCATTGCTCAATTGTGGAAAGTGGGAATAAGATTCCATGATGTCAAAAGTGGCATTGATATTTTCTATATCTTTTGAAGATTCAGAAAATATTGATGACTTATCATCTTAATTGTATTCAATTATGTCATCCTTTTCAACATGAGGTTCCTTTTCAATATCAGTTTCATTGATTTTTCCCTTCTTTGGACATGTTTTGGCTAAATGGGTGGTGCTTTGGCAAATATGGCACTTTCTGACTGTATCTGCAGATTTATATTTCATATTATTAGAATTTTCTTTGGGGTTTTGTCCACAGAATCTTTCCAAGGTGTATTAGACCTTGTTTTGAGATTCACCCTACTAGAACCAATTTTGGTTCTGGTGGTTACTTCTTCTAATATATTGATAATATCCTCTGCTGAAGATTGTTCAGTAGTCCTGCTTTTGATAGCATGCTCTAAGTCACCTCCACATTGTCTCAGAATTTCTCTATGGATCATAAATTCTGACATTTAAGGATATAATGCTGTTAATCTGTCTTTTTGTTGGAAAACTCATGGTAAAGCTTTGTCTTTATCAGCGTTAAAATTGGCAGATTCAAAGGCTGTTTCAACTTTCAACCTCCAAGCATCATTTTCCCATTTGTTAATTATTTGGGTTTTCCACCAAGTCCAACTCTGGTGTCCATGTGCTTGTCTTATTTTTATGTACCATCTGTGAGCTGATCTGGTAAACAAGGTGTTGAATCTGGCTGTTACCAATCTGTCTGGTAATTCAAAATCCTCTTCGATCATGTCAATACCTCTAATGAATTCCATATGGTCATATTCTCCTTCACCACTGAAGTGAGGCCATTCTTCAAGTTTTGGGACTTCTTTCAAGAGTTCTTGGCCCATTGATGGTTCCACGTTATGAAAAGAAGTAGAAAATTCATCTTTTAACTGTGAATTTTCAATATCCAATACTTGTGGATTAGGAATTCTTGCTCCCTCATTTTGGTTCAGAGGTGTAGACATTATTGGTAAGGTGTTTAGCAGTTGTTCAATATCATTCATTTTACTGTTGTTGCACCTTTGTGAATTTCTTAATTCGTGTTGTAAGCTTTGTATAGAGTGTATGAAATTCTTTTTATAATCATCCTCTTTATATGTAAGCGCAGTCCATAATTCTGTTTGTTTAGTAATCTCAGATATAACTTGATTTAACTTTATTGTTAATTTTGATAATTCCTCTCTTGAGGTATCAAAATGCTTTTGCAAGGCAACTGTATTTGTCTTTACTTCTGCAAATGATTTTGAAATATCATCAAGAGATTTTTTTATTATCTTCTTTGATAGTGTTTATGGCTTGTTTTATTCTTGTCTCAATTATTTCATCAATATTGAATTTAGAATATTTTTCTGTTGATTCTTTAACAGTGGCAGATTGCTCATTTATCTTAATGCCAAAAGAGTTATCATTATTGGAAGTTTTTATTGTTCTTAAAACTCTTTCAAAGCATTTAAGTGTATCATTTATTTGACTCAGACTCAAGTTATTTGTTTTAACATTGTCACCAATTGATGTATTTTTATCAGAAAGATGACTTTTTACGTCATAAATGGCTTTATACAACTCTGGAATACAATCAAAGGTAGCAGAAACTGTTTTTCATATTTTAATCTTGATTTCTCCTTCTTTTGTAATTCCATCATGGTTCTGGCAATCTGAAATACATTTTCCATGGCATCCTGTTGAACCTTTGGGATTCTGTAGCCCTGGCTGTAAGGTTTTGGGGCTGGTGCCTTCCCTTTGCCCTTGTTTGGAGTTTGTGGCTGCTTTTTCACGTTGGAATTGCTCCTGCTGGCCACTGGGGCTGTTTTTGGCACTGGTTTGGGTGGTGGAGGGTTGTTTTTGCTCCATTCTAGTGTCAAAAGCATCATGTTTTTCTTCTCCATCAATGGATGCCATCCATTGAGCAATTTGCAAGTATTTGGATGGCCCAGGAATTTTCTCACTGTCAGGTAAGAATTCATGCAATTCTTCCACAGGTCTGCAAGGATCTGGTACTCCTTGAACTGGAATGAATTGTTGTATGCACTGTGGCTGGCTTTGTATATGTCCACAGAGTTTGTTGTGGCGGTGTCAGCTCTTTTTGAAGGTAAAATGGTATTATCAGCTTCAGAATGACCCATTTTAGTTGTTTGGAAGTCATCAACTGACCCTTTTCCTTCTGTACCTGATTGGCCTCTGTCATAATCAGGTCTATTACCTTTCTGGGAGCTGCTTGAGGGGTTATAGCTGGCTCCTGACCTGGTTGAAGGCATAATTATGGTTAAAAAGGCTTAAAATAGTAATTTTATGTCAAAAACTTACTATTGGCAAAATCTTTGGCTTTCTGAAGAGTATTACTTATTTCCAAATTGACTAATTCAGAAGAAATTGGCTCTGGTTGAATATTCTGAGTCACAATAATAGTATTATTATGATCAGAATTAACAGTACTGGCAGGAATAATGCTGGTTACTGTTGAGGCTGTTTCAATGTTTTCTTCTCTTACCACATTGTCAGACACTAAAGTTAATAAAAAAGCCAATTAATTAAGTAAAAAAAGGTTATTTCAAAAACAAATAAAAATATAAGCCTCACTTATAATATGAAAAAAATTTATTTTTTATTGATCTTTTGAATTATAAGTATTTTTTATATGTTTTTTAAATTTTTCAATATAAGGAAAAAGATTTAAAAATAGTAAAAAAAATATGTCACAGGTAAAATATCCTGGCTGGGCTCCCAAATGTAAGGTGTGGATATGTAAGATGTGACTATGAAACTGATGATAATATTACTATTAATCTACAGTACTATGTCTGTTCTTATGAAATATAATAATAAAAATTATTATAACCACAATTAAATAATTAAAAAATTATTTCTTTCACGTGTTATACACTACTAGTGATTATAACAGTGAGCAGTAATTGTCTACAAGAATCAATTACAAGAAGAATTTAATAATAAAAACTTCTTTATTAAAGTAATAAAATTATTTTAATATATAATTATCTTTTACAAGAATAATTATAAAGATAATTCTTGAAGAAAACTATTACTAGAGAAAAACTTTAAGAATTAAAAATAAATGACTCACTAATACTCCAAAGACTTTATTGATAGATAAGAGTAGAGAAATTTGACGTGGAATTGTGGATTTAAGGGATCAAAAGGATTTATAACAGTATTACAACAATATATAGTTTTACTCTATGATTTCACGTCTTTCTGGATGATTTTGAAAGATTTAAAACACTTAAGAATAGCTTTAACTAATACTTACTTGTTGGTAATAATGATTTAATAAATTGATAAGATGATGATGATGTGGAAAAAACAGCAAGAAGAGGCTTCTTTTAAGTCAACAACAGCTCACAGAGGCGTGCCATGGAGCAAACTGAAAAACCAGTGAGTGAGAAAACAATAAACCTTTTTGGATTAATGATTTCATCATCTGTTGTCACGTAAGATTATCATAATTACTTAATTTATGCTTTTACGTGACTACCAACCCCAATATGGTTAAATATAAAAGGAGTAACAGCAGTAAATCTTCTTTTATTCTAAAATAATCATTGATTTCTCAAAGTTATCAATGTTATTGCCAATTTCATCACAGGTTTTAATTACTGTGAATTTTTGAAGATTCAGTGTTTCACGTAGAATGGTCAAAAATGGACTGTAAGTGAAGCTTTTAATTTTACTAGTAAAACTGTAATTATTTTTGGTTGTACCATAGATAATACAGTTCTTCATTGGTCCTGAAAGTTTCAGAAAGATTCATTAAGAATTGTAGTTTTAATGAATTTTTGAAGTTTTTACCTCATTTCTACGTAGAATTGCAAATAGCAGTATTTTGCTGGTTGCTATGAGGTAAATCAATGAATATGAGTCCCAAAAGGGTTTTAATTACTCTTTTAGGGTCTAGTCATGGAAAGTCATCAAGAATTGACGTGGTTACAGGAGTCTAAGTAGCTCATTACCTCCTTGGCACATCAAAATAGCAGGTTATTTGCTATTTTCTTGTGATTACAGTAGGTGTAACTTGGTAACCAAGTTCCCAAAGAGTTTTAGTTTACCAATTGGGCCAAGATGAGCCATGGATCCATGCTCTGGAGCTATCCACGCCTCTGAGGCCTCAGAAGTTGGGTACCCTGGCTCTCTTTGATGTCTTTTGTCCCCCTTGCTTATTTTTCACGTAAAAATAGAAATTTAAGCTTAAAGTGAGATATCCACTATGGGTGTACCAAAAGTCCATATAAGAATACCATGATATTATGTGCTCAAAACATGCATAACACTATTCTTAGTGTATATGTAACATGGGATTTCTCACTTTCCCATTATTTTGGCTAAAAATCAAGAAAAACAAAAATTTTCACCGATCTTTTATGTGGTATTAATGATGTGGTATTGAAGTATTTTCCATTTTACCACCTTAAATACTTAAATTGAGCTTATTCACTCTATGGAGCTACCCTAGGTGAATTTTTGTGTAGAATCCAAATGTGGTCTTAAATCCATGGATATACCTACTCAATAAAAAGTTATTCATCTTTTCTGAAATTGAAAATGATGAATTTTGGATATATGCATGACTTATGAGTTTTGCATAATTCAAAATTTCTTTTTAAGATAATTGTGGCCTATTTGGGTATGTAAAATATACCTCAAGGCTCACATTCCCTTCCACCAAAAAATAAAATTGTACTACAATTTTATTAGTGATAAAAGAATAAGGCCCCAAAGGGGGGTTAATGTCCACTGTCCAACCTCTTCACATTACTCAGATCAAGTAATTTAAAGGATATTTATAGACATATTCAGGCTTGTGGCCTTCTTTCATGTCTAAATCTTCTTAAGAGTTTATCTGACTCAGGTATTTCTGATTCTGCCATCCATTCATCTTCATGTACTGGATTTCTATATCTGACAAGATATTCTCTTTGATTTTTACCCCTAAGTCTCCTTTCTTTAATGACTTTCTTTATCTTTTTGTCTTCATTCTGTTCCACAGGTGGTACAGTTAAAGGAGTTGGGTTTCTTAAAGGAAACAATTCTTTATCAGCTGGTTGATAAGGTTTTCTCAAGCTGACTGGAAATGTGGGGTGTTTATTTTCTAATTCACCACTCAATTCCACTTGAACTGCATTGGTTCCATGTAAAGCAACAATAACAAAAGGTCCTACATAAGAATCTTTAAGTTTCTTTGGGCCTTTGATATTATTAAAATTCAAGGTTGAAACTAGAACTAAGTCCCCTACTTTGAAGTCTGGTACTTTATGACTCTTGTCCCACTTCTGTTTTGCATAATCAAAAGCATCATCCATACTTTGTTTTGCGTGGTGTTTTGCTTTATCAAGCATTAATTTGAAGCTGGAAGCTGTAGGATGAATGTCAATCAAGTCTTTCCTCAGTGTGTCTGCTGGGAGGCTTGGATTCCATCCTTTTTCTAACATAGCAGGAGTTTGTCCTGTGGAAGAATAGACTGATGTCTTGTATGCCAATTCTAATGCAGGTATCAGAGTGCACCAGTCATGGGTAAATCCATCTGAGTCTTTGAATTCTAATGCATAAGCACAAAATCTCCTGATCATGTCTTCTAAAGTTTGAATCATGCTCTCCGCTAGCCCGTCTGTTTGAGGGTGATATGCTGTAGAGAATGATAACTTAGTCCCAAACAATCTATGAAGATTGGTCCAAAGTGCAGATGTGAATTTGGGGTCTCTGTCACTTATGATATTCTTAAATAACCCTGTATGAGAAATAACTCTACTCCATAAAAGAAGAGCTGTATCCATAGCAGTGTCATCTTTATGACATGGTAAGAATATGGGAGTTTTGCTATATCTGTCTACAATGACTAAACAAGCATTATAACCTTTGTCACCACTTGGAGGAAGTGCTGTGACCCAATCCATGTGAACAACTTCCCATGGGGATTTTGGTTATTGAATATGGATCATAAGTCCAAATTCCATGCCTGTACTCCTGTTTGCTTTTTGGCATCTGTCACAGGTATGGCAATATTCAATGGTTTCTTTTCTCCAAGATGGCCACCATGCACAATTCTTCACTTTTTCAAGTGTTCTGTCTTCTGACAGTTGTCCAGAGTAGATGCTATCATGACGTTCATGAAGAATGGTATTGATAAGTAATCTACTGCACAATGTCATAACACAAGAATGTTTTGTTCTGTGGTAAATGATTCCATCAAACAAGTGAAATCTTCCTTCAGAATAGGAATTTTTCCAAACTTCATCAAGTGCATTAACTAAAGATGTATCTTTGCAGTCTATATCCCATAAGGAAGTCAAGATATGGCAATTCTTGTCTTGTTTATAAGATTCTCTGACCTCCTCAAAGAATTAAGTCCCAATATCAGTTATGTTAATTCCTTCAATTGGAATCTGTGGTTCAGCTTCTAAAGGTACATAAGCTGGGTTATCAGGAGTGTTGGCTAAAGCCCATCTACTAAGTCCATCAGCATTCTTGTGAATGTTTCCTGCTTTATGAACTATATTCATGTTCCCTCTATATTCTTAAATAGCTATTTGCCATCTCAACATATGTCTGTTGGGAGTTTTCATGTTAAGAAGTGATTTTACCGCATTACAGTCAGTTATCACTTCAAAAACACTGCCATCAAGGTAATAGTGCAATTTCTCAAGTGCCCATACCAAACATAAGCACTCCATTTGGCTTGCTTCATATCTGGCTTCTGTTGGTTTGATTTGCCTTGGGTTATAACAAATTGGTCCTTCTGTAGGTTTGTCATCAATAATTTGGACTTGATGTAGGGCTGCCCCTAATCCATCTCCACATGCATCAATGTACAATTTAAAAGCAATATTCCAGTCAGGCATGAGGAGTAAAGGTGCTTCTGTAAGGGCTTTCTTTATCTTCTCATAAGCTATAATTCTTTCCTGTGTCATCTCAAATACAGTCTGTTGATCACAGATTCTATAGAGTGACTTGGCTAGAATTGCAAAGTCTTTCAAGTGTTGCCTATAGTAACTAGCAAATACAAGAAAAGACATCATTTCTTTTTTATTCTGGGGTATTGGCTTAAGTAGTACTGCTGCTACTTTATTTTTGTCAATACCCAAGCTTAAACCAGAAACAACATGTCCTAATGCTTTAAGTTCCTCAAAACCAAAGTTGCATTTCTTAAGTGAAATTCTCATATTTACTTCTGAAACCTTGTGAAGTACTCTTGCAAGTCTTTCAAGGTGCAAAGACCATGAGTCAGAACATATGATAATATCATCAATATAAATGATAAGCCATCCTTCAGACAATTCTGTGGGGAAGATGGTATTCATCATTCTTTGATAATGAGATGGAGCATTTTTAATGCCAAATGGCATTCTAAGATACTCATAAATACCACAGTGAGTGATAATTATAAGTAATTTCTTAGCTTTAGGCGTCAAAACATTTTGATGGAAGCCTTTCAATGCATCCATTGATGTTATATACTTGGCTTTAGACAATTGAGAAAGGTTTCTTGAATTCTAGGTATTGGATACCTATCTGGAACTGTGTAGGTATTCAATGCTCTGAAGTCTCCAACCATTCTTGACTTATCATTATGCCATGCAATAATAACAGGTGTTGTCACTTCAACTTCCTCATTTTGGCCTACTTTCCTCAGCACACCAAGTTGGATCAACTCTTGGATATGTTTTTCCAAGGCTTCTCTAGCTCTGGGACTGGCTGGATAAGCTGGTCTTCTAAGTACTGGAGGATATGGTCTGTCAATATTAAGAGTAATATCAACTTCATGTCCTCTTATAGCGCCTAATGGTTCATTATCAGAGGCAAATGCATTTTTATATGTGTATAACACATTAATAAGCTCATTCCTCATCTTTGGTGATAATGATTGATTAATTTGTGCTGAAAACAAGTTGATTAGTCACAAATTCATCTTTGTAAGTATCCTTGACAGAAGATACTACAGATATCTGTTTTGGCATATTGGAGAAAGTGAATTTTTGTCTCTTGTTATCTCCAATTGTGAAATATCTGTCCTTATGGTTATTTATATCAATACCATAAATATTTAAGTAATCATTTCCAAGAATGATGTGCTGAGATGTGCAATTATCCATTACTACAATCTCAGTTTTCATTCTTACACTTCCTGCTGGATGTGGGAATACAATATTAGTGTCCAATATTCCCAGGGGGTACATATTGTTACTGGCACTACTGAATTGTACACGTTCTATTGGTAATAGATGGTTTTTCCATTCATGAAGTAGAATTTGGAGATAATCTTTGCCCACACAAGTGCAAAATGCCCCTGTATCCAAATTTACTTTGGCTCCAATATCACTCATCAGAACTGATGTGATACAGGATGCCCCAGCAGTATAACCCTTTCCTCTAGCAGGTTTTGTTTTACACATTCTGGCATCTTGGATATTGATCAGGTTGCAGCAATCCTCACTGTACTGTGGCAAGTGGGTATGGACTTCTGTGACCTCAAAGAAATCTGAAATGTTCTCAATGGGATAGTCCTCCACTGGTGTATCTTCAGAGACTGCAGAATCTTGATCAGACTCCTCTTTCTCTTCAGTACACTGAATTTCTTCAATGACTTGAACTTCATTGATTTTTGTCTTCTTAGGACAAGTGTTGGCTAAATGTGAAGTACTTCCACATTTATGACACTTCAAGACAGGTCTTTCTGGTCTTCTTTCCTGTCTAGGAATCTTTGAGACTATTTTGGACTCTATTGGGTGTTTAATCCAAGTCTTACCAATTCTTGTTCTGGTAATGATATCTTCCATAGCATTAATGTAGTCCTCTGTTGAACAGGGTTCCACACATCTGCTTTTAATAGCATGTTCCAGTTCTCCTCCACACTTTCTTAATATTTTCATATTAATCATAGTGTCAGACATATCTGGGTGTAAAGCAGATAATCTGTCTTTTTTTTTGAAGAACCAAGTAAGTGGTTTGTCTTTTTCTGAGTTAAAAATGGCACTTTCAAAAGCATTCTCCATTTTAAACCTCCAAGAATTCTTGGCCCATTTGGTAATCACTTCAGATTTCCACCAAGACCAGTCATGTCTTCCATGATCTATTCTCATCTTGTAATACCATTTCTTTGCAGTCTTGGTAAACAAACAATGTAATTTTCCCACTATGATTTCATCAGGTATATTAAAGTCTTCTTGCAACATATCAATAGTCCTGATGAATTCAATATGATTGTATTCTCCTTCACCAGAGAATGTTGGCCATTCTTCTAATTTGGGAATATCCTTTGCAGAAATAACATTTTCTCCTAAGAATGGGGTCAAACTTTCTTTAACAGAAAGTTTTTCTTCAGTCAAAGGTGTGGAATGTCTTGGCATATGTGGTTCATGATTCTTATGAATTTGTTCCACACTTGCAATTATTTCATTCTTCAATTTCTGCCTCTCACTGTCACTTTTTGCTAAATGTATAGCAAATTGATTGGTGTTCTTAACTATTTGTAAGACATGGTCTTCAAGAGTTTTAAGTCTATCATTTACTTTAAAAATGGAAAGATCCTCTGTGTCATTATTCTGAGTTTGACATTGGTTCTCAATTCTTTCACAAGCATTGCCAATTGACTCAAGGGTGACAGTTGTCAATTGATGCCATTCAAAATATTTCTTGTCATTGGTCTTGAAACTATTTATGTCTAATGTAATTTGCTTTAACTTTGACTCAAGTTTGCCAATTTCTACATTAATACTTCTATGTACATCAGTTATTTGTGTGGAAAAGTCCTTTTCATCCTTTCCTGCTCCTTGGCTGTGAATTCCATAAGAGTTCTGGCCATATTGAAGACACTGTCCACGGCTGAAGGCTCCAATTTGGGGATCCTGTACCCTTGTGGGTAAGGTCTGTGCCAATTGGCTTTGCCTTTTCCCTTTCCTTGATGGTTCTTGGGAACTCTCTGCTTCTTCTGAGGTCCTTTGGGCTTGTCTTTGGACATGTCTGGAGCTGGTTTGGAGCTGGTAGATGCCACTGGTGCCTCTGTCTCCAAAGCTGCAGTCATTTCCAACTCTTTCTTCTGGTCTATGGATAAAAGACTTTGGTTTTTCAGCCAATTCTTTATCTTTTTGACCTTGTCTTTGCAAGACAGGGGGCTCCATCCTCCTAAGAGTTCTATGGTCTTCTCCTGACCCAGAAAGCTCTTGATGTTTAAGTAGGAGTTCATGGCCCCCTGCCAAAGGCTTGGGCAGATTTCCCACTCCTCTTCTTTGGCTGCTCTGAACCAATTTTTGTACTGGCTCTGATATATTTCTATTGCTGCCACTTGAAAATGGTTCAGCCCTGGAAATATTATCATAAATTAGTTCAGGCTCAGAATTTACATCAAAATCTGTTGGTACAGACCTTGGGGAATGGGGGGAAACTCTGGCATTCTCCAGATGTGTCCTTCTTGTGGAAGATTTGGCACTTCTGGATTTGGTCTTGCCTCTTCCTTGTACACATCCATCTGGTTGGACTTAATAGGTGCTTCCATTTCTGGTATGCACCATTTTTACGTCAATTTAAGGATAAAGAGTAAAAATAAAGATAAAATACACACCTTTTGGTGGTAATTTAGCTTTTTCTGAGTTGAATAAGGTGCCTCTTTTAGCAATCTGCACCTCAATACTGTCTTCAAATTCTGCTTCTGAAGATTCTGGACTAGTGATATATCTTTTACTGAGTCTGTTGCCAGCTGCACAGTATTTGATTAAAGACACTAAAAAGAAATTATAAAAGAGAGAAAAAATTATTTTTTATACTTTTTTAAAATATTTTTAAAGATTTTTTATAAGTTTTATATTTATTTTTTTTTAATATTAAAAAAATTATTCTTTTTAAAGAAAAAAAATTAAAATTTAAGATTTTGAGTGAAAATTAATTCAGAGTAACTCAAAGAATAATTTTATGAGTTTTTGGATGTGAAAAAGCCATGTGTAAAACAGTATAAAATTAGACCAAATTCCTCAATGAAAAAGATTTCCAAAACAATTTCAAAAATAAAAATTATTTTAACTTTAAAATGAAAGAAAAAAATATTGAATTAATATATTTTAGAGCTTAAAAATATATTAATTAAGGGTACAAGGTTCAAAAAACACGGCCAGGCCCACAAATGTAAGATGTGACTATGAAACTGATGATAATATTACTATTAATCTACAGTACTATGTCTGTTCTTATGAAATATAATAATAAAAATTATTATAACCACAATTAAATAATTAAAAAATTATTTCTTTCATGTGTTATACACTACTAGTGATTATAACAGTGAGCAGTAATTGTCTACAAGAATCAATTACAAGAAGAATTTAATAATAAAAACTTCTTTATTAAAATAATAAAATTATTTTAATATATAATTATCTTTTACAAGAATAATTATAAAGATAATTCTTGAAGAAAACTATTACTAGAGAAAAACTTTAAGAATTAAAAATAAATGACTCACTAATACTCCAAAGAACTTATTGATAGATAAGAGTAGAGAAATTTGATGTGGAATTGTGGATTTAAGGGATCAAAAGGATTTATAAAAGTATTACAACAATATATAGTTGGATTCTATGATTTCACGTCTTTCTGGATGATTTTGAAAGATTTAAAACACTTAAGAATAGCTTTAACTAATACTTACTTGTTGGTAATAGTGATTTAATAAATTGATAAGATGATGATGATATGGAAAAAACAGCAAGAAGAGGCTTCTTTTAAGTCAACAACAGATCACAGAGGCGTGCCATGGAGCAAACTGAAAAACCAGTGAGTGAGAAAACAATAAACCTTTTTGGATTAATGATTGCATCATCTGTTGTCACGTAAGATTATCATAATTACTTAATTGATGCTTTTACGTGATTACCAACCCCAATATGGTTAAGAATAAAAGGAGTAACAGCAGTAAATCTTCTTTTATTCTAAAATGATCATTGATTTCTCAAAGTTATCAATGTTATTGCCAATTTCATCCCATGTTTTAATTACTGTGAATTTTTGAAGATTCAGTGTTTCACGTAGAATGGTCAAAAATGGACTGTAAGTAAAACCTTTAATTTTACTAGTAAAACTGTAATTCTATTTGGTTGTACCATTGATAATACAGTTCTTCATTGGTCCTGAAAGTTTCACAAAGATTCATTAAGAATTGTATTTTTAATGAATTTTTGAAGTTTTTACCTCATTTCTACGTAGAATTGCAAATAGCAGTATTTTGCTGGTTGCTATGAGGTAAATCAATGAATATGAGTCCCAAAAGGGTTTTAATTACTCTTTTAGGGTCTAGTCATGGAAAGTCATCAAGAATTGACGTGGTTACAGCAGTCTAAGTACCTCATTACCTCCTTGGCACATCAAAATAGCAGGTTATTTGCTATTTTCTTGTGATTACAGTAGGTGTAACTTGGTAACCAAGTTCCCAAAGAGTTTTAGTTTACCAATTGGGCCAAGATGAGCCATGGATCCATGCTCTGGAGCTATCCACGCCTCTGAGGCCTCAGAAGTTGGGTACCCTGGCTCTCTTTGATGTCTTTTGTCCCCCTTGCTTATTTTTCACGTAAAAATAGAAATTTAAGCTTAAAGTGAGATATCCACTATGGGTGTACCAAAAGTCCATATAAGAATACCATGATATTATGTGCTCAAAACATGCATAACACTATTCTTAGTGTATATGTAACATGGGATTTCTCACTTTCCCATTATTTTGGCTAAAAATCAAGAAAAACAAAAATTTTCACCGATCTTTTATGTGGTATTAATGATGTGGTATTGAATTATTTTCCATTTTACCACCTTAAGTACTTAAATTGAGCTTATTCCCTCTATGGAGCTACCCTAGGTGAATTTTTTGTGTAGAATCCAAATCTGGTCTTAAATCCATGGATTTACTTACTCAATAAAAAGTTATTCATCTTTTCTGAAATTGAAAATGATGAATTTTGGATATATGCATGACTTATGAGTTTTGCATAATTCAAAATTTCTTTTTAAGATAATTGTGGCCTATTTGGGTATGTAAAATATACCTCAAGGCTCACAGGATATGAAACTTTGATTAAAAATCAAGTACTTTTCCTGTCCTCAAAATTTGTATGAGGTAAAAATAAATTAAAAATAGTAAAGAATATTATTTTTAAGAGAAAACATGCCAATTTTATTTTTTATAACTTTATTAGTATAAAACAATAATATCATAAAAATTTATTGTTTTGCCAACAATAAAAATTTATCCAAAAAAAACTCTACAAGAGATATTTTACAGCTACAAAAGAAATTTCTTCAAGAGCAATTTCAATTGGAATTAATTGAGCAAAGAACTGCCAGCAATTAATTAAAGAACAAAGTCCTTAAGAATAATATTAAAGACAAAACATGCCCAAAAGTGACCAGAGTGAATTTGGAAACAAAGTGACAAAGTTTACAGTGATGAAAGATGCTTTAATTCGCTTTTGGGATGGTTCAGGGGTAAAAATGATTATAAAAGTTACAAAAAATGATTATAATGATTTTTTCACGTGGTTAAAAGGTTTAAAATTATTTAATAAAGGTGGTTGGAATCTTTTATTGATTGGTTTAACAATGTTTAAACTAATTATAAAAGGAAAAGATTCTAACATGAAGAGAAAAGTGGGGCAAAGAAGACATTCTTTTATAGCCATCAATTCTCTTACTCCAAAAGTAAAATTTACTCTTGTCAGTCGTGAAAAACAGTCTGACAACAGAAAAGCCAATTATGGCATCACTGAACCCTGGTTTAGACCAAAAAGGGCCGGTTTTAGCCATTTTTAGCCATTTTTAGCCATTCTAGACCCTTAAATCAGCCATTACTATAGAAATACCTAGGCTAGAGCCTTCAAAACACGTCAGAATGTGTGTAAGAGGTTTAGAAACCAGTCAAAACTGTTTTTACTATGATTGCTTTATCTTAAGGGTAGTTTTACCCTCTCGGCAACAGCTAAAACTACCCCAGTTGGTATCAAAACCTCATCATCAATTGAGTCCACAGACCCTGTAACTTAATTCCAGGCCAAAAGTGATGAACGTTTGCATGAATTTTGACATCCCACGCCTGTAAGCAAGGATTTTGGGGGTCTAGGCCCCCCTTAGAGCTGGAGTTCCTTTTCCTCCCCAAATTTAATCTTTCCAATTTATTTTTCCTTTAATTCCTCATCATGTATTATACTTATAATTTACATATGTAATTCAATTGATTTGTACAGTACAATACAGTAATAATTGATACCCCATATGTAAATCAAAGATCACTTATGTAATACATGCGCACATTTTGACATTTCAATTGAATTCAATTGAAAATACTTCAATTCCTCATAACTTCTAAACTAAACACAACACCTCAATTTTAACACAAAAAATGATGGTTAACACCACATGTGGTGTGAATTAATTTAACGTTTTGAGGATTTTCAACTTTTGTATTGAAAATACTAAAAACTTAATTTAAGCTTATTTAGAGTTGAGTTACAAGAATTTCACTCAGAGGTGACCCCACCTGATTTTTTATGATGAATCCAATGGTGAAATAATTTTTACATGTTTATTTATTGGATAAAAAGTTATAATAATTTTTATTTAACTTTTTTCCAAATTTATTTATTTTTTTTACAATTTTGTTAAAATTTCATTCTTACTTAATTTTTTCAAGTATAAAAGTAATTTTATAATTCCAAAATTTAATGTAATTTTATTTTTTAAATTGTAATTAAATTTTATATTTTGAATATAATTTTATATTTATATTTTGGTTTTTATTTCAATAATATAAATGAATTTGTTTTATTTATATTTATATGTTAATTTTGTATTTGTGGTCTTTTGGGTATATGAAATTACCTCTAAGGCTCAAAACTACACCAGACACAAATCATCAATGATAAACCAGTCGAAGGACCAACTTGCTTTATTTCAAGACAGATAAAGCCAACAGAGGCAAGATATGGAACAAGCCAAATTTAATGCCTATTCTTAGTGTGGGCTTTAGAAAAATTACACTATTACTTGGATGGAACAGTATTTGATGTGATTCCAGACTGTAATGCTGTAAAATCTCTATTAAATATGAAACTTCCAAATAGACATATGCTGAGATGGCAAATTGCTATCCAATAATATGGAGGAAATGTGACTATTGTTCATAAGTCTGGTAATATTCATTCAAATGCAGATGGTCTTAGCAGATGGGCTCTAGCAAATACTCCTGAAAATCTAGCATTGGTACCACAGGAGGAGCACCATTTAGAAGGGATATGTGTCACAGACATTGGCACAGAATTCTTTAACCAAGTTAAAGAAAGCTATAAAATGGATAAGAACTGACATATCTTAAGCCAACTTCTAATGAAAGACTGGAAAGACCCATCACTTTCATCAAAATTAGATGAAATATGGAAAAAGGCATATGATGAAGGAAGATTCCACCTCCTTGATGGAATCCCCTATCATAGAACAAAACACACATTTGTTATGGCCTTGACAGACAGAACTCTAGCAAAAACTATTTTACATGAGTGTCCTGATAGTGTTGCAGATGGACATCTCTCAGAAGATAGAACACTAGAGAGGGTGAAAACCTGCTCTTGGTGGCCAAAATGGAAGAAAGATGTTGAAGAATACTGCCAAACCTGTGACAGATGTCAAAAAGCCAAAAGATCCACAGGAAAGAAATTTGGAATGATGATCCAAATCCAAGAACCAAAATCCCCTTGGAAAATAGTTCGTATGGATTAGGTAACAGAATTACCCCCAGGAGGAGATAGAAGTTATAATGCATGTCTAGTGTTAGTTGACAGGTATAGAAAAACTCCTATGTTCCTACCATGTCACAAAGATGACACAGCTATGGACACAGCCATAATGATATGGAATAAATTCATTAGCCACACAGGCTTATTCCAAAATATTATAAGTGACAGAGACCCAAAGTTCACCCCAGCATTATGGGCAAACCTCCATAACTTGTTTGGGACAGAATTGTCATTCTAAACAGCTTACCATCCTCAAACTGATGGCTTAGCAGTAAGGATGATACAAACCTTGGAGGAGATGATCAGAAGATTTTGTGCTTATGGACTGGAATTCAAAGATTCTGATGGTTTTACCCATGATTGGTGTACATTAATACCAGCTCTTGAACTGGAATATAAAACATCAATCCATTATTCTACTAGCAAAATACCATAAATGCTAGAAAAAGGTTGGAATCTAAGACTTCCTTATGATATGCTCAAAAAGGACTTAGTGGATATACATCCAACAGCAAGAAGCTTTAAAATAATTCTTGAGAAAGCAAGAAACCATGCAAACAGATGTATGCAAGATTCTTTCAAATATGCAAAAGAAAGATGGGATAAAAGTCATAATCCATCTGAATTCAAAATAGGAGACTTAGTCCTAGTGTCAACTCTTAATTTCAATAATATAAGAGGACAAAAGAAATTAAAAGATTCCTTTGCAGGACCGTTCATGATAAAAGCACTACATGGACCTGATTCTGTGCAATTGGAGCTCACAGGTGAACTAATGAATAAACACCCAACCTTCCCTGTAAGTCTGATACAACCTTACAGCTCAAGTGACAAGGAATTACTTCCCCTAAGAAATAAACCCCCTCTGGAAGAAGGTGTCACAACCACAAAGATTGACCCTCCTCCATGGGTGTTGCGGAAATTCTAATGTGGAACCAAGTTGGGGCCAATTTTACACACCAGATCTTTCATGGCCAATTGTTCCCCTCTGGTGCTCTATGGCCATTTGGCCATATCCTGCCATCATTGGCCTCCTTGGCCAATTTCCACCTCACCAACCCTCAGGCCTTCATCTCTGTTTTTGGGCCTGGGGGGTCCTTTAGTCTTTCAGGTGGTTCTTGGCCCCCTAGCCATCATCTTTGGTTTTGGGCCACCCCCTTTCATTAGGGGGGTTGAGGCCTAAATGGTCTTTTTGGGCCATTTAGGCCCCCTATGGCTTCTATGGCCCGTGGGCCATAATCACAGTCCACGGTCCGTAGGCAAATTAGGCCCCTTTTGGCCTAAATCAATGAGGCCAAAAGGGGGCAACCATCTAGCCCCAAAGGCCAGGTGGGTCCCAAACCACAATTGGGCCCACCTGAGCCAATTTTGGCCACCAACCCCTTGGACCCAAATTTGGCCAAAAACCCTTTGGACACCAAAATGGCGATAGAACCCGTAGGACCCATTTTTGGCCATGGACCACCATGGACCATTATTCCAGCCATGGGCTCTGGCAACCACCAGAGGCCACCAGACCAGCTCAGCAAGCACTCCCCTCAACTTAAGGGGAATTCGTTTCATTCCTCCATCCACCCCGTACTCAAGGTTGCAGGAGTGGTGTGAGCCTTGAAGTATATTTTACATACCCAAATACGCCACAATTATCTTAAAAAGAAATTTTGAATTATACATAACTCATAAATCATGCATATATTCAAAATTCCTCATTTTTGATTTGAGAAAAAATGAATAACTTTTTATTGAGTAAGTAAATCCATGGATTTAAGGCCAGATTTGGATTCTACACAAAAATTCACCTAGGGTAGCTCCATAGAGTGAATAAGCTCAAATTACCTCTTTGAGGTGGTAAAATGGAAAATACTGCAATACCACATCATCAATACCACATAAAAGATCCGTGAAAATTTTTGTTTTGCTTAATTTCACGCCAAAATAATGGGAAAGTGAGAAATCCCATGTTACATATACACTAAGAATAGTGTTATGCATGTTTTGAGCACTTAATATCATGGTATTCTTACATGGACTTTTGGTACACCCATAGTGGATATCTCACTTTCAGCTTAAATTACTGTTTTGACGTAAAAAATAGGCAAGGGGGACAAAAGACATCAAAGAGAGCCAGGGTACCCAACTTCTGAGGCCTCAGAGGCGTGGATAGCTCCAAAGCTTGGTTCCATGGATGATCTTGACCCAATTGGTAAACTAAACCTCTTTGGGAACTTGGTTACCATGTCACAACTACTGTAAATCTTAAGAAAATAGAAAATAACCTGCTATTTTGACGTGCCAAGGAGGTAAAGAGGTACTTAGACTCTTGTAACCACGTCAATTCTTAATGACTTTCCATGTATAAACCCTAAAAGAGTAATTAAAACCCTTTTTCGACTTGTATCCATTGATTTACCTCATAGCAACCAGTGAAACACTGATATTTGCAATTCTACGTAGAAATGAGGTAAAAACTTCAAAAATTCATTAAAAATACAATTCTTAATGAATCCTTCTGAATCCTTCAGGACCAATGGAGAACTGTATTATCTATGGTACAACCAAAAAGAATTACAGTTTTACTGGTAAAATTAAACGTTTTACTTACAGTCCATGATTGATTATTCTATGTGAAACACTGAATATTTAAAAAATCACAGTAATTAAAACCTGTGATGAAATTGGCAATAACATTGATAACTTTGAGAAATCAATGATTTTTTTGGAATAAAAGAAGATTTACAGATTTTACTCCTTTTATTCTTAACCATATTGGGGTTGGTAGCCACGTAAAAGCATCAATTAAGTAATTATGATAATCTTACGTGACAACAGATGATGCAATCATTAATCCAAAAAGGTTTAATGCTTTCTCACTCACTGGTTTTTCAGTTTGCTCCATGGCACGCCTCTGTGAGCTGTTGTTGACTTGAAAGAGGCCTTCTGTTGCTGTTTTTTCCGTATCATCATCATCTTATTATCATTTTATATCATTGTTACCAACAAGTAAGTATTAGTTAAACTATTCTTAAGTGTTTTAAATCTTTCAGAATCAATCAGAAAGACGTGAAATCATAGAATCCAACTATATATTGTTGTAATCCTGCTATAAATCATTTTGATCTCTTAAATCCACAATTCTACGTCAAATTTCTCTACTTTTATCTATCAATAAGTTCTTTGGAGTATTAGTGAGTCATTTATCTTTAATTCTTAAAGTTTTTCTCTAGTAATAGTTTTCTTGAAGGATTAGCTTTATAATTATTCTTGCAAAAGATAATTATATATTAAAATAATTTTATCATTTTAATAAAGAAGTTTTTATTATTAAATTCTTCTTGTAATTGATTCTTGTAGACAGTTACTTGCTCACTGTTAAAATCACTAGTAGTGCTTAACACGTGAAAGAAATGATTTTTTAATTATTTAATTGTGGTTATAATAATATTTTATTATTATATTTCATAAGAACAGACATAGTACTGTTGATTAATAGTAATATTATCATCAGTTTCATAGTCACATCTTACAAGTGGTGCATATATGGTATTATATACCATTATGCAGTATTTTTGCTCAGCAATTCAATGGTGACGCTTTCAGGACCAAATCCCACAATTACAAATCAAGGTCCCAAGATGTATCTCCCGCACTCCAAACCATCCAATCCTGGTGTATATTGTCCTCTGCCTTGCCCCACCATTATTTACCAATCACACTGCAATTCCGACACACACGAAAGTCTCCTCATTCTTTGAATTGGGATGAGCTTGTATTACCCTCGCTGATTTTATAGCCTTCTCCCTCGCGAACCTCATAATATCCATGGCTTTTTTGGCAGATTGTTTTGGCTAACCTCCTTGAGCATTGCACAGACATAACCGCTAGTTTTGTGCTTTTGTTGTCCTGTGCTGGATCAGTATAATAAACAAATGAACTACTGGCCCACACTACCTGAATGAGGCCATGAAATTCGGATAGATCAATCCAAAAATGCTCATTTGGGAAAATCAATTTTCCCCCTGTACACCTCTTTGACACGTCTCTTTGAATTTGGCCGGTCCGCTTATCAGCTTGAATCCACCATCCCGAAGCATACAGTGATGCATCCTTATCAACATGAGGTGCGCTTTTGAATCCATTCATGGTGAAAGTGAGTGAGGAAGCAAACTCAAATGCACCCTGATTTGCGGGAATATCAGCTTCATAGTTAACTTGATCAAAAGATGGAACCCCCAATGACTTTTAGCAATTTTGAATCTTCTCAAACAAATTATCCCTAACATATCGCAAGGATTAACCTAGAATGCAACCCACTGATCTAAGATTGGCACCTCAGTTCCGCCGTGCATCTTTTGTGTTTTCAATTTTCCCAAGACTTCCATACAGACCAAATTGTTCATTATTTGTGCTGCATTTGCGCCACCCAATCCCAAACATAAATCCCTCCAGTAATGCCCCATTTGTTGCAATTGGCTCGGTGAATCTTCTTTTGCAAAATAAGAATTGTGATAATTCATCCCATTGATTGACCTTGACTTCACTCATTGTTATGAATGGTCTGAATTCAACAACGGTAATGACTAATCCGGTTGAAGAGAAAATTGTCATGCGGCCAAAGTGAATGCGTTTGATCTGATTGACATCCAAAAGCCTCCAAATTTCACTTGGGGTCATATTTGCTGATACTGGCATTGATATTTGGGCTGTTGGTTGAGAGGAGGAAAACAACCTATTCTTTTGGGCAATTCTGGCCTCATGTGTCTTTTGGTATTTCCCACTATTCCCAAGTGGTTGAGGGATCACTTTGTGTGGAAGCAGAAAAGATATCAGATACTGCTTCCGGCCATTTGAAGCTAAGGAGTTTTGAGTCCATAATGGTGCCCAATTCCCAAGGCGCTTTATTTGGCACACATACTTTGACTTCCCTGTTGGAGCCCACATGACATTGGCTTGATCTGAACCGACTCAAGCCAATGATCTTCCATGGGGACCAATGAGGGTGCCACATAAATGTGGAAGCATATATAAATAGGCTGAGAATAAGTGAGCCACTCACACTTTCCTTCCTCACCCCGACGCTTTTCCGTGAGTTCCCTCTTATGCTCCTTTCCTTTTTTTGTGAATGGCATGCTTGCAGCGTAAAATGAAATGAAACCAAATGATTAACGAATTATTAATATTACCTAAATTTGATCTCGGTCAATGAATCTGTTCTAATTTCTGCTAAAAATGACATATTACACCTGACCTTCATGAATTTGTGATCTTAAGTACCTGAACCTGAAAATTGCAGTGCATATTGCATTATTCAATTTGGCATATTGATGTTCCCATTCAATGAGGTTCAAATCCAACCGTGTGGAATATCGCAAGCACCCACGAATGCAATATGCACCCTGCTGCAGATCCCTAATTATCCTAGTCCTCTTGCAAGAAACAGGGCCATTTGGGCTATTATGGGGTGGCGGGAAGTGATAAAACCCACTCCCGGCAATTCCCCGGCGTGTGCTAATTGCAGGAAGAACTTCCTGACTCGGTTTGCATCTTGTTGGAGTATTTTCAATGGTGTACGGAGGCATGCCTCCATACAATTAGTATTGGTATTCATAATGTGGCATCCGGGAAGTAGTAGGATAGGTAGTCACAATTATTAAATTCATAAATAACTTTGCAAAATTCAATTACAATCTATCTAGTACAAAGCTAATCTAAAACGGGTAAATCCTGGTTGTAAGTTTAACTTACCTGGGTACAGTCAATGTGACCTCATCACTTGACCCAAGACCGCGCTTTGCCACCCAGGCATCACCAAAGTCTAATACCAAGCATCATGAAAATTCAAATCTAAGAGGTACAGTGGGGTTAAAAGACTCTGCTGAGAAGAAACTTTTATTCAGTAAATTACACATATACTTATTAGTACATAGCCACACCGGCTCCACTAGATTTTTACCCTCTGAAAGTTTTTTGGAAATTTCAATTAGTGATAAAGCCCCTTTAACTGAGCTTGTTCTCCAGTCATCTGAGCATACCATCAAACCATGAACCCCCGCTGCACAAAAAGCTGCTAATATACCTTAGCAAATTCAATTTATTCCAAGATTCTTGTGACATGTAAAAAGATATTTTATGTCCTCATTTTTTTTGAGCTCGTGAGTTTGCCTTTGATGCCATTGACTTCGACCTTTGTATGTGCATGTACCATGTCGTATGCAATCATCAAATGGATAACTGTATCCATTAGATGCTCCAGGTTCTTGTGCGGCTTTGTTGATATCTCATTGTCAGCCCGGCCACCTTCAATGCTAAGTTGTGTTGCACATTGCTTCAATTTACTCAAGCAGGAGGCAAGGTATTCAACTGCTCCCCATTCAAGTCCAAGAGGATTGGTCAAATTTGATGTTGGTGCAACATATGGTTTGGGTGCAATCACATCGTATGAGACTAAACTAATGTATTAAAACATAACATTTGCCCAAAAATGTTTAACTGGATTGGTGGGGTAAAGAAGGCTCTGAACCATTTTGAAGAAGGAGTGTTCAGAATTTGGGAGAAAATCTGGAGGTTTAGCTGATTCCTTCATCAATTTGAGATTCCAAATTTTGTTCTCAAAAAAGGCTTCTGTTTCTGTTGGCTTAAAGGAATCTAACCCTGTATATTGAAGTTTATATCACCAGTCAACAGCCAATAATCACGTTTCATGCACAAAGATAAAACTCACCTGCCAGCTCAAGGTCCTCAAGCCAGGCTGACATTTTAAGATCTCGATTACTGATCACCCTAATACCAACAGGCAGGAATGTATGAGCATCCTTTGTTGGTAAATTGTCCCATTGATTTTTGTAAATCTTATTGATATTATCAAGCCCCCTTTTCCATGATTGTTGAGTAATATTGGAATGATAATTCAAAATGTCTCCAAACTCTTCCATGCAGGATAAAAATATTGCTTGAAAATTAGCAGAGGATGACACTTTGGGCTCAGGGTTGGGAATTATATCAGTCATATCTTGTCGCATTGTATCATGTTTAATTGTCTCCCTTTCTTGAAAGGCTTGAATATTGCGAGGAGAGGTAGGAGGGGTTTCATCATGGATTGTTTCATTGAGTATGGGTGGCTTTCAGTATGCGGAGTTTGATTATCAATATGGCCCACTTCAACATTAATCATTTCATCACCCTGATCCCAGGAATCCTTTGCAGCTTCAAAGGTATGTTGTTTTTTGTTGATTTTTTTGGTGGCATGTATATTTGGTCTTTTTCCTAATCCTGTTCCTCGAATTCCAATTACCACTCAAGATCCTTCAGGTAGAGATTCTCACACCTCCACACCTGCCCATATATTGTAAGCAGCCATTTTGATGTTTTTGTATTGAATTAGTAATGGACTTATGGTTCAAATCTATTTTGAGGAGGCTCATTGCTTCAGCAATCTTTTGACGCACATAATCAGGAATTTTACTATCATTTTGAATTTTTTTGAGCCTTGGGATTGTTTGATCAATTTTTGAGACAAATCTTTCCTTGGATATAATTTCCACCTCCCCACAGAAAATTACATCCTCTTGCTCAGCATATTCTGTCGGTGCACAAGGTTCAACAGTCTTTTCCTTCTCATAGCTTTTGAAAATTGGTTTCTGAGAGCTTGGAGGCTGAGCTGAAATAAAGGCTATGACATAATATCAGGTTTTGAGAGATTTGAAATATTCAAGATGGATGAATACTCACATTCCTGAAGAACTGGTGGCTCTTGATTATCTTCATGTGACTGGCTCTCTACTTCAATGCCCAATTCACGACTACTGGCCATATCAGAGGTTTCACTCCCCCTCTCTGGGGCTGAAGTTGGTAGTTCATTGAATTCAGTTGAATTTCCTGTGGTTTGGGCCATAGCGGAGGTAGTTTATTAAGCAAATAGATGGTGACAAGTTGATTGATAACTTGTTTGAAAATTTTTGAATAAAAAGATCAAAATTGAAGAAAAAAGGTGGAAGTAAAATAAGTTTAAAATAATTCATTCGTTTTTAAGTAATATTGGAGAATTTTGGCAAGTTTGAAAGAAGTTAAATATCAATTGAAAGCAGTTTAAGAGTTATTGAATATTCTAGAAAAAATAAATTTTAGAACCACATGCTGACCAAAATAAACCTGCGCATCAACAGCCTTGGAACCTTCTATTGAAATTGTATTGCATTTTAAAAATACAGTTTGTTGGGAAATTGAAGGAGGCAATGTTTTGCAAATTATTTCATATCATGCAAATGAAATCACTTCCCTGTGAGACATTGAATAAAGCTGACTATTGAGAAACCTACTAAAGTCAACTTTTGAATTATTCAATGCTCATGAGGTAAGGACTAAGCGAAGTGTTACATTTGAATGATATGAAATAAAATGGTTTTGTCAGGGAAACAGGAGAAACAATTCGGGTATTAAATCGTCCATTTATTAGGCTTTAATTTGTGAGTCTCATGATTTAAACCCTAACCACAACATTGTGAATATACTGAACAATTTCCCCTTAGGTCCTGTTGGTAGAGAAGGCCACTCAGCATATTTCCTTGATTGCGTTCATCAAGTATGCCAACAAGCCACCATACACTATGGATGTAATATGGAAGTGTGAGGATGGTAAGTGGTGGGGGTGCGCTGGAATAAGGAGGTTTAGGGAAGTGTCGGAGGCATATCTTGAGGACGCCCCAGAGCATAAGAATTGCAAGCGGCAGGGGGGCGGAAACGTAAGGAGTTGTGAGGGAAGAGATGGGGGGCGGCATCATAGTCTCATCTTGGGGGCCCAGCAGGAGGGTAAGGATCATAAGCGTCTTTGAGGATTAGGCCAATGTGAGGGTGGCATCGGAGCCATGTCAGGAGGGCACTCCATGAGCATAAGGTTGGTAAGCGGTGCCGGAGGCATGTCGGGAGGGCTCTCCACAAGCTTAAGGATTGTAAGTCGTGTCAGAGGCATGTCGGGAGGGCACCACATGAGCATAAAGATGGTAAAGGAAGGGGTGTGAAAGAATAAGGAGTGATGAGGGAGGAGATGGGGGGAAGTGTCATAGTCTCATCTGGGGGGCGGTGCGGGCGCGTAAGAATGCAGAGCGTTGGGGAGGATTAGGTGGGGATGCGGAAGCCAATGAGGTGAAATTACCCAAACATTGCGAATAGTGTTGAAATGGGTTTGGTCTTTAAGTGAAATTCTCATGTGACACATGTGATGATTGACGTTGTCTTGACGCTGACATGACGTGACCCACTAAATCCAGTAATTACTAAGTTACACCAACGCGAATGAAGCAAGATTTTACACTGATCGCGGTGCAACGTGAAGTCAATCGCCGATGATTGACATGAGATTCGCCCTTGTTCATCTTCTGATTCTACCAATTTTCCTTCTAGAACTATTTCAATTCTTTGTTTAATCCCTTTTTTAATATAACTATCCCAAACTTGATCCGTTTTGTCTTCAGTAATTATGGAACTTTCCTTTTCCAA
This sequence comes from Austropuccinia psidii, assembly GCA_023105745.1. Taxonomy (NCBI): domain Eukaryota; kingdom Fungi; phylum Basidiomycota; class Pucciniomycetes; order Pucciniales; family Sphaerophragmiaceae; genus Austropuccinia; species Austropuccinia psidii. Next base: position 11,323,596 of record JALGQZ010000001.1, read on the forward strand.
TTCTTCAAATTTTCTTTTCTCCAATTTCTTGATTATTCTATCTTTTGGTTCTTCACTTAGTAAATCTTTTTTAGTATCAATAATGTACCCAGTTTCTATCTGAAATAAGTTGAAATAGTCTTCTTGAATTCTTGAGGCATTTGCTCTAGGTAGATCCAGATCCCTTTTTAAATTTCTTCTGTGGGCTGTCTACTTTATCTTCTGTATTCATACCATTTAGCTCAAGTGCTAGCCATTTCTCTGGGTCTTCTATGGCTATGTCCAAATTTTATCATGTTGAAATTTTCAAATACTAAGAAGTCCAGGTAGGTTTTCTCTTCACTTTCAAAAGTGACTTCAAGATTTTTAGTTTGACCAATTGGCTTCAAAGAGTTATCTGCTGATTTTGATGTGTAAGGGATGATGTTTAATTCTGCTTTTAGGGATATTTCCTGAGTTATAACATTAAAGTCATTTTTTGCATCAAAAATAGCTGAGAAGGGTATTTTGTTTGGTCCAAGAAATATTGTCTTCACTCTTGTTGAAGATTGAATTTCTGTTTCCTCTGTTTCTTTTCTTTTGGATGATTCTGCTTGATCCATTTACCATTTTCCAATCTCTGAAGATGCACAAAGCTCCATTCCTCTTGGTGGAGAAGTTTCCCAACCCATGGCTTGAGGGTTACATATTGGTAAAAATAATCAACGTCCATCTTTCTCTGGATAACTAAATATTTCCCCTTGCTTGTGTAAAAATTCCAATTTAACATTATTATCTGCTAAAAATGGTCTTCCAAGTATGGTGTGTACAGCTCCTTTTTCTACGAATAAATGAATTTCTTTTCCTTCTCCTGTTATCATAGTAATTGGTGTAAATTCTGAGAGTCCAACCAAAGATGTTGTATGTCCACCAATTCCTCTGAGATTCATATTGAGCTTCTTACTTGTAAGTGAGGCTTCAATTTCAATTTCCTCTGGTATTATGTTAATTTCTCATCCAGTATCCACCAAAGCCATTGTAGGATATTCTTCTCTTCCAATATATACTTCCATAAATTAAAGTGGGCATGCAAAATGTAATCTTGGGGTATCATAGTCCCATAGCTTTAATGAAAGTAGTCTTTCTTGAATGTTTGACATATTGACTGATTTTATCACCTCCTTTTCCTGGGTAGTTAAATTTTGTAATATATCAATAAAGGTTGGTTAAATTGATAATATTTCTTCAAGAGTAAGATTTATCTTTTTTTCAAGTATTTCCTTCATCACATGTTCAATTATTAGCTTTGGGTTATCAGCTGTAGATTTTACCTTGTCTTTTAATTCCATCTTTTGTGACTCTTGTCTTAGTCCCTCCTTATTCTTGTCCCTAGAAATGATTTCAATATCATCATTATTTACTTCCTTTCCTTCTTGTGTTTTCTTGTATTTTGTTGGAATTAGAAGTCTTATTTCTTCTTCTGCCTCATCTTCCTCATGATAGGCTCCTGGTATCTTCTTTTTAAAGGGTTTGTTTGTTTCATTTTCATCCTCTTGCTGATTTTGGCTTTTACTTTCCTGTCTTAAGTCTCTTTGCCTTGTCTGCCTAAGTCCAACATTTATTTGAAGATTTTCATTTGCTGGTGATATTTGAGGAGGTTTCCAGCTTCCCACTCTTCTATTTGAGCTATAGCGGTTGCCTTCTCACCTTTGCTTTCCTCAATTACTGTTATTTCTTGCTTCTTTGGGGGTGGATTTGATTGTTCCATCATTTTCTTTGCAAAATCCTTCTGCTGTTTGGCAAAATGTCTAACTAATTCTTTTTCAGATTTAGGGCCTTCTGTGAGTACTCTTTGAAAATTTGGAAAAAGATATGTTCCTCCATGCTTCAAGACCATTATTTTCTCCAAGTCTTGTGTGAGATGATTACATCTTATTGCGGAATGTCCTTCTTTTAGGCAGTAATAACACTTCAATGGCTGTCTTGCAGCCATTTGAGCTGGAACATATGGTTGATAACCAGAAGATATGGGTGGTGAAGGATATCTTGGCCTGAATGGCTGTGAGTTTTGTATAGTTCTCTGATCTTGATTATTGCTTGGTTGAGGTTTCTTGGGAGATTCAACTACTTCAGAAAGGTGTTTGAGCTGATTGAATACTTCCTTAACTGATTCATTCCCAGTATCCTTTGATTTATTTTCTTGTGGCTGAGGATTTGCAATTGTTTTGGTAAGATCTTTCATTTGCTTTAGGACTTCTTCCCAGCTTTCCTCTTCAAACCTACCTTTCTTCTCTTGTGACTTTGGTTGTGAAAATTCCTTCTGTTGAATTAAGACTTTGGCTTCTAGATCTTGTTCAATATACAACTTTAAGATTTCCAATCTTGGAATGATATAACCACCATCCAAAGCTTGCACCATGGCCTTATCTTTAATCATTTCTTTGTAAATAGATTCCCAAACACTTGAGGAAAGACTTGCCAAAATTTCTTGATTGTGATTGATATATCCTTGTATATATTGATACCTTTTGAGATAATTAATAATGGATTCATATTCACCAATGAGCTTTTTATATTGGGTCATATTTCTAATTCCTCCTTGTTGTTGAATCTTTGTAAATAATTGAGTAATTGAGGACAGCTTGTATCTTCTTTCAGGTGACACTGTTCCCCATCTCCTCTTCATATCCAATTTTAATTGCTCCCAATTGCCAGTTTCATATCCAGGCATTCCTTCAATATGGTAGCTAATTTCTTGATGTTTAGTACAAAAGGATATCTATCTTGCTATATCCCTTCCACTTGCTCCTTCAATTTCTGCTATATTTTCTACTCTTTTAATAAATCTTTCCACTTCCTTTCCATAAAACCATAAATTATAATCCTTTGGTCTGATCTTGACAATGGGTGTATTTTTTCATGGGATTCCCTGTTGCAATGGGCTTTAAGCCTTCTCATGAATATCCACCCGCTTTGGTAGAGTATTTGGTCTCTGTGAAGTGAATGGAGTTAATGAGGCCATGGGCCTTGAAAATGGTGATGGTGACCCTTCTTGTCTAAAAATTCTTGGCATGCTTGTAGTTTCTTCCATTGGGCTGTTTTCTGCAGTAAAACTCGACTCTTTCCTTTCCCCTTCTTTTTTAAGGAGTTCAATTAGTTCTTGTTGCATTTCCAACAGTCTTTGATGAAGTCTTTCTACATCAGAAATATCTTCTTGTCCTTGCAGAGTCTCTTCATTTATAATTTCTTCTTTGGATTCATCTGGATTGAGTGTTATCTTTGATGATGATGCTGAATCCATATTAATATATTCTTTCTTGATTTTCTGTTTTTAATTTCAAAAGGTTCCTTGAGTAACTTCTGAAAATAATCTGTAACTATCTTTTGATCTTTCTTCTTGGTTCGGGGTGTACCAACTGGTATACTATAATCTATAGGTGATTCTTCTCCAGGTGGTGTTTCTCCTCTTTTTGGATAATAATAGTGAAATGATTTGGTTGAAGAAATTGATGGTGATGATGATTTAGAGTTTTATGGGTTTTCTGATTCCAGATTGACTTGATAGGATTTTGAATTTTTTTTTGATTGATAAAAGGGTTTTTTGGATTGAATTTGAATGTTTTTTTTTATAATTGATGGATTATCAATGGTTGAAGTTGTTGGCCCCTGTTGGGACACCAGGTGTGGGATGAAATCAGGCAGTACCTTGAGGGGGAAATTATTGGTAAGTCTGTTTTGAATTTTAGAACTTTCCAATAACCATGAGTGCTAAGGTGTATTAGCTGCCCCTCTAAATAATAATGAATAGTCAGCCTACAGAGAATCACAAAATAAAATAAGATTTGTGGCTTTAACAGATAGAGAAGACTTATCAGCAGTCTCTAAATCAAACCTATCAATACCACTACAGTGAAAAATCTGATCTAAAATTTCTGATAAAATAAACACTAAGATTTTCTTTTATTTTATTTTAATAAAAATGATGATAGTATATATATATATATATATATATATATATTTTGGGTTTCTGTTATTTTAATAAAACTAATAAGAATATTGGTTTTGTTTTTATTTAATAAGTGTGAGCCTTGAGGTATATTTTACATACCCAAATAGGCCACAATCATCTTGAAAATAAATTCTGAATTATGCATAACTCATAAGTCATGCATATATCCAAAATTCATCATTTTTGATTTCAGAAAAGATGAATAACTTTTTATTGAGTAAGTAAATCCATGGATTTAAGGCCAGATTTGGATTCTACACAAACATTCACCTAGGGTAGCTTCATACAGTGAATAAGCTCAAATTAACTCTTTTAGGTGGTAATATGGAAAATACTTCAATACCACATCATCAATACCACATAAAAGATCCATGAAAAGTTTGGTTTGCTTAATTTCATGCCAAAATAATGGGAATGTGAGAAATCCCATGTTACATATACACTAAGAATAGTGTTATGCATGTTTTGAACACTTAAAATCATGGTATTCTTACATGGACTTTTGGTACACCCAGAGTGGATATCTCACTTGAAGCTTAAATTTCTATTTTGACGTGAAAAACAAGCAAGGGGGACAAAAGACATCAAAGAGTGCCAGGGTACCCAACTTCTGAGGCCTCAGAGGCACGGACAGCTCCAAAGATTGGTTACATGGCTGATCTTGGCCCAATTAGTAAACTAAAAAACTTTGGGAACTTGGTTACCATGTTACAACTACAGTAAATCTTAATAAAATAGCAAATAACCTGCTATTTTGACGTGCCAAGGAGGTAAAAAGCTACTTAGACTCCTGTAACCATGTCAATTCTTAATGATTTTCCATGGATAAACCCTAAAAGAGCAATTAAAACCCTTTTTGGACTTGTATCCATTGATTTACCTCATAGCAACCAGTTACACACTGATATTTGCAATTCCACATAGAAATGAGGTAAAAACTTCAAAAATTCATTAAAAATACAATTCTTAATGAATATTTCTGAACCTTTCATGACCAATGAAGACTGTATTATCTATGGTACAACCAAAAATAATTACAGTTTTACTAGTAAAATTAAAAGTGTTACTTACAGTCCAGTTTTGACTATTCTACGTGAAACACTGAATCTTCAAAAATTTACAGTAATTACAACCTGTGATAAAATTTCCAATAACATTGATAACTTTGAGAAATCAATGATTATTTTGGAATAAAAGAAGATTTACAGATGTTACTCCTTTTATACTTAACCATATTTGGGTTGGTAGTCACGTAAAAGCATCAATTAAGTAATTATGATAATCTTACATGACAACAGATGATGCAACCAATAATCCAAAAGAGTTTATTGTTTTCTCACTCACTGTTCTTTCAGTTTGCTCCATAAAACGCCTCTGTGAGCTGTTGTTGACTTAAAAGAGGCCTCCTCTTGCTGTTTTTTCCACATCATCATCTTATTATCCATTTATATCATTGTTACCAACAAGTAAGTATTAGTTAAAGCTATTCTTAAGTGTTTTAATTCTTTCATAATCAATTGGAAAGACGTGAAATCATAGAATACAACTATATATTGTTGTAATACTATTAAAAATTCATTTTGATCCTTTACATCCACAATTCTACGTCAAATCTCTCTATCTTATCTTTCAATAAGTTCTTTGGAATATTAGTGAGTGACTTATCTTTAAATCTTCAAGTTTTTCTCTAAAAATTATTTTTCTTCAAGGATTAACATTATAATTATTCTTGCAAAAGATAATTATATATTCAAATAATTTTAGGGTGTTGGTAAACACACATAAGCTTTTAGTAAAAACACGTAAGCCCTTACGTGTTTTTACTAAAAACTTACGTGTTTTTACCAATTTATGGTAAAAACACGTAATTATATGTTAAAAAGACATAAGGGGTGGTTTTTGAATGAAATATGGCTATTTATGGCATTTTTAAGGCCATTAATGGCATTATAAATGCAATAAAGGGCATTATTGATTCCATAAATGGAATTGTTAATTCCATTTATGGTATTTTGAAGGCCATGAATGCCATTTATGGCATTGTTAAGGCCACAAATGACATTAACAATGCCATTTATGGAAGCTTTAAGGCTATAAATGACATTAACAATGCCATAAATGGCATTAATGGCCTTAAAAATGCCATTCATGGCATTGTTAATGGCCTTAAAAATGCCATTCATGGCATTGTTAATGTCATTTATAGCCTTACCAATTCCATAAATGGCATTTTTAATGGCATTTATAGCCTTAAAAATTCCATAAATGGCATTGTTATTGTCATTTTTGGCCTTAATATTTTTAGTAAAAACACGTAAGGGCTTACGTGTTTTTACTAAAAGCTTACGTGTGTTTACCAACACCCTAATTTTATTATCTTAATAAAAAGAAGTTTTATTATTAAAATCTTCTTGTAATTGATTCTTGTAGACAATTACTTGCTCATTGTTAAAATCACTAGTAGTGTTTAACACGTGAAAGAAATAATTTTTTAATTATTTAATTGTGGTTATCATAACACTTTGTTGTTATATTTCATAAGAACAGTCATAGTACAGTTGATAAATAGTAATATTATCATCAGTTTCATAGACACATCTTACATTTGGGGGCCTGGCCATGTTTTTTGTACCTTGTACCCTTAATTAATATATTTTTAAATTCTAAAATATATTAATTTAATAATTTTTTCTTTCATTTTGAAGTTAAAATAATTTTTATTTTTGAAATTGTTTTGGAAATCTTTTTCATTGAGGAATTTGGTCTAAGTTTATACTGTTTTTACACGTGGCTTCTTCATATCCAAAAACTTATAAAATTATTCTTTGAGTTACTCTGAATTAATTTTGATTCAAAATCTTAAATTTTAATTTTTTTTTCTTTGAAAAGTATAAGTTTTTTTAAAAATAAATATAAAACTTATAAAAAATCTCTAAAAATATTTTAAAAAGTATAAAAAATAATTTTTTCTCTTTTATAATTTTTTTCTACTGTCTTTAATCAAATACTGTGCAGCTGGTAACAAACTCAGTAAGAGATATATTACCAGTCCAGAATCTGAAGACAGTATTGAGGTGCAAATTGCTAGAAAAGGCACCTTATTTAACTCAGAAAAGAATAAATTACAACCAAAAGGTGTGTACTTTATCTTATACTTTCACTTTTTATCTTTAAATTGATGTGAAAATGGTGCATACCAGAAATGGAAGCAACTATTCAGTCCAACCAGATGGATGTGGACAAGGAAGAGGCAAGACCAAATCCAGAAGTGTCAAGTTTTCCTCAAGAAAGACACATTTGGAGGATGCCAGAGTTGCCCCCCATTCCCCAAGGTCTTTTGACGGGAATTCTGAGCCTGAACTGATTCATGATAATATTTCCAGGGCTGAACCATTTTCAGGTGGCAGCAATAGAAATATGTCAATGCCAATACAAAAATTGGTTCAGAGCAGCCAAAGAAGAAGAGTGGGAAATATTCCCAAGCCTTTGGCAGGGGGCCATGAACTCCTACTTACACATCAAGAGATTTCTGGGTCAGGAGAAGACCATAGAACTCTTAGGAGGATGGAGCCCCCTGTCTTGCAAAGAAAAGGTCAAAAAGATAAAGAACTGGTTGAAGAACCAAAGTCTTTTATCCATAGACCAGAAGAAGGGACTAGAAATTACTCCAGCTTTGGAGACAGAGGCCCCAGTCGCGTCTACCAGCTCCAAACCAGCTCCAGAGGTGTCCAAAGACAAGCCCAAAGGACCTCAGAAGAAGCAGAGAGGTCCCAAGAATCATCAAAGCAAGGGCAAAGGCAAAGCCAATTGGCACAGACCTTACCCACAGGGGTACAGGATCCCCAAATTGGAGCCTTCAGCCGTGGACAGTGTATTCAACATGGCCAGGACTTTGATGGAATTCACAGTCAAAGAGCAGTAAAGGATGAACAGAACTTTTCCAAAGAAATAATAGATCAGATACATTTTGTTCAATCTAATATTGATTTAGCCCTTGGTAAATTTGATGCAAAGATAAATAAACATACATCAGACATAAGTGAATTAAAAAGAAATGACAAAAGATAGAATGAATGGTATCAAGTGGCAAATGCCAGAATTGATTCAATTATTAATACATGTAACAGAATTGAAAGTACATGTCAAGTTCAGAATGATGAAATGGAAGATCTTTCAATTTTTAAAATGAATGATCAACTTAAGATTCTGAAAGATCATGTCTTAGAAATAGTTGAGAATACCAATCAATTTGATACACATTTAGCAAAAAGTGACAGTGAAAGGCAGAAGTTAAAGAATGATATCATTGAAAATGTAGAAAGAATTCATAAGGATCATGTACCACATATGCCAAGACATTCTACACCTTTGACTGAAGAAAAACATTCTGTTAAAGGAAGTTTTACACCACTTCTAGGAGAAAATGTTGTCTCTGTTAAAGATATTCCCAAATTGGAAAAATGGCCAACATTCTCTGCAGAAGGAGAATATAACCATACTGAGTTCATCAGGACTATTGATATGTTGCAAGAAGACGTTCATATACCTGATGAAATCATAGTGGGAAAATGACACTTGCTGTTTACCAGAACCACAAAGAAATGGTATTACAAGATGAGGATGGATCATGGGAAACATGATTGGCCTTGGTGGAAATCTGAAGTGTTTACCAAATGGGCCAATAATTCTTGGAGGTTTAAAATGGAAAATTCTTTTGAAAGTGCCATTTTTAACTCAGAGAAAGATAAACCACTTACTTGGTTCTTCAAGCAAAAAGACAGATTATCTGCTTTACATCCAGATATTTCTGACACTATGATTGATATGAAGATATTGAGAAAGTGTGGAGGAGAACTGGAACCTGCTATCAGGAGCAGATGTGTAGAACCCTGTTCAACAGAGGACTACATTAATGCAATGGAAGATATCATTACCAGAACAAGAGTTGGTAAAACCTGGACTAGAATCCCTATGGAATCCAAGATAGTTCCAAAGATTCCCAGAGAGGATAAAAGACCAGAAAGACCTGTCTTGAAGTGTCATAAATTTGGAAGTACTTCACATTTAGCCAACACTTGCACCAAAAAGACAAAAATCAATGAAGTTCAGGTCATTGAAGGAATTCAGTGTACTGAAGAGAAAGAGGAATCTGATCAAGATTCTGCGGTCTCTGAGGATATACCAGTGGAGGACTATTCCATTGAAAAAATTACAGCTTTCTTTGAGGTCACAGAAGTCCATACCCACTTGCCACAGTACAGTGAGGATTGCTGAAACCTGATCAATATGCAAGATGCCAAAATGTGTGAAGCAAAACCTGCTAAAGGAAAAGGTTACACTGCTGGAGCATCCTGTATCACATCAGTTTTGATGAGTGATATTGAAGCCAGAGTAAATTTGGATACAGGGGCATTTTGCACTTGTGTGGGCAGAGATTATCTCCAAATTATACTTCCTTAATGGAAAAACCATCTATTACCAATAGAAGGTGTGCAATTTAGTAGTGCCAGTAACAATATGTACCCCTTGGGTATATTAGACACTAATCTTGTATTCCCACACCCAGCAGGAAGTGTAAGAATGAAAACTGAAATTGTTGTAATGGATAATTGCACATCTCAGCACATCATTCTTGGAAATGATTACTTGAATTTCTATGGTATTGACATCAATAACCATAAAGACAGATATTTCACAATTGGGGATAACAAAAGACAAAAATTTGCCTTTTCCAATATGCCAAAAAAAATATCTGTGGTATCTTCTATCAAAGATACTTATAAAGATGAATTTGTGTCTAATCAACTTGTTGAAGCACAGATTAATCCATCATTGTCACCAAAAATGAGGAATTAACTTGTTGATGTGTTATACACATACAATAATGAATTTGCCTCTGATAATGAACCATTAGGTGCTATAAGAGGACATGAAGTTGATATTACTTTTGATATTGACAGACCATATCCTCCAGTACTTAGAAGACAAGCTTATCCAGAAAGTCGCAGAGCTAGAGAAGCCTTGGAAAAACATATTCAAGAGTTAATCCAACTTGGTGTACTAAGGAAAGTAGGCCATAATGAGGAAGTTGAAGTGACAACACCTGTTATTATTGCCTGTCATAATGATAAGTCAAGAACGGTTGGAGACTTCAGAGCATTGAATACCTACACAGTTCCAGATAGGTATCCAATCCCTAGAATTCAAGAAACCTTGACTCAATTGTCTAAAGCCAAGTATATAACATCAATGGATGCATTGAAAGGCTTTCATCAAAATGTTTTGACGCCTAAAGCTAAGAAATTACTTAGAATTATCACTCACTGTTGAACCATTAGGTGCTATAAGAGGACATGAAGTTGATATTACTTTTGATATTGACAGACCATATCCTCCAGTACTTAGAAGACCAGCTTATCCAGAAAGTCTCAGAGCTAGAGAATCCTTGCGAAAAAAACCAAGAGTTGATCCAACTTGGTGTACTGAGGAAAGTAGGCCATAATGAAGAAGTTGAAGTAACAAAAACTGTGATTATTGCTTGGCATAATGATAAAGCAAGGATGGTTGGAGATTTTAGAGCATTGATTACCTAAGCAGTTCCAGATAGGTTTCTAATCCCTAGAATTCAAGAAGCCTTGACTCAACTGTCTAAAGCCAAGTATATAACATCAATGGATGCAGTGAAAGGCTTTCACCAAAGTGTTTTGATGCCTAAAGCTAAGAAATTACTTAGAATTATCACTCACTGTGGTATTTATCAGTATCTTAGAATGCCATTTGGCATTAAAAATGCTCCATCCCATTATCAGAGAATGATTAATACCATCTTTCCCACAGAATTGTCTGAAGGATGACTTATCATTTATATTGATGATATTATCATATGTTCTGATTCTTGGTCCTTACAACTTGAAATACTTGCAAGGGTACTTCACAAAGTTGGAGAAGTGAACATGAAAATTTCACTTAAGAAATGCAATTTTGGTTTTGAAGAACCCAAAGCATTGGGACATGTTGTTTCTGGTTTAAGCTTAGGTATTGACAAAAACAAAGTAGCAGCAGTGTTACTTTAAGCCAATACCCCAGAATAAAAAAGAAATGATGTCTTTTCTTGGGTTTGCCAGTTATTATAGGCAACACTTGAAATACTTTGCAATTCTAGCCAAGTCACTATATAGAATCTGTGCTCAACAGACTGTATTTGTGATGACACAGGAGAGAATGCAAGCTTATGAGAAGATAAAGAAAGCTCTTACAGAAGCACCTTTACTCCTCATGCCTGACTGGAATATTCCTTTTAAATTGTATATTGATGCATGTGGAGATGGATTAAGGACAGCCCTACATCAAGTCCAAATTATTGATGACAAACCTACAGAAGGACCAGTTTGTTATATCTCAAGACAAATCAAACCAACAGAGGCCAGATATGATGTAAGTCAAATGGAGTGCTTATGTTTGGTATGGGCACTTCCGTAATTACACTATTATCTTGATGGCAGTGTTTTTGAAGTGATAACTGACTGTAATGCAGTAAACGCACTTCTTAACATGAAGACTCCCAACAGACATATGTTGAGATGGCAAATAGACATTCAGGAATATAGAGGAAACATGACCATAGTTCACAAAGCAGGAAACATTCACAAGAATGCTGATGGACGTAGCAGGTGGGCATTAGCCAACAGGCCTGATAGCCCAGCTTATGTACCTTTGGAAGCTGAACCACAAATTCCAATTGAATGAATTAACATAACTGGTATTGGGACTGAATTCTTTGAAGAGGTCAGAGAATCTTATAAGGCAAGACAAGAATTTTCATATCTTGACTTCTTTATTAGATAAATACTGCAAAGATACATCTTTAGTCAATGCACTAGATGAGGTTTGGAGAAATTCCTATTCTGAAGGAAGATTTAACATGTTTGATGGGATTATTTACCACAGAACCAAAAATTCTTGTGTAATGACATTATGCAGCAGATTTCTTATCAATAAAATTCTTCATGAATGCCATGATAGTTTCTACTTTGGACACCTGTCAGAGGACAGAACACTTGAAAAAGTGAAGAACTGTGCATGGTGGCCATCTTGGAGAAAAGAAACCATTGAATATTGGCAAACCTGTGACAGATGTCAAAAAGCAAACAGGAGTACAGGCAAGAAATTTGGACTTATGATCCATATTCAAGAACCAAAATCCCCTTGGGAAGTTTTTCACATGGATTGGGTCACAGCACTTCCTCCAAGTGGTTACAAAAGTTATAATGCTTGTCTACTCATTGTAGACAGATATAGCAAGACTCCCATATTCTTACCATGTCATAAAGATGAAACTGCTATGGATACAGCTCTTCTTCTATGGAGTAGAGTTATTTCTCATACAGGATTATTTAAGAATATCATAAGTGACAGAGATCCCAAGTCCACATCTGCACTTTGGACCAATCTTCATAGATTTTTTGGGACTAAGTTATCATTCTATACAGAATAACACCCTCAAACAGATGAGCTAGCAGAGAGGATGATTCAAACTTTAGAGGACATGATCAGGAGATTTTGTGCTTATGGGTCATAATTCAAAGACTCGGAAGGCTTTACCCATTACTGGTGCACTCTGATACCTGTATTAGAATTGGAATATCAGACATCAGTCAATTCTTCCACAGGACTAACTCCTGCTATGTTAGAAAAAGGATGGAATCCAAGACTCCCAGCAGACACACTGAGGAAAGACTTGATTGAAATTCATCCTACAGCTTCCAGCTTCAAGATAGTGCTTGATAAAGTAAAACATCATGCAAAAAAAGTATGAATGATTCTTTTGATTATGGAAAACAGAAGTGGGACAAGAGTCATAAAGTACCAGAATTCAAAGTAGGGACTTAGTTTTAGTTTCAACCTTGAATCTTAATAATATCAAAGGCCCAAAGAAACTTAAAGATTCTTATGTAGGACCTTTTTTTATTGTTGCCCTACATGGAACCAATGCAGTTCAAGTGGAATTGAGTGGTGAATTGGAAAATAAACACCCCACTTTTCCAGTCAGCTTGATAAAGCCTTATCAACCAGCTGACAAAGAATTGTTTCCTTTGAGGAACCCAACTTCTTTAACTGTGCCACCAGTGGAACAGAATGAAGACAAAAAGATAAAGAATTTCATTAACTAAAGGAGACTTAGGGGTAAAAATCAGAGAGAATATCTTGTCAGATATAGAAATCCAGTACATGAAGATGAATGGCTGGCAGAATCAGAAATACCTGACTCAGATAAACTCTTGAGAAGATTTAGACATGAAAGAAGGCCACAAACGTGAATATGTCTATAAATGTGCCTTAAATTACTTTATCTAAGTGATTCAAAGAGGTTGTACAGTGGACATTAACCCCCTTTGGGGCTTTCTTTATTTATACCATTGATAAAATTGTAATACAATTTTATTTTTTGATGGGAGGAATGTGAGCCTTGAGGTATATCTTACATACCCAAATAGGCCACAATCATCTTAAAACTAAATTTTGAATTATGCATAACTCATAAGTCATGCATTTAGCAAAAATTCATCATTTTTGATTTCAGAAAAGATGAATAACTTTTTATTGAGTAAGTAAATCCATGGATTTAAGGCCAGATTTGGATTCTACACAAACATTCACCTAGGGTAGCTTCATACAGTGAATAAGCTCAATTTAACTCTTTTAGGTGGTAATATGGAAAATAATTCAATAACACATCATCAATACCACATAAAAGATCCATGAAAATTTTGGTTTTCTTAATTTCACGCCAAAATAATGGGAATGTGAGAAATCCCATGTTACATATACACTAAGAATAGCGTTATGCATGTTTTGAACACTTAATATCATGGTATTCCTACATAGACTTTTGGTACACCCATAGTGGATATCTCACTTTGAGCTTAAATTTCTATTTTGACATGAAAAATAAGCAAGGGGGACAAAAGACATCAAAGAGTGCCAGGGTACCCAACTTCTGAGGCCTCAGAGGCATGGACAGCTCCAAATATTGGATACATGGCAGACCTTGGCCCAATTAGTAAACTAAAACACTTTGGGAACTTGGTTACCATGTTACAACTACAGTAAATCTTAATAAAATAGCAAATAACCTGCTATTTTGACGTGCCAAGGAGGTAAAAAGCTACTTAGACTCCTGTAACCATGTCAATTCTTAATTATTTTCCATGGATAAGCCCCAAAAGAGTAATTAAAACCCTTTTTGGACTTGTATCCATTGACTTACCTCATAGTAACCAGTTAAACACTGATATTTGCAATTGTATGTAGAAATGAGGTAAAAACTTCAAAAATTCATTAAAAATACAATTCTTAATTAATCTTTCTGAACCTTTCATGACCAATGAAGAACTGTATTATCTATGGTATAACCAAGAAGAATTACAGTTTTACTAGTAAAATCAAAAGTTTTACTTACAGTCCATTTTTGACTATTCTACGTGAAACACTGAATCTTCAAAATTTTACAGTAATTACAACCTGTGATGAAATTGCCAATAACATTGATAAACTTGAGAAATAAATGATTATTTTGGAACAAAACCATATTTAAAGAGGTTACTCCTTTTATTCTTAACCATATTTTGGTTGGTAGTCACATAAAAGCATCAATTAAGTAATCATGATAATCTTACGTGACAACAGATGATGCAATCAATAATCCAAAGGAGTTTATTATTTTCTCACTCACTGGTTTTTCAGTTTGCTTCATGGCACGCCTCTGTGAGCTTTTGTTGACTTAAAAGAGGCCTCCTCTTGCTGTTTTTTCCACATCATCATCTTACTATCCATTTATATCATTGTTACCAACAAGTAAGTATTAGTTAAAGCTATTCTTAAGTGTTTTAATTCTTTCAGAATCAATCAGGAAGACGTGAAATTATAGAATTCAACTATATATTGTTGTAATACTCTTATAAATTCATTTTGATCCTTTAAATCCACAATTCTACGTCAAATCTCTCTATCTTATCTTTCAATAAGTTCTTTGGAATATTAGTGAGTGATTTATCTTTAATTCTGAACGTTTTTCTCCAAAAATTTGTTTTATTCAAGAATTTCCCTATAATTATTCTTACAAAAGATAATTATATATTCAAATAATTTTATTATTTTAATAAAAAGAATTTTTATTATTAAAATCTTCTTGTAATTGATTCTTGTAGACAATTACTTGCTCACTGTTAAAATCACTAGTAGTGTTTAACACGTGAAAGAAATAATTTTTTAATTATTTAATTGTGGTTATAATAACACTTTGTTATTATATTTCATAAGAACAGTCATAGTACAGTTGATTAATAGTAATATTATCATCAGTTTCATAGACACATCTTACAATAAGAATTATAAGAATATATTTTTTTATGGTTTTAGGTTGATTATAATGATTTTTTTTCTGATATGAGTATTAATAATAATAATACTGGATTTGAGTCTTTTAGAATTTTTTCAATACTGAGTTTATATCACTACTACTCTTTTTTGTCAATAACACTAAGCTTTTGAGCAAGGCTGCTAAGCTTCAACTACAGTTATACTACTATTTCCTTAAGAATAATGAGCTACTGAGCTTTTCTACTATGGTTATACTACTGTTCTTCACTAATACTAAGCTACTGAGCAAGGCTACTGAGCTTTTTACTACAGTTATACTACTATTCTTCACTAATACTAAGCTTACTGAGCAAGGCTACTGATCTTTTCACTACTAAAACACTACTACTATTCTAGATATCCTGCTAGCTCAGGGATGGTGGTGCTGCTGGATAGTGGGAACTTGTTCCATGATGATGATGGGAAAAATGAGGTAGAGAGGACCTCTATTTATAGCTTTTGGGCCTCCATAGAGCTTCTCAAAAAAGGGTACTTTAAAAAGTTATAGTTGAGAGGTTTTAGCTGGTGAGACGTGTAATTTTGATGTAGCAACGTGTTTTCTGAGAGAATTATGCTGGTGGTACTTTTTCTTATCAAAATGATGTGATGTAATTGAGTGTCACAGGGGCTCTTGGACAGAATACAAGAGTGGCCTGGCACTCAGCAATCAGGGAACTCACTTGGAAGACTCCAAAAGGATAAAGAACAAAAATAATAAGAATGAATTCCTCTAAAAGATATGCAGGTACAAGATGAGATGCAAAAGAGGAAAGGGAAGCCAAATGGCCAAAGAGCCAACCAAGTAAGTCCTTAATCACTGTTTCAACCTGCCAAAAATGAATAATGGAATTAGTAAGGATATGACCACCAAATATCCATTGACAGGCAAAGAAAGAGAAAGAGAAAGGTGCTAAATGACTGACTTAATAATATCAGTATTTGCTTAACTAAAGTGAAAAGAAAATAGAGATAAAATAAAATCAAAATATATTAATTAACTGGGGAAAACCCCCCAGGGTGGAAAGGGTAGCCGGTATATGTGAAAAGTTGGGAGCTTGAGTTCTTCAGGCTGAAAACTGATCTGTATTGATCCTTGAGGCTGTATTGATTGTTTTGGGAATTGATACAGCTGGCTAATATTGAAATTGAATTGGGTTGAATGAACTTCCCATTATTGAAAATGAAATACAGTTCTTGATGGATCCAGACTGTATTGAAATGAATATGGTTGCCAAGATGGATTGAGTGGAGCTTTGACACTTGACAACTTCTTTTTGGCACTGCCTCTTGAATACACTTGAGAATGAATTGAAAGTATTCCCTTGGAATGAATACTTGGAGTGAGAATAACCAATGACTGCTTGATGGCGTCATTGGTCTTTGACGCTGAAACACTTGCTCTTGAGCCTTGATGATTCCTCTGAATGATTGGGTGCCTTGATGACGTGATGAGATGTTGGAATGTTGAAATGAACATTTGATATTGCCACCATTGAATTGCTGTTGAAAAATGATGCACAATGATATATAACATCATTTATGGCATATTGGTTGATTGGCAAGAAGATTACGTCCAAAGGTCTTGAGATGGAAAGGCAGAGGGAAAAGGATGGATGTAATGGCTTCAGAGCTTGGAATGGTGTTTCTGGGCCTTTTGGGGTTTTTGGCCACTTTTGGGTTCTGAGCCAAAAACTGGTCCAAAGGGCGGGAAAGTGTCTTTTGGACACTTTGCGTCAAAGTGCGCAAAAATGCGCAAAGTGCGCAAAAATGCGCAAAATGCGCAAAAGTGCGCAAATATGCGCAAATGCGCAAAGTGCGCAAAAGTGCGCAAAAAGTGCGCAAATGCGCAAAAGTGCGCAAAATGCGCAAAAATGCGCAAAATGCGCAAAAATGCGCAAATGCGCATTATGAGCCCAAATGGCCAAAAACAGCCATTTGGGCCATTTCCCCTGGTTTTGAGGGAAATGACCAGAAATACCCATTTGGGCATAAATTGCCGCTATGGGTTCTGGATTGAGGTGAAGGGCCATGAAGGCCCCAAAACACAAATGGCCATAAATGGTCCATAAGATAATGACGTGGCCATATTGGCCACTGGTGATGGATATGGCCAATTGGCCATAAAAGGACTGTGGCTTGATATGCCATATGGGGATCCAAGGAAGTGAATTGCCATGGTTGTGACAGTACCCCCCACCTTGAAATGGTGAGCTCCTGAGCACCAATACAAGGTGAAGCCTGTTGAGGCTATTGGAAAGATTTTGAGATAGTGATTCAAGAGGACTGATTAAGATAAAAAATTGAAGACTGATATTAAAAATTGACATTTGACGCGGGACTTGCTTGATCTTCTTTTGACATTGGCTTCATGATTGGAATTGAATTTTAAAATGAATGAAAATTTTTGACGTGATAATTGACGTGATAAAAGAAAATTTAAAATGAAAATAAAATAATAATAAAGAATGAAAATGAAATTAAAAAAAGAAAAGGAAAAAGAAAAGAGAAATGAATTGAATCTTGAGGAGGTTTCAATCTTCATCACGGAGGTTGATAACTGATTTTGAAATTGGCCAAGGACCTGGAAAGATAAATTTGATGCCAGGTGCTCACAAAGTGGCCAAGGTGATGTTTTGACAAGATTGTAGACCCCTCAGGGAAGTGCACACCAGGAGAGGAACTTACTTTTGGTAATTACCACTCCCGCCAGTGCCATAAAAATAAAACAAAACTGTTGAAGGAATGAATTTGAATTTGGAATCTTGGAAATGAATTGAAAAGTGAATGGCCCATTTGTCCCAAGTGAAAATGGCCATAGGATTGGAAATGAAGTTGAAAGCCATGCCAAAGATCTGTGTCCAAAATTGCAAAGTGCTCACAGAGTGGCCAAGGTGATGCTTACAACAAAAACAGAGTAGAATACCCCTAAAGGTGCATACCAGGAGTGGGACTTACTTTTGGTAATTCCTCTCCCCACCAAGCACCATAATGAATCAAGCTTTTGAAGAATTCGGCCCAGGCTTGTCAGGATATAGTGAATGAAAATCTTTGACAAGTTCAGGACAATTCTTGAGGTTTTTGGTTGGTTCCCAAGTGGATCTTTCTGGTCTTGACTGAAACCTTTCCATTCCACCAGATACCATAATTTTCCTCTCTTGAGCTTTGAGTCCAGAATTTGAGAGACTTCCCATTCCTCTTCTTCTTCAATGGTGATTGGAGGAGGAGGCTCTTGATGCCTGTTTGGGATTGTTGACGTCTTGACTGGTTCCAAAAGGGAAATATGGAAAACTGGGTGGATGGATTTCCATTGAGATGGAAGCTTGAGGTGGTAGGCATGAGTGCTGACTTTCTTCAAGATTGGAAAAGGACCCAGCCATCTTTCAGACAGCTTTTTGGTGGGTCTGGTTGATTTGATGTTCTTGGAAGAGAGCCATACCATGTCACCGGGATTGAAAACAGGTGGACTTGCTCTACTTTTATCTGCATACCTCTTAAACCTGTTTATGGCAACTTCAAGTTCTCTCTTGACATCTTGCTGTACTGATTGGATTTTTGTTGATAACTTTCCAGCCGGAGTGTCTTGAGTGATGTGAACTGAGTCAAAATGAGGATCTCTTCCATAAACAGTGAAAAACGGTGATTGTTTTGTTGAAGAGTGGTCAGAGTTATTGTAGGCAAATTCAGCCAGAGGGAGCCAGGTGTTCCAATCATCTTGATGATAACTGACATACATCCGAAGGTACTGTTCTAGTATCTGATTTACCCTCTCTGTCTGTCCATCAGTTTCTGGATGGTAAGCAGTTGACAAGTCTCTTGAAATCTTGAGCTGCTGACAAAGGTTGGTCCAAAAGGAAGAAACAAAAAGTGAACCTCGATCACTAACAATGCTTGAAGGAAGGCCATGCTTTGAGAAAATATTCTTGATGAATAAATGGGCCAAATCTAATGAAGTGATTGAAGCTATTGTTGGAATAAAAACCGCCATTTTTGAGAATCTGTCCACTATGACTAAAATTGAATCAAAGGAATTGGACAGTGGCAGTTGAGTGATGAAATCCATTGAAAGACAAATCCAAGGACCACTTGGAATTGGAAGAGGCTTGAGGAGTCCAAACTTCTTGTGATGAATATTTTTGTTTCTTGAACACTGTTGACAGGATGAGACATAATCCTTGATAAATTGAGTCATTCCGGGCCAGTGGAAATCCCGCTTGACAAGTTTGAGAGTCTTCTCTTGGCCAGGGTGTCCAGCTAGAGGAGAGTCATGCCGCTTTTGAAGTATATTGAGTTGAATTGTGGGGTCATTTGGGACCACCACCCAATCTTTGAAAAGGAGAAGTTTGGAAGAGGAATCAAGAGAATAATCTTGGACAGATTTACCTTTACCCAAATCTTCAAGGACACTTCTATATTGAGAATCTTGCCACACTGCCTTCTGAATTGAATCAATCAAATTTGAAAATGAATCCACCTTGACTGCAAAAAACTTTGAGGCTTGAATTTCATCTTGCTTGATTATCTTCTGATAGTTCATTGGATTCTTGCTGATGAAATCCTCCCCCCTCTCCGGGTAAACGTCGTCCCGACGTGACAAGGCATCTGGAAGGGTGGCCAAGCGGCCAGGGCGGTAAGTGATTGAGAAATGAAATTCAGATAAAAATTCAGCCCAGCGGGCTTGACGGCAAGTGAGAATCTTGGAAGACATGAAATATTGAAGAGATGAATGATCGGTGAGAACTTCAAAAGGGGAAGAAATAGAAAGAAGGAAAGCTCTCCAGCGCTTGAGAGCCCAGACTATGCCAAGGAGTTCCTTGTCATGAATCTCATAATTGAGCTCAGCTGGGAGAAGCTTGCGGCTATCAAATGCAATGGGATGTTTTCCTGAGTCAGAGACCTGACTCAGTACAGCACCCAAGGCATAATCTGATGCATCGGTCTCTACAATGGTGGGTAGAGAAGGGTTGAAATGAGAAAGGATTGGAGCAGTGGTGAATGCCTCTTTGAGTTGATGAAACTGTCTAAGAGCTTCCTCATTGAGGGGAAAACGGGAATCTTTCTTGAGGAAACTTGTGAGTGAACTAATTTTCTTTGAATAATTCTTGATGAAACGGCGGTAAAAATTGGCAAAGCCAAGGAATGATTGAAGAGCCTTGAGGTTTCTTGGAGGTGGCCAATTGAGAATTTGCTGGACTTTTTCTTGGTCCATCTTGAGGCCTTCAGAAGAAACTACATAACCAAGATATTCCACACTAGAAACATGAAATAAGCATTTGGACGCCTTAGCAAAGAGGTTATTGGCTCTGAGTCTGGAAAGAACAGTGGACACATGAGTGACATGTTCTTCCTCAGATTTGGAAAAGACCATAATGTCATCCAAATAAACCACAACATAAACATCAAGAAGATCATAAAAAATATCATTGACAAGATTTTGAAAGGAAGCAGGAGCATTGGTAAGCCCAAATGGCATAACCAAGTACTCATAACTACCATATTTGGTTCTAAAACAAGTCAAATGTTCATCACCTTCCTTGATTCTGAGCAGGTTATATGCACCACGCAAATCAATCTTGGAGAAGATAGAAGAACCATTGAAAACAGTGAGAAGCTGATTCATAGGAGGAACAGGATACTTGTTCTTCCTAGTAACAGCATTGAGCTTGCGGTAATCAACAGACAAACGGAGGCCACCATCTTTCTTTTTGACAAAAAGAACAGGTGCTCCTGTAGAAGAGGAGCTTGGCCGGATGAAACCTTTCTCTACATTCTCTGAAATGTAGGCCCTGAGTGTATCTGACTCTTGGTTTGATAAAGAGTAGATCACCCCAACTGGAGGTAGAGACCCCTCCAGCTCGATATGATGATCACAGGCGCGGTGAGGAGGAAGTTTCTCTGCTTTCACCTTGGAAAATACATCCAAATATTGGTGATAAACAGAAGGAACAACCTTCATCACGGTTTCTATTTCTTCTGGCTCTTCCTCTTCATCCCACAACTCCTCCAGGGAGTCATGATAAGATGAAGGAGGAAGGTCCATATTCCCAAAGAAGAGATGAAGTGAAGATACAGAATTATCTTCTCCAACATCTTGAATCTCTTTGAAGACTTCATCTCTAGATGATAGTAATGACTGATGGGAATTAAGGGAAGGAATATGGACAGAAGACGGAAATGATGGTGTTCTAGAATCACCAACCAGAGCTGCACATGATTTGGCAGAAGAAAAGTCATTACTGAAAGAAATTGAAGGATCATTATAGTCCTTATGATCAGAATTAAAGGTGATCAATCCTTGCCTCCAATCAATAAACGGATTAAAATGATTAAGAAAGTCAAAGCCCAATATGAGGTCTTCTCCCTTGGGAGTATCAATGACTAAAAAGTCCCATTCAAAGCTTGGGAAAGAAGGGAGCTCAACCATATATTTAGTATGGTGAGTCACAAATAAAGAAGGAGACTCAGAGGAGTCAAGAATAATAAGGGGAATCTTCTCCGGGAGTTCTGACATGGTCAAAGAATACTTGTGAACAAACTGCTTTGCAATAAATGAGTTGGTAGCACCAGAATCAATGAGAATACTGTAAAACATATCAGAGAGAGAAGAAAAAACAAAAAATTTAAGAGAATTTTTGACACCAGTATTCAGAATGCACAATTGTGCTCTGGATGGAAAACTGTGAAGACCATTGAACACAACATGATCTTCACTCAGGCTTTTCCCTGGCTGGGAAATTTGCCTGACGGTTGGGTAAGCTTGTTTTGAGGCCTTTTGAAACAGGACTCAAGACTATGCTTCCCACCACAATAGGTACATCGACCCTCCTTGATTCTTCTTTCTTTTTCAGAGTTCATGAGCTTGAAATCTTTATTCAACAAAGACGAATGGGGCTTGTCCCTCTTCTGAAAATTCTTCTTCTTCTTATGACTTGAACTTGAAGAATTTTGAGGATGAGAAGAACTTGACTTTGAGGCTTCTGGCTTCTTCTCTTGATGATGACTCTTTTCATTTTGCCTCTCATGGTACCTGGTATCAAGTTCCAGGGTAACGTCCATTAAGTCTTGAAGAGAGTCAATTCTTGAAGGATGGGAGGCCAATTGATCCAAAATCCTGGATGGCAATCCCTTCCTGAAATGATGGATGAGAGCTCTTTCACCCCAATCCCTGATTCTTGAGACTAAGCTTCTGAAATCAGCAATGTATAAGGATACATGCCCACCTTCTTTCATTCTTAAAGAATCCAACTCAGCTTCTGCTTTTCTGACTTCATTCGGGTCACCAAATAAAGTGAAGAGTTGAGATTCAAATAAACGCCAAGAATTGAGAAGGTAATTTGAATCTTGATTGGTGAGATTGGAAAGATAAGGCTCAATCCATTTTGCAGCCCTGCCAATGAGAAATGAAGTGGCATAAAGGACCTTCTTTCTGTCTTGAGCGAAGTTTGCCGGATCATTGTGAAAAATCAATTGACAAGACTGAATAAAGCTTCTAACTTTGAAGGGCTGAGTCCCATCAAAGCATTCCGGTGCCTTCATAGATGGAGTCTTGAAGGCTGGTGGTCTTGATGCTTCAGAAGATGAAGCTGCTTGAAGATTGGCCATAATCTGAGTCATTTGCTGCATGATGGCCAATAAAGATGGTTCAGACTGATGAGAGACAGGCTGATTAGACTGGGCTAGAGTTGGCCCTCCAGTACCTTGGGATGCCTCCACCGGAGCAGGGACACCTTCAGTACCATCAGACTCTTCCTCTTCCACAGAATTCTCCTCCTCCTCTTCACCATCTTCACCTGGACCTTTGAAAATAGTCCTTGAAGTTCCTGGAAATCCGCCAACTACTCCTGAAAATGAACATGATCTTCTTGGCCCTCTTCCTTCCTTCCTGGATGGTGCTGCTCCTTCCATGCGGGGTCCTCTATCTAATTGGGCCCTCAGTTGAGGAACTGCTGGGGTGCCATCTAGAGGAGCTCTTGGAGTTGGAGTGAGAACAGCTTGAGCTCTGGCCTGAGATCTTGTCTGTCTTGCCGGAGGTGGGTGTTGAACAGGCATGATATCAGGAATAAAATAAATGAATAAGAATCAAAATTTGCTTGAAGTGAAAAGAGTCAACAATCAAATCTTGAGGAAAATCAATGAATCAAAATGAAAATCTTCAGGTACGTCAACAAATCAAAATCAAATGAAGTCTTGAAGTCAAAATCAAATCAATCAAATCAATCAAAATAAAAAACCTTGCAGAATCAATCAATCAAATGAAAATCTTGAAGAAAAATCAATTTATGTCAAAATTCTTGATGTGAAAAATCAGCAAAATCAATGAAATCTTCAGGTCAATCAATTTTCTTGAGGTCAAAATCAAATATGTCAAATCAATCAATCAATCAAAATCAAGTGAATTATTCTTTAAAAATCAAAATTCTTGAAGAAAAAATCAATTATGAATCTTGATGTGAATAACGTGTCTGAATATCTTGATGAAAAATTTGAAAATCAAAGAAAATCAAGATGACGCCTGAATTATGAATGAGAATGAAAATTTGATGATTTGAAAAGATTTTAAAAAAGAATAACAAAAATAAAAAATGGGTCAGCTTTCAATTTTCAAAATGAAGAATGAATGAAAGAAAATTGAGAGGTGACGATGAATCATTAAGTTCATAAGCGTAAAAGAATCATAATTTCGATGAAACGAGTGAATGAAATTATAAAGAAAGAATGAACAGAATGAAAAAGAAGTTATGAGTTAATTAATATAATGTCACAGGGGCTCTTGGACAGAATACAAGAGTGGCCTGGCACTCAGCAATCAGGGAACTCACTTGGAAGACTCCAAAAGGATAAAGAACAAAAATAATAAGAATGAATTCCTCTAAAAGATATGCAGGTACAAGATGAGATGCAAAAGAGGAAAGGGAAGCCAAATGGCCAAAGAGCCAACCAAGTAAGTCCTTAATCACTGTTTCAACCTTCCAAAAATGAATAATGGAATTAGTAAGGATATGACCACCAAATATCCATTGACAGGCGAAGAAAGAGAAAGAGAAAGGTGCTAAATGACTGACTTAATAATATCAGTATTTGCTTAACTAAAGTGAAAAGAAAATAGAGATAAAATAAAATCAAAATATATTAATTAACTGGGGAAAACCCCCCAGGGTGGAAAGGGTAGCCGGTATATGTGAAAAGTTGGGAGCTTGAGTTCTTCAGGCTGAAAACTGATCTGTATTGATCCTTGAGGCTGTATTGATTGTTTTGGGAATTGATACAGCTGGCTAATATTGAAATTGAATTGGGTTGAATGAACTTCCCATTATTGAAAATGAAATACAGTTCTTGATGGATCCAGACTGTATTGAAATGAATATGGTTGCCAAGATGGATTGAGTGGAGCTTTGACACTTGACAACTTCTTTTTGGCACTGCCTCTTGAATACACTTGAGAATGAATTGAAAGTATTCCCTTGGAATGAATACTTGGAGTGAGAATAACCAATGACTGCTTGATGGCGTCATTGGTCTTTGACGCTGAAACACTTGCTCTTGAGCCTTGATGATTCCTCTGGATGATTGGGTGCCTTGATGACGTGATGAGATGTTGGAATGTTGAAATGAACATTTGATATTGCCACCATTGAATTGCTGTTGAAAAATGATGCACAATGATATATAACATCATTTATGGCATATTGGTTGATTGGCAAGAAGATTACGTCCAAAGGTCTTGAGATGGAAAGGCAGAGGGAAAAGTGTGAGCCTGTGAGGTATGTTTAACATACCCATAAGGCCACAAATGATTTTATAAACAATTAAATTTGTCTTAAACAGACTTTTTAGTTGAATTTAAAATAAAAAATAATAAAAAATAAGTATAACTTTTTTTTGGATAAACAAAGTTATAATTATTATGTCATTTTTGGATTCTACACCAAAAATAACCTAGGGTACACCCATAGGGTGTTATACCCAAAAACACTTATTTCTTGTGTTATTAGAAGATTTAAGAATCTCACAGTACTAATGTAACTTTTTTAACATTTTTTTTTAAATTGTTAAATTTAAGCTTAATTAAGCTTAAATTTAAAGTTACATAAGGTTTATGCAACTTTACCAAAATTTTAGTTAAAATTGAGGTGTGGTGTATATTTACTGAATTGGCTAAGGATTTGCCATACAGAATGTAAATCCTGCGTGAGCTCAATTTAAAAGGGTTTAAGGCCATAGTATGGCTTTAAATAAATAAAAGGGCAAAATCCACGCAAAAAGGTGGGACAAAGGAAAAAGACCAAATAGAGCTGGGGTACCCAACTTTTTGGATCTGCAAGGATTCAATTAAGGTTGTCCACCTGTATTGGAGGATTTTCAACCTTATTTAAACTTTAAGATTAGACTTTGATCCAACCTTAAGGTTTAAACTGGTTTTATCCTAAATTGGACAGGAATTTCAAGCTGCCAAGAGGGTAAATCCCAATAAGCAGGCTTGGAATCAAGGTTTTAAGAACTGTCAAAGCTTAATCAAGCTTAAAAAGCTTAAATAAGCTTAAAACTTTAAGGTTTCAATCATCAAAACCTTATCAAAACTTAAGGTTTTGTGTGTATTGCTATTTTACGTGGAAAAATAGTAATAACTTCAAAAATTCATTAAAAATCCAAATCTTAATGGATTTGCTTGAAAATTTCACACAGCTTAGAATTTAATATTATCAATATATAAATTAAATTTTAAGTATCTTTTATTAATAGGTTTCCTGGGTAATTAGCCTGGAAAATTACTTTTTAATTAAGCTTAAAGAAAATTATGATTTCTTTAAAAATTAATTAAAAATTCAGTTTAAGAGATTTCTGCTTGAAACTCTGATTTTATGTTGTTCATGTGATGAACTTTAATATAAATAAACTTATTTTATATTAAAACTTAAAATAATTAAACTAAATGAGGATTAAAGTTACTTGGAGTTAAGAATAACACTGGTAACTTTAAATTGGAAGTAAAAATAAGTTGCCTTAAATTAAGAACTTAATTTTTAAGCATGGTTTTTCAGTTTTGATCTGAGCACGCCCTCTACATCCATTATGAATCATGAGAGCTGCTCTGTAGACATAAAAAGAGTCTTTTCATCACTGTTTTTGTCCAGCATTCATAATCAATCCAATCATATTAGACATTTAAACAGGTAAAGTTTTATTAAATATAAAATCTTATTATTAAAAGTAATTCTTAAGTTATTTTTATTCTTTATTTATTAAATTAAAGAATTGAAGTCATAGAATTCAGATTATTGTTGTAATCATCTATAATAAATTTTATTATATAAAATTATCATCTTAAATATCTTTTAAAATCCACAAATTCCTCTCAAAAACTCTTTAATCATAAATTTTAGTATAAAAAGTTGTTTTATCTTTGATTTTATTGATTTTTGGCGTGTTTTTAACTTATAATCATTATTTAATATAATAACTGTTGTTTTATAACTTGTTGTATTAAATAAATATTATAAGTAAGTTTTCTTTAAAGTTCTATATTTTTTTTATCTATTATTAGTTTTTTTATATAGAATTTTATTCTATAAAGAATTATTTCTGCACAGTGTGTGATTAATTCTTTTTATAAATAATATTTATATTATTTATAAGTGGTTAATATTCTTATTTTCCACGTGTAATTGTCTCATTAAGAGCTTTACACTTCTTATTGTTATAACTGTCAGTGACTATAACAATAATAGAATAATTATAATTTATTATAATTATTATATTTTTTTTTATTATTATATTATTATAATAATAATTAAATTTATTTTTTTTATATAATTATTTTTAATAATTATATTTAAATTTGTGGTTATAATATTTCATTATATTATATTTTTCTACTGAGGACAGTCATAGTACTCTTGATATTGTTACTATTATCAAGAGTTTCATAGACAAACCTTACATTTGGGGGCCTGGCCGTGATTTTAAACCAATTTTTGGGACATAAATCATATTCTAGACCTTATTTTACTGTTTTTTGACGTAAAATTGCCATATTTGTCTTAATATTGGCTTTTTTGGGACTTATCCCTTATAAATAATCTTTATAATATTAATAAAGTTATTTTTTCTTAAGAATATTGTTTGAAACAATATACTATTGAGTGACTTGGAATAAATTTCTTTTGTCTAACTAGTGGCTTTTTCACATCACAGACTTGAAATTTATTCTTTGAGTTATTCTAGTATAAAGTGAATAATAATATAATTTTGATTAATTAACTTGTTAATTGCATAATTATTATTTCTTTAAAGAAAATAATAAATCAAATAAAAAATCTTTAAAAATAAAAATCTTTACTAAAAACATTTTTTCTTTTTATCTTAGACATTTTTCTTTATTTTTGACGTAATTTGCCATAAATTACATAAAAACAACTTTATTCAATAAGTTGAGTTTATAAGTTATTTTTATTATTTGATAAAAATAACTTATATTTTTAAATTTTCTCTAGTGTCTTCCATCAGAGAAAGTTCTTCAGACTCTGAAGCCTCAGAGTCCAGTATTGAAATTCAAACCAGCCCAGCACCAAGGGGTTTAATAACCAAAGAGCCCTTTAAAGGTCCTGCAGGTGAATTCAATCCACTTTTACTCTAATTTTTATTAAAATTGACGTGAAATGACTCCTACTAGAAGTGGAAGCAACTACTCCATCCAATCAAATGGATCTGGACCAGGACATTCCAGCCATAAATCCAAAAGGCAAGAATGTCCTCCCAGAGGAGAGGCACAAATGGAGGATGCCAGAACTTCCACCAGTTCCCAAAGGTTAGCCAGCACCTTTGAACCTCTTATTGAGAGTCCAGAAGCTGACATAACTGCTATTGCTGTTAGACCTGAACCATTTCCAACAGGCAACTGTGGAAATTTATCAATCCCAATGGAAAAACTGGTTCCTGGCGTCAAAACAACAAGAGTGGGAACTCCTTCCAAGTCTTTGGATAGGCACCATGAACTCTTATCTTCAAGTGAAGAAGTTCATGGGGCCAGAAAAGACAGAAGATCTTCTATTGGGTTGGACACCAATGTCTGTCAAAGGACAAGTCCAACAGATAAAAGCTTGGTTGAAAAACCAAAGCATGTTATCAGAAGACCAGAGGAAGAAGTTGGCCCAGGGCAAGGACAACAGCCAAGTGGAAGCTCCTCAAGCATCCACCAGCAAAAATCCGCCTCAACAAGTGCCAAACAAGCCCAAGCAAGCCCCAAAGACCAACCAGAAGGGCAAGCAAAAGGCAAAGGGAAAGGCAAAGCCCAAGTGGAACAAGCCCTACCCTCAGAATTACGGAATTCCAAAGAAGGAAAAGACAGCCATGGACAATGTGTTCAATATGGCAAGAACTTTGATGGAATTCAAAAACAAGGAGGAGGAAAGATTGAACCAATCCTTTCCAAAGAAATAGACCCTGTAAAGCTTGTAACTTACTTTGAATCTTGTAATAAAGAAATTATGGCAAAATTTAAAGCATTTGATCATGTCCAACAAAAGCTGGGCAATGAGATAGTACAAGTTAAAGACCAACAAAAGACCATTATTGGCCTTGAAAATGTTAATAAGGCAAATATTTTGTCTTTGACGCAAATTTGTGAAAGACTTGAGCATAAAGTTACCTTACTCAATCAACCAGATGAGAATTCAATTTCTTTTATAACTGGACAGTTAAGAGAATTGAAAATACAAGTTCAAAACTTGGAAAATTCAACTGGCCACAATGCAGCTCTTTTTCAAGAACAATTGGAAAAAAGTGATAAAGCAAGACTTGAATTGAAAGAAGATATTCAATCAAGTATTAATAATATATCACTAAAAAATGAATTGCCAAGGCAATCCACACCATTTCTTGACAGAAATGATCTTAACTTGAATAATGATTTACATCATACAATTTCAAGTAATGATGTGGAAACTGCTTGCAATTACAAAGACATTCCAAGATTAGAGGAATGGCCAACCTTCAGTGGTGAAGGAGAATATAATCATATGGAATTTATGAAAACAATTGATATGTTCAAAGAAGACTTTAACATACCAGATGAATACATAAGTGCCAGATTACACTCATTATTTACCAAATCAGCTAAGAAATGGTATTATAAAATGAGACAAGACCATGGAAAACATTCCTGGCCTTGGTGGAAAGAACAAGTTATTTCCAAATGGGCAAATGATTCCTGGAGATTTAGAATGGAAAATTCTTTTGAGGAAGCCATTTTTAATATTGAGAGGGACAGGCCCATGACTTGGTTTCTTAAACAGAAGGACAGATTAACTGCCCTTCATCCTGATATGTCTGAACCAATGGTACATAAAAGGATATTACGAAAGTGTGGTGGTGACCTTGAGCATGCTATAAGAAGCAGATGTATTGAGCCTTGCTCTACAGAAGATTATATCAATGCTATGGAGGATATCACTACTAGAACAAAAATTGGAAGAAATTGGTATAAACCCCCAATAGACAACAAGACTAGTGGGAAACCAATTTCAAAACCAAATAAACCACATGACAGACCTCCTTTGAAATGTCATAAATGTGGAAGCACATCTCATTTAGCAAACACTTGTCCAAAAAAGACAAGAGTCAATGAGATAAGTGTAGAAAAAGCGGAAGACACAAAAGAAACTGAGGTAGCTTTACATGAAAGTGATTCTGAACCTTCAGAAGAAGAAGAAACATCAGAAGAACTTAGTATAGAGAATATTAATGTTTCTTTTGAGGTCACTGAGGTACACACTCACTTACCACAGTACAGTGATGAATGTATGGATCTCATACATGTGCAAGATGCCAGAATGCAGAAAACCAAACCTGCCAGAGGTAAAGGTTATACAGCTGGGTCATCTTGTATCACTAATATTGTGATAAATAACACAGAAGCCAAGATACATCTTGACTCAGGTGCTTTTTGCACTTGTGTTGGGAAAGATTATCTTGACAAAATTTATACCAATTGGCAAAACAAGTTGATGCCAATTGAAGGTGTGAAATTCAGCAGTGCTAGCCAGAATATGCATCCTTTGGGTATATTTGAAGCTACAATAATATTTCCTCACCCTGCAGGAAGTATGAGATTGAAAGCTGAATTTGTTGTTATGAATAATTGTACTTCACAACACTTTATACTTGGGAATGATTATCTCAATATCTATGGTATTGATATTAATAATTATAAGGACAGATATTTCACTATAGGGGAAAATAAAAGGCAAAAATTTGCTTTTTCTCCAGAAAGAAAAGAAATTACTGTCATTCAACAAGTAAAAAATGTTAATAAAGAAAAATTTGTGTCAGATCAATTAAGTGAAGCACAAATTAGTCCTGAATTAACACCAGAAATGAAGGAAGAACTTATTGAAATTTTATTTCAATTTCAAAAAGCCTTTGCTTCTGATGATGAACCACTTGGGGCTATAAAAGGCCATGAAGTGGATATCATGCTTAACGTGGAGAGACCTTATCCCCCACTATTAAGAAGACCAGCTTACCCAGCTAAGCCCTAGGGCTAGAGAAGCATTAGAAAGTCATATTCATGAACTAATGAAACTGGGAGTTCTTAGAAAAGTTGGACACAATGAGGAAGTGGAAGTCACAACTCCAGTAATCATTACTTGGCATAATGATAAGTCAAGGATGGTTGGAGATTTTAGGGCATTGAACACCTATACTATTCCAGACAGGTATCCAATCCCTAGAATCCATGAGACTTTGACTCAGTTATCCAAAGAAAAGTTTATTACTTCCATGGATGCTCTTAAAGGCTTCCATCAGAATGTTTTAACACCTCATGCAAGGAAATTATTGAGAATAATAGCTCATTGTGGTATTTATGAATATTTGAGGATGCCTTTTGGTATTAAAAATGCACCCTCTCATTATCAAAGAATGATGAATACCATATTCCCACATGAATTATCAGAGGGATGGTTAATCATTTATATTGATGACATTATCATTTGTTCAGAAACCTGGCAATCACATTTAGAAAGACTTTCATTAGTACTTAAGAAAATTCTACAAGTGAACATGAAAATTTCTCTTAAAAAATGTAATTTTGGGTTTCATGAGTTGAAAGCTCTGGGACATGTAGTATCAGGACTAAGCCTTGGTGTTGACAAAAACAAAGTGGCTGCAGTTTTACTGAAACAAATGCCCCAGAACAAAAAAGAGATGATGTCTTTCTTAGGATTTGCCAGTTATTACAGGCAACACCTTAAAGATTTTGCAATCCATGCCAGATCATTATACAGAATTTGTGATCAACAGACTGTTTTTGAAATGACACAGGAGAGAATTCAAGCATATGATAAAATCAAGTATGCCTTGACCAATGCACCATTACTATTGATGCCAGACTGGAAACTTCCTTTTAAGCTGTATATTGATGCATGTGGTGATGGTTTAGGAGCTGCTCTTCATCAAGTTCAAATTGTCAATGACAAACCTTATGAAGGTCCAGTTTGTTTTATTTCAAGACAAATTAAACCTACTGAGGCAAGATATGGAGCTAGCCAAATGGAGTGCCTTTGCCTTGTTTAGGCTCTGGAAAAACTTCATTATTATCTTGATGGTAGTGTGTTTGAAGTAATTACTGATTGTAATGCAGTAAAATCACTTCTTAACATGAAGACTCCAAACAGACACATGTTAAGATGGCAGATTGCTATACAGGAGTATAGAGGCAATATGACCATAGTACATAAAGCTGGAAATATTCATAAGAATGCTGATGGCTTAAGTAGATGGGCATTACCCAATACACCTGATAATCCTGCCTATGTTCCTACAAGTGCAGAACCTCAAATCCCAATTGAAGGAATTAATATCACAGATGTTGGAACAGAATTCTTTGAAGAGGTTAGAGAAAGCTACAAGCAAGATAAGAATTGTCATATTCTTACTGCTCTACTTGACAAAGATTGTAAAGATGTAGCCTTGGCTAATTCTCTGGATGATATTTGGAAAACATCTTATGATAATGGAAGATTTCGTTTGTTTGATGGTATACTATATCATAGATCTAAACACACATGTGTCATGGTCCTATGTAGTAGAATGTTGATTAACACAATACTACTAGAATGCCATGATAACATTTATTCTGGACATCTGTCTGAAGACAGAACAATGGAAAGAATTAAGACATGTGCCTGGTGGCCATCTTGGAGAAAAGATGTCATTGAGTACTGTCATAGTTGTGATAGATGCCAGAAAGCCAATAAAGCTACTGGTAAAAGGTTTGGTTTAATGATCCATATTCAAGAACCAAGTACCCCGTGGGAAGTGGTTCACATGGATTGGGTAACTGCTTTACCACCTGGAGGTGATAAAAGTTACAATGCATGTCTTGTTATTGTGGACAGATATAGCAAAACACCAATCTTTTTACCATGCCATAAAGATGACACAGCTATGGATACAGCTCTTCTAATTTGGAACAGAGTCATATCCCATACTGGTCTCTTTAAAAATATCATTAGTGATAGAGACCCAAAATTCACATCAGCCTTATGGACTAATCTACATAAGCTTTTGGGTACAAAATTATCATTTTCAACAGCCTACCATCCACAAACAGATGGACTGGCAGAAAGAATGATTCAAACCCTTGAGGACATGATCAGAAGATTTTGTGCTTATGGCCTGGAGTTTAAAGATTCTGATGGCTTTACCCATGATTGGTGTACTCTTATACCAGCATTGGAATTAGCCTACAAGACCTCCATCCATGCTTCAACAGGCAAGACTCCTGCAATGTTGGAAAAAGGATGGAACCCCAAACTTCCAGTTGATACTTTGAAAAAAGATTTGGTTGACATTCATCCAACTGCTTCAAGCTTTAAGCTGCTTCTTGATAAAGTGAGACATCATGCAAATCAAAGCATGAATGATGCCTTTGAATATGCTAAGCAGAAATGGGATAAAAGTCATAAGACACCAGAATTCAAAGTAGGGGACTTAATACTAGTTTCAACCTTGAACTTTAATAATATTAAAGGTCCAAAGAAATTGAAAGATTCCTTTGCAGGACCATTTATTATTAAAGCCCTCCATGGGACAAATGCAGTACAAGTAGAACTGTCAGGAGAGTTAGGAAACAAACACCCAACTTTTCCCGTCAGTCTTGTAAAGCATTACACATCAAGTGATAAGGAATTATTTCCTTTGAGAAATGAAACACCCTTAGAAGTACCCCCACTTGAACCAAGTGAGGAAAAGAAAGTACTGAAAGTCTTAAAAGAAAGAAGACTTAGGGGTAAAAATGAAAGAGAATACTTAGTCAGGTACAGAAATCCACAACATGAAGATGAGTGGGTTGAAGAAAGTAAGATACCTGATTCCCAAAAGTTTCTCAGAAGATTCAGACATGAGAGAAGACCAATTCCTCAATAAAGTTTGAATTGTGTGCTTTACATACTTGAACAGTATAAGTAGAGAGGTTGGACAGTGGATTATACCCCCCCAAATAACTTGGGGGTATACTACAAAGGAAAATTGTGGTACAATTTTTTTTGGTGGTAGGGAATGTGAGCCTGTGAGGTATGTTTAACATACCCATAAGGCCACAAATGATTTTATAAACAATTAAATTTGTCTTAAACAGACTTTTTAGTTGAATTTAAAATAAAAAATAATAAAAAATAAGTATAACTTTTTTTTGGATAAACAAAGTTATAATTATTATGTCATTTTTGGATTCTACACCAAAAATAACCTAGGGTACACCCATAGGGTGTTATACCCAAAAACACTTATTTCTTGTGTTATTAGAAGATTTAAGAATCTCACAGTACTAATGCAACTTTTTTAACATTTTTTTTAAATTGTTAAATTTAAGCTTAATTAAGCTTAAATTTAAAGTTACATAAGGTTTATGCAACTTTACCAAAATTTTAGTTAAAATTGAGGTGTGGTGTATATTTACTGAATTGGCTAAGGATTTGCCATACAGAATGTAAATCCTGCGTGAGCTCAATTTAAAAGGGTTTAAGGCCATAGTATGGCTTTAAATAAATAAAAGGGCAAAATCCACGCAAAAAGGTGGGACAAAGGAAAAAGACCAAATAGAGCTGGGGTACCCAACTTTTTGGATCTGCAAGGATTCAATTAAGGTTGTCCACCTGTATTGGAGGATTTTCAACCTTATTTAAACTTTAAGATTAGACTTTGATCCAACCTTAAGGTTTAAACTGGTTTTATCCTAAATTGGACAGGAATTTCAAGCTGCCAAGAGGGTAAATCCCAATAAGCAGGCTTGGAATCAAGGTTTTAAGAACTGTCAAAGCTTAATCAAGCTTAAAAAGCTTAAATAAGCTTAAAACTTTAAGGTTTCAATCATCAAAACCTTATCAAAACTTAAGGTTTTGTGTGTATTGCTATTTTACGTGGAAAAATAGTAATAACTTCAAAAATTCATTAAAAATCCAAATCTTAATGGATTTGCTTGAAAATTTCACACAGCTTAGAATTTAATATTATCAATATATAAATTAAATTTTAAGTATCTTTTATTAATAGGTTTCCTGGGTAATTAGCCTGGAAAATTACTTTTTAATTAAGCTTAAAGAAAATTATGATTTCTTTAAAAATTAATTAAAAATTCAGTTTAAGAGATTTCTGCTTGAAACTCTGATTTTATGTTGTTCATGTGATGAACTTTAATATAAATAAACTTATTTTATATTAAAACTTAAAATAATTAAACTAAATGAGGATTAAAGTTACTTGGAGTTAAGAATAACACTGGTAACTTTAAATTGGAAGTAAAAATAAGTTGCCTTAAATTAAGAACTTAATTTTTAAGCATGGTTTTTCAGTTTTGATCTGAGCACGCCCTCTACATCCATTATGAATCATGAGAGCTGCTCTGTAGACATAAAAAGAGTCTTTTCATCACTGTTTTTGTCCAGCATTCATAATCAATCCAATCATATTAGACATTTAAACAGGTAAAGTTTTATTAAATATAAAATCTTATTATTAAAAGTAATTCTTAAGTTATTTTTATTCTTTATTTATTAAATTAAAGAATTGAAGTCATAGAATTCAGATTATTGTTGTAATCATCTATAATAAATTTTATTATATAAAATTATCATCTTAAATATCTTTTAAAATCCACAAATTCCTCTCAAAAACTCTTTAATCATAAATTTTAGTATAAAAAGTTGTTTTATCTTTGATTTTATTGATTTTTGGCGTGTTTTTAACTTATAATCATTATTTAATATAATAACTGTTGTTTTATAACTTGTTGTATTAAATAAATATTATAAGTAAGTTTTCTTTAAAGTTCTATATTTTTTTTATCTATTATTAGTTTTTTTATATAGAATTTTATTCTATAAAGAATTATTTCTGCACAGTGTGTGATTAATTCTTTTTATAAATAATATTTATATTATTTATAAGTGGTTAATATTCTTATTTTCCACGTGTAATTGTCTCATTAAGAGCTTTACACTTCTTATTGTTATAACTGTCAGTGACTATAACAATAATAGAATAATTATAATTTATTATAATTATTATATTTTTTATTATTATTATATTATTATAATAATAATTAAATTTATTTTTTTTATATAATTATTTTTAATAATTATATTTAAATTTGTGGTTATAATATTTCATTATATTATATTTTTCTACTGAGGACAGTCATAGTACTCTTGATATTGTTACTATTATCAAGAGTTTCATAGACAAACCTTACAAAAAGGATGGATGTAATGGCTTCAGAGCTTGGAATGGTGTTTCTGGGCCTTTTGGGGTTTTTGGCCACTTTTGGGTTCTGAGCCAAAAACTGGTCCAAAGGGCGGGAAAGTGTCTTTTGGACACTTTGCGTCAAAGTGCGCAAAAATGCGCAAATGCGCATTATGAGCCCAAATGGCCAAAAACAGCCATTTGGGCCATTTCCCCTGGTTTTGAGGGAAATGACCAGAAATACCCATTTGGGCATAAATTGCCGCTATGGGTTCTGGATTGAGGTGAAGGGCCATGAAGGCCCCAAAACACAAAATGCGCAAAAGTGCGCAAATGCGCAAAGTGCGCAAAAATGCGCAAAATGCGCAAAAGTGCGCAAATATGCGCAAATGCGCAAAAAGTGCGCAAATATGCGCAAATGCGCAAAGTGCGCAAAAAGTGCGCAAATGCGCAAAAGTGCGCAAAATGTGCAAAAAGTGCACAAATGCGCAAAAAGTGCGCAAATGCGCAAAAATGCGCAAATGCGCATTATGAGCCCAAATGGCCAAAAACAGCCATTTGGGCCATTTCCCCTGGTTTTGAGGGAAATGACCAGAAATACCCATTTGGGCATAAATTGCCGCTATGGGTTCTGGATTGAGGTGAAGGGCCATGAAGGCCCCAAAACACAAATGGCCATAAATGGTCCATAAGATAATGACGTGGCCATATTGGCCACTGGTGATGGATATGGCCAATTGGCCATAAAAGGACTGTGGCTTGATATGCCATATGGGGATCCAAGGAAGTGAATTGCCATGGTTGTGACATTGAGATAATTTGGCTGGTGAGATTTTCTTTTTTTTCCTTTTTTTCAAGTCATGTGAGGTTATTCAACTAATATAGCTGGTGATGTTTTTCTTGAAGGTGG
This sequence comes from Austropuccinia psidii, assembly GCA_023105745.1. Lineage (NCBI taxonomy): Eukaryota > Fungi > Basidiomycota > Pucciniomycetes > Pucciniales > Sphaerophragmiaceae > Austropuccinia > Austropuccinia psidii. The sequence continues at coordinate 11,360,627 of JALGQZ010000001.1, forward strand.
GGAAAGTATTTTTGTTTCTATTAGTTATGTATGTTCTGAGAGAATTATGCTGGTGGTACTTTTTCTTATTGAAATCATGTGATGTAATTGAGATAATTTGGCTGGTGAGACTTTCCTTTTGTTTTTTTTAAATCATGGGAGGTGATTGAGCTAATATGGCTGGTGATGTTTTCTTGAATGTGGGGAAAGTATTTTTGTTTCTATTAGTTGCATATGTTCTGATAGAATTATGCTGGTGGTACTTTTTCTTATCAAAATCATGTGATGTAATTGAGATAATTTGGCTGGTGGTATTTTCCTTTTCCCAAGAAAGTGGAGAAAATACAGCTCCTGACAATTGAGCTTTCTTCTAGTCATATGATACCTATGAGAAAATTTAGCTGGTGTTTCTGTTTCTTATCAAAATCATGTGATGTCTTTGAGATAAATTAGCTGGTGAGGTTTTTCTTGGAAGTGGGGAAAGTGGAGAAAATAAAGGTTTTCTATTGAGTGCACTGCCATTGTAAGGTGTGGATATGAAACTTTGATTAAAAATCAAGTACTTTTCCTGTCCTCAAAATTTGTATAAGGGAAAAATTCAATTAAAAATAATAAGAAATAATATTTTCAAGAGAAAACACGCCAATTTCATTGTTTATAACTTTATTAGTATAAAACAATAATATTATAAGAATTTATTGTTTTACCAACAATAAAAATTTATCCAAAAAATACTCTACAAGAGATATTTTAAGGCTACAAAAGAAATTTCTTCAAGAGCAATTTCAATTGGAATTAATTGAGCAAAGAACTGCAAGCAATTAATTAAAGAACAAAGTCTTTAAACATGATATTAAAGAGAAAACACACCCAAAGGGACCAGAGTGAATTTGGAAAGAAAGTAACAAAGTTTACAGTGATGAAAGATGCTTTAATTCACTATTGGGGTGGTTCAGGAGTAAAAATGATTATAAGAGTTACAAACAATGGTTATAATGATTTTCTCAAATGGTTAAAAGGTTTAAAATTATTTAAGAAAGGTGGTTGGAATCTTTTATTGATTGGTTTAACAATGTTTAAGCTAATTATAAAAGGAAAAGATTCTAACATGAAGAGAAAAGTGGGGCAAAGAAGGCATTCTTTAATAGCCATCAATTCTCTTACTCCAAAAGTAAAATTTGCTCTTGTCAGTCGTTAAAAACAGTCTGACAACAGAAAAGCCAATTATGGCATCATTGAACCCTGTTTTAGACCAAAAAAGGGCTGGTTTAAGCCATTTTTGGCCATTTTAGCCATTTTAGACCCTTAAATCAGCCATTACTATAGCAATACCTGGCCTAGAGCCTTCAAAGCACGTCAGAATGTGTGTCAGAGGTGTAGAAACCAGTTAAAGCTGGTTTACTATGATTGTTTTATCTTAAGGGTAGTTTTACCCTCTTGCCAACAGCTAAAACTACCCCAGTTGGTATCAAAACCTCATCATCAATTGAGTTCACAGACCCTGTAACTCAATTCCAGGCCAAAAGTGATGAACTTTTGCCTGAATTTTGACATACCACGCCTGTCAGCAAGGATTTTGGGGGTCTAGCTCCCCCTTAGAGCTGGAGTTCCTTTTCCACCCCAAATTTAATATTTCCAATTTGTTTTTCCTTTAATTCCTGATCATGTATTATACTTATAATTTACATATGTAATTCAATTCAATTGTACAGTACAATACAGTAATAATTGACACCTCATATGTAAATCAAAGTTCACTTATGTAATACACGCGCACATTTTGACATTTCAATCGAATTCAATTGAAAATACTTCAATTCCTCATAACTTCTAAACTAAACACAACACCTCAATTTTAACACAAAATTCGATGGTTAACACCCCATGTGGTGTGAATTAAATTAGAGTTTTGAGGATTTTCAACTTTTGTATTGAAAATACTAAAAACTTAATTTAAGCTTATTTAGAGTTGAGTTACAAGAATTTCACTCAGAGGTGACCCCACCTGATTTTTTATGAGGAATCCAATGGTGAAATGGCTTTATATGTTTATTTATTGAATAAAAAGTTATAATAATTTTTATTTAACTTTTTTCCAAATTTATTCATTTTTTCACAATTTTGTTAAAATTTCATTTTTACTTAATTTTTTCAAGTATAAATGTGAGCCTTGAAGTATATTTTACATACCCAAATAGGCCACAATTATCTTAAAAAGAAATTTTGAATTATACATAACTCATAAATCATGCATATAGTCAAAATTCATCATTTTTGATTTCAGAAAAGATGAATAACTTTTTATTGAGTAAGTAAATCCATGGATTTAAGGCCATATTTGGATTCTACACAAAAATTCACCTAGGGTAGCTCCATAGAGTGAATAAGCTCAAATTAACTCTTTGAGGTGGTAAAATGGAAAATACTTCAATACCACATATAAGATTGGTGAAAATTTTTGTTTTTCTTAATTTCACGCCAAAATAATGGGAAAGTGAGAAATCCCATGTTACATATACACTAAGAATAGTGTTATGCATGTTTTGAGCACTTAATATCATGGTATTCTTACATGGACTTTTGGTACACCCATAGTGGATATCTCACTTTAAGCTTAAATTTCTATTTTGACGTAAAAAATAGGCAAGGGGGACAAAAGACATCAAAGAGCGCCAGGGTACCCAACTTCTGAGGCCTCAGAGGCGTGGATAGCTCCAGAGCATGGATCCATGGCTCATCTTGGCCCAATTGGTAAACTAAAGACTCTTTGGGAACTTGGTTACCAAGTTACACCTACTGTAATCATAAGAAAATAGCAAATAACCTGCTATTTTGACGTGCCAAGGAGGTAATGAGCTACTTAGACTCCTGTAACCACGTCAATTCTTGATGACTTTCCATGACTAGACCCTAAAAGAGTAATTAAAACCCTTTTGGGACCCATATTCATTGATTTACCTCATAGCAACCAGCAAAATACTGCTATTTGCAATTCTACGTAGAAATGAGGTAAAACTTCAAAAATTCATTAAAAATACAATTCTGAATTAATCTTTCTGAAACTTTCAGGACTAATAGAGAACTGTATTTTCTATGGTACAACCAAAACGAATTATGGTTTTACTAGTAAAATTAAAAGTTTTACTTACAGTCCATTTTTGACCATTCTACGTGAAACACTGAATCTTCAAAAATTCACAGTAATTACAACCTGTGATGAAATTGGCAATAAAATTGATAACTTTGAGAAATCAATGATTATTTTAAAAGAAAAGAAGATTTACAGATGTTACTCCTTTTGTTCTTAACCATATTGGGGTTGGTAGTCACGTAAAAGCATCAATTAAGTAATTATGATAATCTTATGTGACAACAGATGATGCAATCATTAATCTAAAAAGGTTTATTGTTTTCTCACTCACTGGTTTTTCAGTTTGCTCCATGGCACGCCTCTGTGAGCTGTTGTTGACTTAAAAGAAGCCTCTTCTTGCTGTTTTTTCCGTATCATCATCATCTTATTAATCATTTATATCAGTATTACCAACAAGTTAGTATTAGTTGAAACTTTTCTTAAGTGTTTTATTCTTTCTGAATCAATCAGAAAGATGTGAAATCATAGAAATCAACTATATATTGTTGTAATACATTTATAAATTCATTTTGATCCTCTAAATCCACAATCCTACATCAAATCTCTCTATCTTATCTTTCAATAAGTTCTTTGGAATATTAGTGAGTGATTTATCTTTAATTCTTAAAGTTTTTCTCTAGTAATAGTTTTCTTCAAGGATTAGCTTCATAACTATTCTTGCAAAAGATAATTATATATTAAAATAATTTATTATTTTAATAAAAGAAGTTTTTATTATTAAATTCTTCTTGTAATTGATTCTTCTAGACAATTACTTGCTCACTGTTAAAATCACTAGTAGTGCTTAACACGTGAAAGAAATAATTCTTTCATTATTTAATTGTGGTTATAATAATATTTTAATATTATATTTCATAAGAACAGACATAGTACTGTTGATTAATAGTAATATTATCATCAGTTTCATAGTCACATCTTACATTTGGGGGCCTGGCCGTGTTTTTTGAACCTTGTACCCTTAATTAATATATTTATAAGCTCTAAAATATATGAATTTAATATTTTTTTCTTTCATTTTAAAGTTAAAATAATTCTTCTTTTTGAAATTGTTATGGAAATCTTTTTCATTGAGGAATTTGGTTTAATTTTATACTGTTTTACACGTGGCTTTTTCACATCCAAAAACTTATAAGATTATTCTGTGAGTGACTCTGAATTAATTTTCATTCAAAATCTTAAATTTTAATTTTTTTCTTTAAAAAGAATAATTTTTAATTTTAAAAAATATAAAACTTATAAAAAATCTTTTAAAAATCTTTTAAATAGTATAAAAAATAATTTTTCCTCTTTTATAATTTTTCTAGTGTCTTTAATCAAATACTGTGCAGCTGGCAACAGACTCAGTAAAAGATACATCAATAGTCCTGAATCTTCAGAAGCAGAATCTGAAGAAAGTATTGAGGTGCAAATTGCTAAAAGAGGCACCTTATTTAACTCAGAAAAGGCTAAATTACCACCAAAAGGTGTGTATTTTATCTTGTATTTTCACCTTTTATCTCTAAATTGACGTGAAAATGGTGCATACCAGAAATGGAAGCAACTATTCAGTCCAACCAGATGGATGTGGACAAGGAAGAGGCAAGACCAAATCCAGAAGTGCCAAGTCTTCCACAAGAAAGACACATTTGGAGGATGCCAGAGTTGCCCCCCATTACCCAAGGTCTGTACCAACAGATTTTGACATGAATTCAGAGCCTGAACTGATTTATGGTAATATTTCCAGGGCTGAACCACTTTCAGGTGGCAGCAATAGAAATATATCAATGCCAGTACAAAAACTGGTTCAGAGCAGCCAAGGAAGAGGAGTGGGAAATCTGCCCAAGCCTTTGGCAGGGGGCCATGAACTCCTATTTACACATCAAGAGCTTTCTGGGTCAGGAGAAGACAGTAGAACTCTTAGGAGGATGGAGCCCCCTGTCTTGCAAAGACAAGGTCAAAAAGATAAAGAATTGGTTGAAGAACCAAAGTCTTTTATCCATAGAGCAGAAGAAAGAGTTGGAAATGACTCCAGCTTTGGAGACAGAGGCACCAGTGGCATCTACCAGCTCTAAACCAGCTCCAGACATGTCCAAAGACAAGCCCAAAGGACCTCAGAAGAAGCAGAGAGTTCCCAAGAACCATCAAGGAAAGGGCAAAGGCAAAGCCAATTGGCACAGACCTTACCCACAGGGGTACAGGATCCCCAAATTGGAGCCTTCAGCTGTGGACAGTGTGTTCACTATGACCAGAACTCTGATGGGATTCACAGCCAAAGAGCAGGAAAGGATGAACAGAAACTTTCCACGGAAATAATTGGTGTACAGACTAGTATTAATGTAGAAATTGGTAAACTTGATGGAAAGTTAACTAAAATTACATCAGATATACTTGAATTAAAGAAAAATGACAAGAAAAACCTTGAATTACACCAAGTGACAAATGCCAAACTTGACTCAATTACCAATTCTTGCATAAGAATTGAAAACATGTGCCAAGTTCAGCATGAAGAGATGGAAGATCTTTCCATTTTCAAAATCAATGATCAACTTAAGACTGTGCAAGGCCATGTCTTAAAAATAGTTGAGAATACTAATCAATTTGCCATACACTTAGCAAAAAGTGACAGTGAAAGGCAGAAGTTGAAGAATGAATTAATTTCAAGTGTGGAACAAATTCATAAGAATCATGAACCACATATGCCAAGACATTCTACACCTTTAACTGAAGAGAAACCTTCTGTTAGAGAAAGTCTCACCCCATTCTTACGAGAAAATGCCTACTCTACAAGGGATATTCCCAAAATAGAAGAATGGCCAACATTCTCTGGTGAAGGAGAATACAACCATATTGAATTCATCAGGACTATTGATATGTTGCAAGAAGACTTCAATATACCTGATGAAATCATAGTGGGAAAATTACACTGTTTATTTACCAAGACTGCAAAGAAATGGTATTATAAAATGAGGATTGATCATGGTAAACATGACTGGTCTTGGTGGAAATCTGAAGTGATTACCAAATGGGCCAATAATTCTTGGAGGTTTAAAATGGAAAATGCTTTTGAAAGTGCCATTTTTAACTCAGAAAAAGACAAACCACTTACTTGGTTCTTCAAAAAAAATACAAATTATCTGCTTTACACCCAGATATGTCTGACACTATGATTAATATGAAGATATTGAGAAAGTGTGGAGGAGAACTGGAACATGCTATCAAAAGCAGATGTGTGGAACCTTGTTCAATAGAGGACTACATTAATGCTATGGAAGATATCATTACCAGAACAAGAATTGGTAAGACTTGGATTAAAAACCCAATAGAGTCCAAAATAGTCTCACAGATTGCTAGAGAGGAAAGAAGACCAGAAAGACCTGTCTTGAAGTGTCATAAATGTGGAAGTACTTCACATTTAGCCAACACTTGTCCTAAGAAGACAAAGATCAATGAAATTCAAGTCATTGAAGAAATTCAGTGTACTGAAGAGAAAGAAGAGTCTGATAAAGATTCTGCAGTCTCTGAAGATACACCAGTGGAGGACTATCCCATTGAGAACATTTCAGCTTTCTTTGAGGTCACAGAAGTCCATACCCACTTGCCACAGTACAGTGAGGATTGCTGCAACCTGACCAATATCCAAGATGCCAGAATGTGTAAAACAAAACCTGCTAGAGGAAAGGGTTATACTTCTGGAGCATCCTGTATCACACCAGTTTTGATGAGTGATATTGAAGCCAAAGTAAATTTGGATACAGGGGCATTTTGCATGTGTGTGGGCAAAGATTATCTCCAAATTATACTTCCTGGATGGAAGAACCATCTGTTACCAATAGAAGGTGTACAATTTAGTAGTGCCAGTAACAATATGTACCCCTTGGGTATATTAGACACTAATCTTGTATTCCCACACCCAGCAGGAAGTGTAAGAATGAAAACTGAAATTGTTGTAATGGATAATTGCACATCTCAGCACATCATTCTTGGAAATGATTACTTGAATATCTATGGTATTGACATCAATAACCATAAAGACAGATATTTCACAATTGGGGATAACAAAAGACAAAAATTTGCCTTTTCCGATATGCCAAAACAAATATCTGTGGTATCTTCTATCAAAGATACTTATAAAGATGAATTTGTGTCTAATCAACTTGTTGAAGCACAGATTAATCCATCATTGTCACCAAAGATGAGGAATGAACTCATTAATGTGTTATACACATATAAAAATGCATTTGCCTCTGATAATGAATCATTAGGTGCTATAAGAGGACATGAGGTTGATATTACTCTTAATATTGACAGACCATATCCCCCACTTAGAAGACCAGCTTATCCAGCCAGTCCCAGAGCTAGAGAAGCGTTGGAGAAACATATCCAAGAGTTAATTCAACTTGGTGTACTAAGGAAAGTAGGCCATAATGAGGAGGTTGAGGTGATAACACCTGTTATCATTGCTTGGCATAATGATAAGTAAAGGATGGTTGGAGATTTTAGAGCTTTGAATACCTACACAGTTCCAGATAGGTATCCAATCCCCAGAATCCAAGAAGCCTTGACTCAATTATCCAAAGCCAAGTATATACCATCAATGGATGCATTGAAAGGCTTCCATCAGAATGTTTTGACGCCCAAAGCTAAGAAATTACTTAGAATCATCACTCACTGTGGTATTTTTGAGTATCTTAGAATGCCATTTGGCATTAAAAATGCTCCATCCCATTATCAAAGGATGATGAACACCATCTTTCCTACAGAATTGTCTGAAGGATGGCTTATCATTTATATTGATGATATTATCATATGTTCTGATTCATGGTCTTTGCACCTTGAAAGACTTGCAAGAGTACTTCACAAAGTTGCAGAAGTGAATATGCAAATTTCACTTAAGAAATGCAACTTTGGTTTGAAGAACTTAAAGCATTAGGACATGTTGTTTCTGGTTTAAGCTTGGGTATTGACAAAAATAAAGTGGCAGCAGTACTACTTAAGCCAATACCCCAGAATAAAAAAGAAATGATGTCTTTTCTTGGATTTGCTAGTTACTATAGGCAACATTTAAAAGACTTTGCAATTCTGGCCAAATCACTCTATAGAATCTGTGATCAACAGACTGTATTTGAGATGACAGAAGAAAGAATTAAAGCTTATGAGAAGATAAAGAGAGCACTTACAGAAGCACCTTTACTCCCCATGCCTGACTGGAATATCCCTTTTAAATTGTATATTGATGCATGTGGAGATCGATTAGGGGCAGCCCTACATCAAGTCCAAATTATTGATGACAAGCCTACAAAAGGACCAGTTTGTTATATCTCAAGGCAAATCAAACCAACAGAAGCCAGATATGGTGCAAGCCAAATGGAGTGCTTATGTTTGGTATGGGCACTTGAGAAATTACACTATTACCTTGATGGCAGTGTTTTTGAAGTGATAACTGACTATAATGCAGTGAAATCACTTCTTAACATGAAAACTTCCAACAGACATATGTTGAGATGGCAAATAGCCATTCAAGAATATAGAGGAAACATGACTATAGTTCATAAAGCAGGAAGCATTCACAAGAATGCTGATGGACTTAGGAGATGGGCTTTAGCCAACACTCCTGATAACCCAGCTTATGTACCTTTGGAAGCTGAACCACAGATTCCAATTGAAGGAATTAACATAACTGATATTGGGACTGAATTCTTTGAAGAGGTCAGAGAATCTTATAAACAAGACAAGAATTGCCATATCTTGACTTCTTTATTAGATAAAAACTGCAAAGATACATCTTTAGTTAATGCACTTGATGAAGTTTGGAAAAATTCCTATTTTGAAGGAAGATTTCACTTGTGTGATGGGATTATTTACCATAGAACAAAACATTCTTGTGTGATGACACTGTGTAGTAGATTACTTATCAATACCATTATTCATGAATTTCATGATAGCATCTACTCTGCACACCTGTCAGAAGATAGAACACTTGAAAAAGTGAAGAACTGTGCATGGTGGCCATCGTGGAGAAAAGAAACCATTGAATATTGCCATACCTGTGACAGATGCCAAAAAGCAAACAGGAGTACAGGCAAGAAATTTGGACTTATGATCCATATTCAAGAACCAAAATACCCATGGGAAGTTGTTCACATGGATTGGGTCACAGCACTTCCTCCAAGTGGTGACAAAAGTTATAATGCTTGTTTAGTCATTGTAGACAGATATAGCAAGACTCCCATATTCTTACCATGTCATAAAGATGACACTGCTATGGATACAGCTCTTCTTTTATGGAGTAGAGTTATTTCTCATACAGGGTTATTTAAGAATATCATAAGTGACAGAGATCCCAAGTTCACATCTGAACTTTGGACCAATCTTCATAGATTGTTTGGGACTAAGTTATCATTCTCTACAGCATATCACCCTCAAACAGATGGGCTAGCAGAGAGGATGATTCAAACTTTAGAAGACATGATCAGGAGATTCTGTGCTTATGCATTAGAATTCAAAGACTCAGATGGCTTTACCCATGACTGGTGCACTCTGATACCTGCACTAGAATTGGCATACAAGAAATCAGTCCATTCTTCCACAGGACAAACCCCTGCTATGTTAGAGAAAGGATGTAATCCAAGACTCCCAGCAGACACACTGAGGAAAGACTTGATTGACATTCATCCTACAGCTTCCAGCTTCAAGATAATGCTTGATAAAGTGAAACATCATGCAAAAAAAAATTATGGATGATGCTTTTGATTATGCAAAACAGAAGTGGGACAAGAGTCATAAAGTACCAGAGTTCAAAGTAGGGACTTAGTTTTAGTTTCAACCTTGAATCTTAATAATATCAAAGGCCCAAAGAAACTTAAAGATTCTTATGTAGGACCTTTTGTTATTGTTGCTTTACATGGAACCAATGCAGTTCAAGTGGAATTGAGTGGTGAATTGGAAAATAAACACCCCACCTTTCCAGTCAGCTTGATAAAGCCTTATCAACTGGCTGATAAAGAATTGTTTCCCTTAAGAAACCCAACTCCTTTAACTGGACCACCTGTGGAACAGAATGAAGACAAAAAGATAAAGAAAGTCATTAAAGAAAGGAGGCTTAGGGGTAAAAATCAAAGAGAATATCTTTTCAGATATAGAAATCCAGTACATGAAGATGAATGGATGGCAGAATCAGAAATACCTGACTCAGATAAACTCTTAAGAAGATTTAGACATGAAAGAAGGCCACAAGCCTGAATATGTCTATAAATGTGCTTTAAATTACTTGATCTGAGTGATGTGAACAGGTTGGACAGTGGACATTAACCCCCTTTGGGGCCTTATTCTTTTATCACTAATAAAATTGTAGTACAATTTTATTTTTTGGTGGGAGGGAATCCAAGCCTTGAGGTATATTTGACATACCCAAATAGGCCACAATTATCTTAAAAAGAAATTTTGAATTATACATAACTCATAAATCATGCATATAGTCAAAATTCATCATTTTTGATTTCAGAAAAGATGAATAACTTTTTATTGAGTAAGTAAATCAATGTATTTAAGGCCAGATTTGGATTCTACACAAAAATTCACCTAGGGTAGCTCCATAGAGTGAATAAGCTCAAATTAACTCTTTGAGGTGGTAAAATGGAAAATACTTCAATACCACATCATCAATACCACATAAAAGATTGGTGAAATCTTTTGTTTTTCTTAATTTCACGCCAAAATAATGGGAAAGTGAGAAATCCCATGTTACTTATACACTAATAATAGTGTTATGCATGTTTTGAGCACCTAATGTCATGGTATTCTTACATGGACGTTTGGTACACCCTTAATGGATATCACACTTTAAGCTTAAATTACTATTTTGACGTAAAAAATAGGCAAGGGGGACAAAAGACATCAAAGAGTGCCAGGGTACCCAACTTCTGAGGCCTCAGAGGCGTGGATAGCTCCAGATCATGGATCCATGGCTCATCTTGGCCCAATTGGTAAACTAAAAACTCTTTGGGAACTTGGTTACCAAGTTACACCTACTGTAATCATAAGAAAATAGCAAATAACCTGCTATTTTGATGTGCCAAGGAGGTAATGAGCTACTTAGACTCCTGTAACCACGTCAATTCTTGATGACTTTCCATGAATAGACCCTAAAAGAGTAATTAAAGCCCTTTTGGGACCCATATTCATTGATTTACCTCATAGCAACCAGCAAAATACTGCTATTTGCAATTCTACATAGAAATGAGGTAAAATTTCAAAAATTCATTAACAATACAATTCTTAATGAATCTTGCTGATACTTTCAGGACTAATAGAGAGCTGTATTATCTATGGTACAACCAACAATAATTATGGTTTTACTAGTAAAATTAAACGTTTTTCTTACAGTCCATTTTTGACCATTCTACGTGAAACACTGAATCTTCAAAAATTCACAGTAATTACAACCTGTGATGAAATTGGCAATAAAATTGATAACTTTGAGAATTCAATGATTATTTTAGAAGAAAAGAAGATTTACAGATGTTACTCCTTTTGTTCTTAACCATATTGGGGTTGGTAGTCACGTAAAAGCATCAATTAAGTAATTATGATAATCTTATGTGACAACAGATGATGCAATCATTAATCCAAAAAGGTTTATTGTTTTCTCACTCACTGGTTTTTCAGTTTGCTCCATGGCACGCCTCTGTGAGCTGTTGTTGACTTAAAAGAAGCCTCTTCTTGCTGTTTTTTCCGTATCATCATCATCTTATTAATCATTTATATCAGTATTACCAACAAGTTAGTATTAGTTGAAACTTTTCTTAAGTGTTTTATTCTTTATGAATCAATCAGAAAGACGTGAAATCATAGCAATCAACTATATATTGTTGTAATACATTTATAAATTCATTTTGATCCTCTAAATCCACAATCCTACATCAAATCTCTCTATCTTATCTTTCAATAAGTTCTTTGGAATATTAGTGAGTGATTTATCTTTAATTCTTAAAGTTTTTCTCTAGTAATAGTTTTCTTCAAGGATTAGCTTCATAATTCTTCTTGCAAAAGATAATTATATATTAAAATAATTTATTATTTTAATAAAAGAAGTTTTTATTATTAAATTCTTCTTGTAATTGATTCTTGTAGACAATTACTTTCTCACTGTTAAAATCACTAGTAGTGCTTAACATGTGAAAGAAATAATTCTTTAATTATTTAATTGTGGTTATAATAATATTTTTATATTATATTTCATAAGAACAGACATAGTACTGTTGATTAATAGTAATAGTATCATCAGTTTCATAGTCACATCTTACAATAAATGTAATTTTACACTTACAAAATTTAATGTATTTTTATTTTTATATTGTAATTAATTTTTTTATTTTTAATATAATTTTATATTTATATTTTGATTTTTATTTTAATAATATAAATAAATTTATTTTATTTATATTAATATGTTATTTTTGTATTTGTGGTCTTTTGGGTATATTAAATTACCTCTAAGGCTCACAATCCCTCCCCCTAAAAAAGAATATTACTTTGTAATATTGGTATTTCTAGTGTGTCTGAATCTCCTGAGGAGTTTGGTAGCTTCTGGCATATCTTTTTCTTCTAACCATTCATCTTCACAAGTTGGGTCACCGTACCTAACAAGGTATTCCCTTACTTTCTTGGTTCTTAATTTCCTTTCTTGAAGAACTTTGGTAATTTTCTTAGTACCAGATGTCTCAATAGGAGGTATAACTTGGGGAATATTATTCCTCAAGGCAAATTTCTCAGCATCACTAGATTTATATGGCTTTATCAAGCTCACTGGAAATGTAGGATGCTTATTGCTATGTTTTTCAGATAACTCTACTTCTATAGCATTTTTCCATGGAGGGCCTTAATCACAAAAGGTCCTGCAAAGGAGTCTTTCAGCTTTTTACATCCTTTGATTTTATTGAAGTTAGTGGTGGATACAAGAACTAGGTCCCCCACTTTGAAATCTGGAGTTGCATGTGATTTATCCCATTTGTCTTTAGCATATGAAAAAGAGTCCTCCATGCACCTTACTGCATGCTTTCTAGCTTTGTCTAGCATTCCTTTGAAGCTAGCAGCTGTGGGATGTATTTCAATTAAGTCTTTCCTCAAGGAATCTTGGGGTAACTTGGGGTTCCATCCTTTTTCTAGAATCTCAGGAGTCTGATTGGTACCGGCATGGATTGATGTTTTATATGCTAATTCCAGTGCTGGAAACAGAGTACACAAATCATGGGTAAATCCATCACAATCTTTGAATTCAAGGCCATATGCACAAAATCCTCTCACCATGTCCTTTAAGGTTTGGATCATCCTTTCAGCCAGGCCATCAGTTTGTGGGTGGTAGGCTGTAGAGAAAGAAACTTTAGTGCCAAATAATTGGTGAAGATTTGTCCATAGTGCTGAAGTGAATTTGGGATCCCTATCACTAATGATATTTGTAAATATCCCAGTCCATGACACTACTCTATTCCATGTCAGAAGAGCTGTATACATGGCTGTATCATCTTTGTGACATGGTAAAAAGATTGGAGTTTTACTGAATCTGTCCACAATTACTAGGCAAGCATTATAGCTTCTGTCACCTCCTGGTGGTAGGCCAGTTACCCAATCCATATGGACAGTTTCCCAAGGTCTGTTTGGTTCTTGGATTTTTATCATATTCCCAAGTCTCTTGCCAGTGGATTTATTTGCCTTTTGGCATCTGTCACAGGTTTTGCAATACTCTGCAACATCTTTCTGCCACATTGGCCACCATATGCAGGTCTTTATTTTCTCTCTTGCTCTGTCTTCAGACAGATGTCCTGAAAAGGGACTATCATGGCATTCTTTCAGTACAAGATTGATTAATGACCCGTCTACAACTGTCATGACACATGTGTGCTTGGGTCTGTGGTAAATTATACCATCCAGTAGGTGAAATCTTCCTTCATCATAAGAATTTCTCCATACTTCATCCAAGGAATGTATTAGAGAGTTGTCTTTACAGTCTTTGTTAAGTAATTGGCATAAGATGCTACAATTCTTATCTTGAGTGTAACTACTTCTGACTTCTTCAAAGAAGGTGGTGTTCAAGTCTGTAACACTTATTCCTTCTATTGGAATTTGTGGTGAAGCTTCTTCTGGAACATAAGCAGGATTATCAATATTTTTTGGTAATGGCCATCTGCTTACTCCATCTGCATTCTTATGAATATTCCCATCCTTATGAACAATAGTCATATTGCCTCTATATTCTTGTATGGCTATTTGGCATCTGAGCATATGTCTGTTGGGTGTTTTCATGTTCAAAAGTGATTTGACAGCTGTACAATCTGTTATCACCTCAAAAACACATCCCTCTAAGAAGTAGTGCAATTTCTCCAAGGCTCAGACAAGGCATACACATTCCATCTGACTTGCTCCATATCTGGCTTCAGTTGGTTTGATTTGCCTGGATATGAAACATATGGGTCCTTCTACAGGTTTATCATTTATGATCTGAACTTGGTGAAGTGCAGCACCTATCCCATCCCCTGATGCATCAATATACAGTTTGAAAGGTAATTTAAAGTCTGGCATCAGTAAGAGTGGGGCAGTGGTCAAGGCTTCTCTTAGAGATTCAAAAGCTTTGACTCTGTCAACAGTCATTTCAAATACTGTGTCTTTGTCACACAATTTATAAAGTGGTCTTGCTATGGATGCAAAATCTTTAATGTGTTTCCTGTAATATCCTGCAAAACCTAAGAATGACTGAATTTCCTTCTTATTCTGAGGCATGGGTTTTAGCAATACTGCTGCAACTTTGTTTTTGTCAATTCCAAGGGACAAACCAGATACAACATGTCCTAGTGCTTTAAGTTCTTTAAATCCAAAATGAAATTTTTTCAAGGAGATTTTCATGTTGACTGATTGAATTTTTGTCAAAACTCTGGACAATCTGTACATGTGCTCCTTTCAAGTCTTGGAACAGACAATAATGTCATCAATGTAAATGATTAACCATCGCTCTGAGAGTTCTTCAGGGAAGATTTCATTCATCATTCTTTGGAAGTGTGAAGGTGCATTTTTGATACCAAAGGGCATCCTCAAGTATTCATAAACTCCACAATGAACAATAATCCTCAAGTATTTTCTTGATCTTGGTGTCACCACATTTTGATGGAATCCTTTAACGGCATCCATAGTGGTTATATACACTGCTTGAGATATTTGAGTAAGGGCAATTTGGATTTTTGGTATTGGGTATCTGTCTGGAACAGTGTAAGTGTTCAGAGCTCTAAAGTCCCCAACCATTATGGATTTTCCATTATCCCACGCCACTATGACTGGTGTAGTTATTTCTACCTCTTCATTGTGGCCTACTTTTCTTATTACACCAAGGTCCAGAAGTTCTTTGATATGAATTTCTAGAGCTTCTCTTGATTTTGGACTTGCTGGATAAGCAGGTCTTCTTAAGAGTGGTGGATAGGGTCTCTCAATGTTAAGAATGATGTCAACTTCATCACCAATAATTGCTCCTAGAGGTTCTTTGTCTGTAGCAAATGCTCCTCTGTGGTCATACAAAAGGGAAGAAAGTTCATTTTCTTGTTTATCAGTCAGATGAAGGCTTATTTCAGCCTCATTTAACTGTTCAGACTTGAATTTCTCTAACTCTAAGCTGACTGGTGATACTTTGTTTACTGTAATTTGTCTTTTAAATGGTAAAAAGGCAAATTTTTGGCGCTTATTGTCTCCAATTGTAAAGTATCTGTCTTTGTTATTATGTAAGTCTATCCCATACATGATTAAATAGTCATTTCCCAAAATAAAATGGGTACTAGAGCAATTTTCCATAACAACAAATTCAACCGTGATTTTTAAATTCCCATTTATGTGTGGGAATATGACATTGGTCTCAAAGATTCCTAATGCTTTCATTGGGTTACTTGCACTGTTGAATTGTATACCATCAATTGGTAACAATTGGTATTCAAAATTTGGTACACAAGTGTTAAGAAAAGATTTTCCAACACAAGAGCAGAAGGCTCCTGGGTAAAGTAAAAGCTTGGTGGGCTTGTTGGCAATCACCACTTCTGTTATACAGGAGTTACCAGCTGTATAACCTTTTCCTCTGTTTGTTTTTGTTTTCATAAGTTGTGCATCTTGAACCTTTGATAAATCAAGTTGACCATTGCTCAATTGTGGTAAGTGGGAATAAGATTCCATGATGTCAAAAGTGGGATTGATATTTTCTATATCTTTTGAAGATTCAGAAAATATGGATGATTTATCATCTGAATTTTCTTCAATTATGTCTTCTTTTTCATCATCTGCTTCCTTTTCAATGTCGATTTCATTGATTTCTCCCCTTTTTGGACATTTATTGGCTAAATGGGTGGTGCGTTGGCAAATATGGCACTTTCTGACTGTATCTGCAGATTTATACTTAATATTACTAGAATTTTCTTTGGGGTTTTTGTCCACAGAATCCTTCCAAGGTGTATTAAACCTTGTTTTGAGATTCACCCTACTAGAACCAATTTTGGTTCTGGCGGTTACTTCTTCTAATATATTGATAATATCCTCTGCTGAAGATTGTTCAGTAGTCCTGCTTTTGACAGCATGCTCTAAGTCACCTCCACATTGTCTCAGAATTTTTCTATGGATCATAAATTCTGACATGTCAGGATATAATGCTGTTAATCTGTATTTTTGTTGGCAAAACCATGGTAAAGCTTTGTCTTTATCAGCATTAAATTTGGCAGATTCAAAGGCTGTTTCAACTTTAATCCTCCAAGAATCATTTGCCCATTTTTTGATGATTTGGGTTTTCCACCAAGTCCAACTCTGGTGTCCATGTGCTTGTCTTATTTTTGATGTACCATCTGTGAGCTGATCTGGTAAACAAGCTATTAAACCTGGCTTTTACCAATCTGTCTGGTAATTCAAAATCCTCTTTGATCATGTCAATACCTCTAATGAATTCCATATGGTCATAATCTCCTTCACCACTGAAGTGAGGCCATTCTTTAAGTTTTGGAACTTCTTTCAAGAGTGCTTGGCCCACTGATGGTTCCAAGTTATGAAAAGAAGTGGATAATTCTTTTTTTAATTGTGAATTATCAGGATCCAATACTTGTGGATTTGGAATTCTTGTGCCCTCATTTTGATTTAGAGGTGTAGACATTCTTGGTAAGGTGTTCAGTATTTGTTCAATGTCATTTATTTTACTGTTGCTACACCTTTGGGAATTTCTGTATTCAAGTTGGACGCTTTGTTATAAATTTATCACTTCACTTTTATACATGTCTTCTTTATGTGTCAGTTCTTGCCATAACTCTGTCTGTCTTGTAGTATCAGCAGTTACTTGATTCAATTTCATTGATAATTTTGATACTTCTTCTTGTGAAGCATCAAAACACTTTTTCAAGGCAATGGTATATGTCTTTACTTCAGTAAAAGAATTTGAAATGTCATCAAGCACTTTCTTGTTATCTGTTTTGATAATATTTATGGCTTGTTTAGTTCTTGTTTCAATTATGTCATCAATTTTGAATTTAGAATATTGATCTGTTAATTCTTTAATAATGGCAGATTTCTCATTTATTTTATTGTCAAAAGAATTATCATTATTGGAAATTTTAATTGTTCTTAAACCTTTTTCAAAACACATAAGTGTTTCATTAATTTGGCAAAGACTCAGGTTGTTTGTTTTAATGTTGTTACAAATGGTTTCATTTTTATCAGAAAGATGTTTTTTCACGTCATTTATAGCATCATACAACTCTGGGATGGAATCAAATATATCAGAAATTATTTCTGGAATCTTAATCTGGCTTCCTCCTTCTTCTGTAATTCCATCATGGTTCTGGCCATCTGAAATACATTTTCCATGCCATCCTGCTGAATCTTTGGAATTCTGTATCCTTGGCTGTAAGGTTTTGGGGCTGGTGCCTTCCCTTTGCCCTTGTTTGGAACTTGTGGCTGTTTTTTCATGTTGGAATTTCTGGTGCTGGCCACTGGGGCTGTTTTTGGCACTGGTTTGGGTGGTGGAGGGTTGTTTTTCCTCCATTCTATTGTCAACAGCATCATGTTTTTCTTCTCCATCAATGGATGCCATCCATTGAGCAATTTGCAAGTGTTGGGATGGCCCAGGAATTTTCTCACAGTTAGGTAAGAATTCATGCAATTCTTCCACAGGTCTGCAAGGATCTGGTACTCCTTGAATTAAAGTGCATTGTTGATTGCACTGTGGCTGAGTTTGTATATGTCCACAGAGGCTTGTTGTGGCGGTGTCAGCTCTTTTGAAGGTAAAATGGTATTATCAGCTTCAGAATGACCCATTTTAGTTGTTTGGAAGTCATCAACTGACCCTTTTCCTTCTGTACCTGATTGGCCTCTGTCATAATCACGTCTATTACCTTTCTGGGAGCTTCTTGAGGGGTTATAGCTGGCTCCTGACGTGGTTGAAGGCATAATTATGGTTAAAAAGGCTTAAAATAGTAATTTTACATCAAAAAACTTACTATTGGCCAAATCTTTGGCTTTCTGAAGAGTATTACCTATGTCCAAGTTAATCAATTCAGAAGATATTGGTTCAGGTTGGTTATTATGAGTCACAATAACAGTGCTATTATGGTCTGAATTAATAGTACTGGCAGGAATAATGCTGGTGGCTGTTGAGGCTGTTTCAATTTTTTCTTGTCTTACCACGTTGTCAGACACTAAAATTAATGAAAAAACCAATTATTTAAGTAAAAAAAGGATATTTCAAAAAAGAAATAAAAATATAAGCCTCACTTATAATATGAAAAAATATATTTTTTATGGGTTTTTTTAATTATAAGTATTTTTTATATGTTTTTGAATTTTTCAATATAAGAAAAAAGATTTAAAAAGAGTAAAAAAATATGTCACAGGTAAAATATCACGGCTGCACCCCAAATGTAAGGTGTGGATATGAAACTTTGATTAAAAATCAAGTACTTTTCCTGTCCTCAAAATTTGTATAAGGTAAAAATTCAATTAAAAATAGTAAGAAATATTATTTTGAAGAGAAAACACGCCAATTTTATTGCTTATAGCCTTATTAGTATAAAACAATAATATTATAAAAATTTATTGTTTTACCAAAAATAAAAATTTATCCAAAAAATACTCTACAAGAGATATTTTAAGGCTACAAAAGAAATTTCTTCAAGAGCAATTTCAATTGGAATTAATTGAGCAAAGAACTGCAAGCAATTAATTAAAGAAAAAAGTCTTTAAAAAAAATATTAAAGAGAAAAAACGCCCAAAAGTGACCAGAGTGAATTTGGAAACAAAGTGACAAAGTTTACATTGATGAAAGATGCTTTAATTCACTTTTGGGGTGGTTCAGGGGTAAAAATGATTATAAGAGTTACAAAAAATGATTATAATGCTTTTTTCACGTGGTTAAAAGGTTTAAA
Source organism: Austropuccinia psidii (assembly GCA_023105745.1). Taxonomy (NCBI): domain Eukaryota; kingdom Fungi; phylum Basidiomycota; class Pucciniomycetes; order Pucciniales; family Sphaerophragmiaceae; genus Austropuccinia; species Austropuccinia psidii. The sequence continues at coordinate 11,380,160 of JALGQZ010000001.1, forward strand.
ATTATTCAATAAAGGTGGTTGGAATCTCTTATTGATTGGTTTAACAATGTTTAAACTAATTATAAAAGTAAAAGATTCTAACATGAAGAGAAAAGTGGGGTAAAGAAGACATTCTTTTATAGCCATCAATTCTCTTACTCCAAAAGTAAAATTTACTCTTGTCAGTTGTGAAAAACAGTCTGACAACAGAAAAGCCAATTATGGCATCATTGAACCCTGGTTTAGACCAAAAAAGGGCTGGTTTAAGCAATTTTTAGCCATTTTAGCCATTTTAGACCCTTAAATCAGCCATTACTATAGAAATACCTGGCCTAGAGCCTTCAAAACACGTCAGAATGTGTGTCAGAGGTGTAGAAACCGGTTAAAGCTGTTTTTACTATGATTGTTTTATCTTAAGGGTAGTTTTACCCTCTTGGCAACAGCTAAAACTACCCCAGTTGGTATCAAAACCTCATCATCAATTGAGTCCACAGACCCTGTAGCTCAATTCCAGGCCAAAAGTGATGAACTTTTGCGTGAACTTTGACATCCCACGCCTGTCAGCAAGGATTTTGGGGGTCTAGCTCCCCCTTAGAGCTGGAGTTCCTTTTCCCCCCCAAATTTAATCTTTCCAATTTATTTTTCCTTTAATTCCTCATCATGTATTATACTTATAATTTACATATGTAATTCAATTCAATTGTACAGTACAATACAGTAATAATTGACACCTCATATGTAAATCAAAGTTCACTTATGTAATACATGCGCACATTTTGACATTTCAATCGAATTCAATTGAAAATACTTCAATTCCTCATAACTTCTAAAATAAACACAACACCTCAATTTTAACACAAAATTTGATGGTTAACACCACATGTGATGTGAATTAAATTAAAGTTTTGAGGATTTTCAACTTTTGTATTGAAAATACTATAAACTTAATTTAAGCTTATTTAGAGTTGAGTTACAAGAATTTCACTCAGAGGTGACCCCACCTGATTTTTTATGAGGAATCCAATGGTGAAATAATTTTTATATTTTTATTTATTGGATAAAAAGGTATAATAATTTTATTTAACTTTTTTCCAAATTTATTTATTTTTTCACAATTTTGTTAAAATTTCATTTTTACTTAATTTTTTCAAGTATAAATGTAATTTTACACTTACAAAATTTAATGTATTTTTATTTTTATATTGTAATTAGTTCTTTTATTTTTAATATAATTTTATATTTATATTTTGATTTTTATTTTAATAATATAAATAAATTTCTTTTATTTATATTAATATGTTATTTTTGTATTTGTGGTCTTTTGGGTATATGAAATTACCTCTAACTCTCACAGCCATTATATTTGAAAAAGGTGGGGAAATTGGTATTTTTGATTTTAATTGAATTTCTTCTTGTTGAGACTCTAATCTTCTTGATTATGCCCTAGGACTTCTTTATAGCTTGATTTACCTAGTTGCAGAGTTCTGAAATATGATTTCCGCCTGCAAAGTTATTCCCTAATTCCTATTTCCATTTGTGGAGCCATTCCCTAATTCCTATTTCCATTTGCGGAGCCATTCCCGAATTTTATTTCTATTTGCGGAGCCATTCTCTAATTCCTATTTTCCATTTGCGGAAACATTCCTGCAATTTTATTTTCATTTGAAGAGCCATTCTCTAATTCCTATTTTCCATTTGCAGAGCCATTCCTGCAATTTTATTTTCATTTATGGAGCCATTCCCACAATTTTATTTTCATTTGCAGAGCCATTCCTGCAGTTTTATTTCTATTTGCCAAGCTATTCCCGCAATTTTATTTCTATTTGCGGAGCTATTATCTAATTCCTATTTTCCATTTGCGGAACCATTCCCACAGTTTTATTTTCATTTGCGGAGCCATTCCTGAAATTTTATTTCTATTTGCGGAGCCATTCCTGCAATTTTAATTTTCATTTGCCAAGCTATTCTGGAATTTCTATTTTTTTAATTATTTGGTAAGCTTGAGACTGGTATAATTGGTATGGAATACCACATTGGGAGTTTGGATTGTTGATGTTCATGCAGAATTTCCATAATTCCAGCCCACTGGAGAAATCTGGCCAGCCGATTTTTGAATGGTTGATAAATGAAATGTTTTGTTGGTATAAATTTTTTCTTCATGTTGGTTGTGATTTGGGTGCGGGGTTCAAATGAATAGATGAATTTGCCTAATGATTGTGTGCAAGGGGGGATCATGATCATTTGGCCCATTATGGCGTTGACAGGGGGGTTGGTCAGTTGTGACTGATTCAGTAAGGCCATTAAGAAAGAAACATTGAGGACAACATATATAGTCTTGAATCACTGGCTCCAATTGGAGATGTTCAAATATGGTACTGAGATCTTGAGGTATATGGAATGCAGGAGTGGGGGGACCACCTGAGCTTGAGATACTGGACTTGATCAGCAGAATCAGGGCGGGGTTGAGAATGCATGAAGCCCTGCGTGGTATATTATACCTTAATGATAGAATGGCAGATGTTATCATTCCAAGGTCTTGTGGGGGAAGGTTTTGACTTCCACTGTATGGTTTCTGTGCAGTTGGTTTGTGTCAGCCTGTGACTCAAAACCAGAGCACAAGCATGACAGCCAAAATACCATAAACCAATGGTATAGCCAAAATACCACCAAAACATGGAGCTGAGCCAAATTAGCTCAAAAGGTATCAAAAGAAAGAGGAAACTCACCTCTTCCTGAAAATATAAGTCCCATAACCATAGGACAAGAAATAACAAAGTTATTCCTGCTCAAAGTTATTGCTGAGCATAAACCTTAATTTTCACCTCTCATCTAAAATCTAGAAGGAGAGGCTTAACCCCATCAAATGGGTACTCAAAATGAATCTCTAAGCCAGGGATATCCAATGGTACCAGCCAAACTGAGCTAGCACCAGTATTACTTGAGTTATGGTCAAATTCAGACCAAATAAGGGTGAACAAAACATTCACCTCTCATCTAACTTTTACATTTTTAGTTCGAGATACCTGAAGTGGGGTCTTTTTGGAAAGAGCACCATCAGGGCTATCTGATGGTGCCATCCATTTCCTCATAACTCAACTACAACAGAAGTTATTGGCCAAACAAGCTTAATACAGCTTTTGACCAGACCACACCAATGTACAAAATACTTGTACATGGGATAACTTTGTCATATTTAATGATAACCATGTCAAGTTGGGTACCATTGTGTAGAGCTCATACAGAGCTATTCAATGAACCAACTTTGAGCTTGATATCTCAAAAACTGACAGAGGTATGACCATTTTAAGGTCAAAATCCCACCTGCTGTCAGATACAGCCTTACCATGGGATAATATCCCATAACCATGAATATGAGGTGTCAAATAGACGAAGAAGCATGTTTTTACTTCAATACCTCATATGTCAGTCAATACTGGAGTCCCATACAGTTTCTGTACAGCATTCTACGCGTCATACACGTCAGAATCAGGCTGTGAGGTCCCCAGATGAAAATTTTCACCCTGTATTGGTGAAAACTGCCCAGATGTGGTTTCAAAACCACATCTGAGCCCAATACAGGGTATACAGGCTGTTTGCAAACCACAAGCCTGTCATAGAGAGTGAAAAATCTTCACTTCCTCTACATGGAAAGGTCTAGCAGCCTTTCCACCTCAATTTTAGGATAAAAGGAGGGCTTTTCACAGCCAAAAACCTTTCCTCATCCTGCTCTTGAATACCCTACGTAGTAAACTGTCAAAAACAGTTTTACTCTTGGGTAATAAACAGGTATACTCTTAATTTAAAGTATTGTAGTCTTTATTATTGTAACCCAACAGGTAAAGCTGCGTCAGGGCTTTCAACAGCGCTCACCACCACTATATTTCTTATTATAAAGCCCCTTTTATTATTAAATTAATCCATCTTTAACCCTTATAAAACTATTTTAAACTATTTTCCACGTGTCACAGTCATAGTTTTAGTTGTAAATAGCTTTATTTCCACTTCAACATAGACTCATCCTGACAGTTTGAGACCTCCTGGAGTGGAGAAAGTGATTTGGGTCAATTGTGAATAATCAGCTGGGAAGATTTGATCCAATAGAATTTGCGGGCACTCAGATCCTGATGCAGAAGTAGGGATGTTTGGAAGAGATCTGGGTGCAATGGTTGATTTGAGCTTTTTCATGTGCTGTTTATATTGGAAAGGTGTGAAGGCAACTCCCTGCATATAACCCTCAGCGGAAGAGTGTGTTTGGGCTGAGCAGTGTTGAAACATGCATATACGCATTGAGGAATAGGGGTGGGTTGTCATTGTTGTGGGAATCGTGAGTAAGGTTGGTTTGTTTATAAATATCTATGGTTGATGTGAGAGTGTTTGGGAGTGTTATTAATTTAAAAAAAAATTGAGTGATTATATATGAAGGGGGAGATGATTTGAGCCAGCTGAGGATTTTATCCCATTTGTAATGGGGGCTGAGCTGCAGGTGATAAAGTGTAACATGTCTCATCTGGATGGCGGAATTGATTAGGGGTTTAATTGGGTAAAATGCCATGCTGCTCAATGCTCATACATATTCTCTTTTATTTACACATGGTGATACTGCGGTTTTGACCCTTGATGGGCGTTCCATTAGGGATGTGTCAACATTAAATTGAGGGGATTAACATTCAAACCATGTATGCTGGCACACCATTGTACATGGCTTAAACCTTATTACAGACATAACAATATAACATTATTACATAAGTGTTTGGAGTGGAGCTAAAGTCTTGTTATTTGGTTTGAGTGCTGTGGGCTTTTAATCAGTTGGAATGTGATTTGGATTTTCTTGCCTTTCTTGAAAAGGTGACATCTCTTTTGTGGGTAAATCTGTAACAACCACTCACCAGGGGTAAGGGTATTCATTAATACACCCAATCAAACACCTCAAATCAGCAGATCCACTATCTGCATCAGCATTCAGTTTCATCAATCTTCCTTGCTGAAACATGCATACAGCTTGGTACTTCAATACAGCCTGTCAACATCTGTGCAGGTTGGATTCACACAATACAGTTTCAATACACCAGCATTAAACTGTATGATCACTCAAATACACCACACCTCTTGTACAGGACCTGTATTGGCCAGACTCAATTAATCATTCAATCCTCTCATGAAAATTCTTCCTCTGGATCAGGGCTGGTGATTCTCACATATACCAGCCCCTCTTTCTCCCCCTGGGGACTTTTACCCAGTTAATTAATTTAGTTTATTTATTATTTTATGAATATCATTATCCTTATTTTGGGTATTATATCTATTTAATATTAAGTTAGTCTTTGCATCTCTCTCTTTGCCTGTACAGTATGAGTTGGGTGGCCATATCCTTATTAACCCTTCTCTTTTCATTCTGACAGGTTGAAACAGTGTACTTGGACTTGTTTGTGGTTGGCTCTTCTATTCTTTACTTTTTTTCGTTGATGCTTTCTTATATTCTTTATTTTAGAAATTCATCTCTTGCACTCTTAAGTGAATTCCTTCTTACCATATCTTTGAGCCCTCCATAAGTGAGTCCCAGTTTACTGAGTGCCAGGCCCTCTTACCTTCAAAGAGCCCCTGTGACAAAATCCTTCATTAATATACCCTTATACAGATATAGAATGCTATGTAATTTTGATGCATATATTGGTAGTTTGGATAATTCACAAAATGTGACAATGGGGAGGGGGAAATGTTTATTGCATTGGATGACTTATGGATGATGATTCCCCTTTGAGATAAAGGAAATATCACATCATATGCTGGTAGGCGGGGCAGGGTGGTTTCCAACAAAAGTGGAGGAGCTCAAGAGGAGGCAGGGAGAATTCTCCTAAGAAGTGTCTTATTAGACTTCCACAAGACACTTGGTTCCAACTATTAATAAAATTTCTCTATTATAAAGTTGAAAAAATTTCATCTCATATCACTCTATTTTATCATAATACTGAGCTGTTTCATCAAGTTAAAAAAGTTACTGTACTTTTTTAGCCCTTATGTCATCTTCCAAGCCACGTAAATCCCGTTCAGGTTCTGTTCATGACTCAGATAGTGAATCTAGCATAGAATATGTTCAAACAAAGTCACCATTGAGTCCCAACATTCCTTTCACAACCCCTATTGCATCCTCAATGAATTTATCAGGTCTTAACATTGATGTGAGAAATGTGATGGCTCAAACTTCAAGCACTTGGTCAATCCCAAATATTTCCGTCACTCCAATCCCCCCAAATCCCACTAATACACAAACGCATGTGTGTGAGGGGCCAAGAAGCACACCTCAAATCTCATGAAAGGCTAATCCCCAATAGAAATTTCCACGTGACTTCCTCCTTAATCCTGGTTGGAATCCAGTCGCATCCCAGGATCCCTTTGGACAAAATAAACAGCCAACCCTCAATATTTTATCAGGATCTCAGGTTAATGTGGGAAAGAAAAGCAGGTTGATGGCGGGCAACAAAAAAGACCATTGGAAAATGTTACTCATTGTGGTCTGTCAGAGGGAAATCCAGGATTGACGCTTCATCAAAGTAAGTCATTTTGATTTTGGATTATAAACTTTTTCACAATTTGATATTTTTGTTTCATGGGTTAGATATGGCACCTAAGGCAAGTCAGTCTTAGCTCAGGAGCCCATTGAAGATCATGAGTATGACCAGTCTTTATTAATTATTTGATGTGTTAACTGATTATTTGCATGGCAGGTGATGAGCTTTATGAATCTTCACCTCTGGTCCATAAATAGAAAGTCACTGGACGTCATCATCCATATGTCTCCAAACCAAGAATGGGTCAGGCCAGTTCATCAAGAGAAAAAATTGTGGATGATGAGGATGATAACATGTCTCTGACTCAAAGTGAAAGAAATGATGAACCAAGGAGGGACAATTTCATGGCGGATGAGCAAGCCACTCAGTCAAATAGTCAGTTCACCCATCCTCAAATGCCCCTTTCCTGGAGTATGCTCAATCAATCCGAGATTAGACAGCAAAGGAACAAGGCTCGCAAAGCTCACAATGTGGCAAAACATGCAAGCCAGAAGGAGCAACAAAAATGGCTGAAAGCAGAACTTCCAGAAAATGTCCATGCAATGAGATCAGCTGTACATGCCCATTGTCTGTTCCTACTGAAAGTAAGGGATAAGGATTTTTCCTCACTACCAGCACCACCCAGCACAGAAGAGCATGAAATTGCAATTCAAGTGGCTGGTAATCTCGGATATGTCCCCAAGAATGTTTTCAATGAGCCATCAACACAGGTTAAGTCTCAGGGTTTCCAAAGCTACTGTGAAAATGAGCTCCACAAGTTGGGACTAAAGCAATTCAATTGGGACTGGGAGAGCTCATGGCAACATCCGTTCAATGAGTTTATGTCTATGGTATTTTACCGTACATTCCGTCTTGCACTTGTCAGCACCAAGTATCATCACTACTATTGGAACAAGGATCATACTAACTACGGGGTTGTGGCGGCTTTAATGGAGCAATATTTCACTTATTTGAAAAGAGAATGCAACTCTATTCAAAAGGATGCAGAGTATTTGGTAAAAAAGAAGGAGAATAAAAAGCTTGCATAGATTCGTCAAAGGGTTAGTTACTGTATCTCTTCTTCATTGTGAAGTAAATCTGATGATGTGCAGACCTGTGAGAGCCGTCGTGAATGGTGTGATACAAATTGGGCTTACGCTGGCGCTCAGGCCTATTTAATGAGTTGGTATTAAAAATTGATCAAGACATAGAGTTTTGTAATTGGGTTAAAAAAGGGTAAAAAAACTATTAATATACTGCCAGAAATGTTATCAACAGATGATGGTGATATTCCTGAAGGGCTATCTTTTCAAGTATTTGATCAAGATTGGCTCAAAGGTTGTAGTAAGATGCAGAATACTGCCCTCAAAATACTTGAAATTCCAGTGATTAGAGCAAATGGCAATGCTCTGCAATAAGTTAGGAAAATAAATGTATAGCACAGTTACAAATTAACATTTTGTGAATTATTTGTGCAGGGGTAATACAATCTGATTATTATTTCTTAAAGATGCAACAACTTTCTAAATATGTTAGAATATAAACCATATTAATTGGAATGTATCACCATCTCCCTTAGAAATAATATTCTGTTGCTCATTTTCATTGAGGAAATATTGAAGAAGTTCAATCCAGCTCATGGTGTTCATTATTGTGGACCTGTGACGGGGTGAAAAGGAATTATCAACTTCGTCAAACACAAATTAGATAATATCAGGAAGGCTCACGCATTTAATGAGTTTTTCTTTTCTTGGACCTATTGGTGATTTGAATATGGGATTCCCATAAAGAAATATTTCAGAATAGTAATACAATCAGGGAAAAAGAGGAGCTTGAAAGGTACTCTCCGCATGTTGACCTCAACTGAATGAGGAGTAATATAGTGAATGACCTTCACAGGTTGTTTTTGGAAAATACGATGGAGTCAATCAATAGCCTGAGCCTCAATGGCTGGGTTCCAATTGGGCTCCTGGAAATGTGGATGTAAGTGTCCAAAAATTACAGTAGAACCTTGAGGGTACTCTCACCATTAAATAGACCATATTAGTGCAAGTAATATTGAGGCCAGTGCCAGCTGTGGCAATGGATGCAATCAGTACTTCACATTCAGGATTATTGAAGAAATTTTCCAGGGCCTTCTGCTGCGCTTGTGCTGTAATTGTTCCATCAATTCTGTCAGAAAAGATAGAGTGATGGGCAAGTGCAATACCAATTCTACAATATTAAAAAGTCAGATGGATTCAATTGGTAATGGATGCATATTAGAATTAACGCACAAATCAAGAAATTGGGTCCATTGGGTATAAACCACCGATTTGGTTGGACCACACCTTGTTTGTTTGTTCTTCATTAAGCTTTGTAGGAGGTGTGCAATTTTACTACTCATCATGCATGTTTCCACATCCACAATAGTTTGTGTGATTGTTGAGGAGTTATCCTGAGTGCTCCTGCCCTCATGGTCTTCCAAATCCGCATCCTTAATTGTGTTAAGCATGATGTGACGGTTACAATCTATTCGCAGCTTATTAATATTTCTGAAAAACTCTCCTGGTCCTTTGCTTTTGGATGATAGGAATTCTTTGTATAATGTGGAATATTCTTTCTGCATTGTTGGGTTGAGTGGGAGCAGTTCATAATGATGGCTAAGAGTGGGAAGGGATTTGAGATGTGTGGTTTTGGTGTGGGGCAAACTTAAATTCTGCAATGCAAAATGCAAAATATCATTGCTACCTTTGGAAAGACTACTCAGGATGAATGGTGACCAGTTATCTTGATCTGTGCTCTGGGGTTTGGTGATGAATGATATTATGCCCAAAAGGTCATAAATAGTGTTGTGAATAGGTGTGCCCGTTAAACATATTCGACGGGATGATAGGAGGCTATTAATGGCACGGTGAGTGGCAGTGTATTGAGAGCGAATATAGCTATAAAATGGGGGAAGGGTTATTGGATATAAAATGTAATTTGAAGCATTTAAAGATCAGACACTTACTGTGCTTCATCCAGAATTATACAATGCCAATTGATTATAAAAATGAATGATGTAGAGGTATTGGTTTGCTTAAATTCTTGGGTGATAGTATTGTAAGAAGTGATGATGATATCACATTTTAAGATGTTGGTCTTGCATAATGAGTGATTAGTGGGACTATGGTAGATTTTGGCTTGCAGTGCGCCAGCCTGAGCATGCTTGGATATTTCAGATTGCCAGTTGGTAATTAAGCGAGGTTGGAAGATGATAATGGTGGGCATGGAGCATTGGGGATTTGTAATTAGCCGCTCCTTGGAGGTACCAATTAGAGCAATGGCCTGAATGGTTTTACCTAATCCCATATCATCCCCAAGCAGTCCTCCAAGAGGGGTATTGGTCAAAAGGGATTCAAATGAGCTTACGACCTTGTTAGTAATTATGTGCCTGGAATTAAAAGTGTATCCAGGGGGTGAGGTGTCTCAGAGGTTATGGGCTGATCGTCAATTGGGGATTTCTCGATCCCAAAGAAAAGCTAGTCCGGTCTTCTGATGAGGGAGGAGGGGGGTTTGAATAATGGAATTGGGTGGGGTCATCGTGGGGAGGTCTGATCCACTGGGTAATTGTATCAGTTTTTGCTTGGAATTCAATGAAAAGAGAGCAGGATATGAGGGGGCATGAAGTTTGAAGCGAGAAATGTGGGAGTAAAAAGTTGGCATTGACTGTGAGTATTAAAATCATATTCCTTAGGCATTTCAAGCTTAAAGTCTTGTTTTCAAAAACTTTCAATTATGAATAGAATGTTTGGATACCATGTGAAGAACATCAATGCTAGATTGGGTTTCTGAGATGAGCAACAATCTTCTGGATCAGTCATAAAAACTTCCTCAAAAAATAATGTTTTAGTAGGATTGGATTGGCAATTTTCAATCCATGCCCCACCAGGACCACAGTGCATGAAAGTTTGTGGTGCCCCAAGGAATGGTATCAACGTCTTGGAAAGGGTGCCAGGGAGAAAGCCAATAATATTCTGGTGATTGGGGAGATATAAAGATATGTTGTGTTGATTGTGCCATAGGATAATCAAAGAAGCTAAGTGGGAATTATCAGGATTTAAGGTTATATCACGATTTATTTCAATACAAATATTAATCATCCCAATACAAAGTGGTTGTGAAGGGGATGACATGATGGCTATTATGGATTATTTGGGGACAGCTGGAAATTATATAATCAGGAAGGGGTAGCTAAAGGGAATGAAGACCAATAAGGGCAGGTGGGGAACTTATATGACAGGAAGAAATGGGCTCAAAGGGGGATGGCCTGTTGTTACGTGCATGGTTGTTAAGAAGATGGGCCTCTTGGCCTCATAATTTTCATATGCAATCTGGGGCATATATCAAGGAAAGGTGGCAAGAATGTGGGTGCACCAATATGACTGCTAGATCGGCCGCATATTACGAAAGGATAGGTAGACCAAGGTTCATATAAACATATCCAAAATTGGGTGCGTTGTAGAAGCTTATTGTGCAGTGGCATGCAGCCATGTTTGCTGTTGTGACAGCAAACAATAAGTATATCTTCCCCAGGTTAATTGTTGTACAGTGACATACTGGGCAATGGTGGGAGTGGATAGGAAAGTTTCACTTTGGGGATCTTTTGGTGAGGGCAGGTGAGGTATGTTTGGTGGCATGCCACCAAACATCAGTTTGGTTTTGCCTGAAAATTCTTGTGGACTGACGCCTACTGGAATTCCAGCAGCAAATGTGTGGCTTGATCAAAGGGGGCACTGGCGGTGATCCGTGATTCACTTACACATTCACCCCTATTGCGTTTGTGGCTGTTACTCATCCACCCAGATTGTCATCAGGGTATTTCCCTCACGCGTGTGAGAAACCCCAGAGGAATAGGCCACCCTCCCAAGGTATTTTTTGGCTGCAAACCAGGTGCCAAAATGTCTGGGGGGCATATGACCCGCATTGGCGGATCCCCATGCATGAATAACCAGCCTCAGGGATCATAGGTGGGGGTTATGCTAATGCATATGAGGCTTAATCAAATCCACACCGATTGGCCTCAGGTTTAGCTGCACAAGCAAATAGCTGATTGGAAGACAGGCATGTAAACGGTCCTCCAGGTGTGTGAAAGCTCCCTGCATATGAAAGTGTGTGGGGGCCCAATGAGAGGGCACAATAAACATGCAGGGCCAGTCATTGTTTTCCCCAACCTTGGCACCGGAGTGAATCCACTGTTTGTGTGCGACCCAAATCATTATTCATCCAATTATGCACCCCTTACATTAACTTGAATTACCCCAGCATCGGTGCAGTAGTTAGGCAGATGTCTCCAAAAATGTGCATCGAAGGGATGCATTTGAGAAATTTGACTCAATGGCCTGGCGTGATTGCATGTTACATTCTTGTACAACTTTTGCTCTGCCCCAACATTGTAGTACGTACAAAGGTGTATGTAATACTACGTATTACAGTGTCGGCTGTACAGATTAGGATGGTGTAATATGACTGCAGCCTGCATGCATATAGCCAATGGGTATCCACCTTCCAATCGTTTGCATATACATAGCTCATGTGCCCAAGGCTCAGCATTGTGAATCACCTCATTTGCACACGCAAGCTGAGCATGTCACTGTCAAAAGCTCAGTGTGGAATTTTTTGGTAGAGCCATGGTCGGAACCATTTTTGCAATAGTTCATTGGAAGGCTCAGTTTGGAGCACTTCACCAAAGCGTGTGATATGCTGAGCCTGGCTGAAATGTCATCCAATGCTGTGACAAATGCTCACATTCTGTGCTTACAAAAATGACCTAGCAATTTCTCAGCATGGTGCATTTGATATTGTTATATCAATAGCTCAATAACTGTGCAATTCAAATGTTCAGCCACTGAGAATTTGGATTATGACCCCAAAGCAGACCTGCGCAATGGGTTGACCCAAGCTCACGCTGTATTCACTTGTCATAAAGAAGCCCAACCCTTTGTTTAAACTCCATCACCTGGCCGTAATGCTGGTATGCTTGCCGTGGTCACCTGTGACCAAATGCACCATGTGCTTTTCTGCATGAAGCATTTGGGGATTGCACCCACCATGCACATTCAACGAGGCCCTCACGAAAGCCCTCCTGGGTGATTGGGTGGCTATTTGAGGAAACAAAGGGGATTCTACTGAGTCTGACAATTCAATCAATTTCAATACTCAGCCAGAGCCCCTTTGTTCCTCTGCCTCACATGGGCATTTCCCTTCTCAGTCACAGCATTGGCTGCGACTGAGCTTCAATTTTGCCAACACTCTTTGAAGCTGAGCCTTTGTTGGGTGCTGCAACTGCTGCGATTGGCTCAGCTTCACCATGGTATAAAAGACCATCTTTGCCCAACAAGCCCTCCACTTTCTTCCAGATCACCCACTCTTCTCATTTTTGTGCGTATTCCCCCTCATTTTCCTTCCTTTCCACTCTTTTCTATTGCACTCCACTAACCCCACTCCCCTTCCTTCACGCTTTTTGTTTTTCCTGCTTATACATCCAGAACTCCCCTTCTATCCACCTCGTGCGTCCCCTTCATTTAAAACTTTCTTTGATATTATGTTCCGATATTAATCCTAATTCTTTGTCATGACTTTCCTTTAGAGTTTTCCAAACTTCCGACTAGAGCGTCTTTTTTTTTACGTTTTAAATTTATAATTCATCATATTTCATCATTTTTTTTCTTGATTGTTCACTTTCTATTCAGTTACTAACCTGAATTCTCTTGTTTTTAGATGTCGTGCACTTTATGCACCAAGCAGGGTATCCCCTGCATTCGCTCCTTGACAACAACTGACGCTTGTGATGCTTGCGGACAAGCACACAAGGAATTCTCATTTGCTATCCGACCCTTCCGACCACAGGGCCAGAGGAGTTCCCGCCCAAGACACCCTTGCGAGGACTCCTTTGTGGTCAATGATGATGAAATTATTCCCGAGCAGGAATGGACACCGGGACCCCAAACAGGGCAACGGGAACGATTCCAGACAATTTGCCCTGTCCCTTCCAGTATTGATTTGTCCACCCCCCTCCTAGGCCACCATCCAATGGTCACTTCACTCCTTGACTGGAGTGAAGTGATTATCCGGCCGATGAAGGATGGTGATGTTGAGAGGACATTTGAGTTTGGGCCAATAGTCACCATGTCTTGTCACCCATGGCATTCAAATACCAAAGTAAGTTTCCTTTTTCCACCTTAATTCATTTCCGTTCACACAATCATACTGACTTTTTTCCATTACGCATAGAACAAAACCCACCAAATCCCCCCCGTCCCATGTATGCCTCACAAGCAAACCCCATGGCAACCCACTCCAGGCCCAAGTGGCACCCGATGGTCAGAGGACTTATCCCGCGGTAAGAAGCCAGATTTCCCTTTTCTCATTTTAACTTTCACATCAGGTTAACTGACTCTTCCTCCTTTTGTAGAACCCTCCCAACACAATGAGCCACCTATTCCTGGCCCGAGTCCATCCTCCAAACCACCTGAGGATGTTTTGACTTGTAATCCAGAACCTGAGGTGGCTCCAACACAATCCACGGAGGACCCTTTTGGTAGTTCACCACTTCTCTTTCTTTACTCCTATCAACTTTTCCTCATCCCTCCTTTGCTCATTTCCAGCTTGTCCCACTACTCCCTGCTCCGTAATCATCATTGACGATATGCCCGGGGATCCCCACCTTCCCCTAGTGTGACCCCTCCCCAGTGCCCCCGGGAGCCCCACTGCCTCCTCCCCTCATTCCCCCGATGACACTTGCCAGGAATGTACCAACTTTGATGATTCCTTGAGCCATCATCCACAAATCAATCAACCAAATCTTGTTGGAGCATTGCGGCTTTCTCCACATGATTCCTTTTTGTGGATGCACCGGGAATTCTGGGAGGAACTATACAGCCTCCTTTTCCAGGAACTGGAGGCTTATCCAAAGGAGGACATCACTGGGATAGTCTCAAAATATCTAGAAAAAAAATAAAATAAAAAATCTTTTTCCTCTTATTTAATTTTGTAATACACTCTTTTAGATTACTTTGTTGTAATCAATACACGCTTTTTTCCATTTTTGTTATATTATTTTTCCCATGAGATTCTCCTTTTTGGCCATTTGTGCAAATCACCTATTGTGTAATAATAATTTTTGTAAGTGCCCCACCAAATGTTTCAGTCAATATTTCTTGGTGTGAACCTCTTTTGCCAAAAATGTGCAGATAGTCAGCATTATGGCCTCCTATATTTTCTTCTGATATGGTTGACAACCATATCAGATCTTAACTGTAATAATGTGGGTGTTACCTGCATATGAGCAATCCACTGCAGATTCATGAGACATTGCCTTTCCTATGGTCACATGCTATTAATATTAGTCATGTATTGAATTGTTTGAATTGTTGGGAGCCTTCACAAGCGCAAGAATTCGCGTTTAAATTTTCAGAAGCCTGCACTGGGGTAAGGAATTGTTTGAATTGTTGGGAACCTTCACAAGAGTCAGGATTCGCATGTGAATTGTTGGAAGCCTGCACAGGCGTAAGGAATTTTTAGAATTGTCAGAACCTGCACAAATGTAAGCATTTGCATGTGAATTGTCCGAAGCCTGCACCGGCATAAGGAATCGTTTGAATTGTATGGAACCTGCACAAGTGTCAGGATTTGCGTGTGAATTATTGGAATCCTGCACCCGCCTAAGGAAATGTTTAGATTGTTGGGAACCTGCACAACGTAAGGATTTGGGTGGGAGGTGTTGGGAGCCTGCACCGGAGTAGGGAGTTGTTTGAATTGTTGGGAGCTTGTACAAGCATAATGATTTGCATGTGAAGCCTTGTAAGTGTAAGATGTGACTATGAAACTGATGATAATATTACTATTAATCAACAGTACTATGTCTGTTCTTATGAAATATAATAATAAAAATTATTATAACCACAATTAAATAATTATAAAATTATTTCTTTCACGTGTTATACACTACTAGTGATTATAACAGTGAGCAGTAATTGTCTACAAGAATCAATTACAAGAAGAATTTAATAATAAAAACTTCTTTTATTAAAATAATAAAATTATTTTAATATATAATTATCTTTTACAAGAATAATTATAAAGATAATTCTTGAAGAAAACTATTACTAGAGAAAAACTTTAAGAATTAAAAATAAAAGACTCACTAATACTCCAAAGAACTTATTGATAATAAAAGTAGAGAAATTTGACGTGGAACTGTGGATTTAAGGGATCAAAAGGATTTATAACAGTATTACAACAATATATAGTTGGATTCTATGATTTCACGTCTTTCTGATTGATTCTGAAAGATTAAAACACTTAAGAATAGTTGAACTAATACTTACTTGTTGGTAATAATGATTTAATAAATTGATAAGATGATTATAAGGAAAAAACAGCAAGAAGAGGCTTCTTTTAAGTCAATAACAGCTCACAGAGGCGTGCCATGGAGCAAACTGAAAAACCAGTGAGTGAGAAAACAATAAACCTTTTTGGATTATTGATTGCATCATCTGTTGTCATGTAAGATTATCATAATTACTTAATTGATGCTTTTACGTGACTACCAACCCCAATATGGTTAAGAATAAAAGGAGTAACACTTGTAAATCTTCTTTTATTCTAAAATAATCATTGATTTCTCAAAGTTATCAATGTTATTGCCAATTTCATCACAGGTTGTAATTACTGTGAATTTTTGAAGATTCAGTGTTTCACGTAGAATATCCAAAATTGGACTGTAAGTAAAACTTTTAATTTTACTAGTAAAACTGTAATTCTTTTTGGTTGTACCATAGATAATACAGTTCTCCTTTAGTCCTGAAAGTTTCAGAAAGATTCATTAAGAATTGTATTTTTAATGAATTTTTGAAGGTTTTACCTCATTTCTACGTAGAATTGCAAATAGCAGTGTTTTGCTGGTTGCTATGAGGTAAATCAATGAATATGGGTCCCAAAAGGGTTTTAATTACTCTTTTGGGGTTTATCCATGGAAAGTCATTAGTAATTGACATGGTCACAGGAGTGTAAGTAGCTCATTACCTCCTTGGCACGTCAAAATAGCAGGTTATTTGCTATTTTCTGATGTTTTACAGTAGTTGTAACTTGGTAACCAAGTTCCCAAAGAGTTTTAGTTTACCAATTGGGCCAAGATGAGCCATGGATCCATGCTCTGGAGCTATCCACGCCTCTGAGGCCTCAGAAGTTGGGTACCCTGGCTCTCTTTGATGTCTTTTGTCCCCCTTGCCTATTTTTTACGTCAAAATAGTAATTTAGGCTTAAAGTGAGATATCCACTATGGGTGTACCAAAAGTCCATGTAAGAATACCATGATATTAAGTGCTCAAAACATGCATAACACTATTCTTAGTGTATATGTAACATGGGATTTCTCACTTTCCCATTATTTTGGCTGAAAATCAAGAAAAACAAAAATTTTCACGGATCTTTTATGTGGTATTAATGATGTGGTATTGAAGTATTTTCCATTTTACCACCTCAAATACTTAAATTGAGCTTATTCACTCTATGGAGCTACCCTAGGTGAATTTTTGTGTAGAATCCAAATCTGGTCTTAAATCCATGGATTTACTTACTCAATAAAAAGTTATTCATCTTTTCTGAAATTGAAAATGATGAATTTTGGATATATGCATGACTTATGAGTTTTGCATAATTCAAAATTTCTTTTTAAGATAATTGTGGCCTATTTGGGTATGTAAAATATACCTCAAGGCTCACATTCCCTCCCACCAAAAAATAAAATTGTACTACAATTTTATTAGTGGTAAAAAGAATAAGGCCCCAAAAGGGGGTTAATGTCCACTGTCCAACCTCTTCACATTACTCAGATCAAGTAATTTAAAGCACATTTATAGACATATTCAGGCTTGTGGCCTTCTTTCATGTCTAAATCTTCTTAAGAGTTTATCTGAGTCAGGTATTTCTGATTCTGCCATCCATTCATCTTCATGTACTGGATTTCTATATCTGACAAGATATTCTCTTTGATTTTTACCCCTAAGTCTCCTTTCTTTAATGACTTTCTTTATCTTTCTGTCTTCATTCTGTTCCACAGGGGGCACAGTTAAAGGAGTTGGGTTCCTTAAAGGAAACAATTCTTTGTCAGCTGGTTGATAAGGTTTTATCAGGCTGACTGGAAATGTGGGGTGTTTATTTTCCAATTCACCACTCAATTCCACTTGAACTGCATTGGTTCCATGTAAGGCAACAATAACAAAAGGTCCTACATAAGAATCTTTAAGTTTCTTTGGGCCTTTGATATTATTAAAATTCAAGGTTGAAACTAGAACTAAGTCCCCTACTTTGAAGTCTGGTACTTTATGACTCTTGTCCCACTTCTGTTTTGCATAATCAAAAGCATCATCCATACTTTGTTTTGCATGGTGTTTTACTTTATCAAGCATTAATTTGAAGCTGGAAGCTGTAGGATGAATGTCAATCAAGTCTTTCCTCAGTGTGTCTGCTGGGAGTCTTGGATTCCATCCTTTTTCTAACATAGCAGGAGTTTGTCCTGTGGAAGAATGGACTGATGTCTTGTATGCCAATTCTAATGCAGGTATCAGAGTGCACCAGTCATGGGTAAAGCCATCTGAGTCTTTAAATTCTAATCCATAAGCACAAAATCTCCTGATCATGTCTTCTAAAGTTTGAATCATCCTCTCTGCTAGCCCATCTGTTTGAGGGTGATATGCTGTAGAGAATGATAACTTAGTCCCAAACAATCTATGAAGATTGGTCCAAAGTGCAGATGTGAACTTGGGGTCTCTGTCACTTATGATATTCTTAAATAACCCTGTATGAGAAATAACTCTACTCCATAAAAGAAGAGCTGTATCCATAGCAGTGTCATCTTTATGACATGGTAAGAATATGGGAGTTTTGCTATATCTGTCTACAATGACTAAACAAGCATTATAACTTTTGTCACCACTTGGAGGAAGTGCTGTGACCCAATCCATGTGAACAACTTCCCAAGGGGATTTTGGTTCTTGAATATGGATCATTAATCCAAATTTCTTGCCTGTACTCCTGTTTGCTTTTTGGCATCTATCACAGGTATGGCAATATTCAATGGTTTCTTTTCTCCAAGATGGCCACCATGCACAGTTCTTCACCTTTTCAAGTGTTCTGTCTTCTGATAGGTGTCCAGAGTAAATGCTATCATGGCATTCATGAAGAATGGTATTGATGAGTAATCTACTACACAATGTCATCACACAAGAATGTTTTGTTCTATGGTAAATAATCCCATCAAACAAGTGAAATCTTCCTTCAGAATAGGAATTTTTCCAAACTTCATCTAGTGTATTGACCAAAGATGTGTCTTTGCAGTCTTTATCCAATAAAGAAGTCAAGATATGGCAATTCTTGTCTTGTTTATAAGACTCTCTGACCTCTTCAAAGAATTCAGTCCCAATATCAGTTATGTTAATCCCTTCAATTGGAATCTGTGGTTCAGCTTCCAAAGGTACATAAGCTGGGTTATCAGGAGTGTTGGCTAAAGCCCATCTACTAAGTCCATCAGCATTTTTGTGAATGTTTCCTGCTTTATGAACTATAGTCATGTTTCCTCTATATTCTTGAATGGCTATTTGCCATCTCAACATATGTCTGTTGGGAGTTTTCATGTTAAGAAGTGATTTCACGGCATTACAGTCAGTTATCACTTCAAAAACACTGCCATCAAGGTAATAGTGTAATTTCTCAAGTGCCCATACCAAACATAAGCACTCCATTTGGCTTGCACCATATCTGGCTTCTGTTGGTTTGATTTGTCTTGAGATATAACAAACTGGTCCTTCTGTAGGTTTGTCATCAATAATTTGGACTTGGTGTAGGGCTGCCCCTAATCCATCCCCACATGCATCAATGTACAATTTAAAAGGAATATTCCAGTCAGGCATGAGGAGTAAAGGTGCTTCTGTAAGGGCTTTCTTTATCTTCTCATAAGCTTTAATTCTTTCCTGTGTCATTTCAAATACAGTCTGTTGATCACAGATTCTATAAAGTGACTTGGCTAGAATTGCAAAATCTTTCAAGTGTTGCCTATAGTAACTAGCAAATCCAAGAAAAGACATCATTTCTTTTTTATTCTGGGGTATTGGCTTAAGCAACACTGCTGCTACTTTATTCTTGTCAATACCCAAGCTCAAACCAGAGACAACATGTCCTAATGCTTTGAGTTCTTCAAAACCAAAATTGCATTTCTTAAGTGAAATTTTCATGTTCACTTCTGCAACTTTATGAAGTACTCTTGCAAGTCTTTCAAGGTGCAAAGACCATGAGTCAGAACATATAATAATATCATCAATATAAATGATAAGCCATCCTTCAGACAATTCTGTGGGGAAGATGGTATTCATCATTCTTTGATAATGAGATGGAGCATTTTTAATGCCAAATGGCATTCTAAGATACTCATAAATACCACAGTGAGTGATAATTCTAAGTAATTTCCTAGCTTTAGGCGTCAAAACATTTTGATGGAAGCCTTTTAATGCATCCATTGATGTTATATACTTGGCTTTAGACAATTGAGTCAAGGTTTCTTGGATCCTAGGGATTGGATACCTATCTGGAACTGTGTAGGTATTCAAAGCTCTAAAATCTCCAACCATTCTTGACTTATCATTATGCCATGCAATAATAACAGGTGTTGTCACTTCAACTTCCTCATTATGGCCTACTTTCCTTAGCACACCAAGTTGGATCAACTCTTGGATATGTTTTTCCAAGGCCTCCCTAGCTCTGGGACTGGCTGGATAAGCTGGTCTTCTAAGTACTGGAGGATATGGTCTATCAATATTAAGAGTAATATCAATTTCATGTCCCCTTATAGCGCCTAATGGTTCATTATCAGATGCAAATGCATTATTGTATGTATATAATACATCAATAAGTTCATTCCTCATCTTTGGTGACAATGATGGATTAATTTGTGCTTCAACAAGTTGTTTAGACACAAATTCATCTTTGTAAGTATCTTTGACAGAAGATACTACAGATATCTGTTTTGGCATATTGGAGAAAGCAAATTTTTGCCTTTTGTTATCTCCAATTGTGAAATATCTGTCTTTATGGTTATTTATATCAATACCATAAATATTCAAGTAATCATTTCCAAGAATGATATGCTGAGATGTACAATTATCCATTACTACAATCTCAGTTTTCATTCTTACACTTCCTGCTGGATGTGGGAATACAATACTAGTATCCAATATGCCCAAGGGGTACATATTGTTACTGGCACTACTGAACTGTACACCTTCTATTGGTAATAGATGGTTTTTCCATTCAGGAAGTATAATTTGGAGATAATCCTTGCCAATACAAGTGCAAAATGCTCCTGTATCCAGATTTACTTTGGCTTCAATATCACCCATTAGAACTGATGTGATACAGGATGCTCCAGCAGTATAACCCTTTCCTCTAGCAGGTTTTGTTTTACACATTCTGGCATCTTGGATATTGATCAGGTTGTAGCAATCCTCACTGTACTGTGGCAAGTGGGTATGGACTTCTGTGACCTCAAAGAAAGCTGAAATGTTTTCAATGGGATAGTCCTCTACTGGTGTATCTTCAGAGACTGCAGAATCTTGATCAGACTCTTCTTTCTCTTCAGTACACTGAATGTCTTCAATGATTTGAACTTCATTGATCTTTGTCTTCTTAGGGCAAGTGTTGGCTAAATGTGAAGTACTTCCACATTTATGACACTTCAAGACAGGTCTTTCTGGTCTTCTTTCCTCTCTAGGAATCTTTGAGACTATTTTGGACTCTATTGGGTTTCTAACCCAAGTTTTACCAATTCTTGTTCTGGTAATGATATCTTCCATAGCATTAATGTAGTCCTCTGTTGAACAGGGTTCCACACATCTGCTTTTGATAGCATGTTCCAGTTCTCCTCCACATTTTCTTAATATTTTCATATTAATCATAGTGTCAGACATATCTGGGTGTAAAGCAGATAATCTGTCTTTTTGTTTGAAGAACCAAGTAAGTGGTTTGTCTTTTTCTGAGTTAAAAATGGCACTTTCAAAAGCATTCTCCATTTTAAACCTCCAAGAATTATTGGCCCATTTGGTAATCACTTCAGATTTCCACCAAGACCAGTCATGTCTTCCATGATCCATTCTCATCTTGTAATACCATTTCTTTGCAGTCTTGGTAAACAAACAATGTAATTTTCCTACTATGATTTCATCAGGTATATTAAAGTCTTCTTGCAACATATCAATAGTCCTGATGAATTCAATATGGTTGTATTCTCCTTCACCAGAGAATGTTGGCCATTCTTCTAATTTGGGAATATCCTTTGCAGAAATAACATTCTCTCCTAAGAATGGAGTCAAACTTTCTTTGACAGAAAGTTTTTCTTCAGTCAAAGGTGTAGAATGTCTTGGCATATGTGGTTCATGATTCTTATGAATTTGCTCCACACTTGAAATTATTTCATTCTTCAATTTCTGCCTTTCACTGTCACTTTTTGCTAAATGTATAGCAAATTGATTAGTGTTCTTAACTATTTGTAAGACATGGTCTTCAAGAGTTTTAAGTCTATCATTTACTTTAAAGATGGAAAGATCCTCTGTGTCATTATTTTGACATTGGTTCTCAATTCTTTCACAAGCATTGCTAATTGACTCAAGGGTGACAGTTGTCAATTTATGCCAATCAGAATGTTGCTTGTCATTTTTCTTTAAATCATTGATGTCTAATGTAATTTGCTTTAACTTTGACTCAAGTTTGCCAATTTCTACACTAATACTTCTATGTACATCATTTATTTGCGTGGAAAAGTCCTGTTCATCCTTTCCTGCTCTTTGGCTGTGAATTCCATAAGAGTTCTGGCCATATTGAAGACACTGTCCACGGCTGAAGGCTCCAATCTGGGGATCCTGTACCCTTGTGGGTAAGGTCTGTGCCAATTGGCTTTGCCTTTGCCCTTGCTTTGATGGTTCTTGGGACCTCTCTGTTTCTTTTGAGGTCCTTTGGGCTTGTCCTTGGATGCTTCTGGAGCTGGTTTGGAGCTGGTAGATGCCACTGGTGCCTCTGTCTCCAAAGTTGGAGTCATTTCCAATTCTTTCTTCTGGTCTATGGATAAAAGACTCTGGTTCTTCAACCAATTCTTTATCTTTTTGACCTTGTCTTTGCAAGACAGGGGGCTCCAACCTCCTAAGAGTTCTATGGTCTTCTCCTGACCCAGAAAGCTCTTGATGTGTAAGTAGGAGTTCATGGCCCCCTGCCAAAGGCTTGGGCAGATTTCCCACTCCTCTTCTTTGGCTGCTCTGAACCAATTTTTGTACTGGCTCTGATATATTTCTATTGCTGCCACTTGAAAATGGTTCAGCCCTGGAAATATTATCATAAATTAGTTCAGGCTCAGAATTCACGTCAAAATCTGTTGGTACAGACCTTGGGGAATGGGGGGCAACTCTGGCATCCTCCAGATGTGCCTTTCTTGTGGAAGATTTGGCACTTCTGGATTTGGTCTTGCCTCTTCCTTGTCCACATCCATCTGGTTGGACTGAATAGTTGCTTCCATTTCTGGTATGCACCATTTTCACGTCAATTTAAAGATAAAAGGTGAAAATATAAGATAAAATACACACCTCTTGGTGGTAATTTAGCTTTTTCTGAGTTGAATAAGGTGCCTCTTTTAGCAATCTGCACCTCAATACTGTCTTCAGATTCTGCTTCTGAAGATTCTGGACTAGTGATATATCTTTTACTGAGTCTGTTGCCAGCTGCACAGTATTTGATTAAAGACACTAAAAGAAATTATATAAGAGAAAAAATTATTTTTTATACTTTTTTTTTTTAAAATATTTTTTAAAGATTTTTTATAAGTTTTATATTTTTTAATATTAAAAAAATTATTCTTTTTAAAGAAAAAAATTAAAATTTAAGATTTTGAATGAAAATTAATTCAGAGTAACTCAAAGAATAATTTTATAAGTTTTTGGATGTGAAAAAGCCACGTGTAAAAACAATATAAAATTAAACCAAATTCCTCAATGAAAAAGATTTTAAAACAATTTCAAAAATAAAAATAATTTAACTTCAAATTGAAAGAAAAAAATTAATTAAATTAATATATTTTAGAGCTTAAAAATATATTAATTAAGGGTACAAGGTTCAAAAAACACGGCCAGGCCCCCAAATGTAAGATGTGGTAGGTATGGTGGTTTTTTAGAACACAAAAATGAAGTCTAGAATATGATTAAAGCCAAGTCTATGGATAAAATCACGGCCAGGCCCCCAAATGTAAGATGTGACTATGAAACTGATGATAATATTACTATTAATCAACAGTACTATGTCTGTTCTTATGAAATATAATAATAAAAATTATTATAACCACAATTAAATAATTATAAAATTATTTCTTTCACGTGTTATACACTACTAGTGATTATAACAGTGAGCAGTAATTGTCTACAAGAATCAATTACAAGAAGAATTTAATAATAAAAACTTCTTTTATTAAAATAATAAAATTATTTTAATATATAATTATCTTTTACAAGAATAATTATAAAGATAATTCTTGAAGAAAACTATTACTAGAGAAAAACTTTAAGAATTAAAAATAAAAGACTCACTAATACTCCAAAGAACTTATTGATAATAAAAGTAGAGAAATTTGACGTGGAATTGTGGATTTAAGGGATCAAAAGGATTTATAACAGTATTACAACAATATATAGTTGGATTCTATGATTTCACGTCTTTCTGATTGATTCTGAAAGATTAAAACACTTAAGAATAGTTGAACTAATACTTACTTGTTGGTAATAATGATTTAATAAATTGATAAGATGATTATAAGGAAAAAACAGCAAGAAGAGGCTTCTTTTAAGTCAATAACAGCTCACAGAGGCGTGCCATGGAGCAAACTGAAAAACCAGTGAGTGAGAAAACAATAAACCTTTTTGGATTATTGATTGCATCATCTGTTGTCATGTAAGATTATCATAATTACTTAATTGATGCTTTTACGTGACTACCAACCCCAATATGGTTAAGAATAAAAGGAGTAACACTTGTAAATCTTCTTTTATTCTAAAATAATCATTGATTTCTCAAAGTTATCAATGTTATTGCCAATTTCATCACAGGTTGTAATTACTGTGAATTTTTGAAGATTCAGTGTTTCACGTAGAATATCCAAAATTGGACTGTAAGTAAAACTTTTAATTTTACTAGTAAAACTGTAATTCTTTTTGGTTGTACCATAGATAATACAGTTCTCCTTTAGTCCTGAAAGTTTCAGAAAGATTCATTAAGAATTGTATTTTTAATGAATTTTTGAAGGTTTTACCTCATTTCTACGTAGAATTGCAAATAGCAGTGTTTTGCTGGTTGCTATGAGGTAAATCAATGAATATGGGTCCCAAAAGGGTTTTAATTACTCTTTTGGGGTTTATCCATGGAAAGTCATTAGTAATTGACATGGTCACAGGAGTGTAAGTAGCTCATTACCTCCTTGGTACGTCAAAATAGCAGGTTATTTGCTATTTTCTGATGTTTTACAGTAGTTGTAACTTGGTAACCAAGTTCCCAAAGAGTTTTAGTTTACCAATTGGGCCAAGATGAGCCATGGATCCATGCTCTGGAGCTATCCACGCCTCTGAGGCCTCAGAAGTTGGGTACCCTGGCTCTCTTTGATGTCTTTTGTCCCCCTTGCCTATTTTTTACGTCAAAATAGTAATTTAGGCTTAAAGTGAGATATCCACTATGGGTGTACCAAAAGTCCATGTAAGAATACCATGATATTAAGTGCTCAAAACATGCATAACACTATTCTTAGTGTATATGTAACATGGGATTTCTCACTTTCCCATTATTTTGGCTAAAAATCAAGAAAAACAAAAATTTTCACGGATCTTTTATGTGGTATTAATGATGTGGTATTGAAGTATTTTCCATTTTACCACCTCAAATACTTAAATTGAGCTTATTCACTCTATGGAGCTACCCTAGGTGAATTTTTGTGTAGAATCCAAATCTGGTCTTAAATCCATGGATTTACTTACTCAATAAAAAGTTATTCATCTTTTCTGAAATTGAAAATGATGAATTTTGGATATATGCATGACTTATGAGTTTTGCATAATTCAAAATTTCTTTTTAAGATAATTGTGGCCTATTTGGGTATGTAAAATATACCTCAAGGCTCACAGTAAGCCTGCCCTGGCATAAGCAATTGATTAAATTATTGGAAACCTGCACAAGCGTAAGGATTCGCATGTGAAGCATCGGGATCCTGGACAAGAGCAACAAACCAAGACAAGCGTACAATGGCATGCCACCGTACATAATCCATTTCACCCCTTTTACATGTGAGCCACCCTATCTCCCCAATTCCAACCCATCAAAACCAGGTGTATGCTGTACTGCGCATTACCACACCCCTATTCTCCAATGACCCTCTAACTCCCAGATGCATTGTCAGGTTGAGTCTATATTGAAGTTGTAATAAGTGTATTTACAACTAGAATTATGACTGTGACACGTAGAAAATTGATTTAAAATAAGGGGTTTTAAAGATGATTTATAATATAATTAAGGGGTTCTACTATTGGATGATAGTGGTGGTGAGCGTTATTGAGAACCCAGGGTGCAATCTTACCAGTTGGGTTACTATAATAAGAGTTACAATAATTAAATATATAATTATACCTGTTTATTACGCAAGGGTAAAACTGTTTTTTTACAGCTTACTACGTAGGGTATTCAAGAGCAGGATGAGGAGACAATTCTGGCTGTGAAAAGCCTCCTTTTTATCCTGAAATGGGGTGGAAAGGGTGCTAGACCTTTCCACATAGAGGAAGTGAAGATTTTTCACTTTCTAGTACTGGCTTGTGGTTTTCAAACAGCCTGTATAGCCTGTATTGGGCTCAGATGTGGTTTTGAAACCACATCTGGGTGGTTTTCACCAATACAGGGTGAAAATTTTCATCTGGGGACCTCACAGCCTGATTCTGACGTGTATGATGCGTAGAATGCTGTACAGAAACTGTATGGGACCCCAGTATTGACTTGAATATGAGTTATTGAAGTAAAAACATGCTTCTTTGTCTATTTGACACCTCATATTCATGATTATGGGATATTATCCCATGGTACGGCTGTATATGACAGCAGGTGGGATTTTAATCTTAAAACAGCCATAACTTTGTCAATTCTTGAGATATCAACCTCAAAATTGGTTCAGTGTGTAGCCCTATATGTGCGCTACACAATGGTACCTCATTTGATATGGGTATCATTAAATATGGCAAAGGTATCCCATGTACAAGAATTTTGTACATTTGCGGGTTTTAGGCCAAAAGCTGTATTGAGCTTGTTTGCCCCATAACTTCTGCAGTAGTTGACATATGAGGAAATGGATGACACCATCAGATAGCCCTGATTGTGCTCTTTCCAAAGCGACCCCACTTCAGGTATCCCACACTAAAACTGTAGAAGTTAGATGGGAGGTGAATGTTTTGTTCACCCTTATTTGGCCTGAAATTGACCATAACTCCAGTAATATTGGTGCTAGCTCAGTTTGGCTGATACAATTGGATAGCCCTGACTTAGAGCTTCATTTTTAGTACCCATTTGATGGGGTTAAGCCTTTCCTTCTAGATTTTAGATGGGAGGTGAAAATGAAGGTTTATGCTCAGCAATAACTTTGAGCAGGAATAACTTTGTTATTTCTAGTCCTATGGTGATGGGACTTATATTTTCAGGAAGAGGTGAGTTTCTTCTTTCTTGTTATACCTTTTGAGCTGATTTGGCTCAGCTCCATGTTTTGGTGGTATCTTGGCTATACCATTGGTTTATGGTATTTTGGCTGTCATGCTTGTGCTCTGGTTTTGAGTCACAGGCTGACATACCCTCCCTCTAAAAAAGGCTCATCATTGATGAGACTGTTCAGTCCTTCTAGAGGCTCTGAATCTTCTTAAATGAAGGTTCCCATCTGGTATGGCATCCTCTGCCAACCATTTGTCTTTATCTGCTGTCTGGTTCTTGAATCTGACTAGGTATTGTCTTTGAGCCTTCCCATTGAGTCTGATCTTCCTGGCCCTGATGATCTTACTCACAGGTCCAGGGGAGTCCTCCACTTCCACTATCTCTTGTGGAGTGGGGTTCTTTCTCCTGGAGGGGAATTTATCCTCCTCTGTCTGGAAGTATGGTTTGACCAAACTCACTGGAAAGACTGGATGTTTCCTTGAAAACTCCTCAATGAGTTTGACTTCCACTGCATTTTTTCCTATCAACTTAATGATAGTAAAAGGTCCTACAAATGATTCCCTCATCTTTTTAGGTCCTTTGAGATTGTTGAAGTTCAGTGTAGACACTAACACCTGGTCCCCTTCCTTGAAGTCAGGCTCCATATGTGATTTGTCCCACCTCTGCTTATGGTATTCTTTTGCCTCAGCTATGCATTTGGCAGCTGTGTCACAGGCCCTCTTCCACATATCATGGAAGTCTTTGGCTGTGGGGTGGATAGTCAGGAGATTTTTCTTCAAGTGATCCACAGGCAACAGGGGGTTCCACCCTTTCTCCACCAGTGCAGGTGTTTTACCTGTGGTGGAGCGCTGGCTTGTATTATAAGCCAGTGTGACTGCTGGTAAGAGGGTAACCCAATCATGGGTGTATCCCTCATGGTCCTTGTATTCCATGCCATAGGCACAGAATCTTCTGAGGATGTCCTCCATTGTTTGGATCATCCATTCAGCTAGGCCATCTGTTTGTTGATGGTAAGCTGTGGAAAAAGCAAGTTTGGTACCAAGCATGTCATATATGTTAGTCCAAACTTCAGATGTGAATTTCGGGTCCCTATCACTAATGATGATCTTAGGGACTCCACAGGGAGATATGATGTTGTTCCAAAACAACAGAGCAGTATCCATGGCTGTGTCTTCTTTATGGCATGGTAGACACCTCATGCTCTTGCTGAACCTATCAACTATGATCAAACAGGCATTTTAGTTTTCTTTGCCTCCTGGGACAAGTCCTGTAACCCAGTCCATGTTGATGGTTTCCCATGGGTGCTTGGGTTCTTCTATGTGTTGAAGTTATTTGCCTTTTGGCATCTTTCACAAGTTTTGATGTCTTCACTCAACTCTTGTTCCCACTTGGGCCACCAAGCTGTGCTTGCTACCCTCTCTTTGGTCCTGTATTCACTCATGTGTCCCATGTAGGGGCAGTCATGGCATTCTTGTAGGATCAATGACATGTGGTCTCTGTCTATCACTGTGAGTGCACTTGTGTGCTTTTCTCTGTGGTAGAGCAGGCCATCTATAAGAAGAAACTTATTGTCCTTATAGGCCCTAAACCAGGGTTCTTCCAGCTGGGTTTCCAGTTCTGGACTCCTGTACTTTTGTTGAAGGAGTTGGAGTAGTATGCTACACTGTTTGTGTTTGGCATAAGACTTCTGTACTGCACTGAAGAATTCATTGTGCAGTTCTGAGGCGCTTATTCCTAGTATGGGAGTTTCTGTCCCTTCTGAGTCAGTGTTTCCACTGTCAAGGGTACCACTCCCTGGTGCCCACTCAGATAATATGAAGTTTTTCCTCCTATCTATTTCCATGAAATGGAAAGGGATTTTTGCTGCAACTTCTGGGTCATAAGCTGGGTTGCTTTTGACATTGTCCAGTGGCCATCTGCTGAGGCCATATGCATTGGTATGGCTTTTACCTTCCTTGTATATGATGGTCATGTTCCCTCTATACTCCTGGATGGCTATTTGCCATCTCAGCATATGTCTATTTGTAGTCTTCATGTTTAGTAAAGACTTCAAGGCTGTGCAGTCTGTGTAGACTTCGAAGACTGCACCCTCCAAATAATAATGGAGTTTTTCTAGAGCCCAGACTAGACATAGAAATTCAGTCTGGGTGGCCCCATACCTGGCTTCTGAATCTTTCAGCTGCCTTGAGATGTAGAAAATTACTCCTTCTCTTGGTTCACCATCCACAATTTGTCTTTGGTGAAGGGCTGCTCCTAGGCCTTGACTGCATGCTGCATCTATATATAACTAGAATGGTAGTTCAAAGTCAGGTAAGATGAGCACAGGTGCATTAGTGAGTTCATATTTGATCCTCTCATATGCATCCCTCCTTTCTTTGGTTATATCAGAAACTACATCTTTTGAACATAACTTGTATAAACTACTGGTTATGTGGGCAAAGCTTTTGATGTGGTTTCTATAGTAGCTAGCAAACCCAAGAAAGGATTGCATCTCTTTGATGTTCTTTGGTACTGGTTTTTGCAGTGATGCTGCTACTTTGTTCTGGTCAATTGCCAGACTAAGACCTGATATTTTATGTCCTAGAGCTAGTAACTCTTGTTGGCCAAAATTGCACTTTTTAAGTAAAATTTTCAGATTTATGGGTGTGCATTTACTAAGCACTCTGTCTATGTATTGCACTTGGTCTTCCCATGTCTCTGAGTATATAATGATATCATCAATATATACTACCATCCAGGCTTCCAATATTTCATCTTGAAATATTGTGTCAATCATCCTTTGGAAATGGGTTGGTGCATTTTTGATGCCAAATGGCATTCTGGTGTACTCATATATGCCCATATGGCATATTATCCTGAGTACTTTCATGGAATTTGGTTTAACTCCATTTTGGTGGAAACCTTTCATACAATCTATTTTGGTTATGTATTTGGCTTTAGCCAGTTTATCTAGGGAATGAGGTATCCTAGGTATGGGGTACCTGTCTGCTTTTGTTTAGTTATTCAGAGCTCTGAAGTCTCCACACAGTCTAGACTTGCCATAATGCCAGGTGATTAGGACAGGGGTGGTGATTCCCACTATTTCATTATGTCCAATCTTCTTGATGACATCCATATCCAGGAGTTCATTGATATGTTTCTCAATTTCTTTCCTGGTTTCCAGGCTTTCTGGATAAGGAGGTCTCCTCAGCATGGGTGGATAAGGCCTTTACACATCCAGATATAGTTCTATATGATGGCCTTTGATCTTGCCTAATGGTTCTTCACCAATGGCAAATGCTGGTCTGTTCTTTCTCAGCATCTTTAGTAAACTTAGTTTTTGTTTACTGGTGAGGGTAGTGTTAAACTGTCCCTCTCTGAATTCCTTCAGAAGTTCTTCCAGTGGATCCTGAGAAGATATCTGGTATATTTCAAGTGAAAATTTCTTTTCCTTGTTAGTACCTATGGGGATGTGCCTATTTTTACTGTTGTAAATATCTATGCCATACATCCTCTGGTAATCTGTTCCCAGTAGAAACCCTTGGATGTGGGCATCATTAAGCACTACAAACTCTGGGTTGAGTCTGATATTACCCTTCCTGTGGGGTATAATTATCTCTTTGATAATTGTCCCAATAGAAGTCATCTTCCCTGATGCACTTTTAAAGTTCTTTGCCTTAGTGGGCAAGAGCTGTTTTTCCCAGTTTGGGAAGTGGGTATCCAGATAGTTTCTGGCCACTATGGAGCAGTGTGCTCCACTATCAATGATCAGTGGATGCTGAGCATTGTCAATACAAACAGTCATTTTTGTGGCTGTTCCATGTATATATGCCATTCCTTTGGTTGGTGTAACCAGGAATGTTTGTGCATCTTGTGTGTGTTTGCACAAGTTTTTGTTAGCAGTGTCCTGTGGCATGCCTGCTTCCAACTGTATGTCCTGGATTTCCAGTGGGGTTTCTTCTTGGTATTCCACTAGAAATTCCTCTCTTGGCTCTTGATCATCCTCAGATGGTTCTCTGATGGCATCACCCATAGAGTCTGAATCAGAATCCTCTGTTGGAGGTTCTTCCTCAGGGAATTTCTCTATGGCATAGACTTTCTTCTTTGCCTTTGGACAGTTGTTGGCATAGTGGTCTCTTGAACCACAATTGTGACAAGAATTTCTCTTCTTTGCCACTTCTGCCACTCTTTCTTTGGGTTTGTCTTTAAACTCTACCCTGAAAGGTTGTTTCTCTTTGAAACTACTGCTCTTATATGGGGTGAATTTCCCTATATTTGTCCTCTTCCTTATGTCTTGTAAGGTGTTGGCTATGTCATCTAGAGTGCAATTTTGGTTGTATCTGCATTTAACTGCATGCTCTAGTTCTCCTGGCAGTTGTGTCAGGAGTTTGTGATTCCTCATTTGGATGTTCATCTGAGGATCAATGGCTTTGATTCTTTTAGACTGTCTAAGACACCACTCATATGGATCTTTGTCCACAGAGTATTTGTCATTTTCAAATGACATGGTCTTTTGCCATATCCAAGTTCCATTACTGTACTTTTGGATGATTTGACTCTTCCACCATGGCCAGTTTCTTCTGCCATGGATTTCCTTCATTTCTGTGTACCATATACTTGCATGACCTTTAAATGCAGTATTCAATCTAGCAGTAATCCAGTAGTCTGGTATGCTTGGAACATCAATGAAGAGTCCATCAATATAATCTATGAGTTCCATATGATCATATTCTACTGATCCAGAGAATTTGGGCCAGTTTGAGGCCTCAGGAAGCTGTTTCAAGGCTTCCTTCTCTGAATAAGACATGCCATCTCCATTCTGGTATTGTGATGGATATCTTGCCTTATTCAAAAACATGGCATCTGGTTTGATGTCATCTGGTTGATATGGATTCTCCATAGCTTGGCCTTGTGGTTGGGGCTTTAAGCTATGGTAGGCATCAAACAATTTGATGATGTCTTGGTTCAGACACTCCCTGTCCCTGCTACTATGGTGTTGTTCTTCAGAGACTTGATTCAGTCTCTTGTTGGTTTCTTCAGAGGCTTTTCTCAGTTGAGCATATCCTTCCTGAAGGTTTTTAACTATCTGCTCCAATGAGGCTTGAGTTTTTCTCATCCTCTCTTGGGCAGCTGCAAATTCTGTAGCCTGCTTTGCAGATTGCTCAGCATATTGGGACATTTGTAACCACAGTGTGTCACTGTTGATGTTACTCTCAGATGTGATAATGTTATTTTCAGTCTGAGTGGGGGTAATGTTTCTATTACTAGTACTACTGATTCTAGAGTGGTTTACAACTACTTCTGGTTCTTGTGTACTTCTTTTACCAAATCTAACAACTTCTGGATCATGGGGTCTGACTCTTTCCACCTCTGGTTGAAGGAGGCTTTGTTCTTGCCCTTGTTGCCTTGTCTTCTCCTGGAAACTTCCTGGAATTGTGAAGAATAATTGTTCTTCTATTGCTTGGATAGTGGCTTGATTCTCCCTTATCCTCTGTGCCCTTGCCTCCAGGAGTCTGTGCTGCCTGGTAGGATTCCAACCTTTGGTGATTACCATAAGGTCTTTGAAGTCTATCTCTTTGAGACAGATCTTCTGGCAACTTGATCCAAGTTCTGCCCAGTGAGTTGCTAGGTTGAACCTCTTGTTGTCCATGCTCCATTGAAACAAATCTTTGAGGAGTTGGTGGATCTGAAGAACTTGATCCATATCCTTCCAGTCCTCTGGTTTGAGTTTTCTGTTGAATTGGAGTGTGAATGGCAAGGTTGATATTATCTCCCTCATTTTTTTGCCATCCACCACTGTGGCCAAGGTGTCTTCTTCCAGGTCTGCTGGTTCTGGACAATCCTTCTCTGTCTTCTGTCTGGTTCCTTTGGAAGCCAAGATCTCTGAGGTATGCAGGGGACATATCAGTGTTTGCATGCAGTCAAAAACTTTATGTTCTTAGGGTATTTACCTTTGACTGTGCCTTGTACGAATTTATTGTCTGCTGACTTGGGCAGTTTGCCTTTGGAAGTTACAACTGGGTTAATAATTGTAATCTTTCCTGTACAAGTGGTTAAGGTTGGTTTACCTTGTATGGATGCAGAGTTTCGTGGTTTTCTACTTCTCTGAGTGGCTATGGGTGTCCACCTTTTGGCTGCAATGAGACCTTCACTGTGCCTCTTTCCTTTTCCCTTGCTGCCCTCTGGTTCTGAGGGTGTCACTGGTGTGTTGGCCTGTGACTGGGTCTCAAGTGGGATGTAATTTTCTTCCACTGAATCAAGGCAGGAAAAAAGAGGGCTTATGTCAGTTAAGACTTCTCAAGGATGCTGGTTTTGCACGTCTAAGATTGGCCTCTGGGCTTGTATGTTACTACAATGTGCCCTGTATAATGATAGTGTAATTGAATCAACAATTCCACGTCAGAATTACAGCTTTTGGTACCCTGTCACACTGTTTGTGTGCCAGTATCCCACAGATACACTTGTGGTTTTCAAGTGTATTCTGTACAAGTGGTTTTGTATAAGTGTTATTGAGTTAACAATACACTTAACCACGCCTCAACTGATGGTTTTTCAGTCAGAGGTTTCCTTCTTCAGTCAAGAATACAAGACTTATTGATGGCTTATGTGTTTTTATATACAAAACATGCCAAAAAATAGGTATTTTCAGTGGGTATTAACCACGTGAATGATACTCTTATAATATGAGTATATATAAAGAAAAGGATAAAGATATATAATATATATCTTAATAGAGAAATCACGCCTAAAAAAAAACACTTGTTAATAAGTCATAAAAAGAGAAAAGACTTACTCATAAGGTCCAAAAAAGGATTTAAAACACGGCCAGGACCCCAAAATGTCAGGATGAGTCTATGTTGAAGAAGTAATAAGGCTATTTACAACTAAAACTATGACTGTGACACGGTAAAAAATGGTTTTAAAGGATAATAAAGTTGATAATGGATGATTAAATTAAGATTTTAAGGGCTTTACTATAGAGATATAGTGGTGGTGAGCGCTGCTGAAAGCCCTGGGTGCACCTTTATCTGTTGGGTTACAATAATAAAAGACTACAATAATTAAATTTATAATTATACCTGATTGTTAACCAAGAGTAAAACTGTTTTTGACAGTTTACTATGTAGGTTATTCAATAGCAGGATGAGGAGATG
The DNA here is from genome assembly GCA_023105745.1 of Austropuccinia psidii. Classification (NCBI taxonomy): domain Eukaryota; kingdom Fungi; phylum Basidiomycota; class Pucciniomycetes; order Pucciniales; family Sphaerophragmiaceae; genus Austropuccinia; species Austropuccinia psidii. The sequence continues at coordinate 11,414,592 of JALGQZ010000001.1, forward strand.
ATTTTGGCTGTGAAAAGCCCTCCTTTTATCCTGAAATTGGGGTGGAAAGGCTGCTAGACCTGTCCACGTAGAGGAAGTGAAGATTTTTCACTCTCCAGGACAGGCTTGTGGTTTGCAAACAGCCTGTATACCCTGTATTGGGCTCAGATGTGGTTTTGAAACCACATCTGGGCGGTTTTTACCAATACAGGGTGAAGATTTTCATTTGGGGACCTCACAGCCTGATTCTGACGTGTATGACGCGTAGAATGCTGTACAGAAACTGTATGGGACCCCAGTATTGACTGACATATGAGGTATTGAAGTAAAAACATGCTTCTTTGTCTATTTGACACCTCATATTCATGATTATGGGATATTGTCCCATGGTAAGGCTGTATATGACAGCTGGTGGTATTTTGACCTTAGAACAGCCATACCTTTGTCAGTTCTTGAGATATCAATCTCAAAATTGGTTCGGTATGTAGCCCTGTATGTGCTCTACACAATGGTACCTCATTTGATATGGGTATCATTCAATATGGCAAAGTTATCTGCTGTATTGAGCTTGTTTGCCCCATACCTTTTGTTCTAGTTGAGTTATGGGGAAATGGGTGGAATCATCAGATAGCCCTGATTGTGCTCTCTCCAAAAATACCCCACTTCAGGTATCCCACACTAAAACTGTAGAAGTTAGATGAGAGGTGAATGTTTTGTTCACCCTTATTTGGCCTGAAATTGACCATAACTCCAGTAATATTGGTGCTAGCTCAGTTTGGCTGGTACAATTGGATAGCCCTGGCTTAGAGCTTCATTTTGAGTACCCATTTGATGGGGTTAAGCCTCTCCTTCTAGATTTTAGATGAGAGGTGAAAATTAAGGTTTATGCTCAGCAATAACTTTGAGCAGGAATAACTTTGTTATTTCTAGTCCTATGGTGATGGGACTTATATTTTCAGGAAGAGGTGAGTTTCCTCTTTCCTTTGATACCTTTTGAGCTGATTTGGCTCAGCTCCATGTTTTGGTGGTACCTTGGCTATACCATTGGTTTATGGTATTTTGGCTGTCATGCTTGTGCTCTGGTTTGGAGTCACAGGCTGACATGCATCCACACTCCCTCATTCTTCTAAATGGGATGAGATTTTATTACCATCCCTGATTTGATAGCCCGCTCTCTCGCCAATCTCATAATAGCTGTGGCTTTTTCGCCACATTGTTTTTTCTAACCTGCTTGAGCATTGCGCAGACATACCCACTAGTGTCATGCTCTCACTGTCCTATGCCAAATGTACTACTGGCCCACACTACCTGAATGAGGCCATGACATTTGGATAGATCAACTCAAGAATGCTCATTTGGGAAAATCAGTTTTCCCCCTGGACACCACTTTGACACATCTCTTTGAATTTGGCCAGTCTGCTCATCAGCTTGAAACCACCATCCCAAAGCATACAGCAATGCATACGTATCAAGATGAGGTGAGTTTTCAAATCCATTCATGGTGAAAGTGAGTGCGGAAGCAAACTCAAATGCACCCTGATTTGTGGGAACATCGGCTTCACAGTTGACTTGATCAAAATATGGAACCCCCAATGACTTGTAGCAATTTTGAATCTTCTGAAATAAATTATCCCCAGAATATTGTAAGGATTGACCTAGAATGCGACCCACTGAGCTAATATTGGCACCTCGGTTCTGCCATTCATCCTTTGCGTTTTCAATTTTCCCAAGACTTCCATACAGACCAAATTGTTCATTATTTGTGCTGAATTTGTGCCACCCAATCGCGAACATAAATCCCTCCAGTAATGCCCCATTTGTTGCAATTGGGTTGGTGAATCTTCTTTTGTGAGATAAGAATTGTGATAATTCATCCCATTGATTGACCTCGACTTCACTCATTGTTGTGAATGGTTTGAATTCAACAAGGGAAATGAGTAATACGGTTGAAGAGAAAATTGCCACACGCCCAAAGTGAATGTGTTTGATCTGATTGACATCCACAAGCCTCCAAATTTCACTTGGGGTCATATTTTCTGATACTGGCATTTATGTTTGTGCTGTTGGTCAAGAGGAGGAAAAAAACTTATTCTTTTGGGTGATTTTTCCCTCATTTGTCTTTCGGGATGTTCCACTATTCCTGAGTGGGTGAGGGATCACTTTGTGTTGAAGCAGAAAATATATCAGCTACTGTTTCCTCCCATTTGAACCTAAGGCCTTTTGAGTCCAGAATGGTACCCAATGCCCAAGGAGCTTTATTCAGCACACATCCTTTGACTTCCCTATTGGAGCCCACATGACATTGGCTCATTCAGAACCGACTAAAGCCAATGTTCTTCCATTGGGCCCAATGAGGGTGCCACATAAATGCGGAAGCATATATATATATATGCTGAGAATAAGTGAGCCACTCACACTTTCCTTCCTCACACCAACGTATTCCCACAAGTTCCTTTTTTTGTGAATGGCATGTTTTCAGCAGCCAATGAAATGAAACCAAATAATTACTGAGTCATTAATATCACCTAAATTTGATTTTGGTCGATGAATCTTTTTTAACTGCGGCTAAAAATGAAAGATCACACCTGACCTTTGCGAATTTGTGATCTCAAGTACCTGAACCTGAAAATTGAAGTGGATAGTGCATTATTCAATTTGATATATTGATGTTCTCATTCAATCACTTTCCAATCCAACCATGTGGAATATCGCAAGCACACGCAAATGCAATATGCTCCCTGCTGCATATCCCTAATCATTCTAGTCCTCTTGAAATAAACAGGGCCATTTACCCTATTATGGGCTGGCTGGAAGTGATAAAACCCACTTCCTGCAATTCCCCCCGTGTGCTAATTGCGGGCACAACTGCCTGACTCAGTTTGCATCTTGTCGGAGTATTTTCAATGGTGTACGGAGGCATGCCTCCGTACAATTATTATTGGTATTCATACTGTGGCATCTGGGCAGTAGTAGGATAGGTAGTCACAATTATTAAGTTCATAAATAGCTTTGCAAAATTCAATTACAATCTATCTAGTACAAAGCTAATCTAAAACAGGTCAATCCTGGTTGTAAGTTTAGCTGACCTGGGTACAGTCAATGTGACCTCATCACTCAAACCAAGACCATTCTTTGCCACCCAGGTATCACCAAAGTCTAATACCAAGCATGGTGCAAATACAAATCTAAGAGGTACAGTGGGGTTAAAAGACTCTGATAAGAAGAAACTTTTATTCAGTAAATTACATATATACTTATTAGTACATATCCACACCGGCTCCATTAGATTTTTACCCTCTGAACCCTTTTCAGAAATGTCAATGAGTGATAAAGCCCCTTTAACTGAGCTTGTTCTCCAGTCATCTGAGCATACAATAAAACCATGAACCCCTGCCGCACAGAAAGCCGCTAATATACCATAGCAAATTCAATTTATTCCAAGATTCTTGTGACACATCAAAAGATCTTTGGTGGCCTCATTTTTTTGAGCTCATGAGTTTGCCTTTGATTCCATTTACTTTGACCTTTGTATGTGCACGTAACATGTTGTACGCAATCATCAAATTGATAACGGTATCCATTATATCCTCCAGGTTCTTGTGCGGCTTTGTTGATATGTCATTGTCAGCCCCGCCACCTTCAATGCTAAGTTGTGTTGCACATTGCTTTGATTTACTCAAGCAGGAGGCAAGGTATTCAACTGCTCCCCATTTGAGTCCAAGAGGATCGGTCAAATTTGATGTTGGTTCAACATATGGTTTGGGTACAATCACATCGTATGAGACTAAACTTGTAAGATGTGACTATGAAACTGATGATAATATGACTATTAATCAACAGTACTATTTCTGTTCTTATGAAATATAATAATAAAAAATTATTATAAGCACAATTAAATAATTATAAAATTATTTCTTTCACGTGTTATACACTACTAGTGATTATAACAGTGAGCAGTAATTGTCTACAAGAATCAATTACAAGAAGAATTTAATAATAAAAACTTCTTTTATTAAAATAATAAAATTATTTTAATATATAATTATCTTTTACAAGAATAATTATAAAGATAATTCTTGAAGAAAACTATTACTAGAGAAAAACTTTAAGAATTAAAGATGAATGACTCACTAATACTCCAAAGAACTTATTGATAGATAAAAGTAGAGAAATTTGACGTGGAATTGTGGATTTAAGGGATCAAAAGGGTTTATAACAGTATTACAACAATATATAGTTGGATTCTATGATTTCACGTCTTTCTGGTTGATTCTGAAAGATTTAAAACACTTAAGAATAGCTTGTAACTAATACTTACTTGTTGGTAATAATGATTTAATAAATTGACAAGATGATGATACGGAAAAAACAGCAAGAAGAGGCTTCTTTTAAGGCAACAACAGCTCACAGAGGCATGCCATGGAGCAAAATGAAAAACCAGTGAGTGAGAAAACAATAAACCTTTTTGGATTAATGATTGCATCATCTGTTGTCACGTGAGATTATCATAATTACTTAATTGATGCTTTTACGTGACTACCAACCCCAATATGGTTAAGAATAAAATGAGTAACATCTGTAAATCTTCTTTTATTCCAAAATAAACATTTATTTCTCAAAGTTATCAATGTTATTGCCAATTTCATCACTGATTTTAATTACTGTGAATTTTTGAAGATTCAGTGTTTCACGTAGAATGGTCAAAAATGGACTATAAGGAAAACTTTTAATTTTACTAGTAAAACTGGAATTCTTTTTGGTTGTACCATAGATAATACGGTGCTCTATTGGTCCTGAAAGTTTCATAAAGATTCATGAGGAATTGTATTTTTCATGAATTTTTGAAGTTTTTACCTCATTTCTACGTAGAATTGCAAATATCAGTGTTTCACTGGTTGCTATGAGGTAAATAAATGGATACAAGTCCAAAAAGGGTTTTAATTACTCTTTTGGGGTTTATCCATGGAAATTCATTAAGAATTGACGTGGTTACAGGAGTCTAAGTAGCTCTTTACCTCCTTGGCACGTCAAAATAGCCCGTTATTTGCTATTTTCTTGAGATTTACAGTAGTTGTGACATGGTAACCAAGTTCCCAAAGAGGTTTAGTTTACCAATTGGGTCAAGAACAGCCATGGAACCAATCTTTGGAGCTATCCACGCCTCTGAGTCCTCAGAAGCTGGGTACCCTGGCTCTCTTTGATGTCTTTTGTCCCCCTTGCCTATTTTTTATGTCAAAATAGTAATTTAAGCTTAGTGAGATATTCACTATGGGTGTACCAAAAGCCCATGTAAGAGTACCATGATATTAAGTGCTCAAACCATGCATAACACTATTCTTAGTGTATATGTAACATGGGATTTCTCACTTTCCCATTATTTGGGCTTAAAATCAAGAAAAACAAAACTTTTCATGGATCTTTTATGTGGTATTAATGATGTGGTATTGAAGTATTTGCCATTTTAACACCTCAAATACTTAAATTGAGCTTATTCACTCTATGGGGCTACCCTAGGGGAATTTATGTGTAGAATCCAAATCTGGTCTTAAATCCATGGATTTACTTACTCAATAAAAAGTTATTCATCTTTTCTGAAATTGAAAATGATGAATTTTGGATATATGCATGACTTGTGAGTTATGCATAATTCAAAATTTCTTTTTAAGATAATTGTGGCCTATTTGGGTATGTAAAATATACCTCAAGGCTCACATTCCCTCCCACCAAAAAATAAAATTGTACTACAATTTTATTAGTGATAAAAGAATAAGGCCCCCAAGGGGGGTAATGTCCACTGTCCAACCTCTTCACATCACTCAGATCAAGTAATTTAAAGCACATTTATAGACATATTCAGGCTTATGGCCTTCTTTCATGTCTAAATCTTCTTAAGAGTTTATCTGAGTAAGGTATTTCTGATTCTGCCATCCATTCATCTTCATGTACTGGATTTCTATATCTGACAAGATATTCTCTTTGATTTTTACCCCTAAGTCTCCTTTCTTTAATGACTTTCTTTATCTTTTTGTCTTTGTTCTGTTCCACAGGTGGTACAGTTAAAGGAGTTGGGTTTCTTAAAGGAAACAATTCTTTATCAGCCGGTTGATAACGCTTTATCAAGCTGACTGGAAAGGTGGGGTGTTTATTTTCCAATTCACCACTCAATTCTACTTGAACTGCATTGTATCCATGTAAAGCAACAATAACAAAAGGTCCTACATAAGAATATTGAAGTTTCTTTGGGCCTTTGATATTATTAAAATTCAAGGTTGAAACTAAAACTAAGTCCCCTACTTTGAAGTCTGGTACTTTATGACTCTTGTCCCACTTCTGTTTTGCATAATCAAAATCATCATCCATACTTTGTTTTGCATGATGTTTCACTTTATCAAGCATTATCTTGAAGCTGGAAGGTGTAGGATGAATGTCAATCAAGTCTTTCCTCAGTGTGTCTGCTGGGAGTCTTGGATTCCATCCTTTTTCTAACATAGCAGGAGTTTGTCCTGTGGAAGAATGGACTGATGTCTTGTATGCCAATTCTAATGCAGGTATCAGAGTGCACCAGTCATGGGTAAAGCCATCTGAGTCTTTGAATTCTAATCCATAAGCACAGAATCTCCTGATCATGTCTTCTAAAGTCTGAATCATCCTCTCTGCTAGCCCATCTGTTTGAGGGTGATATGCTGTAGAGAATGATAACTTAGTCCCAAACAATCTATGAAGATTGGTCCAAAGTGCAGATGGGAACTTGGGATCTCTGTCACGTATGATATTCTTAAATAATCCTGTATGAGAAATAACTCTACTCCATAAAAGAAGAGCTGTATCCATAGCAGTGTCATCTTTATGACATGGTAAGAATATGGGAGTTTTGCTATATCTGACTACAATGACTAAACAAGCATTATAACTTTTGTCACCACTTGGAGGAAGTGCTGTGACCCAATCCATGTGAACAACTTCCCATGGGGATTTTGGTTCTTGAATATGGATCATAAGTCCAAATTTCTTGCCTGTACTCCTGTTTGCTTTTTGGCATCTGTCACAGGTATGGCAATATTCAATGGTTTCTTTTCTCCAAGATGGCCACCATGCACAGTTCTTCATTTTTTCAAGTGTTCTATCTTCTGACAGGTGTCCAGAGTAGATGCTATCATGACATTCATGAAGAATGGTATTGATAAGTAATCTACTGCACAATGTCATAACACAAGAATGTTTTGTTCTGTGGTAAATGATTCCATCAAATAAGTGAAATCTTCCTTCAGAATAGGAATTTTTCCAAACTTCATCAAGTGCATTAACTAAAGATGTATCTTTGCAGTCTTTATCTAATAAGGAAGTCAAGATATGACAATTCTTGTCTTGTTTATAAGATTCTCTGACCTCCTCAAAGAATTCAGTCCCAATATCAGTTATGTTAATTCCTTCAATTGGAATCTGTGGTTCAGCTTCCAAAGGTACATAAGCTGGGTTATCAGGAGTGTTGGCTAAAGCCCATCTACTAAGTCCATCAGCATTCTTGTGAATGTTTCCTGCTTTATGAACTATAGTCATGTTTCCTTTATATTCTTGAATGGCTATTTGCCATCTCAACATATGTCTGTTGGGAGTTTTCATGTTAAGAAGTGATTTCACGGCATTACAGTCAGTTATCACTTCAAAAACACCGCCATCAAGATAATAGTGTAGTTTCTCAAGTGCCCATACCAAACATAAGCACTCCATTTGGCTTGCACCATATCTGGCTTCTGTTGGTTTGATTTGTCTTGAGATATAACAAACTGGTCCTTCTGTAGGTTTGTCATCAATAATCTGGACTTGATGTAGGGCTGCCCCTAGTCCATCTCCACATGCATCAATGTACAACTTAAAAGGAATATTCCAGTCAGGCATGAGGAGTAAAGGTGCTTCTGTAAGGGCTCTCTTTATCTTCTCATAAGCTTTAATTCTTTCTTCTGTCATCTCAAATACAGTCTGTTGATCACAGATTCTATAGAGTGATTTGGCCAGAATTGCAAAGTCTTTCAGGTGTTGCCTATAGTAACTGGCAAACCCAAGAAAGGACATCATTTCTTTTTTATTCTGGCGTATTGGTTTAAGTAACACTGCTGCTACTTTGTTTTTGTCAATACCCAAGCTCAAACCAGAAACAATATGTCCTAATGCTTTGAGTTCTTCAAAACCAAAATTGCATTTCTTAAGTAAAATTTTCATGTTCACTTCTGCAACTTTATGAAGTACTCTTGCAAGTCTTTCAAGGTGCAAAGACCATGAATCAGAACATATGATAATATCATCAATATAAATGATAAGCCATCCTTCAGAAAATTCTGTAGGAAAGATGGTGTTCATCATCCTTTGATAATGGGATGGAGCATTTTTAATGCCAAATGGCATTCTAAGATACTCAAACATACCACAGTGAGTGATAATTCTAAGTAATTTTTTAGCTTTAGGCGTCAAAACATTTTGATGGAAGCCTTTCAATGCATCCATTGATGTTATATACTTGGCTTTAGACAATTGAGTCAAGGTTTCTTGAATTCTAGGGATTGGATACCTATCTGGAACTGTGTAGGTATTCAATGCTCTGAAATCTCCAACCATTCTTGACTTATCATTATGCCATGCAATAATAACAGGTGTTGTCACTTCAACTTCCTCATTATGGCCTACTTTCCTTAGCACACCAAGTTGGATCAACTCTTGGATATGTTTTTCCAAGGCTTCTCTAGCTCTGGGACTGGCTGGATAAGCTGGTCTTCTAAGTACTGGGGGATATGGTCTGTCAATATTAAGAGTAATATCAACTTCATGTCCCCTTATAGCACCTAATGGTTCATTATCAGAGGCAAATGCATTTTTAAATGTGTATAACACATTAATAAGTTCATTCCTCATCTTGGTGACAATGATGGATTAATTTGTGCTTCAACAAGTTGATTAGACACAAATTCATCTCTGTAAGTATCCTTGACAGAAGATACTACAGATATCTGTTTTGGCATATTGGAGAAAGAAAGTTTTTGTCTTTTGTTATCTCCAATTGTGAAATATCTGTCTTTATGGTTATTTATATCAATACCATAAATATTCAAGTAATCATTTCCAAGAATGATGTGCTGAGATGTGCAATTATCCATCACTACAATATCAGTTTTCATTCTTACACTTCCTGCTGGATGTGGAAATACAATATTAGTGTCCAATATACCCAATGGGTACATATTGTTACTGGCACTACTGAATTGTACACCTTCTATTGGTAATAGATGGTTTTTCCATTCAGGAAGTATAATTTGGAGATAATCTTTGCCCACACAAGTGCAGAATGCCCCTGTATCCAAATTTACTTTGGCTTCAATATCACTCATCAGAACTGATGTGATACAGGATGCCCCAGCAGTATAACCCTTTCCTCTAGCAGGTTTTGTTTTATACATTCTGGCATCTTGGATATTGATCAGGTTGCAGCAATCCTCACTGTACTGTGACAAGTGGGTATGGACTTCTGTGACCTCAAAGAAAGCTGAAATGTTCTCAATGGGATAGTCCTCCACTGGTGTATCTTCAGAGACTGCAGAATCTTGATCAGACTCCTCTTTCTCTTCAGTACACTGAATTTCTTCAATGACTTGAACTTCATTGAGCTTTGTCTTCTTAGGACAAGTGTTGGCTAAATTTGAAGTACTTCCACATTTATGACACTTCAAGACAGGTCTTTCTGGTCTTCTTTCCTCTCTAGCAATCTTTGAGACTATTTTGGACTCTATTGGGTTTCTAATCCAAGTCTTACCAATTCTTGTTCTGGTAATGATATCTTCCATAGCATTAATGTAGTCCTCTGTTGAACAAGGTTCCACACATCTGCTTTTGATAGCATGTTCCAGTTCTCCTCCACACTTCCTTAATATTTTCATATTAATCATAGTGTCAGACATATCTGGGTGTAAAGAAGATAATCTGTCTTTTTGTTTGAAGAACCAAGTAAGTGGTTTGTCTTTTTCTGAGTTAAAAATGGCACTTTCAAAAGCATTTTCCATTTTAAACCTCCAAGAATTATTGGCCCATTTGGTAATCACTTCAGATTTCCACCAAAACCAGTCATGTTTACCATGATCAATCCTCATTTTGTAATACCATTTCTTTGCAGTCCTGGTAAATAAACAGTGTAATTTTCCCACTATGATTTCATCAGGTATATTGAAGTCTTCTTGCAACATATCAATAGTCCTGATGAATTCAATATGGTTGTATTCTCCTTCACCAGAGAATGTTGGCCATTCTTCTATTTTGGGAATATCTCTTGTAGAGTAGGCATTTTCTCCTAAGAATGGGGTCAGAATTTCTTTAACAGAAAGTTTCTCTTCAGTTAAAGGTGTAGAATGTCTTGGCATATGTGGTTCATGATTCTCATGAATTTGCTCCACACTTGCAATTATTTCATTCTTCAACTTCTGCCTTTCACTGTCACTTTTTGCTAAGTGTATGGCAAATTGATTGGTATTCTCAACTATTTTTAAGACTTGGTCTTGCAAAATTGTAAGTTGATCATTCACCTTAAAAATGGAAAGATCTTCCATTTCATCATTCTGAATTTGGCACATATTCTCAATTCTTTTGCAAGAATTGGTAATTGAGTCAAGTCTCGCATTTGTCACTTGGTGCAATTCAAAGTATTTTTTGTCATTTTTCTTTAATTCAACTATATCTGATGCAATTTTAGTTAACTTTCCATCAAGTTTACCAATTTCTACATCAATACTAGTCTGTACACCAATTATTTGCATGGAAAGTTTCTGTTCATCCTTTCCTGCTCCTTGGCTGTGAATTCCATCAGAGTTCTGGCCATATTGAACACACTGTCCACAGCTGAAGGCTCCAATTTTGGGATCCTGTACCCCTGTGGGTAAGGTCTGTGCCAATTGGCTTTGCCTTTTCCTTTGCCTTGATGGTTCTTGGGACCTCTCTGCTTCTTCTGAGGTCCTTTGGGCTTGTCTTTGGACATGTCTGGAGCTGGTTTGGAGCTGGTAGATGCCACTGGTGCCTCTGTCTCCAAAGCTGAGGTCATTTCCAACTCTTTCTTCTGGTCCATGGATAAAAGACTTTGGTTCTTCAACCAATTCTTTATCTTTTTGACCTTGTCTTTGCAAGACAGGGGGCTCCAACCTCCTAAGAGTTCTATGGTCTTCTCCTGACCCAGAAAGCTCTTGATGTGTAAGTAGGAGTTCATGGCCCCCTGCCAAAGGCTTGGGCAGATTTCCCACTCCTCTTCCTTGGCTGCTCTGAACCAGTTTTTGTACTGGCATTGATATATTTCTATTGCTGCCACCTCAAAGTGGTTCAGCCCTGGAAATATTACCATAAATCAGTTCAGGCTCTGAATTCACGTCAAAATCTGTTGGTACAGACCTTGGCGAATGGGGGGCAACTCTGGCATCCTCCAAATGTGTCTTTCTTGTGGAAGACTTGGCACTTCTGGATTTGGTCTTGCCTCTTCCTTGTCCACATCCATCTGTTTGGACTGAATAGTTGCTCCCATTTCTGGTATGCACCATTTTTACGTCAATTTAAGGATAAAGAGTAAAAATAAAGATAAAAACACACCTTTTGGTGGTAATTTATTCTTTTCAGAATTAAATAAGGTGCCTCTTTTAGCAATTTGCACCTCAATACTTTCCTCAGATTCTGGGCTAGCAATATATCTTTTACTGAGTCTGTTGCCAGCTGCACAGTATTTGATTAAAGACACTAGAAAAATTATAAAAGAGAAAAAATTATTTTTATACTATTTAAAATATTTTTGAAGATTTTTCATAAGTTTTATATTTTTTAATATTAAAAAATTATTCTTTTTAAAGAAAAAATTAAAATTTAAGATTTTGAATGAAAATTAATTCAGAGTAACTCAAAGAATAATCTTATAAGTTTTTGGATGTGAAAAAGCCACGTGTAAAACAGTGTAAATTAAACCAAATTCCTCAATGAAAAAGATTTCCAAAACAATTTCAAAAATAAGAATTATTTTAACTTTAAAATGAAAGAAAAAAATATGAAACTAATATATTTTAGAGCTTAAAAATATATTAATTAAGGGTACAAGGTTCAAAAAACACGGCCAGGCCCCCAAATGTAAGATGTGGTAGGTATGGTGGTTTCTTAGAACACAAAAATGAAGTCTAGAATATGATTATATCCAAAACTCTGGTTACAATCACGGCCAGGCCCCCAAATGTAAGATGTGACTATGAAACTGATGATAATATTACTATTAATCAACAGTACTATGTCTGTTCTTCTGAAATATAATAATTAAAAAATTATTATAACCACGATTAAATAATTATAAAATTATTTCTTTCACGTGTTATACACTACTAGTGATTATAACAGTGAGCAGTAATTGTCTACAAGAATCAATTACAAGAAGAATTTAATAATAAAATTATTTTAATACATAATTATCTTTTACAAGAATAATTATAAAGATAATTCTTGAAGAAAACTATTACTAGAGAAAAACTTTAAGAATTAAAGATAAATGACTCACTAATACTCCAAAGAACTTATTGATAGATAAAAGTAGAGAAATTTGACGTGCAATTGTGGATTTAAGGGATCAATAAGGATTTATAACAGTATTACAACAATATATAGTTGGATTCTATGATTTCACGTCTTTCTGGTTGATTCTGAAAGTTTTAAAACACTTAAAAATAGCTTGTAACTGATACTTACAGCAAGAAGAGGCTTCTTTTAAGTCAAGAACAGCTCACAGAGGCGTGCCATGGAGCAAACTAAAAGGCCAGTGAGTGAGAAAACAATAAACCTTGTTGGATTAATGATTGCATCATCTGTTGTCACGTAAGATTATCATAATTACTTAATTGATGCTTTTACGTGACTACCAACCCCAATATGGTTAAGAATAAAAGGAGTAACATCTGTAAATCTTCTTTTATTCCAAAAAAATCGTTTATTTCTCAAAGTTATCAATTTTATTGCCAATTTCATCACAGATTTTAATTACTGTGAATTTTTGAAGATTCAGTGTTTCACGTAGAATGGTCAAAAATGGACTATAAGGAAAACTTTTAATTTTACTAGTAAAACTGTAATTCTTTTTGGTTGTACCATAGATAATACAGTTCTCTATTGGGCCTGAGAGTTTCATAAATATTCATTAAGAATTGTATTTTTTATGAATTTTTGAAGTTTTTACCTCATTTCTACGTAGAATTGCAAATATCAGTGTTTCACTGGTTGCTATGAGGTAAATCAATGGATACAAGTCCAAAAAGGGTTTCAATTACTCTTTTGGGGTTTATCCATGGAAAGTCATTAAGAATTGATGTGGTTACAGGAGTCTAAGTAGCTCTTTACCTCCTTGGCACGTCAAAATAGCACGTTATTTGCTATTTTCTTAAGATTTACAGTAGTTGTGACATGGTAACCAAGTTCCCAAAGAGGTTTAGTTTACCAATTTGGTCAAGATCAGCCATGGAACCAAGCTTTGGAGCTATCCACGCCCCTGAGTCCTCAGAAGTTGGGTACCCTGTCTCTCTTTGATGTCTTTTGTCCCCCTTGCCTATTTTTTACATCAAAATAGTAATTTAAGCTTAAAGTGAGATATCCACTATGGGTGTACCAAACGTCCATGTAAGAATACCATGATATTAAGTGCTCAAAACATGCATAACACTATTCTTAGTGTATATGTAACATGGGATTTCTCACTTTCCCATTATTTTGGCTTAAAATCAAGAAAAACAAAAGTTTTCACGGATCTTTTATGTGGTATTGAAGTATTTTCCATTTTACCACCTCAACTACTTAAATTGAGCTTATTCACTCTATGGGGCTACCCTAGGTGAATTTCTGTGTAGAATCCAAATCTGGTCTTAAATCCATGGATTTACTTACTCAATAAAAAGTTATTCATCTTTTCTGAAATTGAAAATGATGAATTTTGGATATATGCATGACTTATGAGTTATGCATAATTCAAAATTTCTTTTTAAGATAATTGTGGCCTATTTGGGTATGTAAAATATACCTCAAGGCTCACAAAACTAATGTATTCAAACATAACATTTGCCCAAAAATGTCTAACTGGATTGGCAGGGTAAAGAAGGCTCTAAACCATTTTGAAGAAGGAGTGTTCAGATTTTGGGAGATTATCTGGAGGTTTAGCTGATTCCTTCATCAATTTGAGATTCCAAATGTTGTTATCAAAAAACGCTTCTGTTTCTATTGGCTTAAAAAATCTAACCCTGTATATTGAAGTTTATATCACCAGTCAACAGCCAATAATCACTTTTCATGCACAAAGATAAAACTCACCTGCCATCTCAAGGTCCTCAAGCCAGGCTGACATTTTAAGCTCTTGGTTACTGATCACCTTGATACCAACAGGCTGGAATGTATGAGCATCCTTTGTTGGTAAATTGTCCTATTGATTTTTGTAAATCCTATTGATATTATCAAGCCCCCCTTTCCATGATTGCTAAGTAATATTGGAATGAGAATTCAAAATGTCTCCAAACTCTTCCATGCGGGATAAAAATATTGCTTGAAAATTAGCAGAGGATGACACTTTGGGCTCAGGGTCAGGAATTATATCAGTTGTATCTTGTCCCATTGTATCATGTTTAATTTTATCCATTTCTTGAAAGGCTTGAATATCTCGAGGAGAGGTAGGAGGGGTTACATTGAGTATGGGGGGCCTTTCAGTATGTGGAGGTTCATCATGGATTGTTTCATTGAGCATGGGGGGCTTTCAGTATGCGGAGGTTGATTATCAATATGGCCCACTTCAACATTGATCATTTCATCACCCTGATCCCAGGAGTCCTTTGCAGCTTCAAAGGTATGGCATTTTTTGTTGGTTTTTTTGGTGGCATTTATATTTGGTCTTTTTCTTAATCCTTTGCCTGGAAATCCAATTACCACTCAAGATCCTTCAGGTAGAGATTCTCCCACCTCCACATCTGCCCATATATCATAAGCAGCCATTTTGACGTTTTTGTATTTAATTAGTAATGGACTTATGGTTCAAATATATTTTGAGGAGGCTCATTGCCCCAGCAATCCTTTGACACACATAATCAGGAATTTTACTATCATTTTGAATTTTTTTGAGCCTTGGGATTGTTTGAGCGATGTTTGAGACAAATTGTTCCTTGGATATAATTTCCACCTCCCCACTGAAAATTATGTCATCTTCCCCAGCATCTTCTGTTGGTACACAAGGTTCAACAGTCTTTTCCTTCTCATAGCTTTTAAAATTTGGTTTCTGAGAGCTTGGAGGCTGAGCTGAAATAAAGGCTATGACAAAAGTATCAGGTTTGGAGAGACTACAAATATTAAAGATAAATCTATGCTCAAATTTGGGAAGAACTGGTGGATCTGGATTACTTTCATGTGCCAGGCTCTCTACTTCAATGCCTAATTCATGACTACTGACCATATCAGAGATTTCACTTCCACTCTCTGGGGCTGAAGTTGTTTGTTCATGGAATTCAGTTGATTTCGCCAGGGTTTGGGCATAGCGGGGATAGTTTATTATGTAAATAGATGGTGACAAGTTTATTGATAACCCAATTGAAAATTGTAGAATAAAAAGATCAAAATTGAAGGAAAAAGGCGGGAGTTCTGAAAGTGGTGGAAGTAAAATAAGTTCAAGATCACTTATTCTTTGTTAGTTAATACCAATATTAAAGAATTTTGGAAAGCTTTAAAGAAGTTAAATATCAATTTCAATCAGTTCAATAGTTAGTGAATTTTCTAGAAACAAACATTTTGGAACCACAAGCTCACCAAAAGAAACCTGCCCATCAACAGCCTTGGAACCTTCTATCAATACTTATTGAACTTTTCATGGATTTGCAAAATATATTTTGTCGGGAAATTCAAAGAGGTGATGTGTTGCAAATTATTTCATCTCATTCAAATTAAATCACTTCCCTGTGAGAAATTGAATAAAGTTGACTAGTGAGAAACCTACTAAAGTCAACTTTTGAACTGTTCAATGCTCATGAGGTATGGACTAAGCAAAGTGTTCCATTTGAATGATATGAAATTAAACGGTTTTGTTGGGGAAATGGAAGATACAATTTGGGTATTAAATAGTTGACTTATTAGGTTCAAATTTGTGAGCCTCATGATTTAAACCCTAACCACAACATTGTGAATATACCTACTAATTCCCCCCCAGAACCTGTTGGCAAAGATGGCCACTCAGCATATCTCCCTGATTGCGTTAATCATGTACGCGAACAAGCCACCGTACCCTATGGATCTAGTACCTGAGCATAAGGATGGTAAGTGGCAGAGAGAGGATTAGGGATAAGGGGGGTTGAGGGTGGAGTCAGAGGCATATCTTGAGGGTGCCGCCGGAGCGTAAGAATTGTAAGTGGCAGAGAAGAAAAGGAGGGGGTGCAGAAGCATAAGGGGTGGTGAGGGCGGAGATGGGGGGCAGCATCGTAGTGTCATCTTGAGGGGCTGCAGGAGCATAAGGATCAGGCCAGTGTGAGGGTAGAATTGGAGGCATGTTGGGAGGGTGCGAGGAGGTGTAAGGGGGGGTGAGGGCGGCGTCGGAGGCATAACTTGAGGGCCCCGCAGCAGCGTAAGGATTGTAAGCCAAGGAGAAGAAGAGGCAGGGGTGCGGAAGCATAAGGAGTGGTGGGGCAGTGTTGGAGTCTCATCTGGAGGGGTGTGTGGGCGCGTAAGCATGCTAAGTGTCAGAGAGGATTCGGCGGGGAGGCGGAAGCCACTCAACTGTGAGAGTAGGCATGGTAAAGGGGTGATATGACCAGGCAGTGTGGAGGAAGTCTTCTCATGCACCAATATGAGCATGCCAAACTGCTGGGTAGCACCATGAGGTGTAATTACCCAAACATTGCAAATAGTGTGGAAATGGGTTTGGGCTTTGAGTTACATTCTCATGTGACACATGTGATGATTGACATTGTCTTGATGCAGACTTGATGTGACTCACTCCATCCAGTGACTATAAAGTGACATTAACGCGACTGAAGCAAGATTTTATACTGACCGCTATGCGACATGAAGTCAATTGCCGAAGATTGATGCAAGATTCACCCTGGTGAGAAGACCAAGTCGACCTCATTTTATATGCCAAACTCTTTACCAGTCTGAAAATTCTATTCAAGATTCAATACCTCTGGAATCCCTACATCCAATCTGTCTAAACAGCCTCAACAGGCCTGTACCTTATCTTGGTCCTCAGGAGCTCACCATTCAATCTAGGGGGGTACTGTCACAACCGCAAATAATCAACCCCCCCAATGTGTGTTGCCGTGATTCTAGCCTGAACCCAGTTTATGGTCAATTGGCCATATAATATGTTTATGGCCATTCATGGCCTCAAGCCCTATCCTGCCCTCATTGGCCTTATTGGCCGATTCTCCACCTCACCAACCCCCATACCATTATCCTTGTCTTTAGGCCCGGATGTCTTTTCAGTATTCCAGGGGCCTATGGCCCTGCTAGCCACTACCAGGTCCTTTGGCCCAACCCCTTATATTATGGGGGGTTGGCCTAAAAGGCCTTTTTGGGCCATTTATGCCCCCTACGGCCCACAGGCCGTAATCCATGCCCACGGTCCACAGTCCGTGGGACCATTAGGCCCCTTTTGGCCCAAATTCAATGATGCCAAGGGGGAAGTCTATCAGCCCCAAACCACAAGTGGGCCCACCTGAGCCAGTTTTGGCCCCAAAACCCAACCAACCCAGAATTGGCCAAAACCACCTTAGGACCCAAAATGGCCATGATTCAGACCATGGCCTCTGGAAACCACCAGAGGCCACCAGCTCAGCTCCAAGAAAGGATTCCCCTCAAGTTCAGTGGAAGAATCTTCCTTCCTCAATGCACCCCGTACTCAAGGATTCAGGAGTGGTGCATATATGGTATAATATACCATTACGCACCATTTTTGCTCAGCAATCCAATGGTGACCTTTTCAGGATCACATTACATGATTCCAAATCAAGTCCCCAATTCATCACCAATTCTGAAGGAGGATGTTTCAGCTATTCAGTCTGGCAATTCCCTGGCGGCTATCAGAAGACCATTCAAGAACCCCAACCACCTGGTCCTGCAGGAGTTGGGTTGTCAATTCTCATCAGGACTTTTCTAAGGAAAATTCTCAGAGTTTATCATTCATTTAAATCATTTTCAAGACATTGAGTACTCAGCATTCCTTGGACAGCTCAATTGGTCCATACAGGTAGTAATCAAGCATCCTGTATGGCCTTGGCCCATTTGGGCCAATTCATATTCCACTGTGGGAATTCAGCCACACAGCTCAATTCTCAAGATGGCCCAATTCAGACAATAAATCCAGATGACTCAACTTCCAGGATCAGCCTTTCAGCTTTTGACATATACTTGCCACCTTTCATCACCTGAAGACCTTTTCCCCAGTTAATTAATATATTGGATTTGTTTATCCTTATTTCCTTTTCATTTATTAAAGTAAATACTGATAATCTTAAGTCAGTCATTTTCACCTTTTTCTTCTTCACCTGTCAGGGATATTGGTGGTCATATCCTTTACTAATTCCATTGTTCTTTCTGGCAGGTTGAAAGAGTGAATTGAGGATTTCTTTTGTTGGCTCTTTGGCCTTTGGCTTTCTTATTATCTTGGCCATTGGCTTCCTTTTCTTTTATCTTTGGAATACTTGTCTTTACTCTTATTCTTCCTTAAATAAATATACTCCTTCTTATTTCTTTATTCTTTGGAGCCCTCCAAGTGAGCTCTTGATTCCTGAATGCCAGGCCACTCTTGCTTACATAAGAGCCCCTGTGACACTTTAACAATTAGTTTAAACACTGTTAAACCAATCAATAAAATATTTAAACCACCCTTTTTGAATCATTCTGAACCTTCTAACCACGTTGAAACATCATTTAAATCATTTTTTGTAACTCTTACAATCATTTTTACCCCTTGAACCACCCCATAAGTGAATTAAAGCATCTTTCATCACTGTTAACTTTATCACTTTGTTTCCAAATTCACTCTGGTCACTTTTGGGAGTGTTCTTTTTTTGAATATCTTTTTAAAATACTTTTTTTTTAATTAATTTCTTGCAGTTGTTTGATCAATTAATTCCAATTGGAATTTCTTTTGTAGCCTTAAATATCTCTTGTAGAGTATTTTTGGATATTTTTTATTGTTTGTAAAACAATAAATCTTTATAATATTATTTTTTTATACTTATAAAGTTAAGAACAATAAAATTGGCATGTTTTCTCTTAAAGATACTATTTAATACTATTTTTAATCATATTTTACCTTATACAAATTTGGAGGACAGGAAAAGTACTTGATTTTGAATAAAGGTTTCATGTCCACACCTTACATTTGGGGGCCCAGCCGTGATACTTTACCTGTGGAATAACATTTGACTCTTTTTAAATCCTTTTTTATATCAAAAAATTTAAAAACATATAAAAAACTTATAATTTAACAGATCTATAAAAAATATTTTTTTTTCATATTATAAGCAAGGCTTTGTTTTTCATTTCTCTTTTGAAAACATCTTTTTCTACTTAATAAATTTGCTTTTTCATTAATTTTACTGTCTGACAACATGGTAATACAAGAAAATATTGAAACAGCCTCAACAATAACAAGCATTATTCCTGCAAGTACTGTGAATTCCAACCATAATAGTACAATTATTATAACTCAGAATAATCAACCAGAACCAATTTCTTCTGAATTAATTAACTTGGATATAAGTAATATCCTTCAGAAGTCAAATAATTTGGCCAATAGTAAGTTTTTTGACATAAAATTACTGATTTAAGCTTTTTAATCATAAAATATGCCTTCAACCAGATCAGGAGCCAGCTATAATTTGAGCCTGTGAGGTATTTATAACATACCCATAAGGCCACAAATGATTTTATAAACAGTTAATTTTGCCTTAAACAGACTTTTTAGTTGAAATTAAAATAAAAAATAACAAAAAATAAGTATAAATTTTTTTTGGATAAACAAAGTTATAAATATTATTTCATTTTTGGATTCTACATCAAAAATGACCTAGCGTACATCCATAAGGTGTTATACCCAAAAACACTTATTTCTTGTGTTATTAGAAGATTTAAGAAGCTCACAGTACTAATGTAACTTTTTTAACATTTTTTTTAAATTGTTAAATTTAAGCTTAAATAAGCTTAGATTTAAAGTTGCATAAGGTTAATGCAAACTTGCCAAAAAAAAGACCTAGGGTACATCCATAAGGTGTTATACCCAAAAACACTTATTTCTTGTGTTATTAGAAGATTTAAGAAGCTCACAGTACTAATGTAACTTTTTTAACATTTTTTTTAAATTTTTAAATTTAAGCTTAAATAAGCTTCAATTTAAAGTTGCATAAGGTTAATGCAAGCTTACCAAAATTTTAGTTAAAATTGAGGTGTGATGTATATTTACTAAATTGGCTAAGGATCTGCCATACAGAATGTAAATCCTGCATGAGCTCAATTTAAAAGGGTTTAAAGCCATGGTATGGCTTTAAATAAATAAAAGGGCAAAATCCACGCAAAAAGGTGGGACGAAGGAAAAAGACCAAATAGAGCTGGGGTACTCAACTTTTTGGATCTGCAATGATTCAATTAAGGTTTGCCACCTGTATTGGAGGATTCTCAACCTTATTCAGAATTTAATATTAGACTTTGATCCAACCTTAAGGTTTAAACTGGTTTTATCCCAATTTGGACAGGAATTTCAAGCTGCCAAAGGGTAAATCCCAATATGCAGGCTTGAAATCAAGGTTTTAAGAACTTTCAAAGCTTAATCAAGCTTAAAAAACCTTAAATAAGCTTAAACCTTTAAAGTTACAAGCATTAAAACCTTATCAAAACTTAACGTTTGGTGTGTATTGCTATTTTATGTGGAAAAATAGCAATAACTTCACAAATTCATTAAAAATCCAATTCTTAATGGATTTGCTTGAAATTTTCACACAGCTTACAATTTAATATTATTTACATATAAATAAAATTTTAGGAATCTTTTATAAATAAATTTCCTGGGTAATTAGCCTGGAAATTTACTCTTTTAATTAAGCTCAAAGAAAGCTATGATTTCTTTAAAAATTAATTAAAAATTGAGTTTAAGAGATTTCTGCTTGAAACTCTATTTTTAAGTTGTTCATGTGATGAAATTTAATATAAATAAGTTTATTTATATTGAAAACTTAAAATAATTAGTTTAAATGAGGATTAAAGTTACATGGAGTTAAGAATAACACTGCTAACTTTAAATTGGAATTAAAAACAAGTTGCCTTAAGTTAAGAACTTTGTTTTTAAGTATGGTTTTTCAGTTTTGACTTGAGTACGCCCTCTATATTCATTATGAATCATGAGAGCTGCTCTGAAGACATAAGAAGAGTCTTTTCATCACTGTTTTTGTCCATCATTCATTATCAATCCAATCATATTAGAAATTTAAACAGGTAAAGTTTTATTAAATATAAAATCTTATTATTAAAATAATTCTTGAGTTATTTTATTCTTTATTTATTAGAATCAAAGAATTGAAATCATAGAATTTAGATTATTGTTGTAATCACCAATAATATATTTTATTATATAAAATTAAATCATCTTAAATATCTTTTAAAATCCACAAATTCCTCTTAAAAACTCTTTAATCTTAATTTTTTTCATAAAAAGTTGTTTTATCTTTAAAACTGATGATTTTTGGCGTGTTTTTAACTTATAATTATTATTTAATATAATAACTGTTGTTGTTTTACTTGTTGTATTAAATAAATATTATAAGTAAGCTTTTCTCTAAAGTTCTATATTTTTATCTAGTATTAGTTTTTTTATATAGAATTTTTATTCCATAAGAATTAATTCTACACAGTGTGTGCTTAATTCTTTTATAAATAATAATTATATTATTTATAAGTGGTTAATATTCATATTTTCCATGTGTAATTTTCTCATTAATAGCTTTACACTTCTTATTGTTATAACTGTCAGTGACTATAACAATAATAGAATAATTATTATATTTTCTTTATTATTATATTTTTATAATAATAATTAAATTTATTTTTTTATATAATTATTTTTAATAATTATATTGAATTTGTGGTTATAATATTTTGTTATATTATATATTTCTACTGAGGACAGTCATAGTACTCTTGATTTTGCTACTATTATCAAGAGTTTCATAGACAAACCTTACATATAACCCCTCAAGCAGCTCCCAAAATGGTCATAGGCCTGATTATGGCAGAAGCCAATCAGTTACAGAAGGACACGGGTCAGTTTATGACTTCCAAATTAGTAAACTATGTCATTCTGAAGCTGATAATACTGTTTTACCTTCAAACAGAGCTGAGACTGCCACAAGAAGCCACAGTGGACATATACAAAGCCAGCCAGAAGGCCTACAACAATGCATTGCAGCACAAAGAGTACCAGATCCTTTCAGATCTGTGGAAAAACTGCATAAATTCTTACCTGACTGTGAGAAAATTCCTGGGCCATCCCAACACTTGCAAGTTACTCAATGGATGGCATCCATTGATGTAAAAGAAGAAAATGATTCTTTTAACAGCAGAATGGAGTAAAAACAACCCTCCACCACCCAAGCAAGTGCCAAAAACAGCCCCAGTAGCCAGCAGCAGAAATTCCAATGTGAAAAAGCATCCATAATATCAGAGCAAGGTCAAAGGTAAAGAAAGGAGACTTAGGGCTAAAAATCAAAGAGAATATCTGGTCAAACATATATATCGAGTAAATGAAGATTAATGGCCATAAAAATAAGAAATACCTGACCCATACAAATTTTTGATAGGATTTAGGAATCAAAGGAGGCTAAAAGCCTACATATTCATAAAACATTTTATTAATCCTTTGATCTAATTAATATAAAAATTTTGGACAGAGGACATGATCCCCTTCAGGGATTTTTCTAATTTCAAACTCACTAATAAAATTGCAGTAAAATTTTGTTTTTTGGTAGGAGTGAATGTGAGCCTTGAAGAATATCTTACATAAACAAATAGATCACAGTTAATATTAAAAAAATTATGAACTATTTATAACCCATAAATCATGCATTTACTCAAAATTCATCATTTTTTATTCTAGAAAAGATGAATAATGTCATTTTAAGTAGGGAAATGAATTTATTTAAGGGCATATGCAAACTCTTTGCAAAAATTTACCAAGGGTAACTCCATAGGGTTAAAAGCTCAAATTAACTCTTTGAGGTGGTAAGATGCAAAAATCTTCAACACCACATAAGAGAATTGTGAAAAACCACTTTGTCGATTTCACGCCAAAATAGTGGGAATGTGAGAAATCCCATGTTACATGTACACTAAGAATAGTATTATGAATGTTTTTAGAACTTAATATTAATGTATTCTTACATACAAACCTGATACACCCATAGTGGATATCAGGCTTCAACCCCAAATTAGTATTTTCATGTGAAAATAGCTAAGGGGGACAAAAGACATCAAAGAGAGGCAGGTTACCCAGCTTCTGAGGCCTCTGAGGATTTGCCAGATCCAAAGTTTGGATATATGGCGAATTATTTCTCAATTTGTCTTCTAAAACCTTTTTGGAACCTGGTTACCCAGTTAAAATCAGATTAAATCATTGGAAAATACCAAATAAACCACTATTTTGATGTGACAAGGAGTTAATGAGCAACTCTGACTCCTGGAACCATTTTCATCATTAATTATTCTACATGAATTAACTCAAAAATATTAATCAAAATCCTTTTAGTACTATTATTCATTAATTTACCTCATGGCAACAAGCTATTACTCTGCTATTTGCTTTTCTATGTAGAAATAAGGTAAAACCTTCAAAAACCCATTAAAATTATAATTCTCAATGAGTATTTATGAATCTTTCAGGCCCAATGGAAAATTGGATGATCTATATAAAAAACAAAAATAATTATCAATTCATAATTTGAATTGATAGCCTTACCTACAGTCCATTTTTGATTATTCTATGTGAAACACTGAATCTGTGATTAAATTTCCAATAAAATTGACAAATTTAAGAAAGGAATCTTAATTTTTAAATCAAGAAATATTTTCAGCTCTTACTCCTTTATTTATCTACCATAAATTCATTTTTAGTGATTTGAAATGACTTAGTTGAGTAATTATTATAATCTTACATGACAACAAAAAGGGATGTAATCAATAACCCAAAGAAGATAAATTGTTTTTCAATTTGCTTCATGGCACACCTCTATGAGCTGTGTTTGACTCTTTTCACAATAATCATATTATTATTCAATAATAGCATTAGTACCAACAAGCATTATTTAAATCTTTTATGAAGTGTTTTGACTACTTCCAATCAGTCTGAGGGTTTTAAAATAATAGAAAGAAACTGTTTAACCACTATATTCTTTGATTAATTTTATCAATCAATTTTTATACTCCAAATACACAAATAATCTGTCAAATTACTGT
Organism: Austropuccinia psidii; assembly: GCA_023105745.1. Lineage (NCBI taxonomy): Eukaryota > Fungi > Basidiomycota > Pucciniomycetes > Pucciniales > Sphaerophragmiaceae > Austropuccinia > Austropuccinia psidii. The sequence continues at coordinate 11,439,081 of JALGQZ010000001.1, forward strand.
TCCAATTCTTTTCAACGTATTTTTGGAGTATTGGTGAGTTTTTTGATTAATTAAAAAGGCTTTTCTCTAATTTGTACTTTTCTTCAAGAATTATCATAATAATTATTCCTGAAAAAGATAGCTATCAAATCAAAATAACTTTCTATTATTTTAATAAGAATCTTTACTAATAATAATGCTTGTAATTCATCCTAGTAGAAATTTACTGCTTACTTTTATAATCATTTGTAGTGTATAACAAGTAAAAGGAATAATTAATTCATTATTCATGCATTTGTGGTTATAATAAATTCATTTATCATATATAATAAGAACAGTCACAGTACTCTTAATTAATAGTAATATTATCATGATTTTCATAGACACATCTTGTGAGCCTTGGAGATATGACCAAATATCCAAAAGGGTCACAACAAAGTTTCTGTAATAATGATATTTATAGCAATTATCTCAAAGACTAGTAAAAATACCATAAATAAGTAAGAAATCTGAATTAACTCAGAATCTAATGGGTAAAGATTTGAAATGAATTACACTGTTAGATTTCCCATGGTAAAATACACATATGTCATTTTTATGCCATATATGAAAAGTCAATAGTTACTGAAGAATAAGTAATAATACCTTAAAAAGGTATAAAACCTTATTTAACTCAAAAGTCAGTGAAACAACATGTAAAATAAATTGTACCATTGGATTCCCTGTAAACTCCCACACATAAAACAATTATAAAGCTATTCTCTAAAATCAATACTTAAGGAATTAAGCTGAATATATGCACTTTTTTGGTCAATGCATATATTCATGTTTTTTAGCTAATATCTCTTGAAATATACAAGATAGAGAGATAAACCAAAATTAAAGTCAGCATTTAATTACTGTAAAAACACAGATATGAACTTTAGTTTACAGGCTATAAACAAGGTTAAAACTTGTAATGGATTATTGATTAAAATCAATGGAGCTGTTGACCACTTTGTTGTGAAAGTGGTCCAGACTTAAGAAAGGGTAGACAGTAATATTCTACTAGTTCTGATGTGAAGAATATGTAATTTTTATTATAATATTCAAGGTATAACCCCTTTAAATCATGGTTTGAAGTTTAAAATATTAAATCTCAACAGAAAAGATGAGTTACAAGAAAAATCATCAAAAATAGAGTTTTGATGATGTATTAAAATGGTCTTGGCAGTTTAATTCAAATATGTCACTCTATAAGAATCCACTCTCAGAATACCTGTATGGTTTAAAACGTAAAGGGTATGAATGATCAAAGTTTAAGCTTAAATTTGATCATTTATGATCACTCACTGTAATCTTATTTTAAGCTTAACAGTTATATAAGTGATACAACTGGTAAATACTATTAGATTCTGATTAATACTAATAAACTACACAAATTTTAGGCTTCTTCCAAGCCTATGATGTCATCAAACTTACAGCTATAGTGATAACTCTAAATAGTGGTGTAATAATGAGATAAGATGGTTTGATGATGACATAATCATCACTAAACCTTAAAACACTGATTGTGAGCCTTAGAGGTAATTTCATATACCCAAAAGACCACAAATACAAAAATAACATATTAATATAAATAAAATAAATTTATTTATATTATTAAGATAAAAATTAAAATATAAATATAGAATTATATTAAAAATAATAAATTAATTACAATTTAAAAATAAAAATACATTAAATTTTGTAAGTATAAAATTACATTTATACTTGAAAATATTAAGTAAAAATGAAATTTTAACAAAATTGTGAACAATTAAATAAAGTTGGAAAAAAGTTAAATAAAAATTATTATAACTTTTTATTCAATGAATAAACACATAAAAATTATTTCACCATTGGATTCCTCATAAAAAATCAGGTGGGGTCACCTCTGAGTGAAATTCTTGTAACTCAACTCTAAATAAGCTTAAATTAAGTTTTTAGTATTTTCAATACAAAAGTTGAAAATCCTCAAAACCTTAATTTCATTCACATCACATATGGTGTTAACCATCAATTTTTGTGTTAAAATTGAGGTGTTGTGTTTAGTTTAGAAGTTATGAGGAATTGAAGTATTTTCAATTGAATTCAATTGAAATATCAAAATGTGCGCGTGTATTACATAAGTGAACTTTGATTTACATATGAGGTGTCAATTATTACTGTATTGTACTGTACAATTGAATTAAATTACATATGTAAATTATAAGTATAATACATGATGAGGAATTAAAGGAAAAATAAATTGGAAAGATTAAATTTGGGGGGGAAAAGGAACTCCAGCTCTAAGGGGGAGCTAGACCCCCAAAATCCTTGCTTACAGGCGTGGGATGTCAAAATTCACGCAAAAGTTCATCACTTTTGGCCTGGAATTGAGTTACAGGGTCTGTGGACTCAATTGATGATGAGGTTTTGATACCAACTGGGGTAGTTTTAGCTGTTGCCAAGAGGGTAAAACTACCCTTAAGACAAAACAATCATAGTAAAAACAGTTTTAACTGGTTTCTACGCCTCTGAAACACATTCTGACGTGTTTTGAAGGCTCTAGGCCTGGTATTGCTATAGTAATGGCTGATTTAAGGGTCTAAAATGGCTAAAAATGGCTTAAACCAGCCCTTTTTGGTCTAAACCAGGGTTCAATGATGCCATAATTGGCTTTTATGTTGTCAGCCTTTTTTTCACGACTGACAAGAGTAAATTTTACTTTTGGAGTAAGAGAATTGATGGCTATAAAAGAATGTCTTCTTTGCCCCACTTTTCTCTTCATGTTAGAATCTTTTCCTTTTATTAATTAGTTTAAACACTGTTAAACCAATCAATCAAAATATTCCAAACACCATTTTTAAATCATTTTAATCCTTTTAACCACGTGAAAAAATCATTATAATCATTGTTTGTAACTCTTATAATCATTTTTACCCCTGAACCACCCCAAAAGTGAATTAAAGCATCTTTCATCACTGTTAACTTTGTCACTTTGTTTCCAAATTCACTCTGGTAACTTTTGGGCGTGTTTTCTCTTTAATATTCTTTTTAAAGACTTTGTTCCCTAATTAATTGCTTGCAGTTCTTTGCTCAATTAATTCCAATTGAAATTGCTCTTGAAGAAAGTTCTTTTGTAGCCTTAAAATATCTCTTGTAGAGTATTTTTTTGGATAAAGTTTTATTGTTGGTAAAACAATAAATTTTTATAATATTATTGTTTTATACTAATAAAGCTATAAACAATACAATTGGCGTGTTTTCTCTTAAAAATAATATTTCATACTATTTTTAACTGAATTTTACCTTATACAAATTTTGAGGACAGGAAAAGTACTTGATTTTGAATCAAAGTTTCATATCCACACCTTACACTGATCATTTCTAGTAGATACCATTGTTAAACATCCTCTAGAATCCTACTGGACTCTAGAAGGGAGGTATTTGCTATAAAGAGAGCTCCTTTTACTCTATTTTCCCCTCAGACACATCAAAACATTAAAACAATCAAATCAAAAGGTAAAATCTTTATTCTTTATATATAAATCTTTTATATTATCAAATACCAAAGGTAATATTTATTATAATCATCATTTTTGACATGATTACTTCAATTTTTCTTCTGTTTTGCTATAATTCTCTTAAAAATCTCATTTCCACATAAAATCAAGAAAATTTGTGATTTCTCTTATTTTTATTTGTAAATACAATTGAAATGAGTTTTATTTACATTATTTGGTGTAAATGTATCCAAAAATATTATATTAAACATCAAAATTAGGTTGTTTTCTCTTACTATAATAATCTCTCTCTATTATTACTATTAATAATTCTTCAATTAATATAAAGAGTATTTATATATATATATAACTTTAATATTGGTAATATTATTGTTATTAATTGTTTTTTATTAATAAAAAACATGTTTTTAAGCCTTTATTATTAGTCAGTAACAATAATAAAGTGCTTCTAAATATATTAATTATTATCAATTGATATATTTGTTTAATAATATAATTACATTTTTACGCCTTAATTATTATAATTATTTTTATCTTATTTATTTATTTATAAGGACATTAAGAGTACAATAAGTAAAATATTAGTAACTTTTACTTATTTTTTCATAGTCAAACCTTACATTTTGGGGCCTGGCCATAATATTTACTTTGGAAGACCTTTGAAAAGATTCTAATTGCGTTTATCCAACAACAAATTATAATTATAATCATAAAATTCTATAATAATTTTATATTTATTGATTTTAAGAGCTATTGAGGCATTTGGAAAGCAATTTTACTGTCTTACACATGGTGTTTCACATCCTTAGACTTTCAAGAACTTCCTTTGAGTGACTCTAGTGATTGAAAGAGATATTTTATAAATTGAAAATAATTTTATAAAAGAATCATCTTCATTTTATTTTATTCTTCAAAAATAAGACTAAAAATAATAAAAAAATAATAAAAAAATAATAAAAAAATAATAAAAAAATAATAAAAAAATAATAAAAAAATAATAAAAAAATATCAAAAACCAAAAAAAAAAGTTATTTTTATTCATTTATTTATTCAAAAGATATATAAGCAATTTTTATGTGGAAAATTTCCATATCCTAACAAAAATAACACTTATTATATAAAGGCCTATATTTACTTGTCTTTTTTAGTGTTTGAAGATAATCCAACAGAGGACAATCAACCCACTGTTGAAATATTGGTGGAAGAAACTTGCCCAAATTCCCCAACACTAATTGTAATTAAGAAAAAGAAAGCTAAGAAATTAGACTTTCTAGGACCCACTATTCAGGACTCTGAAGGTGAGTACCTCCTTTATAAATTTCCATAAGAAGAATTATTGTCCTGAAATCTTCTTCTTTCTTATCTTATGACTACCAGAAGAGGCTCCCAATACTCCATACAATCAGATGGAGCTGGACTCAGAGGTAGAATTGATCCCTCAAAAGGGAAAAGAAAGGGCAAAATCCCCAGTGGAACAGAATCCACACAGGGAAGTGCCTTATCCCAAAGGCAAGTCCCAGAAAAGCCCATGATATCTGAACGGGAGTTAGAACTAAGTATGAGTAACTCAAACAGGTGCAAATCACATTCAGAGGTCTCAGATAGACATTTACATGAGCCAGTACAAGCAGTACTACACAGTGTACAAATACAAGGACTGGGAAATGTTTCCACAAATACACCAAGGAGTGATGAGCTCCTGGCATATCCTCAAAAGGTTCCTCAAAGAGGAGGAAATAGTGAGATACTCCAATAGATGGAATCCACCATCATCCAAACCTCAAATCAAAAAGATCAAGGAGTACCATGCCAAAAAGAAGGAGGCAACCAAGGAAGAAGCCCTGATAGCTTCTACCAGCAAGCTTCAAGCCAGCCCACTTACCCAAGAAGGGAAGAAGAACAAGAAAAAAAACTGGAGAAAACCATATTCCCCAAGTTACAGGATTACAAAAATTCTAAAAGATGCCATGGACAATGTCTTTGACATGGCCAGAACCTTGATGGAATTCAAGGACAAGGAGGAGCAAAGAATGAGACAACCTCATTTCTCAAATAAATAGACTTGTCCCCAGATGTTTTAAATACTTTAACAGAAATCAAAAATATTATTTTACCTCTAAAAGAAATTAAAAATAGTTTATTTTCATTACAAGAAATGAATAATAATTTATCTTCTTTAACGAAAATTGTTGTACAGAACAAAAAAGAAATTTACAACATTAAATTTATTGTTGACAATACCAAACCACAATGTTTAATGGACAATACTCAAAAATTGATACAAGGAAAACAAGAATTGTATAAATACATAAAATATCTCAAAGATAAAACTTTGACAATCAATTATGACGTGAGTATTGATAATCTTACAGAAATATTGAACAAATTACTATTTCTGTAGAGCAATTTGAAGAAAAGGCTTCATCAAACCAAAAATTACTTTTAGACCATGTGGAAAAAATTGATTAAGCAAGAATGCATCTGAAAGATGATATTCAAAGTGAAATAAGGCTTATTACTGAAAAAATGGATAAAATTAATGAGGCTAACTTAAATATGCCAAAGTTATCAACCCAATTTTCTCACATAAGAAGCCCTGTTAAACCAAAAGAGGAATTAACAAATTCATTAATAACAGACTTGAGTCAAAAAGAAAAGAAAAAATAAAGAAGAGATTGGGCCTTATCTTGATAAGGTCCAAGTCGGAGGGTATTGATGTTGCATGCTTCCTGAATCTGTCCAAAAAGTTGACAGGACAATAACCAAGTCTTAATGAAGGAAGCACCTCAATTAAAAGAATGGCCAACATTCACAGGAGAAGGTTAATATGACCATATGTCATTTATTAAAACAATTTACATGTTACAAGAATATTACACCATACCAGATGAATTAATCACTGCCAGATTACACTCACTGTTTGAGAAATCTGCAAAAAGATTTTATTATGTCATAAGGCAGACAAATGGCAAAAATGCCTGGTCTTGGTGGAAACAAGAAATAATCACCAAGTGGGCTAATGATGCCTGTAGGTACAAAATAGAAAACTCATTTGAAAACTGCTTCTTTTAGCCGGAAAAAGATAAACCTTTGACTTGGTTCTTAAAACAGGTTGAAAGATTAAAGCACTGTACCCAGAAATTTCACAAAAAATGGTACACATGAAAATACTATAGAAATGTGGAGGAGAATTGGAGCATGCCCTGAGAAGCAGGTGTATAGAACCTCGCTTCACAGAAGAGTATATCAATGCACTAGAAGAAATAGTGACAAGGACAAAACTTGGCAGAACTTGGAAGAAATTGGACATTAAAATTCCAAACAAGCCATTTATCAAAAAGTATAAACCAAGAGAAACTCTCAAGCCGAATATATCCAACAATAATGAGCAAATAAAGTGCCAAAAATGTGGAGGTATTGGACACTTAGCCAATAATTGCACTTAAAAAAGCAAAAATCTATCAAATTGGTGAAGCAGAGGGCAACAATGATAAAGAAGAAGCATCTGATTCTGAAAAGGACACTGAAAAATCAGAAGTTTCTGAAAGTGATGAAATTAATATAATGAATGCACAAATCAATGATATTGATTTAATATATGAAGTACTGGATGTCAATTCAAACTTACCACAAGTTGGAACATCTGATACAAGCCTCACAAACTTACAAGATACTAAATTATATAGAACCAGACCAGAAAAAGGGATGGGATATTGTCAGCCTGTGACTCAAAACCAGAGCACAAGCATGACAGCCAAAATACCGTAACCAATGGTATAGCCAAGATACCACCAAAACATGGAGCTGAGCCAAATCAGCTCAAAAGGTATCAAAGGAAAGAGGAAACTCACCTCTTCCTGAAAATATAAGTCCCATCACCATAGGACAAGAAATAACAAAGTTATTGCTGAGCATAAACCTTAATTTTCACCCCTCATCTAAAATCTAGAAGGAAAGGCTTAACGCCATCAAATGGGTACTCAAAATGAAGCTCTAAGTCAGGGCTATCCAATTGTACCAGACAAACTGAGCTAGCACCAATATTACTGGAGTTATGGTCAATTTCAGGCCAAATAAGGGTGAACAAAACATTCACCTATCATCTAGCTTCTACAGTTTTATTGTGGGATACCTGAAGTGGGGTCTTTTTGGAAAGAGCACAAGAAGGGCTATCTGATGGTGTCATCCACTTCCCCATATCTCAACTACTGCAGAAGGTATGGGGCAAACAAGCCCAATACAGCTTTTGCCTAAAACACGCAAATGTACAAAAGTCTTGTACATGGGATAACTTTGCCATATTTAATGATACCCTTATCAAATGAGGTACCATTGTGTAGAGCACATACAGGGCTACACACCGAACCAATTTTGAGGTTTATATCTCAAGAATTGACAAAGCTGTGGCTCTTTTAAGGTCAAGATCCCACCTGCTGTCATATACAGCCTTACCATGGGATAATATCCCATAATCATGAATATGAGGTGTCAAATAGTTCAATACCTCATATGTCAGTCAATACTGGGGTCCCATACAGTTTCTGTACAGCATTCTACATGTCATACACGTCAGAATCAGGCTGTGAGGTTCCCAGATGAAAGTTTTCACCCTGTATTGGGGAAAACTGCCCAGATGTGGTTTCAAAACCACATCTGAGCCCAATACAGGTTATACAGGTTGTTTGCAAACCAAAAGCCAGTACTAGAGAGTGAAAAAATCTTCACTTCCTCTACGTGGAAAGGTCTAGCACCCTTTCCACCCCATTTCAGGATAAAAAGAAGGCTTTTCACAGCCAGAATTGTCTCCTCATCCTGCTCTTGAATACCCTACATAGTAAACTGTCAAAAACAGTTTTACTCTTGGGTAATAAACAGGTATACTCTTAAATTAAAGTATTGTAACCCAACATGTAAAGCTGCACCCAGGGCTTTCAACAGCGCTCACCACCACTATATTCATTATAGTAAAGCCCTTTTATTTTAAATTAAATCCATCTTTAACCCTCATAAATCATTTTTAACCTATTTTCCACATGTCACAGTCATAGTTTTAGTTGTAAATAGCTTTATTACCACTTCAAAATAGACTCATCCTGACATTTTGGGGGCCTGGCCGTGTTTTAAAACCTCTTGACTTATTACAAGTAAGCTTTTCTCTTTTTATCATTTTATTGACACTTGTTTTATCTTTTTAGGCGTCATTTTCTTTAAAAATATATATTTTTATATATTTTCATTTATTTTTTAAAAAATACTCATATTTTAAAGAGTATCTGTCATGTGGCTGATAACCACAGACCAGTATTTTTGGTGTGTTTTGTATATAAAAACACTTTTAAGCCACTAATACAGTCTTAATTCTAAATTGAATCCAGACATCTCATACTGATAAACCAACAGTTGAGGCGTGTTTGGGCACATTGTTAACTCAATTGCCCTGTAATACACCATGTTTGACAGATTATACTTGCTAATTACAAGTATTCTGTGAGATATTGGTATACAAACAGTATACCACATATCAGTAAGCTGTATTTTTGACGTGGAATTGTTAATTCAATCACATTGTCATAATACAAGGGCATATTGTAATAATATACAAGCCCAGAGGCCATTCTTAGACATGCAAAACCAGCCTTTTAAGAAGTCTTAACTGACATAAGCCCTCTTTTTCCTGTTTGATTCAGTGGAAGAAAACTTCATACCACTTGAGACCCAGTCACAGGCCAACACACCAGTGACACCCTCAGAACCAGAGGGCAGCAAGGGCAAAGGAAAAAGGCTTAGTGAAGGCCTCATTACAGCCAAAAGGTGGAGACCAATAGCCACTCAGAGGAGTAGAAAACCACGAAACTCTGCTTCAATACAAGGTAAACCAACCTTAACCACTTGTACAGGGAAGATGAAAATTATTAACCCAGTTGTAACCTCCAACGGCAAACTTCCCAAATCAGCAGATAACACATTTGTACAAGGCACATTCAAAGGTAAATACCCTAATAACATTAAGTTTTTGACTGCTTGCAAACACTGATATGTCCCCTGTATACCTCAGAGACCTTGGCTTCCAAAGGAACCAACCAGAGGACAGAGAAAGCTTGTCCAGAACCAGAAGACCTGGAAGAAGACACCTTGGACACAGTTGTGGATGGCAAACCAATGAGGGAGATAATATCAACCTTGCCATTCACACTCCAATTCAACAGGAACCTCAAACCAGGGGACTGGAAGGATATGGATCAAGTTCTTCAGCTCCACCAACTCCTCAAAGACGTATTTCGATGGAGCATGGACAACAAGAGGTTCAACCTGGCAAGTCACTGGGAAGAAATTGGAGCAAATTGCCAGAATATCTGTCTCAAAGAGATAGACTTCAAAGACCTGATGGTAATCACCAAAGGTTGGAATGCTACCAGGCAGTTCAGACTCCTGAAAGCAGGGGCACAGAGGATAAGGGAGAATCAAGCCACTATCCAAGCTATAGAAGAACAGTTAACCCAGACAGGGCCTACTCAGATTCCTTCAGGCTCACAAGGAGAAGGCCAAATCAGCTCTCCAGTGGCTTCAAACCATTCAGAAACCAGCAGATCAGTGGCCAAGAGTCACCATTCTTCACAATTCCAGGAAGTTTCCAGGAGAAGACAAGGAAACAAGGGCAAGAACAAAGCCTCCTTCAACCAGAGGTGGAAAGAGTCAGACCCCATGATCCAGAAGCTGTTAAATTTGGTAAAAGAAGTACAAAAGGACCAGAAGTAGTTGTAAACCACTCTAGAATCAGTAGTCCTAGTAATAGAAACATTACCCCCACTCAGACTGAAAATAACATTGTCACATCTGAGAGTAACATCAACAGTGATACACTGTGGTTACAAATGTCCCAATATGCTGAACAATCTGCAAAGTAGTTTGCAGAAATTAAAGCTGGCCAAGAGAGGATGAGACAAACTCAAGCCTCCTTGGAACAGATAGTTAGAAATCTTCAAGAAGGATATGCTCAGCTGAGCAAAGCCTCTGAAGAAACCAACAAAAGAATGAATATAGTCTTTGAAGAAAAACACCACAGCACAGGGGACAGGGAGTGTCTGGACCAAGACATTAACAAATTGTTTAATGCCTACCATAGCTTGAAGCCCCAACCACAAGGCCAAGTTATGGATAATCCATATCAACCAGATGACATCAAATCAGATGCCATGTTGATGAATAAAGCAAGATCCCCATCACAATACCAAGAGGAAGATGGCATGTCCTATTCAGAGAAGGAAGCCTTGAAACAGCTTCCTGAGGCCTCAAGCTGGCCCAAATTCTCTGGATCAGGAGAATATGATCATATGGAACTCATAGATTATGTTGATGGACTCTTCATTGATGTACCAAGCATACCAGACTACTGGATCACTGATAGATTGAATACTGCATTTAAAGGTCATGCTAGTATATGGTACACAGAAATGAAAGGAATCCATGGCAGGAGAAACTGGCCATGGTGGAAGAATCAAATCATCCAAAAGTACAGTAATGGAACTTGGATATGGCAAACGACCATGTCATTTGAAAATGACAAATACTCTGTGGACAAAGATCCATATGAGTGGTTTCTTAGACAGTCTAAAAGACTTAAAGCCATTGATCCTCAGATGAACATCCAAATGAGGAATCACAAACTTCTGACACAATTTTTAGGAGAACTAGAGCATGCAGTAAAATGCAGATGCAACCAAAACTGAACTCTAGATGACATTTCCAACACCTTACAAGACATAAGGAAAAGGACTAATATAGGGAAATTCACCCCATATAAGAGCAGTAGTTTCAAAGAGAAACAACCTTTCAGGGTAGAGTTTAAAGACAAACCCAAAGAAAGAGTGGCAGAAGTGGCAAAGAAGAGGAATTCTTGTCACAATTGTGGTTCAACAGACCACTATGCCAACAACTGTCCAAAGGCAAAGAAAAAAGTCTATGCCATAGAGAAAGTCCCTGAGGAAGAACCTCCAACAGAGGATTCTGAATCAGACTCCATGGGTGATGCCATCAGAGAACCATCTGATCATGATCAAGACCCAAGAGAGTAATTTTTAGTGGAATACCAAGAGGAAACCCCACTAGAAATACAGGACATACAGTTGGAAGCAGGCATGCCACAGGACACTGCTAATAAAAACTTGTGCAAACACACACAAGATGCACAAACATTCCTGGTTACACCAACCAAAGGAATGGCATATATACATGGAGCAGCCACAAAAATGACTGTTTGTATTGACAGTACTCAGCACCCACTGATCATTGATAGTGGAGCACACTGCTCCATAGTGGCCAGAGATTATCTGGATAACCACTTCCCAAACTGGGAAAAACAGCTCTTGCCCACTAAGGCAAAGAACTTTAAAAGTGCATCAGGGAAGATGACTTCCATTGGGACAATTATAAAAGAGATAATTATACCCCACAGGAAGGGCAATATCAGACTCAACCCAGAGTTTGTAGTGCTTGATAATGCCCACATCCAAGGGTTTTTACTGGGAACAGATTACCAGAGGATGTATGGCATAGACATTTACAACAGTAAAAATAGGCACATCACCATTGGTACTAATAAGGGAAAGAAATTTTCACTTGATATATACCAGATATCTTCTCAAGACCCACTTGAAGAACTTCTTAAGGAATTCAGAGAGGGACAGTTTAGCACTACCCTCACCAGTAAACAAAAACTAAGTTTACTAAAGATGCTGAGAAAGAACAGACCAGCATTTGCCATTGGTGAAGAACGATTAGGCAAGATCAAAGGCCATGATATAGAACTATATCTGGATGTGGAAAGGCCTTATCCACCCATGCTGAGGAGGCCTCCTTATCCAGAAAGCCTGGAAACCAGGAAAGAAATTGAGCAACATATCAATGAACTCCTGGATATGGATGTCATCAGGAAGATTGGACATAATGAAATAGTGGAAATCACCACCCCTGTCCTAATCACCTGGCATGATGGCAAGTCTAGACTGTGTGGAGATTTCAGAGCTCTGAATAACTACACAAAAGCAGCCAGGTACCCCATGCCTTAGATAAACTGGCTAAAGCCAAATACATAACCAAAATGTATTGTATGAAAGGCTTCCACCAAAATGGAGTTAAGCCAAACTCCATGAAATTACTCAGAATAATATGCCATATGGGCATATATGAGTACACCAGAATGCCATTTGGCATCAAAAATGCACCAGCCCACTTCCAAAGGATGATGGACACAATATTTCAAGATGAAATATTGGAAGGCTGGATGGTAGTATATATTGATGATATCATTATATACTCAGAGACATGGGAAGACCATTCGCAATACATAGACATAGTGCTAAGTAAATGCACACCCATAAATCTGAAAATTTCACTTAAAAAGTGCAATTTTGGCCAACAAGAGTTACTGGCTCTAGGACATAAAGTCTCAGGTCTTAGTCTGAAAATTGACCAGAATAAAGTAGCTGCAGTACTGCAAAAGCCAGTACCCGAAAGCATCAAAGACATGCAATCCTTTCTTGGGTTTGCTAGCTACTATAGAAACCATATCAAACATTTTGCACACATAACTAGTAGTTTATACAAGTTATGTTCAAAAGATGTAGTTTTTGAAATAACCAAGGAAAGGAGGGGTGCATATGAGAGGATCAAATATGAACTCACTAATTCACCTGTGCTCATCTTACCTGACTTTGAACTACCATTCAAGTTATATATAGATGCAGCATGCACCAGGGCGAATCTTGCGTCAATCGTCGGCGATTGACTTCACGTCGCAACGCGGTCAGTATAAAATCTTGCTTCAGTCTCGTTAGTGTCACTTTATAGTCACTGGATTTAGTGGGTCACGTCACGTCAGCGTCAAGAAAACGTCAATCGTCACATGTGTCACATGAGAATGTCACTCAAAGCCCAAACCCGTTTCAACACTATTCGCAACGTTTGGGTAATTTCACCTAATAGCTTCCGCCTCCCCAACGCTTAGCATGCTTACGCGCCCGCACCACCCTCCAGATGAGACTCTGACACTGCCTGCCCCCCATCTCCGTCCTCACCACTCCTTACGCTTTCACACCCCCACCCTTACCATCCTTACGCTTGTGTAGTGCCCTCCCGACATGCTCCCAACACTGGTTACAATCCTTACGCTCGCGCAGTGCCCTCCCAACATGCTCCCGACACTGCTTACAATCCTTACGCTCGCGCAGTGCCCTCCCGACACTGCTTACAATCCTTATGCTCGCGCAGTGCCCTCCCGACATGCTCCCGACACTGCTTACGATCCTTACGCTCACGGAGTGCCCTCCCGCCATGCTCCCAACACTGCTCACCATCCTTACGCTCATGAAGTGCCCTCCTGACATGCTCCCGACACTGCTTACGATCCTTATGCTCACAGAGTGCCCTCCCGACATACTCCCGACACTGCTTACGATCCTTATGCTCGCGGAGTGCCCTCCCGACATACTCCTGACACTGCTTACGATCCTTATGCTCGCGGAGTGCCCTCCCGACATACTCACGACACTGCTTACAATCCTTACGCTCGCCTAGTAGGTACCCTCCCGACGCCGCTTACCATCCATAGTGTGTACGGTGGCTTGTTGGCGTACACAATGGACGCCATCGCCGAAATATGCTGAGTGGCCTTCTCTGCCAACAGGACCTCAGGGGAAATTGGTCAGTATATTCACAATGTTGTGGTTAGGGTTTAAATCATGAGACTCGCAAATTAAAACCTAATAAGTGGACTATTTAAGACAAGAATTGTGTCTCCTTTTTCGCCGACAAAACCATTTTATTTCATATCATTCAAATGGAACACTTTGCTTAGTCCTTACCTCATGAGCGTTGAATAGTTCAAAAGTTGACTTTAGTAGGTTTCTCACTAGTCAACTTTATTCAATGTCTCACAGGGAAGTGATTTCATTTGCATGATATAAAATAATTTGCAAAACATCGCCTCCTTCAATTTCCCGCCAAATCGCATTTTGCAAATGCGATTATTTTACTTCCACCTATTTTCTTCAATTTGGATCTTTTTATTCAAAATTTTCAAACAAGTTATCAATCAACTCGTCACCATCACTTTGCTTACTAAACTACCTCCGCGATGGCCCAAACCCCGGGAAATTCAACGGAATTTAATGAACGACCAACTTCAGCCCCAGAGAGTGGAAGTGAAATCTCTGATATGGCCAGTAGTCGTGAATTAGGCATTGAAGCAGAGAGCCAGTCACATGAAGATAATCAAGATCCACCAGCTCTTCCAGAATGTGAGTATACATCCATCTTGAGTATTTCTAATCTCTCAAAACCTGATATTGTGTCATAGCCTTTATTTCAGGTCAACCGCCAAGCTCTCTGAAACCAAATTTTAAAAGTTATGAGAAGGAAAAGACTGTTGAACCTTGTGCACCGACAGAAGATGATGGGCAAGATGATGTAATTTTCAGTGGGGAGGTGGAAATTATATCCAAGGAACAATTTGTCTCCAACATTGCTCAAACAATCCCAAGGCTCGAAAAAATTCAAAATGATAGTAAAATTCCTGATTATGTGTGTCAAAAGATTGCTGAAGCCACGAGCCTCCTCAAAATGGATTTGAACCGTAAGTCCATTACTAATTCAAAACAAAATTGATAAAAATAGCTTCTTACAATATATGGGCAGGTGTGGAGGTGGGAGAATCTCTACCTGAAGGATCTCGAGTCGTAATTGGATTTCCAGGCAAAGGATTAGGAAAAAGACCAAATATACATGCGACCAAAAAAACCAACAAAAAACGCCGTACCTTTGAAGCCGCAAAGGATTCCCGGGATCAAGGTGATGAAATGATCAATGTTGAAGTGGACCATATTGATAATGAACCTCCGCATACTGAACCCCCCCCCATACTCAATGAAACAATCCATGATGAAGCTCCACATACTGAAAGCCCCCCGATACCCAATGAAACAATGCATGATGCAACCCCTCCCGCCTTTCCTCAGAATATTCAAGCCCCTCAAGAAAGGGAAACAATTAAACATGATACAATGGGACGAGATATGACTGATATAATTCCCGACGCTGAGCCCGAAGTGTCATCCGCTGCGAATTTTCAAGGAATATTTTTATCCCGCATGGAAGAGTTTGCAGGCATTTTGAATTATCATTCCAATATTTCTCAACAATCATGGAAAAGGGGGCTTGATAATATCAATAGGATTTACAAAAATAGATGGGACAATTTACCAACCAAGGATGCTCATACATTCCTGCCCGTTGGTATTAAGGTGATCAGTAACCGAGATCTTAAAATGTCGGCTTGGCTGCAGGACCTTGAGATGGCAGGTGAGTTCTTTTTATCTTTGTGCATGATACTTGATTATTGGCTGTTGACTGGTGATATAAATTGCAATATACAGGGTTAGATTTTTTTAAGCCAACCGAAACAGAAGCGTTTTTTGATTACAACATTTGGAATCTCAAATTGATGAAGGAATCAGCTAAACCTCCAGATAATCTCCCCAAATCTGAACACTCCTTCTTCAAAATGGTTCAGAGCCTTCTTTACCCCGCCAATCCAGTTAAACATTTTTGGGCAAATGTTATGTTTGAATCCATTAGTTTAGTCTCATACAATGTGATTGCACCCAAACCGTATGTTGCACCAACATCAAATTTGACCGATCCTCTTGGACTCGAACGGGGAGCAGTTGAATACCTTGCCTCCTGCTTGAGTAAATCAAAGCAACGTGCAACCCAACTCAGTATTGAAGGTGGCGGCGCTGACAATGAGATATCCACAAAGCCGCACAAGAACCTGGAGGATCTAATGGATACAGTTATCCATTTGATGATTGCGTACAATATGGTACATGCACATACAAAGGTTGAAGTTAATGGAATCAAAGGCGAACTCACGAACTCAAAAAAAAATGAGGCCATCAAAGATCTTTTGGTGTGTCACAAGAATCTCGGAATAAATCGAATTTGCTATGGTATATTAGCGGCATTCTGTGCGGCGGGGGTTCGTTGTTTGATGGTATTCTCAGATGACTGGAGAACAAGCTCAGTTAAAGGGGCTTTATCACTAATTGACATTTCCGCAAAACTTTCAGAGGGTAAAAATCTAGTGGAGCCAGTGTGGCTACGTACTAATAAGTATATATGTAATTTACTGAATAAAGGTTTCTTCTCATCAGAGTCTTTTAACCCCACTGTACCTCTTAGATTTGAATTTGCACGATGCTTAGTATTAGACTTTGGTGATGCCTGGGTGGCGAAACGCGGTCTTGGTTCAAGTGATGAGGTCACCTTGACGGTACCCAGGTCAGCTAAACTCACAACCAGGATTGACCCGTTTTAGATTAGCTTTGTACTAGATAGATTGTAATTTAATTTTGCAAAGTGATTTATGAATTTAATAATCATGACTTCCTATCCTACTACTGCCGGATGCCACAGTCTGAGTACCAATAGTAATTGTACGGCGGCATGCCTCCGTACATCATTGCAAAGACTCCGCCAAGACGCAAGCTGAGTCAGGCTTTGTGCCCGCAAGTAGCACACTCGGGGGCATTGCGGGAAGTCGCGTTTATCACTTCCGGCCAGCCCATAATAGGCAAAAGGTTACTGTGTCTTTCAAGAGGACTGGGATAACTAGGGATCCGCAGCAGGATGCATATTGCATTTGCGTGTGCTTGCAATATTCCAAATGGTTGGATTGGAAAGTGATTGCATGGGAACATCAATATGTAAAATTGAATAATGCACTATCCACTGCAATTTTTAGGTTCAGGTATTTGAGATCGCGAATTCGCGAAGGTCAGGTGTGATCTTTCTTTTTAGCCGCAATCAAAAAAGATTCATCGTCCGCAATTCAATTTAGGTGGTATTAATAAATCAGTAATCATTTGGTTTCATTTCATTTTCTGCTGCAAGCATGCCATTCACGAAAAAAGGAAAAGAGCGTAGAAGGGAACTCGCGAGAAAGCGTTGGGCTGAGGAAGGAAAGTGTGAGTTTCTTGCTTAATCTCAGTGTATATATATAGATATATATATATGCTTCCACATTTATGTGGCACCCTCATTGGGCCCCACGGAAGAACATTGGCTTTAGTCGGTTCAGATTGTGCCAATGTCCTGTGGGCTCCAACAGGGAAGTCAAAGGATGTGTGCCGAAGAAAGCTCCTTGGCAGTATCTGATATCTTGTGTGCTTCAACACATAGTGATCCCGCAACCACTCGGTAATAGTAGCAGATCCCAAAAGACAAATGAGCGCAAAACCACCCGAATGAATAGGTTTTTTTCCTCCTCTCGCCCAACAGCACAAATATCAATGCCAGTATCAGCAAATATCACCCCAAGTGAAATTCGGAGGGTGGTGGATGTCAATCAGATCAAACGCATTCACTTTGGCCGTGTGGCAATTTTCTCTTCAACCGGATTACTCATTGCCCTTGTTGAATTCCGACCATTCACAACAATGAGTGAAGTCGAGGTCAATCAATGGGATGAATTATCACAATTCTTATTTCGCGAAAAGAGGTTCACTGACCCTATTGCAACAAATGGAGAATTACTGGAGGGATTTATGTTCGCAATTGGGTGGCGCAAATGCACCACGAAGAATGAACAATTTGGTCTGTATGGTAGTGCTGGAAAAATTGAAAATGCAAAAGATGAATGGCGGGACCGAGGGGCCAATCTTAGCTCGGTGGGTCACATTCTAGGTCAATCCTTACGATATGTTGGGGATAATTTATTTCAGAAGATTCAAAATTGCTACAACTCATTGGGGGTTCCGTCTTTTGATCAAGTCAAGTATGAAGGCAATAATCCCGCAAATCAGGGTGCATGTGAGTTTGCTTCGGCACTCACTTTCACCATGAATGGATTCAAAAACGCACCTCATGTTGATAAGGATGCATCGCTGTATGCTTCGGGATGGTGGTTTCAAGCTGATAAGGAGACCGGCCAAATTCAAAGAGATGCATCAAAGCGGTGTACAGGGGGGAAATTGATTTTCCCAAATGAGCATTTTTGGATTGATCTATCCGATTGTCATGGGCTCATTCAGGTAGTGTGGGCCAGCAGTACATTTCTTCATTATACTGATCCAGCACAGGACAACGAAAGCACGACACTAGTGGGTATGTCCGCACAATGCTCAAGGAGGTTGGCAAAAACAATGTGCCGAAAAAGCCACAGCTATTATGAGATTGGCGAGGGAGCGGCCTATCAAATCAGGGATGGTAATACAATCTCAGCCCAATTCAAAGAGTGAGGCAGTCGGAATAGTAGCGTGATTGGTAGATAATGGTGGGGTAAGGCAGAGGACAATATACACCAGGATTGGATGGTTTCGAGTGCGGGAGATGGGGTGTCTCACATGAAAAAGGGGTGAAGTGGATTATGTACGGAGGCATGCCATCGTACATATGCCAGGTTTGTTGCTCTTGTCCAGGATCCCAACGCTTCACATGCGAATCCTTATGCTTGTGCAGGTTCCGACAATGCTAAGAGTTCCTTATGCCTATGCGGGGTGCTGACGCTTCACACGCCAATCCTTAGGCTTGTGAAGGTTTCCAACAATGCTGACAATTTGTTACGCCTGTGCAGGCTTCTGAAAATTCACACGCCAATCCTTACGCCTGTGCCGCCTCCCGACAGCTCACACGCGAATCCTTAGGCTTGTGAAGGATGCCAGCAATGCTGACAATTTCTTACGCCTTTGCAGGCTCCCAACAATTCACACGCCAATCCTTTCACCTGTACAGGCTCCCGACAGCTCACACGCCAATCCTTACGCCTTTTCAGGCTCCCGACAGCTCACACGCCAATCGTTACGCTTGTGAAGGTTCCCGACAATTTAAACAATTCAATACATGACTAAGATTAATAGCGTGTGACCATGGGAACGGCAATTTCTCATGAATCTGGAGTGGATTGCTCACATGCCGGAACCTCCCGCTTTTTTACAGTTAAGATTTGATATGGCTCTAAACAATGGAGGAAGAAAATATAGGAGGCAGGAATGGTGACTATTGGCGCATTTTTGGCAAAAGATTTTCTCACATACAAATACTAACTCAAACTTTTGGTGGGGCACTTACGAAAATTATTCTCACCCAATAGTAAATATGAATCATTGAGGAATTATAATAAATTCACGTGAACAAAGAACGCAAGAGAAATTGAAAATATCTTTCATTGAATACAAATAATTTATCTAAAGGAGTGTATTACAAAAGGTAAAAAGAGGAAAGAATACAATTTTTTTTGTGGATTTTATTTTTCTAAGAATTTGGAGACTATCCCAGTGATGTCCTCCATTGGATAAGCCTCTATCGCCTCGCCAAGGAGGGAGTTTAGTTCCTCCCGGAATTCCCGGTGCATCTCATTTCGATGAGCTGCATCCACGAAAGGAATCATGTGGAGCAACCGACGATGCTCCAACAAGATTCGGTTGATTGATTCATGGATGATCGCTCGAGGAATCATTAGTATCGGGCACAGGTCGGTGAATTCCTGGCGAGCGTCATCGTAGGAATGAGAGGAGCTTGGCACCGGGGGGGAGGAGGCGGTTGGGTTCTCGGCGTCAATGGGAGGGATATCCGGGGAAGGAACCGGGGTAGGAGTGGTGGGAGGGGGAACAGGAGGGGAAGGTGGGGGAGTGGGTGAAGAAGAAGGTGGAAGGGGAGGGGGAGGGGGGGATCCGACTGGCGTATCGTCGATGATGATAATGGAGCGGGGAGTTGTGGGACGAGCTGGAGATGGTCGAAGGAGGGGTGAGGAAAAGTTGAGTTGAGTTAAAAAAGGGAAATAGGGACTTACCAAAAGGTTCCTCCGTTGATTGCATAGGAGCCACCTCAGGTTGAGGCTCACGAGTCGCAATGTCCTCAGGTGGTTCGGAGGATGGACTCGGGCCAGGAATAGGTGGCTCATCGTGCTGGGAGGCTTCTAAAAAATGAGGAAGAGTCAGTTAACTTGATGCGAAAGTGAAAATGAGAAAAGAGAAAGTTGGCTGCTTACCGCGGAATAAGTCCTCAGACCATCCGGTGCCACTCGGGCCTGGAGTGGGTTGCCGCGGGGTTTGCTCGCGAGGCAAAGTAGGAACGGGAGAGTTATGTCGGGGGGGATTCGGGGGGTTTGGTTCTATGAGTAATGGAAAAAAGTGAGTATTATTGCGTGAAGATAAATGAGATAAGGAGGAGAAAGAAAACTTACTTTGGCGTTTGAATCCCATCGGTGACAAGACATGGTGACGATCAGCCCAAGCTCGAATGTCCTCTTTCCATCGCCATCCTTCATCGGCCGGATAATCACTTTGCTCAGGTCGAGGAGTGAAGTGACCATCGTATGGTGGCCTAGGAGGGGGGGTGGACAAATCGATGCTTGAGGGGACTGGGCTAATCGTCCTGAATCGTTCCTGCTGGCCTGTTTGGGGTCCCGGGGTCCACTCACGCTCAGAAATTGTTTCATCATCATCGGCCACAAAGGAGTCCTGGCGAGGGCGTCTTGGGCGGGAACTCCTCTGGCCGCGGGGTCGGAAGGGGCGGACGACGAACGAACATTTCTTGTGTGCTTGTCGGCAAGCATCACAAGCGTCGGTCGTCGTCAAGGAACGAATGCAGGGGATACCCCGCTTGGTGCATAACGTGCACAACATCTAAAAACAAAACAAAACAGGTTAGTAACTGAATAGAAAGTAAGCAATCAAGAAAGAAAAGGAAGACATACGATGATTTATAATTTTAAAACAGAATTCAAATTAAAAAAGTGCTAGTAGGAGGTTTTTAAAAGTCTAGAAGAGAGTCGTGAAGAAAGGGAATTATTCATATTGGATCATAATGTTGACGAAAGTTTAATTGGAGAAAACGTACAAAGTAGATAGAAGTGGGGTTCTGAAAGTATTAGCAGGAAAAACAAAAAGCGAGCAGGAAGGGGAGTGGGGTTAGTCGAGTGCGAAAGAAAAGACTGGAAAGGCAGGAAGACGAGGGGGAATACGCACAAGAAGGACAAACGCGGGTGAGGTTGAACGAAGTGGAGCGGGTGAGAGAGAAAGTGAAGTGCGTGTCGTGTGAAGATGGTCTTTTAAACCATGGTGAAGCTGAGACGATCTCAGCAGTTTCAGCACCCGCAAAAGTCTCAGCTTCAAGGCGTGTGGGCAAAATTGAAGCTGAGTCTCAGCGAATGCTGCAACTGGGAAGTGAAATGCTCGCGTGAGGCAGAAGAACAATGGGGGTCTGGCTGAGTATTGCAATTTATTGAATTGTCAAGCTGAGTCAAATCCCCTTTGTTTGCTTAAATAGCCACCCGATCACCCAGGAGGGTGGTCGTGAGGCCCATGTTGAATGTGCATTGTGGGTGCAATGCACAAGTGACCCATGCAGAAAAGCACCCGGTGCATTTGGTCACAAGTGACCGCGGCGAGATTACCGGCCATATGGCCTGGTAATAGTATGTGAACAAAGGGGGAGGCTGTAAGACAAGTGAATACAGCGTGAGCTTGCCTCGACCTATTGCTCAGGTTTGCTTTCGGGTCATAATTGAAATGCTCAGTGGCTGAACATTTTAATTGCACAGTAATTGAACAATTGATATAACAATATCAAATGCACCGCTGAGTATTGCAATTTATTGAATTGTCAAGCTGAGTCAAATCCCTTTTGTTTCCTTAAATAGCCACCCGATCACCCAGGAGGGTGGTCGTGAGGCCCATGTTGAATGTGCATTGTGGGTGCAATGCACAAGTGACCCATGCAGAAAAGCACCCGGTGCATTTGGTCACAAGTGACCGCGGCTAGATTACCAGCCATATGGCCTGGTAATAGTATGTGAACAAAGGGGGGGGCTGTAAGACAAGTGAATACAGCGTGAGCTTGCCTCGACCCATTGCTCAGGTTTGCTTTCGGGTCATAATTGAAATGCTCAGTGGCTGAATATTGGAATTGCACAGTGATTGAACTATAGATATAACAATATCAAATGCACCATGCTGAGCCATTGCTCAGTCGTTTTTGTATGCGCGCACTCTGAGCATTTGGCACAGCATCGGATGACATTTCAGCCAGGTGCAGCATTTCACACGCTTTGGTGAAGTGCTCCAAGCTGAGCCTTCCAGTGAGCTATTGCAGAATTAGTTCATTCCATGGCTTTACTGAGCACTTTCACACGGTGCTTTTGACCATGACATGGTCAGCTTGCATGTGCAAATTGGGTGAAACGCAATGCTGAGCATGTGGCACATGAGCTACGTAAATGCAAACGATCGGAAGGTGCATGCACATTTGCTATATGCATGCAGGCTCAAGTAGTATTACACCTTCCTGATCAGTACAGTACAGTCGACACTGTAGTACGCAGTACACCTTTGTAAAAGTATGCTGCAGGGCAGAGCAAAAGCTGTTCAACAATGTAACGTGCAATCACGTCAAGCCATCGAGTCATATATCTCAACTGCATCCCTTTGATGCACCTTGCTGGACAGCTCTGCCTAACTACGGCACAGATGCGCATGTAATGCAAGTTAATGTAAGTGGGTCATAATGGGATGACTTATTATTTGGGTCATACACAAAGAGTTGATTCACTCCGGTGCCATTGTTGGGGCAAACAATGACTGGCCCGCTTGTTCATTGTTGGGCAGCCACACGCTTTCATACGCACCCCCAATGGGTCATACGCAGGCAGCTTTCACACGCCTGGAAGACATTTTACTGCCAGTCTTCCAGCTGCCTATTTTCTTGGTCGGGTTGTCAGCTTGACTGCAGACGCTCACCCGCTTGCGCGTGGAAACCTGAGGCCAATCAGTGTGGATTTGCTTCAGCCTCATCCACATTAGAATAAGAATCCCAGCCTATGATTGCTGAGGCTGGTCATGTTTGCGTGGGTATCTCCCACCGCGGGTCATTTTCTTCATGTTCTCACACGCCCCACGCAAGTTGTGGCACGTGGCTTGCAGCCAAAAAATCCCTTGGGCGTGTGGCCTCTTTCCTCCGGAGTTCTGTATGCGCGTGAGGCAAAGACCCGGATGCCAATCTCGGTGGATTAGTACTCGCCTCAAACGCCATAGGGGTGAATGTATATGTGGATCACGGCTCACGGCTGGTGCCCCCTTTGATCATCCCACACATTCCACCCTGGAAGCCCAGTAGGCATCAGTCAGCAAAAAACTTCAGGCAAAACCAAAGTCATGTTCGGTGGCATGCCACCGAACATATCTCACCCGCCCACACACAAACATCCCCACAGTGAGATTGCCCTTTGAAACGGCCAACATTGCCCAGTAGGTCCCTGTGCGACAATTAACCTGGGGAAGATATGCATCCACGTTCGCTGTCACATCAGCGAACATGACTGCATGCCTCTAATATGCCCTCCACAATAAGTTGCTCCAACCCACCCAATTTTGGATATGCTAATGTCAACCTTGTTCCACCAAAGGTTTTGTAACTCGCTGCAGATCCAGCAGTCATAATGGTGCACCCACAATTTGGCCACCTTGCCTTGATATATGCCCCAAATCAGATATGAAAATTATCAGACCAAGACGCCCACCCCCATCAAGACCATGCACGTAACCACAGGCCATCCCCCCTTGACCCCATTGCTGCCTCTCATATAAGCTCCCCACCTGCGCTTATCAGTCTTCATTCCGTTTAGCTAACCCTTCCCAATCATATAATTTCCGACTATCCCCAAATAATTTAAAATAGCTATCATGTCAACCCCTTCACAGCCACTTTGCATTGGGATGATTAATATTCGTATTCAAATAAATAGTGATATAACCTTAAATCCTGAGAATTCCCACTTAGGTTCTTGGATTATCCTATGGCACAATCAACACAACATATTCGTATATCTCCCCAATCACCAGCATGCTATTGGCTCTCTCCCGGGAACCCTTTCCCAAACGTTGATACCATTCCTTGGGGCACCAAAAACGTTCATGCACTGTGGTCCTGGTGGGGCATGGATTGAAAATTGCCAATCCAATCCTACTCAAATATTATTTGTTGAGGGAGTATTTATGACTGATGCCAATGATCCCTCCTCATCTCAGAAACCCAATCTAGCATTGATGTTCTTCACATGGTATCCAAACATTCTATTCATAATGGAAAGCTTTCGAACACAAGATTTCAAGCTTAAAATGCCCAAAGAATATGACTGTACTACTCATTGTCAATGTCAACTCTTTACTCCGACCTTTCCTGCTTCAAACTCGACGCCTGCTTCATATCCTGCTGTTTCAACATTGATTTCCAAGCAAAAACTGATACAATTACCCAGTGGATCAGACCTCCCCATGATGACCCCGCCCCATTCCATTATTCAAACCCCCCTCCTCCCTCATCAAAAGACCGGACTAGCTTTTCTCTGGGATCGAGAAATCCCCAATGGCCAATCAGCCCGTAACCTTTGGGCAACCTCACCCCCAGGATCCACTTTTAATGCCAGGCACATCATTACAAACAAGGTCGTTAGCTCATTTGAATCCCTTTCGACCAATACCCCTCTTGGAGGACTGCTTGCGGATGATATGGGATTAGGTAAAACCATTCAGGCCATTGCTCTAATTGGTACCTCCAAGGAGCGGATGATTGCAAACCCCCATCGCTCCACGCCCACCATGATCATCTGCCCCCCTCGCTTAATTACCAACTGGCAATCAGAAATATCCAAGCATGCTCAGGCTGGAGCACTGCATGCCAAAATCTACCATGGTCCCACTCGTCACTCATTATCCCAAGCCGACATTTTAAAATATGATATCATCATCACTTCTTACAATACTATCACCCAAGAATTTAAGCAAACCAATCCCTCTACATCATTCATTTTTCAAATCAATTGGCATTGTATAATTTTGGATGAAGCACAGTGAGTGTCTGAGCTTAAACGATTCAAATTACTTTTTATATCCAATAACCCTTGCCCCCTCTTATAGCTATATTCGCTCTCAATACACTGCCACTCACCGTGCCATTAATAGCCTCCTTTCATCCCGTCGAATATGTTTAACGGGCACACCTATTCACAACACCATTTATGACCTTTTGGGCATAATATCATTCATCACTCAACCCCAGAGCGCCGATCAAGATAACTGGTCACCATTCATCCTGAGTAGTCTTTCAAAAGGTTGCAATGATATTTTGCATTTGGCATTGCGGCATTTAAGTTTGCGCCGCACCAAAACCACACATCTCGAATCCCTCCCCACTATTAGCCATCATTATGAGCTGCTCCCACTCAACCCGACCATGCAGCAAGAATATTCCACATTATATGAAGAATTCCTATCATCCAAAAGCAAAGGACCAGGAGAGTTTTTCAGAAATATTAATAAGCTGCGAATATGTTGTAACCATCACATCATGCTTAACACAATTGCGGAGGCGGAGTCGGAAGACCCCGAGGGCAGGAGCACTCAGGATAACTCCTCAAGAATCACACGAACTATTGTGGATGTGGAAACATGCATGATGAGTAGTAAAATTGCACACCTCCTACAAAGCTTAATGAAGAACAAACAAACAAGGTGTGGTCCAACGAAATCGGTGGTTTATACCCAATGGACCCAATTTCTAGATTTGTGCGTTAATTCTAATATGCATCCATTACCAATTGACTCCATCTGACTTTTTTATATTTTAGAATTGGTATTGCTCTTGCCCATCACTCTATCCTTTCAGCACAAATTGATGGAACAATTACACCACGAGCGCAGGACAAGGCGCTTGAGAATTTCCTCAATAATCCTGAATGTGAAGTACTCATTGCATCCATTGCCGCGGCTGGAACTGGCCTCAATATAACTTGTGCTAATATAGTCTATTTAATGGTGAGGGGCCCCCCAAGACTCTCTTCTGATTTTCGGACCCTGACATCCACATTTCCAGGAGCCCAATTGGAACCCAGCCATTGAGGCTCAGGCTGTTGATCGTCTACATCATATTGGCCAACAACGACCTGTACAGGTCATCCACTATATCACTCCTCATTCAGTTGAGGTCAACATGCGGAAGGTACCTTTCAAGCTCATCTTTCACTTGATTGTATTACTATTCTGAAATCCTTCCTTATGGGAATGCCATATTCCAATCACCAATAGGTCCAAGAAAAGAAAAAATCATTAACTGCGTGAGCCTTACTGATATTATATAATTTGTGATTGACAAAGTTGATAACTCCTGTTGACTCTGGCACAGGTCCGCAATTATGAACACCATGAGCTGGATCGAACTTCTTCAATATTTCCTCAATGAAAATGAGCAATAGAGTATTATTGCAAGGGAGACGGTGATACATTTCAATTTATATTGTCTATATTCTAACATATTTAGCAAGTTGTTGCATCCTTAAGAGATAATAATCAGATTTTATTACACCTGCACAAATAATTCACAAAATTTTAATTTGTCACAGTGCTATACCGTGACAAATTACTAAGTTATTGCAGAGCATCACCATTAGGCCTAATAACTGGCATGTCAAGTATCTTGAGGGCGCTAGTCTGCATCTTACTACAGCCTTTGAGCCAATCTTGATCAAATACCTGAAATGATAGGCCTTCCGGAATATCACCATCATCTGTTGATCATAATTCTGGCAATCTATCAATAGTTTTTTTACCCTTTTTTTTAATCCGATTACAAAACTCTATGTCTCTATCCATTTTCAATACCAAATCATTAAATAACTGGGAGTGCCAGCGTAATCCCACTTTGTGGTAAACTTGACGGCCATTTTCCAGTACCTCCTCAGTATCTGAGCATACTCGAGGGTCATTGAATTGTGATGCTAGGATGGGAAATTTAGCCGTATCACACCATTCACAACAGCGCTCACAGGTCTGCACATAATCAAGTAGATCATCATCAGACTTGGTCCACAATGAAGAAGAGATACAGTAACTAACTCTTTGACGAATCTTTGCGAGCTTTTGATTCTCTTTCTTTTTTACCAAATACTCGGCATCCTTTTGAATAGACTTCCATTCTCTTTTCAAATAAGTGAAATATCGCTCCATTAAAGCCGCCACGACCCCATAGTTGTTATGATCCTTGTTCCAACAGTAGTGATGATACTCAGTGCTGAAAAGTGCAAGACGGAATGTACGGTAAAACACCATAGACATCAGCTCGTTGAACGGATGTTGCCATGAGCTCTCCCAGTCCCAAGTGAATCGCTTTAGTCCTAGCTTGTGGAGCTCATTTTCGCAGTAGCTTTGGAAACCCTGAGACTGAACCTGTGTTGATGGCTCATTGAAAACATCCTCGGGGACATATCCGAGATGACCAGCCACTTGAATTGCAATTTCACGCTCTTCTGTGCTGGGTGGTGCTGGTAGTGAGGAAAAATCCTTATCCCTAACTTTGAGTAGGAACAGGCAATGTGCGTGTACTGCTGATCTCATTCCATGGACATTCTCTGGAAGTTCTGCCTTCAGCCATTTTTGTTGCTCCTTCTGGCTTGCACGTTTCGCCACATTGTGAGCTTTGCGGGCCTGGTTCCTTTGCTGTCTGACCTCGGATTGTTCAAGCATACTCTGGGCGAGGCCCAGCTGAGGATGGGTGAACTCACTATTTGATTGATTGGCTTGCTCATGCGCTGTGAAATTGTCCCTCCTTGGTTCATCATTTCTTTCACTTTGAGTCGGAGACATGTTCTCATCCTCATCATCCACCATTGTTTCTCTTGATGTACTGGCATGACCCGTTCTTGGTTTGGAGGCATATGGATGATGACGTCCAGTGAATTTCTCTTTATGGACCAGAGGTGAAGACGCATAAAGTTCATCCCCTGCCATGCAAATCATCAGTTAACACATCAAAACATTAATGAAGACTGGTCATCCTCACGATCTTCAATTGGCTCCTGAGATCGGACTGACTTGCCTTTAGGTGCCATATCTAACCCATGAAACAAACATATCAAATTGTGAATAAGTTTATACTCCAAAATTCAAACGACTTACTTTGATGAAGCGTCAATACTGGATTTCCCTCTGACAGACCGCTCCAGGATACATTTTCCAAAGGTCTTTTTCGTCGCCCCCCATCCACGCGCCTTTAATCACCCACATGAACCTGAGATCCTGATGGAATATTGAGGGTTGGCTGTTTACTTTGGCCAAAGGGATCCTGGGATGCGACTGGATTCCGACCGGGATTAAGGAGGAACTCACGTGGAAATTTTGATTGGGGATTAGCGTGTGAGGAGATTTGAGGTGTGCCTTCTGGCCCCTGAGACACATGAATTTTTGTATTGGTGGGATTCGGGGGAATTGGAGTGACGGAAATATTTGGGATCGACCAAGTGCTTGAAGTTGGAGCCTTTGGATTGCCCACATCAATGTTAAGACCTGATACATTCATTGAGGATGCGATAGGGGTTGTGAGAGGAATGTTGGGACTCAATGGTGACTGTGTTTGAACATATTCTATGCCAGATTCACTATTTGAGTCATGAACAGAACCTGAACGGGATTTATGTGACTTGAAAGATGACATAAGGGCCGAAAAAGTACACTAATATTTTTAACTAGATAAAACACCTCAGTATTATGATAAAATAGAGTGATATGAGATGAAATCTTTTCAAATTTAGAATAGAGAAATTCTATGAATAGTTCGAACTAAGTGTTGTGTGGAAGTCGGATAAGACTCTTTTGAGGAGAATCCTCCCTGCCTCCTCTTGAGCTCCTCTGCTTTTGTCGGAAACCACCCTGCACGGCCTACCAGCATATAATGTGATATTTCCTTGATCTGAAAGGGGACCCATCATCCATAGGTAATCATATTTGGTAACATTTCCGCCTCCCCATTGTCACATTTTGTGAATTATCCAAACTTCCAATATATGCATTGAAATTCCACAACATTGTACATCTGTAAAGGGGTATATTCATGAAGGATTTACCCACAAAAGAGACATCACCTTTTCACGAAAGGCAAGACAATCCAAATCACATTCCAACTGATTCAAAGCCTGCAGCACTCAAACCAAATACCAAGACTTTAGCTGCACTCCACCCCCTTATGTAATAGAGTTATATAGTTATGTCTGTAATAAGGTTTAAACCATGTACAATGGCGTGCCAGCGTACATGGATTAAATGTTAATCCCCTCAATTCAATGGTAACACTTCACTAATGGAACCCCCTCAATGGTCAAACCCGCACTATCACAATGTGTAAATAAACTAGAATATGTATGAGCATTGAGCAGCATGGCATTTTACCCAATTAAACGCCTAACCAATTCTGCCATCCAGATGAGACATGTTAAACTTTATCCACTGCAGCTCATGCTCCATTACAAATGGGATAAATTCCTCAGCTGGCTCAAATCATCTCCCCCTTCATAAATAATCACTGAATTTTATTTCCAATTAATAACACTCCTAAACACTTTCAAATCAACCATAGATATTTATACACAAACCAACCGTACTCCCAATTCCTGCAACAATGACAACCCGGCCATATTCCTCAATGCGTATATGCATGTGTCAACACTGCTCAACTCAAACACACTCTTCCCCTGAGGGTGATAGGCAAGGAGTTGCCTTCACACCTTTCCAATATAAACAGCACATTAAAAAGCTCAAATCAACCATTGCACCCAAATCTCTTCCAAACATCCCTACTTCTGCATCAGGATCTGGGTGCCCACAAATTCTATTGGATAAAATCTTCCCAGCTGATTATTCACATTTGACCCAAAGCACTTTCCCAACTCCAGCGGGTCTCAATTCAACTGCACAGAAACCATATAGTGGCATTCAAACCCTTCCCCCACAAGACCTAGGAATGATAATATCTGCCATTCTATCATTAAGGTATAATTTACCCCGCAGGGCTTCACGCATACTCAACCCCGCCCTGAACCTGCTGATCAAGTCCAGTATCTCAAGCTCAGCTGGTCCCCCCTCTCCTGCATTCCATATACCTCAAGATCTGAGTACCATATTTGAACATCTCCAATTGGAGCCAGTGATTCAAAACTATATATGTTGTCCTCAATGTTTCTCTCTTAATGGCCTTACTGAATCAGTCACAACTGACCAACCCCACTGTCAACGCCATAATGACCCAAATGATCATGATCCCCCTTGCACACAATCATTAGGCAAATTCATCTATTCATCTGAACCCCACACCCAAAACACAACCAACATGAAGCAAAAATTTATACCAACAAAACATTTCATTTATCAACCATTCAAAAATTGGCTTGCCAGATTTCTCCAGCGGGCTGGAATTATGGACATTCTGCATCAACATCAACAATCCCAAACTCTCGAAGATTCCCCAAAACGTGACGTCTGGGATGGATTGGTCTGGAGACGCTTCACTGGCACTAGAAATATCCATGACCCCCCATTCATGTCCATTCCTGGTGCATTGGCCTTCTCCATATATGTGGACTGGTTTAATGCACATGGAAAGTCAACCCGGTTGGCTAGCATTGGACCTATCATGCTTATTTGTCTTAATCTCCCCCCAAGTGAAAGATTGAAGCCCGAGAATGTCTATGTTGCAGGAATCATCCCTGGTCCGAAGGAGCCAACTGCGCTTCAATTGAATTATCTATTAATGCCACTCATCAATGAGCTCAAAGAGCTATGGCAAGGTTACCATTTTGCACCCACCTCAACAGGTCCATCAGGATCCTTTATCCGTGTTGCCATCCTCACAGCCATTGCGGATGTGGTTGCCATGCGCAAGCTTACTGGATTTATTTCCCATTCAGGAAACCACTTCTGTAATTTTTGCACCATTCACAAAGCTCAAATTGAAGAAATTGGTCCTCAATTTCACTACACGCGCTCATACCAAAGTCATAAATCAACCATTGCCAAATGGCTTCGGGCAACCCCACAACAAAGACAAGCAATTTTCTCTGAGTATGGAGTGCGATATTCAATTTTGGAAGACCTTCCGTATTGAGATGCAACCAGAATGGTTAATCTTGACATAATGCATAATTTAATACTTGGAATTTTGAAGGATCATGCAACTTTTAAATTGTGCATTCCAGAGGCGAAATCAAAAATTTACTTCAGGTCCCGCAGGAAATCCAATCACACCAACAGTTCAGACTCAGATTCCAAGACCTCCAACAGCTCTCTTGATAAAATCACATTGAGAGAGGCCCGCTCCCTGAGAAGAGACGCAGCAAAAATAATAAATGAGCCACTCCCCACTACTTCCACCCGAAAAAACTACTTCCCAATGCCCACCCCTAACACAGAACATCCATCTAGTGGTTCTGCGGAGATTCCTTCATTTGATGCCGATTACATCCCCACTTCTGAAATCCCCTCTGAATTGGATATCACTGCACTTAGTGATCACCAGATCAAGGGTGAGGCTCTTGAGCATCTCCGACAAATCATATCTGAGACCATAATTCCCTCATCATGGACAAGAGTTCCCCGCAAAATGGGTTCCCCCTCTCATGGTAGCTTAAAAGCCGCTGAATGGGCTCTCTTATATAAGGTCTATATTCCATTTCTAATGCTCAGTCAACAGATGTCATTAGATGCACACCAATCTGCCAACACTCAAAGAAAAATGGGTCAGTCAGAAGAACTTGCAAATGAACTAGCCAAGAATACATTCCATTTGATTAGTGCTATCAACATTGCCACAAGCTGGACTGTTTCAATAGATGATGCGACTGCATTTGCTGAACATTGGAAAAAATTCCGCCTTTCCAATCAACACCTGTTCCCAAAACAGAAAAGTAAACCAAATCATCATTTTGCTGATCATATTCCCGAACTCTTCCAACGTTGGGGCCCAGCACAAGCCTCAGCCACATGGGGTTATGAGCGCTTGATTGGAGTATTTGCAAATATGCCAACAAATAACAAGATATGTATGTCAATTAATAAGATCAATATATTCACATTGATTAAACACCTGAACTGAATAAGACTAACTTTTTGCAACTCTGAATAGATGATATAGATAAAACCTTACTTCAACACATCTGTCGATGTTCCAACCTTTCCGTTCTCCTGAAATCCCCATCCGTGCCATGTGAAATAAAACAGCTTTTCGAATCACAGCCACCTGCCCTGTTCAATGACCATAAATATAACAAACCATCCCGCCATGACCAACAAAATTATGATTGCCTGGTTGAGTACTTACAGACTTTTCATGCAACAAGGGAAATAGTTGATTGGATCAGCTTAGACACTACCGTGCAATCCACAAGTCCTCCCACTTCAAGGATTGTCTCACCTTGGTATTTTCCAGTTTCAAACATTAATATTGGGAACAATATATTTTCAACTGAATCCAAAAATATCAGCAACAGTGTGATATGTTTTCTGAGGGGCAACTCACGACAATTTGGTATTATTGATAGCATTTTCAAAGTCTCTGAGCCATCTAGCATACTGAACAATAACTTTCTGATTTTAAAACCTTTGAATATTGATGTGAATTTCCTACCAGATTGGCCGTATCTCAATATTTATAAAGCTGTTGGTTTTGATGATGGACACTTGATTATATCAGAAGAAGAAATAGAAGGTAACTGTGGATTGTATGATAACAAAGTTCTGTCATGTGGACTGCTTGTAATGATAAAGCCGTTATTTCATGAAATTTAGTTTACAGAAATGCAAATCTCTCAGATTCATTAGCAATTTTGCAAGTGAAATAACTGCCTCAAAATTTAGTGACAGAGACATGCCATTGTGACAAGCAAAGCCCATTATTTCACATTGCCACAAAGAACTTACTATTTTGACATTGGGTACAGTGTGAATAAGCCAAGTCCAATGATCAAATGACCCACACACTCACCCTTCACAGCATCCAAAATTTCTAACTGCGCCATCATCATGTTGGAAGCGGAATCGGCTTTTGCGTACCCACACCCGCATGTGCACACGCACACGCCAATGCACACGCACACCCACCCGCACGCACCAATGCACACGCCCACGCACCCGCACACGCCAATGCACACGCACACCCACCCGCACATGCCAATGCACACGCAAACGCACCCGCCCGCACGCATGCACACGCACACTTCATGGATGACCTGGTGAAGTCAAACCCCCCGCCTACATCAAGACTGGCTGAAGGACATCTTTGATGTGTGTGTGTGCAAACAGGCGGGTCTGGTGTAATTTTTACCAATCATCGGATGGTTGTGGGATGATCAGGTGGTGAGGAATCTGAGTTGAAGGCACAGGGGAACCAACATTATTGGATGTCACAGGATTTGGTGTAAGACCAGAGTGTGACGTGTGCTCGATGTTCGCTTGATTTTCGCTTGACGTGAGCTCGACTTTTATCCTGCTTGACGTGAAGTCAATGGCCAACGATTGACACGAGATTTGCCCCGGTGATGCAGTCAAGGCCTTGGAGCAGCCCTTCACCAAAGACAAATTGTGGATGGTGAACCAAGAGAAGGATTAATTTGCTACATCTCAAGGCAGCTGAAAGATTCAGAAGCCAGGTATGGGGCCACCCAGACTGAATGTCTATGCCTAGTCTGGGCTGTAGAAAAACTTCACTATTATCTGGAGGGTGCAGTCTTTGAAGTCTACACAGACTGCACAGCCTTGAAGTCTTTACTAAACATGAAGACTACAAATAGACACATGCTGAGATGGCAAATAGCCATCCAGGAGTATAGAGGGAACATGACCATCATATACAAAGAAGGTAAAAGTCATACCAATGCAGATGGCCTTAGCAGATGGCCACTGGACAATGTCAAAAGCAATCCAGCTTATGACCCTGAATTTTCAGCCAAGATTCCTATCCATTTCATGGAAATAGATAGGAAAAAGAACTTCAGATTTTCTGAATGGGCACCAGAGAGTGGTACCCCTGACAGTGGAAACACTGATTCAGAGGAGACAGAAACTCCAATATTTGGAATAAGCTCCTCTGAACTGCACAATGAATTTTTCAATGCAGTACTGAAGTCTTATGCCAAACACAAACAGTGTGGCATACTACTACAACTCCTTCAACAAAAATACAGGAGTCCAGAACTGGAAGCCCAGCTGGAAGAACCCTGGTGGAGGGCCTATAAGGATAACAAGTTTTTCCTTATAGATGGCCTTCTCTACCACAGAGAAAAGCACACAAGTGCACTCACAGTGGTAGACAGAGACCACATTTCATTTATCCTGCAAGAATGCCATGACTGCCCCTATATGGGACACATGAGTGAGGACAGGACCAAAGAAAGGGTAGCAAGCACAGCTTGGTGGCCCAAGTGGGAACAAGAGTTGAGTGAATACATCAACACTTGTGAAAGATGCCAAAAGGAAAATAGGAAACATAGGAAGAAGTATGGGTTAATTCAACACATAGAAGAACCCAAGCACCCATGGGAAACCATCAACATGGACTGGGTTACATGACTTGTCCCAGGAGGCAAAGAAAACTACAATGCCTGTTTGATCATAGTTGATAGATTCAGCAAAAGCATGAGGTGTCTACCATGCCACAAAGAGGACACAGCCATGGATACTGCTCTGTTAATTTGAAATAACATCATATCTACCTGTGGAATCCCTAAAATCATCATTAGTGATAGGGACCCAAAATTCACATCTCAATTTTGGACCAACTTGTATGACATGCTTGGCACCAAGCTTGCTTTTTCCACAGCTTACCATCCCCAAACATATGGCCTAGCTGAAAGGATGATCCAAACTATGGAGGACATCCTTAGAAGGTTCTGTGCCTATGGCATGGAGTATAAGGACCATGAAGGATATACCCATGACTGGGTTACCCTTCTACCAGCTGTCCAATTGGCTTATAATACAAGTCAGAACTCTGCAACAGGAAAAACACCTGCAGTGGTAGAGAAAGGGTGGAATCCCCTGTTGCCTGTGGATCACTTGAAGAAGAATCTTCTAACCATCCACCCCACAGCCAAAGACTTCCATGATATGTGGAAAAGGGCTTGTGACACAGCTGCTAAATGCATAGCTGAGGCAAAAGAATATAACAAGCAGAGGTGGGACAAGACACACATGGAACCTGACTTTAAGGAAGGGGACCAGGTGCTAGTGTCTACACTGAACTTTAACAATCTTAAAGGACCAAAGAAGATGAGGGACTCATTTGTAGGGCCTTTCATTATCATTAAGCTGATAGGAAAGAATGCAGTGGAAGTCAAACTTATAGAGGAATTTTCCACGAAGCACCCAGTCTTCCCAGTAAGTTTGGTCAAACCATACTTCCAAACAGAGGAGGACAAATTCCCCTCCAGGAAGAAGAACCCCACACCACCTGATATAGTGGAAGTAGAGGACTCCCCAGGACCTTTGAGTAAAATCATCAGGGCCAGGAAGATCAGACTTAATGGGAGGGATCAAAGACAATACTTAGTCAGATTCAAGCACCAAACAGCTGATAAAGACAAATGGTTGGCAGAAGATGCCATACCAGATTGGAACCTTCATCTAAGGAGATTCAGGGCCTCTAGGAGGACTGAACAGTCTCATCAATGATGAGCCTTTTTTGGAGGGAGGGTATGTCAGCCTGTGACTCAAAACCAGAGCACAAGCATGACGGCCAAAATACCATAAACCAATGGTATAGCCAAGATACCACCAAAACATGGAACTGAGCCAAGTCAGCTCAAAAGGTACAAAAAGAAAGAGGAAACTCACCTCTTCCTGAAAATATAAGTCCCATCACCATAGGACTAGAAATAACAAAGTTATTGCTGAGCATAAACCTTAATTTTCACCTCTCATCTAAAATATAGAAGGAAAGGCTTAACGCCATCAAATGGGTACTCAAAATGAAGCTCTAAGTCAGGGCTATCCAATTGTACCAGCCAAACTGAGCTAGCACCAATATTACTGGAGTTATGGTCAATTTCAGGCCAAATAAGGGTGAACAAAACATTCACCTATCATCTAACTTCTACAGTTTTATTGTGGGATACCTGAAGTGGGGTCTTTTTTGAAAGAGCACAAGCAGGGCTATCTGATGGTGTCATTCACTTCCCCATATCTCAACTACTGCAGAGGTTATGGGGCAAACAAGCCCAATACAGCTTTTTGCCTAAAACATGCAAATGTACAAAAGTCTTGTACATGGGATAACTTGGCCATATTTAATGATACCCTTATCAAATGAGGTACCATTGTGTAGAGCACATACAGGGCTACACACCGAACCAATTTTGAGGTTTATATCTCAAGAATTGACAAAGCTGTGGCTCTTTTAAGGTCAAGATCCCACCTGCTGTCATATACAGCCTTACCATGGGATAATATCCCATAATCATGAATATGAGGTGTCAAATAGACAAAGAAGCATGTTTTTACATCAATACCTCATATGTCAGTCAATACTGGGGTCCCATACAGTTTCTGTACAGCATTCTACATGTCATACACGTCAGAATCAGGCTGTGAGGTCCCCAGATGAAAATTTTCACCCTGTATTGGGGAAAACTGCCCAGATGTGGTTTCAAAACCACATCTGAGCCCAATACAGGCTATACAGGTTGTTTGCAAACCACAAGCCAGTACTAAAGAGTGAAAAAATCTTCACTTCCTCTACGTGGAAAGGTCTAGCACCCTTTCCACCCCATTTCAGGATAAAAAGGAGGCTTTTCACAGCAAGAATTGTCTCCTCATCCTGCTCTTGAATACCCTACATAGTAAACTGTCAAAAAAAGCTTTACTCTTGGGTAATAAACAGGTATACTCTTAAATTAAAGTATTGTAGTCTTTATTATTGTAACCCAACAGGTAAAGCTGCACCCAGGGCTTTCAACAGCGCTCACCACCACTATATTCATTATAGTAAAGCCCTTTTATTTTAAATTAAATCCATCTTTAACCCTTATAGATCATTTTTAAACTATTTTCCACGTGTCACAGTCATAGCTTTATTACCACTTCAACATAGACTCATCCTGACAGATATATAGCTGGAAAATCAAGTATAAGTATTGTCATGGTGGGAAATCAAGTGGCAAAAGCAAGCTTAGATACAGGAGCATATTTTACCTGTGTTGGTAAATGTTATTTGAAAGCAATTGTACCATATTGGGAAGCAAAACCTATACCAATACAAGCAGTCAAATTCAGCATTGCAAGTGAAAGCATGAATCCCCTTGTAATAATTGACTTAACACTCATTTTTCCTCATCCTTCACAATTTATCATATTGAAAGTAGAATTTTAAGTAATAGACAACTGCAATAGTAACCATTTTATACTTGGAAATGATTACTTGTCAATTTATGGCATAGATAACTCTAACCAAAAAGATAGATGTTTTACGATAGGATAGAATAAAAGGCAAAAATTTGGCTTTTTTAATAAGAAAAGATAAATTAAAGTTATCAAGAATGAATAAGAAATCCCAGAAATGGATTTTTTCATAACTTAACAGCTAAAATAGGCAGAATTCAATCATGAATTGACAGTAAAAATGAAAGAAAAATAGATTGACCTCTTATTTAAATATCAAAATGCCTTTGCAACTGACAAGGAACCACTAGGTGCCATAATTGGACATGAGGTAGACATAATCCTTAATGTAGAAAAACCTTATCCACCTCTATTAAGAAGACCAGCTTATCCAGCTTGCCCAAGAGCTAGAAAAGCTGGAGAGGTACATATTAAAGAACTAATGGACCTTGGAGTATTAAGGAAAGTAGGACATAATGAACAGGTAGAGGTCACTACATCTTTCCTTATAGCTTGGCATAATGGAAAATCAAGGATGGTAGGGCACTTTAGAGCCCTGAACACCTATACTATCCCTGACAGATACCCAATACCCAGAATCCATGAGACATTAACACAATTATCTCAGGCTAAGTTCATCACAGCCATGGATTCTCTAAAGGGCTTTCATCAAAATTTCTTAACAGAAAATTCCAAGAAACTACTAAGAATAATAGTCCACTGTGGAATTTTTGAATATCTCAGAATGCCATTTGGTATAAAAAATGCACCATCCCATTACCAAAGGATGATGAATACCATATTTTCTAAAGAATTATCAGAAGGATGGCTGATTATTTATATTGATGATATCATAATTTTCTCAGAGACTTTGGACAGTCACTTATCAAGACTAGAAAGAGTCTTGCAATAAATAGTACAGGTAAACATGAAAATCTCTCTGAAAAAGTGTCATTTTGCATATGGCGAACTGAAAGCACTAGGACATGTTGTATCTGGACTAAGTTTGGGCATAGACAAGAATAAAGTAGCATAAGTACTATTGAAACCAATGCCCCAAACTAAGAAAGAAATGCAATCATTTCTAGGATTTTCTGGTTATTAAATACAACATATAAAAGATTTTGCAATAATTGCTAAGTCATTGTATAAGCTCTGTGACCAACCAACAATCTATGAGATGACTGAAGAAAGAGTTAAGGCATATGAAGAATTGCAAAATTCCTTAACAAATGCCCCATTTCTTCTACTGCCAGATTGGAAGCTACCCTTTAAACTATACATTGATGCTTTTGGAGAAGGACCAGGTGCTGCAATACACCAGACACAAATGATCAATGACAAACCTGTTGAAGGACCAATTTTCTTCATTTCAAGACAAATAAAGCCAACAGAAGCAAGGTATGGAGCAAGCCAAATGGAATGCCTATGCTTAGTGTGGGCTTTAGAAAGATTACACTATTATTTGGATGGAACAGTGTTTGATGTAATTACAGATTGCAATGCAGTAAAATCTTTAGTTAACATGAAAAACCCAAATAGATATATGTTAAGATGAAAAATTGCCATCCCAGAATATAGAGGAAATATTACTATAGTTCATAAATCTGGTAATATTCATAAAAATTCATATGGTCTTAGCAGATGGGCTCTCCCAAATACACCTCAAAATCTAGCATGTGTACCACAGGAAGATCACCATATAGAAGGCATATGTGTAACAGATATAGGCACAGAATTCTTTAACAAAGTTAAAAAAAGCTATAAGGTGGATAAAAATTTCCATATCTTATTCCAACTTCCAATGAAAGACTGTAAAGACCCATCACTTTCATCAGAACTAGATGAAACATTGAAAAACGCATATGATGAAGGAAGATTCCACCTCCTTGATGGAATCCTTTACCATAGAACTAAACATACACTTGTTATGGCTTTGACAGATAGAACTCTAATGAACACTATGCTACATGAATGTCATGATAGTGTTGCAGCTGGACATCTCTCAGAAGACAGAACACTGGAGAGGGTAAAAACCTGCTCTTGGTGGCCAAATTGGAAGAAAGATGTTTCAGAATACTGCCAAACCTGTGACAGATGCCAAAACGCAAACAGAGCCACAGGTAAAAAATTTGGAATTATTATCCAAATCCAAGAGGCAAAATACCCTTGGGAAATAGTTCACATGGATTGGGTAACAGCATTACCTCCAGGAGGAGACGGAAGTTACAATTCATGCCTAGTATTAGTTGACAGAGACAGCAAAACCCCAATGTTTTTACCATTTCACAAGCATGATACAGCTACAGATACAGTCATAATGATATGGAATAAAGTTATTAGCCACACAGGCTTATTACAAAACATAATAAGTGATAGAGACTCAAAAGTCACTTCAGCATTCTGGACAAACCTCCATAACCTGTTTGGAACAAAACTATTATTCTCAACAGCTTACCAGCCCCAAACTGATGGTCAAGCAGAAAGAAGAATACAGACATTAGAAGACATGATCAGAAGATTCTGTGCTTATGGCCTAGAATTCAATGATTCTAATGGTTTTACCCATGATTGGTGTACATTAATACCAGCTCTTGAACTGGAATATAAAACATCAATCAATTCTTCAACTGGAAAGACACCTGCAATGCTAGAAAAAGGCTGGAATCCAAGACTCCCTTAGGATATCCTCAAAAAGGACTTATGGGATATACACCCAACAGCAAGTAGCTTCAAGGTAATTCTTGACAAAGCAAGACACCATGCAAACAGATGTATGCAAAATTCTTGCAAGTATGCAAAATAAAGATGGGATAGAAGTCATAAATCACCTGACTTCCAAATAGGAGACTTGGTCCAAGTGTCAACTCTAAATTTCAATAATATAAAAGGCCCAAAGAAATTGAAAGTGTAAGATGTGACTATGAAACTGATGATAATATTACTATTGATCAACAGTACTATGTCTGTTCTTATGAAATATAATAATAAAAAATTATTATAACCACAATTAAATAATTATAAAATTATTTCTTTCACGTGTTATACACTACTAGTAATTATAACTGTGAGCAGTAATTGTCTACAAGAATCAATTACAAGAAGAATTTAATAATAAAAACTTCTTTTATTAAAATAATAAAATTATTTTAATATATAATTATCTTTTACAAGAATAATTATAAAGATAATTCTTGAAGAAAACTATTACTAGAGAAAAACATTAAGAATTAAAGATAAATGACTCACTAATACTCTAAAGAACTTATTGATAGATAAAAGTAGAGAAATTTGACGTGGAATTGTGGATTTAAGGGATCAAAAGGATTTATAACAGTATTACAACAATATATAGTTGGATTCTATGATTTCACGTCTTTCTGGTTGATTCTGAAAGATTTAAAACACTTAAGAATAGCTTGTAACTAATACTTACTTGTTGGTAATAATGATTTAATAAATTGATAAGATGATGATGATACGGAAAAAACAGCAAGAAGAGGCTTCTTTTAAGTCAACAACAGCTCACAGAGGCATGCCATGGAGCAAACTGAAAAACCAGTGAGTGAGAAAACAATAAACCTTTTTGGATTATTGATTGCATCATCTGTTGTCACGTAAGATTATCATAATTACTTAATTGATGCTTTTACGTGACTACCAACCCCAATATGGTTAAGAATAAAAGGAGTAACATCTGTAAATCTTCTTTTATTCTAAAATAATCATTGATTTCTCAAAGTTATCAATGTTATTGCCAATTTCATCACAGGTTGTAATTACTGTGAATTTTTGAAGATTCAGTGTTTCATGTAGAATGGTCACAAATGGACTGTAAGTAAAACTTTTAATTTTACTAGTAAAGCCATAATTCGTTTTGGTTGTACCATAGATAATACAGTTCTCTATTAGTACTGAAGGTTTCAGAAAGATTCATTAAGAATTGTATTTTTAATGAATTTTTGAAGTTTTACCTCATTTCTACGTAGAATTGCAAATAGCAGTATTTTGCTGGTTGCTATGAGGTAAATCAATGAATATGGGTCCCGAAAGCATTTTAATTAATCTTTTAGGGTCTAGTCATGGAAAGTGATCAAGAATTGACGTGGTTACAGGAGTCTAAGTAGCTCTTTACCTCCTTGGCACGTCAAAATAGCAGGTTATTTGCTATTTTCTTATGATTACAGTAGGTGTAACTTGGTAACCAAGTTCCCAAGGAGTTTTAGTTTACCAATTGGGGCAAGATGAGCCATGGATCCATGCTCTGGAGCTATCCACGCCTCTGAGGCCTCAGAAGTTGGGTACCCTGGCTCTCTTTGATGTCTTTTGTCCCCCTTGCTTATTTTTCACGTAAAAATAGAAATTTAAGCTTCAAGTGAGATATCCACTATGGGTGTACCAAAAGTCCATGTAAGAATACCATGATATTAAGTGCTCAAAACATGCATAACACTATTATTAGTGTATATGTAACATGGGATTTCTCACTTTCCCATTATTTTGGGTAAAATCAAGAAAAACAAAAATTTTCACGGATCTTTTATGTGGTATTAATGATGTGGTATTGAAGTATTTTCCATTTTACCACCTCAAATACTTAAATTGAGCTTATTCACTCTATGGGGCTACCCTAGGTGAATTTTTGTGTAGAATCCAAATCTGGTCTTAAATCCATGGATTTACTTACTCAATAAAAAGTTATTCATCTTTTCTGAAATTGAAAATGATGAACTTTGGATATATGCATGACTTTTGAGTTATGCATAATTCAAAATTTCTTTTTGAGATAATTGTGGCCTATTTGGGTGTGTAAAATATACCTCAAGGCTCACATTCCCTCCCACCAAAAAATAAAATTGTACTACAATTTTATTAGTGATAAAAGAATAAGGCCCCAAAGGGGGGTAATGTCCACTGTCCAACCTCTTCACATCACTCAGATCAAGTAATTTAAAGCACATTTATAGACATATTCAGGCTTGTTGCCTTCTTTCGTGTCTAAATCTTCTTAAGA
This sequence comes from Austropuccinia psidii, assembly GCA_023105745.1. Classification (NCBI taxonomy): domain Eukaryota; kingdom Fungi; phylum Basidiomycota; class Pucciniomycetes; order Pucciniales; family Sphaerophragmiaceae; genus Austropuccinia; species Austropuccinia psidii. Next base: position 11,481,839 of record JALGQZ010000001.1, read on the forward strand.
GTTTATCTGAGTCAGGTATTTCTGATTCTGCCATCCATTCATCTTCATGTACTGGATTTCTATATCTGACAAGATATTCTCTTTGATTTTTACCCCTAATTCTCCTTTCTTTAATGACTTTCTTTATCTTTTTGTCTTCATTCTGTTCCACAGGTGGTATGGTTAAAGGAGTTGGGTTTCTTAAAGGAAACAATTCTTTATCAGCCGGTTGATAAGGCTTTATCAAGCTTACTGGAAAGGTGGGGTGTTTATTTTCCAATTCACCACTCAATTCCACTTGAACTGCATTGGTTCCATGTAAAGCAACAATAACAAAAGGTCCTACATAAGAATCTTCAAGTTTCTTTGGGCCTTTGATATTATTAAAATTCATGGTTGAAACTAAAACTAAGTCCCCTACTTTGAAGTCTGGTACTTTATGACTCTTGTCCCACTTCTGTTTTGCATAATCAAAAGCATCATTCATACTTTGTTTTGCATGATGTTTTACTTTATCAAGCATTAATTTGAAGCTGGAAGCTTTAGGATGAATGTCAATCAAGTCTTTCCTCAGTGTGTCTGCTGGGAGTCTTGGATTCCATCCTTTTTCTAACATAGCAGGAGTTTGTCCTGTGGAAGAATGGATTGATGTCTTGTATGCCAATTCTAATGCAGGTATCAGAGTGCACCAGTCATGGGTAAAGCCATCTGAGTCTTTGAATTCTAATCCATAAGCACAGAATCTCCTGATCATTTCTTCTAAAGTCTGAATCATCCTCTCTGCTAGCCCATCTGTTTGAGGGTGATATGCTGTAGAGAATGATAACTTAGTCCCAAACAATCTATGAAGATTGGTCCAAAGTGCAGATGGGAACTTGGGATCTCTGTCACATATGATATTCTTAAATAATCCTGTATGAGAAATAACTCTACTCCATAAAAGAAGAGCTGTATCCATAGCAGTGTCATCTTTATGACATGGTAAGAATATGGGAGTTTTGCTATATCTGTCTACAATTACTAAACAAGCATTATAACTTCTGTCACCACTTGGAGGAAGTGCTGTGACCCAATCCATGTGAACAACTTCCCAAGGGGATTTTGGTTCTTGAATATGGATCATCAATCCAAATTTCTTGCCTGTGCTCCTGTTTGCTTTTTGGCATCTATCACAGGTATGGCAATATTCAATGGTTTCTTTCCTCCAAGATGGCCACCATGCACAGTTCTTCATTTTTTCAAGTGTTCTATCTTCTGACAGGTGTCCAGAGTAGATGCTATCATGACGTTCATGAAGAATGGTATTGATAAGTAATCTACTGCACAATGTCATAACACAAGAATGTTTTGTTCTGTGGTAAATGATTCCATCAAATAAGTGAAATCTTCCTTCAGAATAGGAATTTTTCCAAACTTCATCAAGTGCATTAACTAAAGATGTATCTTTGCAGTCTTTGTCTAATAAGGAAGTCAAGATATGACAATTCTTGTCTTGTTTATAAGATTCTCTGACCTTCCCAAATAATTCAGTCCCAATATCAGTTATGTTAATTCCTTCAATTGGAATCTGTGGTTCAGCTTCCAAAGGTACATAAGCTGGGTTATCAGGAGTGTTGGCTAAAGCCCATCTACTAAGTCCATCAGCATTTTTGTGAATGTTTCCTGCTTTATGAACTATAGTCATGTTTCCTCTATATTCTTGAATAGCTATTTGCCATCTCAACATATGTCTGTTGGGAGTTTTCATGTTAGGAAGTGATTTTACTGCATTACAGTCAGTTATTACTTCAAAAACACTGCCATCAAGGTAATAGTGTAATTTCTCAAGTGCCCATACCAAACATAAGCACTCGATTTGGCTTGCACCATATCTGGCTTCTGTTGGTTTGATTTGTCTTGAGATATAACAAACTGGTCCTTCTGTAGGTTTGTCATCAATAATTTGGACTTGATGTAGGGCTGCCCCTAATCCATCTCCACATGCATCAATGTACAATTTATAAGGAATATTCCAGTCAGGCATGAGGAGTAAAGGTGCTTCTGTAAGGGCTCTCTTTATCTTCTCATAAGCTTTAATTCTTTCTTCTGTCATCTCAAATACAGTCTGTTGATCACAGATTCTATAGAGTGATTTGGCCAGAATTGAAAGGTCTTTTAAATGTTGCCTATAGTAACTAGCAAATCCAAGAAAAGACATCATTTCTTTTTTATTCTGGGGTATTGGCTTAAGTAGTACTGCTGCCACTTTATTTTTGTCAATACCCAAGCTTAAACCGGAAACAACATGTCCTAATGCTTTAAGTTCTTCAAGACCAAAGTTGCATTTCTTAAGTGAAATTTTCATATTCACTTCTGCAACTTTGTGAAGTACTCTTGCAAGTCTTTCAAGGTGCAAAGACCATGAGTCAGAACATATGATAATATCATCAATATAAATGATAAGCCATTCTTCAGACAAATCTGTGGGGAAGATGGTGTTCATCATTCTTTGATAATGAGATGGAGCATTTTTAATGCCAAATGTCATCCTAAGAGACTCAAAAATACCACAGTGAGTGATGATTCTAAGTAATTTCTTAGATTTGGGCGTTAAAACATTCTGATGGAAGCCTTTCAATGCATCCATTGATGTTATATACTTGGCTTTGGATAATTGAGTCAAGGTTTCTTGAATTCTAGGGATTGGATACCTATCTGGAACTGTGTAGGTATTCAATGCTCTGAAATCTCTAACCATTCTTGACTTATCATTATGCCATGCAATAATAACAGGTGTTGTGGCTTCAACTTCCTCATTATGGCCTACTTTCCTTGGCACACCAAGTTGGATCAACTCTTGGATATGTTTTTCCAAGGCTTCTCTAGCTCTGGGACTGGCTGGATAAGCTGGTCTTCTAAGTACTGGAGGATATGGTCTGTCAATATTAAGAGTAATATCAACTTCATGTCCTCTTATAGCGCCTAATGGTTCATTATCAGAGGCAAATGCATTTTTATATGTGTATAACACATTAATAAGTTCATTCCTCATCTTTGGTGACAATGATTGATTAATTTGTGCTTCAACAAGTTGATTAGTCACAAATTCATCTTTGTAAGTATCCTTGACAGAAGATACTACAGATATCTGTTTTGCCATATTGGAGAAAGCAAATTTTTGTCTCTTGTTATCTCCAATTGTGAAATATCTGTCCTTATGGTTATTTATATCAATACCATAAATATTTAAGTAATCATTTCCAATAATGATGTGCTGAGATGTGCAATTATCCATTACTACAATCTCAGTTTTCATTCTTACACTTCCTGCTGGATGTGGGAATACAATATTAGTGTCCAATATGCCCAGTGTCAGGCTGAGTCTATGATAAAGGTGTATATGAGTATTTACAAGCTTTAACTATGACTGTGAGACGGTAAAAATGGTTTTAAAAGATGATAAGATTGATAATAAATGATTTAATTTACGATTTAAAGGGCTTTACTATAGAGATATAGTGGTGGTGAGCGCTGTTGAAAGCCCTGGGTGCAGCTTTACCTGTTGGATTACAATAATAAAGACTACAATACTTTAAATTAAGAGTATACCTGACTATTTAACCAAGAGTAAAACTTTTTTTGACAGTTTACTACGTAGTTTATTCAAGAGCAGGATGAGGAAAGGTTTTTGGCTGTGAAAAGCCCTCCTTTTATCCTGAAATTGAGGTGGAAAGGCTGCTAGACCTTTCCACGTAGAGGAAGTGAAGATTTTTCACTCTCCAGGACAGGCTTGTGGTTTGCAAACAGCCTGTATACCCTGTATTGGGCTCAGATGTGGTTTTGAAACCACATCTGGGCAGTTTTCACCAATACAGGGTGAAAATTTTCATCTGGGGACCTCACAGCCTGATTCTGACGTGTATGACGCGTAGAATGCTGTACAGAACCTGTATGGTACCCCAATATTGACTGACATATGAGGTATTGAAGTAAAAACATGCTTCTTCGTCTATTTGACACCTCATATTCATGGTTATGGGATATTATCCCATGGTAAGGCTGTATCTGACAGCAGGTGGGATTTTGACCTTAAAATGGTCATAACTCTGTCAGTTTTTGAGATATCAAGCTCAAAGCTGGTTCATTGAATAGCCCTGTATGGGCTCTACAAAATGGTACCCAACTTGACATGGTTATCATTAAATATGACAAAGTTATCCCATGTACAAGTATTTTTGTACATTGGCGTGGTCTGGTCAAAAGCTGTATTAAGCTTGTTTGGCCAATAACTTCTGTTGTAGTTGAGTTATGAGGAAATGGATGGCACCATCAGATAGCCCTGATTGTGCTCTTTCCAAAAAGACCCCACTTTAGGTATCTCACACTAAAACTGTAAAAGTTAGATGAGAGGTGAATGTTTTGTTCACCCTTATTTGGTCTGAATTTGACCATAACTCAAGTAATACTGGTGCTAGCTCAGTTTGGCTGGTACCATTGGATAGCCCTGGCTTAGAGCTTCATTTTGAATACCCATTTGATGGGGTTAATCCTCTCCTTCTAGATTTTAGATGAGAGCTGAAAATTAAGGTTTATGCTCAGCAATACCTTTGAGCAGGAATAACTTTGTTGTTTCTTGTCCTATGGTGATGGGACTTATATTTTCAGAAAGAGGTAAGTTTCTCCTTTCTTCTGATACCTTTTGAGCTAATTTGGCTCAGCTCCATTTTTTGGTGGTATTTTGGCTATACCATTGGTTTATGGTATTTTGGCTGTCATGCTTGTGCTCTGGTTTTGAGTCACAGGCTGACATACCCTCCCTCTAAAAAAGGCTCATCATTGATGAGACTGTTCAGTCCTCCTAGAGGCTCTGAATCTCCTTAAATGGAGGTTCCCATCTGGTATGGCATCCTCTGCCAACCATTTGTCTTTGTCAGCTGTCTGGTTCTTGAATCTGACTAGATATTGTCTCTGATCCTTCCCATTGAGTCTGATTTTTCTGGCCCTGATGATTTTACTCACAGGTCCAGGAGAGTCTTCTACTTCCACTATTTCTGGTGGAGTGATGTTTTTCTTCCTGGAGGGGAATTTATCCTCTTCTGTCTGGAAGTATGGTTTGACCAGGCTTACTGGAAAGACTGGGTGTTTCCTAGAAAACTCCTCAGTGAGATTGACCTCTACTGCATTCTTCCCTATCAACTTAATGATAGTGAAGGGCCCTACAAATGAGTCTCTCATTTTCTTGGGTCCTTTGAGATTGTTAAAGTTTAGTGTAGACACTAACACCTGGTCCCCTTCCTTGAAGTCAGGTTCCATATGTGATTTGTCCCACCTCTGCTTATTATACTCTTTGGCCTCAGCTATGCATTTGGCAGAAGTATCACAGGCTTTCTTCCACATATCATGGAAGTCTTTGGCTGTGGGGTGGATGGTCAGAAGATTTTTCTTCAAGTGATCCACAGGTAAAAGGGGATTCCACCCTTTCTCTACCAGTGCAGGTGTTTTTCCTGTGGTAGAGTGCTGGCTTGTATTATAAGCCAGTTGGACTGCTGGTAAGAGGGTGACCCAATCATGGGTATATCCCTCATGGTCCTTGTATTCCATGCCATAGGCACAGAACCTCCTGAGGATGTCCTCCATTGTTTGGATCATCCTCTCAGCTAGGCCATCTGTTTGTGGATGGTAAGCTGTGGAAAAAGCAAGCTTGGTGCCTAGCATGTCATATAAATTGGTCCAAAATTCAGATGTGAATTTTAGGTCCCTGTCACTAATTATGATCTTAGGGACTCCACAGGTGGATATGATGTTATTCCAAAATAACAGAGCAGTGTCCATGGCTGTGTCCTCTTTGTGGCATGGTAGACACCTCATGCTTTTGCTGAATCTATCAACTATGATCAAACAGGAATTGTAGTTTTCTTTGCCTCCTGGGACAAGTCATGTAACCCAGTCCATGTTGATGGTTTCCCATGGGTGTTTGGGTTCTTCTATGTGTTGAAGCAACCCATATTTTTTCCCATGTTTTCTATTTGCCTTTTGGCATCTTTCACAAGTGTTGATGTATTCACTCAACTCTTGCTCCCACTTGGGCCATCAAGCTGTGCTTGCTACCCTCTCTTTAGTCCTGTCCTCACTCATGTGTCCCATGTAGGGGCAGTCATGGCATTCCTGCAGGATTAAGGAGATGTGGTCTCTGTCTATCACTGTGAGTGCACTGGTGTGCTTTTCTCTGTGATAAATCAGGCCATCTATAAGGAAGAATTTATTGTCCTTATAGGCCCTCAACCACGGTTTCTCCAGCTGGGTTTCCAGTTCTGGGCTCCTGTATTTTTGTTGAAGGAGTTGGAGTAGTATGCTACACTGTTTGTGTTTAGCATAGGATTTCAGTACTGCATTGAAAAATTCATTGTGCAATTCTGAGGAACTTATTCCCAGTATGGGGGTTTCTGTCCCTTCTGAATCAGTGTTTCCACTGTCAAGGGTACCACTCCCTGGTGCCCATTCAGAGAATCTGAAGTTCTTTTTCCTATTTATTTCCATAAAATGGATAGGAATTTTTGCAGCAACTTCAGGGTCATAAGCTGGATTGCTTTTGACATTGTCCAGTGGCCATCTGCATTGGTATGGCTTTTACCTTCCTTGTATGCGATGGTCATGTTCCTTCTATACTCCTGGATGGCTATTTGCCATCTCAGCATGTGTCTTTTAGTAGCCTTCATGTTTAGCCAAGACTTCAAGGCTGTGCAGTCTGTGTAGACTTCAAAGACTGCACCCTCCAAATAATAGTGGAGTTTTTCTAGAGCCCAGACTAGACATAGACATTCTGTCTGGGTGGCCCCATACCTGGCTTCTGAATATTTCAGCTGCCTAGAGATGTAACATATTACACCTTCTCTTGGTTCACCATCCACAATTTGTCTTTGGTGAAGGGCTGCTCCCAAGCCTTGGCTGCATGCTGCATCTATATATAACTTGAATGGTAGTTCAAAGTCAGGCAAGATGAGCACAGGTGCATTTGTGAGTTCATATTTGATCCTCTCATATGCATCCCTCCTTTCCTTGGTTATTTCAAAAACTACATCCTTTGAGCATAACTTGTATAAACTACTAGTTATGTGAGCAGAGTTTTTGATGTGGTTTCTATAGTAGCTAGCAAATCCAAGGAAAGATTGCATCTCTTTGATGTTCTTTGGTACTGGCTTTTGTAGTACTGCTGCGACTTTGTTCTGGTCAATTGCCAGACTAAGGCCTGAGACTTTGTGTCCTAGAGCTAGTAGCTCTTGTTGGCCAAAATTACACTTTTTAAGTGAAATTTTCAGATTGATGGGTGTACATTTACTTAGCACTCTGTCTATGTATTTTACATGGTCTTCCCATGTTTCTGAGTATATAATGATATCATCAATATACACTACCATCCAGCCTTCCATTATTTCTTCTTGAAATATGGTGCCCATCATCCTTTGGAAGTGGGCTGGTGCATTCTTGATGCCAAATGGCATCCTGGTGTACTCATATATGCCCATATGGCATATTATTCTGAGCAACTTCATGGAATTTGGTTTAACTCCATTTTGGTGGAGGCCTTTCATACAATCCATCTTGGTTATGTATTTGGCTTTGGCTAGCTTATCCAAGGCATGAGGTATCCTTGGTATAGGGTACCTGTCTGCTTTTGTGTAGTTATTCAGGGCTCTGAAATCTCCACACAATCTAGACTTGCCATCATGCCAGGTGATTAGGACAGGAGTGGTGATTTCCACTATTTCATTATTTCCAATCTTCCTAATGACACCCATGTCCAGGAGTTCATTGATATGTTTCTCAATCTCTTTCCTGGTCTCCAGACTTGCTGGGTAAGGAGGTCTCCTTAACATGGGTGGATAAGGCCTTTCCACATCCAGATATAGTTCTATATCATGGCCTTTGATCTTGCCTAATGGTTCTTCACCAATGGCAAATGCTGGTCTATTCTTCCTCAGCATCTTCAGTAAACTTAACTTTTGTTTACTGGTGAGGGTAGTGCTAAACTGTCCCTCTCTGAATTCTTTCAGAAGTTCTTCCAGTGGGTCCTGAGAAGATATCTGGTATATATCAAGAGAAAATTTCGTTTCCTTGTTAGTACCAATGGTAATATGCCTATTTTTACTATTGTAAATATCTATGCCATACATCCTCTGGTAATCTGTCCCCAGTAAAAACCCTTGGATGTGGGCATCTTCAAGCACTACAAACTCTGGGTTGAGTCTGATATTACCTTTTCTGTGGGGTATAATTATCTCCTTGATAATTGTCCCAATAGAGGTCATCTTTCCAGATGCACTCTTAAAGTTCTTTGCCCTGGTGGGCAAGAGTTCTTTTTCCCAGTTTGGGAAGTGGTTATCCAGATAATTTCTGGCCACTATGGAGCAGTGTGCTCCACTGTCAATGATCAGTGGATGCTGAGCATTGTCAATACATACAGTCATTTTTGTGGCTGTTCCATGTATGTATGCCATTCCTTTGGTTGGTGTAACCAGGAATGTTTGTGCATCTTGTGTATGTTTACACAAATTCTTGTTGGCAGTGTCTTGTGGCATGCCTGCTTCCAACTGTATATCCTGGATTTCTAGTGGGGTTTCCTCTTGGTATTCCACTAGAAATTCATCTCTTGGGTCTTGATCCTCATCAGATGGTTCTCTAATGGCATCACCCATAGAGTCTGATTCAGAATCTTCTGTTGGAGGTTCTTCTTCAGGGACTTTTTCTATAGCATAGACTTTCTTCTTTGCTTTTGGACAGTTGTTGGCATAGTGGTCTGTTGAACCACAATTGTGACAAGAATTCTTCTTCTTTGCCACTTCTGCCACTCTTTCTCTGGGTTTGTCTTTAAACTCCACCCTGAAAGGTTGTTTCTCTTTGAAACTACTGCTTCTATATGGGGTGAATTTCCCTATATTAGTCATTTTCCTTATGTCTTGTAAGGTATTGGCCATGTCATCTAGAGTGCAATTTTGGTTGCATCTGCACTTTACTGCATGCTCTAGTTCTCCTGGCAGTTGTGTCAGAAGTTTATGATTCCTCATTTGAATGTTCATTTGGGGATCAATGGCTTTAAGTCTTTTATACTGTCTAAGACACCACTCATATGGATCTTTGTCCACAGAGTATTTGTCATTTTCAAATGACATGGTCTTTTGCCATATCCAAGTTCCATTACTGTACTTTTGGATTATTTGACTCTTCCACCATGGCCAATTTCTTCTGCCATGGATTTCTTTCATTTCAGTGTACCATATACTTGCATGACCTTTAAATGCAGTATTCAGTCTAGCAGTAATCCAGTAATCTGGTATGCTTGGTACATCAATGAAGAGTCCATCAATATAATCTATGAGCTCCATATGATCATATTCTCCTGATCCAGAGAATTTGGGCCAGTTTGAGGCCTCAGGAAGCTGTTTCAAGGCTTCCTTCTCTGAATAAGACATGCCATCTCCATTCTGGTATTGTGATGGAGATCTTGCCTTATTCAACAACATGGCATCTGGTTTGATGTCATCTGGTTGATATGGATTCTCCATAGCTTGGCCTTGTGGTTGGGGCTTTAAGCTATGGTAGGCATCAAACAATTTGTTGATGTCTTGGTTCAGACACTCCCTGTCCCTGCTACTATGGTGTTGTTCTTCAGAGACTTGATTCAGTCTCTTGTTGGTTTCTTCAGAGGCTTTGCTCAGTTGAGCATATCCTTCCTGAAGGTTTTTAACTATCTGCTCCAATGAGGCTTGAGTTTTTCTCATCCTCTCTTGGGCAGCTGCAAATTCTGTAGCCTGCTTTGCAGATTGCTCAGCATATTGGGACATTTGTAACCACAGTGTGTCACTGTTGATGTTACTCTCAGATGTGATAATGTTATTTTCAGTCTGAGTGGGGGTAATGTTTCTATTACTAGGACTACTGATTCTAGAGTGGTTTACAACTACTTCTGGTCCTTTTGTACTTCTTTTACCAAATCTAACAGCTTCTGGATCATGGGGTCTGACTCTTTCCACCTCTGGTTGAAGGAGGCTTTGTTCTTACCCTTGTTGCCTTGTCTTCTCCTGGAAACTTCCTGGAATTGTGAAGAATGGTGACTCTTGGCCACTGATCTGCTGGTTTCTGAATGGTGTGAAGCCACTGGAGAGCTGATTTGGCATGCTCCTTGTGAACCTGAAGGAATCTGAGTAGGCCCTGTCTGGGTTAACTGTTCTTCTATAGCTTGGATAGTGGCTTGATTCTCCCTTATCCTCTGTGCCCTTGCCTCCAGGAGTCTGTGCTGCCTGGTAGGGTTCCAACCCTTGGTGATTACCATAAGGTCCTTGAAGTCTATCTCTTTGAGACAGATCTTCTGGCAACTTGATCCCAGTTCTGCCCAGTGAGTTGCTAGGTTGAACCTCTTGTTGTCCATGCTCCATTGAAACAAATCTTTGAGGAGTTGGTGGATTTGAAGAACTTGATCCATATCCTTCCAGTCCTCTGGTTTGAGGTTTCTGTTTAATTGGAGTGTGAATGGCAAGGTTGATATTATCTCCCTCATTGTTTTTCCATCCACCACTGTGTCCAATGTGTCTTCTTTCAGGTCTTCTGGTTCTAGACATTCCTGCTCTATCCTCTGGCTGGTTCCTTTGGAAGCCAAGGTCTCTGAGGTATGCAGGGGACATATCAGTGTTTGCAAGCAGTCAAAAACTTTATGTTCTTAGGGTATTTACCTTTGACTGTGCCTTGTACAAATTTGTTATCTGCTGATTTGGGCAGTTTGCCTTTGGAGGTTACAACTGGGTTAATAATTGTAATCTTCCCTGTACAAGTGGTTAAGGTTGGTTTACCTTGTATTGAAGCAGAGTTTCGTGGTTTTCTATTCCTCTGAGTGGCTATTGGTGTCCACTTCTTGGCTGTAATGAGGCCTTCACTAAGCCTTTTTCCTTTACCCTTGCTGCCCTCTGGTTCTGAGGGTGTCACTGGTGTGTTGGCCTGTGACTGGGTTTCAAGTGGGATGTAGTTTTCTTCCACTGAATCAAAACAGGAAAAAAGAGGGCTTATGTCAGTTAAGACTTCTTAAATGGCTGGTTTTGCACGTCTAAGAATGGCCTCTGGGCTTGTATATTATTACAGTATGCCCTTGTACAATGACAATGTAATTGAATTAACAATTTCACGTCAAAAGTACAGCTTACGGTGTCCTGTCACACTGTTTGTGTAAGATGTGACTATGAAACTGATGATAATATTACTATTAATCAACAGTACTATGTCTGTTCTTATGAAATATAATAATAAAATATTATTATAACCACAATTAAATAATTAAAAATTATTTCTTTCACGTGTTAAGCACTACTAGTGATTTTAACAGTGAGCAAGTAATTGTCTACAAGAATCAATTACAAGAAGAATTTAATAATAAAAACTTCTTTATTAAAATAATAAAATTATTTTAATATATAATTATCTTTTGCAAGAATAATTATAAAGATAATTCTTGAAGAAAACTATTACTAGAGAAAAACTTTAAGAATTAAAGATAAATGACTCACTAATACTCCAAAGAACTTATTGAAAGATAAGAGTAGAGAAATTTGACGTAGAATTGTGGATTTAAGGGATCAAGATGATTTATAACAGTATTTCAACAATATATAGTTGGATTCTATGATTTCACGTCTTTCTGATTGATTCTGAAAGATTTAAAACACTTAAGAATAGCTTGAACTAATACTTACTTGTTGGTAATAATGGTTTAATAAATTTATAAGATGATGATGATACGGAAAAAACAGCAAGAAGAGGCTTCTTTTAAGTCAATAACAGCTCACAGAGGCGTGCCATGGAGCAAACTGAAAAACCAGTGAGTGAGAAAACAATAAACCTTTTTGGATTATTGATTGCATCATCTGTTGTCATGTAAGATTATCATAATTACTTAATTGATGCTTTTACGTGACTACCAACCCCAATATGGTTAAGAATAAAAGGAGTAACACTTGTAAATCTTCTTTTATTCTAAAATAATCATTGATTTCTCAAAGTTATCAATGTTATTGCCAATTTCATCACAGGTTGTAATTACTGTGAATTTTTGAAGATTCAGTGTTTCACGTAGAATATCCAAAAATGGACTGTAAGTAAAACTTTTAATTTTACTAGTAAAACTGTAATTCCTTTTGGTTGTACCATAGATAATACAGTTCTCCTTTAGTCCTGAAAGTTTCAGAAAGATTCATTAAGAATTGTATTTTTAATGAATTTTTGAAGGTTTTACCTCATTTCTACGTAGAATTGCAAATAGCAGTGTTTTGCTGGTTGCTATGAGGTAAATCAATGAATATGGGTCCCAAAAGGGTTTTAATTACTCTTTTGGGGTTTATCCATGGAAAGTCATTAGTAATTGACATGGTTACAGGAGTGTAAGTAGCTCATTACCTCCTTGGCACGTCAAAATAGCAGGTTATTAGCTATTTTCTGATGTTTTACAGTAGTTGTAACTTGGTAACCAAGTTCCCAAAGAGTTTTAGTTTACCAATTGGGCCAAGATGAGCCATGGATCCATGCTCTGGAGCTATCCACGCCTCTGAGGCCTCAGAAGTTGGGTACCCTGGCTCTCTTTGATGTCTTTTGTCCCCCTTGCCCAATTTTTACGTCAAAATAGTAATTTAAGCTTAAAGTGAGATATGCACTATGGGTGTACCAAAAGTCCATGTAAGAATACCATGATATTAAGTGCTCAAAACATGCATAACACTATTCTTAGTGTATATGTAACATGGGATTTCTCACTTTCCTATTATTTTGGCTAAAAATCAAGAAAAACAAAAATTTTCACGGATCTTTTATGTGGTATTAATGATGTGGTATTGAAGTATTTTCCATTTTACCACCTCAAATACTTAAATTGAGCTTATTCACTCTAAGGAGCTACCCTAGGTGAATTTTTGTGTAGAATCCAAATCTGGTCTTAAATCCATGGATTTACTTACTCAATAAAAAGTTATTCATCTTTTCTGAAATTGAAAATGATGAATTTTGGATATATGCATGACTTATGAGTTTTGCATAATTCAAAATTTCTTTTTAAGATAATTGTGGCCTATTTGGGTATGTAAAATATACCTCAAGGCTCACATTCCCTCCCACCAAAAAATAAAATTGTACTACAATTTTATTAGTGATAGAAAGAATAAGGCCCCAAAAGGGGGTTAATTTCCACTGTCCAACCTCTTCACATTACTCAGATCAAGTAATTTAAAGCACATTTATAGACATATTCAGGCTTGTGGCCTTCTTTCATGTCTAAATCTTCTTAAGAGTTTATCTGAGTCAGGTATTTCTGATTCTGCCATCCATTCATCTTCATGTACTGGATTTCTATATCTGACAAGATATTCTCTTTGATTTTTACCCCTAAGTCTCCTTTCTTTAATGACTTTCTTTATCTTTCTGTCTTCATTCTGTTCCACAGGGGGCACAGTTAAAGGAGTTGGGTTCCTTAAAGGAAACAATTCTTTGTCAGCTGGTTGATAAGGTTTTATCAGGCTGACTGGAAATGTGGGGTGTTTATTTTCCAATTCACCACTCAATCCCACTTGAACTGCATTGGTTCCATGTAAGGCAACAATAACAAAAGGTCCTACATAAGAATCTTTAAGTTTCTTTGGGCCTTTGATATTATTAAAATTCAAGGTTGAAACTAGAACTAAGTCCCCTACTTTGAAGTCTGGTACTTTATGACTCTTGTCCCACTTCTGTTTTGCATAATCAAAAGCATCATCCATACTTTGTTTTGCATGGTGTTTTACTTTATCAAGCATTAATTTGAAGCTGGAAGCTGTAGGATGAATGTCAATCAAGTCTTTCCTCAGTGTGTCTGCTGGGAGTCTTGGATTCCATCCTTTTTCTAACATAGCAGGAGTTTGTCCTGTGGAAGAATGGACTGATGTCTTGTATGCCAATTCTAATGCAGGTATCAGAGTGCACCAGTCATGGGTAAAGCCATCTGAGTCTTTAAATTCTAATCCATAAGCACAAAATCTCCTGATCATGTCTTCTAAAGTTTGAATCATCCTCTCTGCTAGCCCATCTGTTTGAGGGTGATATGCTGTAGAGAATGACAACTTAGTCCCAAACAATCTATGAAGATTGGTCCAAAGTGCAGATGTGAACTTGGGGTCTCTGTCACTTATGATATTCTTAAATAACCCTGTATGAGAAATAACTCTACTCCATAAAAGAAGAGCTGTATCCATAGCAGTGTCATCTTTATGACATGGTAAGAATATGGGAGTTTTGCTATATCTGTCTACAATGACTAAACAAGCATTATAACTTTTGTCACCACTTGGAGGAAGTGCTGTGACCCAATCCATGTGAACAACTTCCCAAGGGGATTTTGGTTCCTGAATATGGATCATTAATCCAAATTTCTTGCCTGTACTCCTGTTTGCTTTTTGGCATCTATCACAGGTATGGCAATATTCAATGGTTTCTTTTCTCCAAGATGGCCACCATGCACAGTTCTTCACCTTTTCAAGTGTTCTGTCTTCTGATAGGTGTCCAGAGTAAATGCTATCATGGCATTCATGAAGAATGGTATTGATGAGCAATCTACTACACAATGTCATCACACAAGAATGTTTTGTTCTATGGTAAATAATCCCATCAAACAAGTGAAATCTTCCTTCAGAATAGGAATTTTTCCAAACTTCATCTAGTGTATTAACCAAAGATGTGTCTTTGCAGTCTTTATCCAATAAAGAAGTCAAGATATGGCAATTCTTGTCTTGTTTATAAGACTCTCTGACCTCTTCAAAGAATTCAGTCCCAATATCAGTTATGTTAATCCCTTCAATTGGAATCTGTGGTTCAGCTTCCAAAGGTACATAAGCTGGGTTATCAGGAGTGTTGGCTAAAGCCCATCTACTAAGTCCATCAGCATTTTTGTGAATGTTTCCTGCTTTATGAACTATAGTCATGTTTCCTCTATATTCTTGAATGGCTATTTGCCATCTCAACATATGTCTGTTGGGAGTTTTCATGTTAAGAAGTGATTTCACGGCATTACAGTCAGTTATCACTTCAAAAACACTGCCATCAAGGTAATAGTGTAATTTCTCAAGTGCCCATACCAAACATAAGCACTCCATTTGGCTTGCACCATATCTGGCTTCTGTTGGTTTGATTTGTCTTGAGATATAACAAACTGGTCCTTCTG
The DNA here is from genome assembly GCA_023105745.1 of Austropuccinia psidii. NCBI lineage: Eukaryota > Fungi > Basidiomycota > Pucciniomycetes > Pucciniales > Sphaerophragmiaceae > Austropuccinia > Austropuccinia psidii. The sequence goes on from JALGQZ010000001.1 coordinate 11,497,017, forward strand.
TAGGTTTGTCATCAATAATTTGGACTTGGTGTAGGGCTGCCCCTAATCCATCCCCACATGCATCAATGTACAATTTAAAAGGAATATTCCAGTCAGGCATGAGGAGTAAAGGTGCTTCTGTAAGGGCTTTCTTTATCTTCTCATAAGTTTTAATTCTTTCCTGTGTCATTTCAAATACAGTCTGTTGATCACAGATTCTATAAAGTGACTTGGCTAGAATTGCAAAATCTTTCAAGTGTTGCCTATAGTAACTAGCAAATCCAAGAAAAGACATCATTTCTTTTTTATTCTGGGGTATTGGCTTAAGTAACACTGCTGCTACTTTATTCTTGTCAATACCCAAGCTCAAACCAGAAACAACATGTCCTAATGCTTTGAGTTCTTCAAAACCAAAATTGCATTTCTTAAGTGAAATTTTCATGTTCACTTCTGCAACTTTATGAAGCACTCTTGCAAGTCTTTCAAGGTGCAAAGACCATGAGTCAGAACATATAATAATATCATCAATATAAATGATAAGCCATCCTTCAGACAATTCTGTTGGGAAGATGGTATTCATCATTCTTTGATAATGAGATGGAGCATTTTTAATGCCAAATGGCATTCTAAGATACTCATAAATACCACAGTGAGTGATAATTCTAAGTAATTTCCTAGCTTTAGGCGTCAAAACATTTTGATGGAAGCCTTTTAATGCATCCATTGATGTTATATACTTGGCTTTAGACAATTGAGTCAAGGTTTCTTGGATCCTAGGGATTGGATACCTATCTGGAACTGTGTAGGTATTCAAAGCTCTAAAATCTCCAACCATTCTTGACTTATCATTATGCCATGCAATAATAACAGGTGTTGTCACTTCAACTTCCTCATTATGGCCTACTTTCCTTAGCACACCAAGTTGGATCAACTCTTGGATATGTTTTTCCAAGGCCTCTCTAGCTCTGGGACTGGCTGGATAAGCTGGTCTTCTAAGTACTGGAGGATATGGTCTATCAATATTAAGAGTAATATCAATTTCATGTCCCCTTATAGCGCCTAATGGTTCATTATCAGATGCAAATGCATTATTGTATGTATATAATACATCAATAAGTTCATTCCTCATCTTTGGTGACAATGATGGATTAATTTGTGCTTCAACAAGTTGTTTAGACACAAATTCATCTTTGTAAGTATCTTTGACAGAAGATACTACAGATATCTGTTTTGGCATATTGGAGAAAGCAAATTTTTGCCTTTTGTTATCTCCAATTGTGAAATATCTGTCTTTATGGTTATTTATATCAATACCATAAATATTCAAGTAATCATTTCCAAGAATGATATGCTGAGATGTACAATTATCCATTACTACAATCTCAGTTTTCATTCTTATACTTCCTGCTGGATGTGGGAATACAATATTAGTATCCAATATGCCCAAGGGGTACATATTGTTACTGGCACTACTGAACTGTACACCTTCTATTGGTAATAGATGGTTTTTCCATTCAGGAAGTATAATTTGGAGATAATCCTTGCCAATACAAGTGCAAAATGCCCCTGTATCCAGATTTACTTTGGCTTCAATATCACCCATTAGAACTGATGTGATACAGGATGCTCCAGCAGTATAACCCTTTCCTCTAGCAGGTTTTGTTTTACACATTCTGGCATCTTGGATATTGATCAGGTTGTAGCAATCCTCACTGTACTGTGGCAAGTGGGTATGGACTTCTGTGACCTCAAAGAAAGCTGAAATGTTTTCAATGGGATAGTCCTCTACTGGTGTATCTTCAGAGACTGCAGAATCTTGATCAGACTCTTCTTTCTCTTCAGTACACTGAATGTCTTCAATGATTTGAACTTCATTGATCTTTGTCTTCTTAGGGCAAGTGTTGGCTAAATGTGAAGTACTTCCACATTTATGACACTTCAAGACAGGTCTTTCTGGTCTTCTTTCCTCTCTAGGAATCTTTGAGACTATTTTGGACTCTATTGGGTTTCTAACCCAAGTTTTACCAATTCTTGTTCTGGTAATGATATCTTCCATAGCATTAATGTAGTCCTCTGTTGAACAGGGTTCCACACATCTGCTTTTGATAGCATGTTCCAGTTCTCCTCCACACTTTCTTAATATTTTCATATTAATCATAGTGTCAGACATATCTGGGTGTAAAGCAGATAATCTGTCTTTTTGTTTGAAGAACCAAGTAAGTGGTTTGTCTTTTTCTGAGTTAAAAATGGCACTTTCAAAAGCATTCTCCATTTTAAACCTCCAAGAATTATTGGCCCATTTGGTAATCACTTCAGATTTCCACCAAGACCAGTCATGTCTTCCATGATCCATTCTCATCTTGTAATACCATTTCTTTGCAGTCTTGGTAAACAAACAATGTAATTTTCCTACTATGATTTCATCAGGTATATTAAAGTCTTCTTGCAACATATCAATAGTCCTGATGAATTCAATATGGTTGTATTCTCCTTCACCAGAGAATGTTGGCCATTCTTCTAATTTGGGAATATCCTTTGCAGAAATAACATTCTCTCCTAAGAATGGAGTCAAACTTTCTTTGACAGAAAGTTTTTCTTCAGTCAAAGGTGTAGAATGTCTTGGCATATGTGGTTCATGATTCTTATGAATTTGCTCCACACTTGCAATTATTTCATTCTTCAATTTCTGCCTTTCACTGTCACTTTTTGCTAAATGTATAGCAAATTGATTGGTGTTCTTAACTATTTGTAAGACATGGTCTTCAAGAGTTTTAAGTCTATCATTTACTTTAAAGATGGAAAGATCCTCTGTGTCATTATTTTGACATTGGTTCTCAATTCTTTCACAAGCATTGCTAATTGACTCAAGGGTGACAGTTGTCAATTTATGCCAATCAGAATGTTGCTTGTCATTTTTCTTTAAATCATTGATGTCTAATGTAATTTGCTTTAACTTTGACTCAAGTTTGCCAATTTCTACACTAATACTTCTATGTACATCATTTATTTGCGTGGAAAAGTCCTGTTCATCCTTTCCTGCTCTTTGACTGTGAATTCCATAAGAGTTCTGGCCATATTGAAGACACTGTCCACGGCTGAAGGCTCCAATCTGGGGATCCTGTACCCTTGTGGGTAAGGTCTGTGCCAATTGGCTTTGCCTTTGCCCTTGCCTTGATGGTTCTTGGGACCTCTCTGTTTCTTTTGAGGTCCTTTGGGCTTGTCCTTGGATGCTTCTGGAGCTGGTTTGGAGCTGGTAGATGCCACTGGTGCCTCTGTCTCCAAAGTTGGAGTCATTTCCAATTCTTTCTTCTGGTCTATGGATAAAAGACTCTGGTTCTTCAACCAATTCTTTATCTTTTTGACCTTGTCTTTGCAAGACAGGGGGCTCCAACCTCCTAAGAGTTCTATGGTCTTCTCCTGACCCAGAAAGCTCTTGATGTGTAAGTAGGAGTTCATGGCCCCCTGCCAAAGGCTTGGGCAGATTTCCCACTCCTCTTCTTTGGCTGCTCTGAACCAATTTTTGTACTGGCTCTGATATATTTCTATTGCTGCCACTTGAAAATGGTTCAGCCCTGGAAATATTATCATAAATTAGTTCAGGCTCAGAATTCACGTCAAAATCTGTTGGTACAGACCTTGGGGAATGGGGGGCAACTCTGGCATCCTCCAGATGTGCCTTTCTTGTGGAAGATTTGGTACTTCTGGATTTGGTCTTGCCTCTTCCTTGTCCACATCCATCTGGTTGGACTGAATAGTTGCTTCCATTTCTGGTATGCACCATTTTCACGTCAATTTAAAGATAAAAGGTGAAAATATAAGATAAAATACACACCTTTTGGTGGTAATTTAGCTTTTTCTGAGTTGAATAAGGTGCCTCTTTTAGCAATCTGCACCTCAATACTGTCTTCAGATTCTGCTTCTGAAGATTCTGGACTAGTGATATATCTTTTACTGAGTCTGTTGCCAGCTGCACAGTATTTGATTAAAGACACTAAAAGAAATTATAAAAGAGAAAAAATTATTTTTTATACTTTTTAAAATATTTTTTAAAGATTTTTTATAATTTTTATATTTTTTAATATTAAAAAAATTATTCTTTTTAAAGAAAAAAAATTAAAATTTAAGATTTTGAATGAAAATTAATTCAGAGTAACTCAAAGAATAATTTTATAAGTTTTTGGATGTGAAAAAGCCACGTGTAAAAACAATATAAAATTAAACCAAATTCCTCAATGAAAAAGATTTTAAAACAATTTCAAAAATAAAAATATTTTAACTCCAAATTGAAAGAAAAAAAATTAATTAAATTAATATATTTTAGAGCTTAAAAATATATTAATTAAGGGTACAAGGTTCAAAAAACACGGCCAGGCCCCCAAATGTAAGATGTGACTATGAAACTGATGATAATATTACTATTAATCAACAGTACTATGTCTGTTCTTATGAAATATAATAATAAAATATTATTATAACCACAATTAAATAATTAAAAATTATTTCTTTCACGTGTTAAGCACTACTAGTGATTTTAACAGTGAGCAAGTAATTGTCTACAAGAATCAATTACAAGAAGAATTTAATAATAAAAACTTCTTTATTAAAATAATAAAATTATTTTAATATATAATTATCTTTTGCAAGAATAATTATAAAGATAATTCTTGAAGAAAACTATTACTAGAGAAAAACTTTAAGAATTAAAGATAAATGACTCACTAATACTCCAAAGAACTTATTGAAAGATAAGAGTAGAGAAATTTGACATAGAATTGTGGATTTAAGGGATCAAGATGATTTATAACAGTATTTCAACAATATATAGTTGGATTCTATGATTTCACGTCTTTCTGATTGATTCTGAAAGATTTAAAACACTTAAGAATAGCTTGAACTAATACTTACTTGTTGGTAATAATGGTTTAATAAATTTATAAGATGATGATGATACGGAAAAAACAGCAAGAAGAGGCTTCTTTTAAGTCAATAACAGCTCACAGAGGCGTGCCATGGAGCAAACTGAAAAACCAGTGAGTGAGAAAACAATAAACCTTTTTGGATTATTGATTGCATCATCTGTTGTCATGTAAGATTATCATAATTACTTAATTGATGCTTTTACGTGACTACCAACCCCAATATGGTTAAGAATAAAAGGAGTAACACTTGTAAATCTTCTTTTATTCTAAAATAATCATTGATTTCTCAAAGTTATCAATGTTATTGCCAATTTCATCACAGGTTGTAATTACTGTGAATTTTTGAAGATTCAGTGTTTCACGTAGAATATCCAAAAATGGACTGTAAGTAAAACTTTTAATTTTACTAGTAAAACTGTAATTCCTTTTGGTTGTACCATAGATAATACAGTTCTCCTTTAGTCCTGAAAGTTTCAGAAAGATTCATTAAGAATTGTATTTTTAATGAATTTTTGAAGGTTTTACCTCATTTCTACGTAGAATTGCAAATAGCAGTGTTTTGCTGGTTGCTATGAGGTAAATCAATGAATATGGGTCCCAAAAGGGTTTTAATTACTCTTTTGGGGTTTATCCATGGAAAGTCATTAGTAATTGACATGGTTACAGGAGTGTAAGTAGCTCATTACCTCCTTGGCACGTCAAAATAGCAGGTTATTAGCTATTTTCTGATGTTTTACAGTAGTTGTAACTTGGTAACCAAGTTCCCAAAGAGTTTTAGTTTACCAATTGGGCCAAGATGAGCCATGGATCCATGCTCTGGAGCTATCCACGCCTCTGAGGCCTCAGAAGTTGGGTACCCTGGCTCTCTTTGATGTCTTTTGTCCCCCTTGCCCAATTTTTACGTCAAAATAGTAATTTAAGCTTAAAGTGAGATATCCACTATGGGTGTACCAAAAGTCCATGTAAGAATACCATGATATTAAGTGCTCAAAACATGCATAACACTATTATTAGTGTATATGTAACATGGGATTTCTCACTTTCCTATTATTTTGGCTAAAAATCAAGAAAAACAAAAATTTTCACGGATCTTTTATGTGGTATTAATGATGTGGTATTGAAGTATTTTCCATTTTACCACCTCAAATACTTAAATTGAGCTTATTCACTCTATGGAGCTACCCTAGGTGAATTTTTGTGTAGAATCCAAATCTGGTCTTAAATCCATGGATTTACTTACTCAATAAAAAGTTATTCATCTTTTCTGAAATTGAAAATGATGAATTTTGGATATATGCATGACTTATGAGTTTTGCATAATTCAAAATTTCTTTTTAAGATAATTGTGGCCTATTTGGGTATGTAAAATATACCTCAAGGCTCACAGTTTGTGTGTCAGTATCCCTCAGATACACTTGTGGTTTGCAAGTGTATTCTGTAAAAGTGGTTTGTATACAAGTGTTATTGAATTAACAATACACTTGACCACGCCTCAACTGATGGTTTTTCAGTCAGAGGTGTCCTTATTCAGTCAAGAATACAGGACTTTATTAGTGGCTTATGTGTTTTTATATGCAAAACACGCCAAAAATAATAAATTACTGTGGGTATTAGCCACGTAAAAATACTCTTATAATATGAGTATATATAAAAAAAGGTAAAAATATTTAAAAAATATATTTTTAAACAGAAATTACGCCTAAAAATGATAAAACAATGTGTTAATAAGTCATGAAAAAGAGAAAAGACTTACTTGTAAGGTCCAAAAAAGGTCAAAAAAACACGGCCAGGCCCCCAAAATGTCAGGCTGAGTCTATGATAAAGGTGTATATGAGTATTTACAAGCTTTAACTATGACTGTGACACGGTAAAAATGGTTTTGAAAGATGATAAGATTGATAATAAATGATTTAATTTAAGATTTAAAGGGCTTTACTATAGAGATATAGTGGTGGTGAGCGCTGTTGAAAGCCCTGTGTGAGCCTTTGAGATATGACCACATATCCAATAAGGTCACAAAAAAGATTAATAATAATTATACCTTTAATATAATTATATTAAAATTAATTAGAATAATTATACACTAAAAATAATTACTCAAATATACAAAAAATACCATAAATTGGTACTAAAATTGGTTTAACTTAAAACCCAATGAATGAACATGTGAAATAAATTATACCATTGGATTCCTCATGGAAAAATACACATATACCACTTTTATGGCATATCTGTAAAGTCAATATTTAAGGAATTATAAGGTATAATACCTTATAAAAATCATAAAACCTTATTTATCTCAGAAACTAATGAAACAACATGTGAAATAAATTGTACCAGTGGATTCCCCACAAAAATCCACATATAAAACAATTAATAAACTAATTCCCAAAATCAATACTTAAGGAATTATCCTGAATATATGCACTTTTTTGGTCAACGCATATATTCAGTGATCATAGCTAATATCTTCTAAACTATACATGCTAGAATGATGAACCAAAAATAAAGTTACCACGTAATTACTGTAAGAACACAGATATGAACTTTATTTTGCAAATTATAAACAAGGTTAAGACTTATGAGGAAATATTGATAAAAATCAACAGAGCTGTTGACCACTTTGTTGTGAAAGTAGTCCAAACTTAAAAAAAAGTATACAGTTGGATTCTACTAGTTTATTCGAGAAGAATGACGTAATTGTTATTGTTAAATTCAAGTTATAACCCCCTGAAATCATGGTTTGAAGTTTAAAATATTAAATTTTGACAGAAAAGATGGGTTACAAGAAAAATCATCAAAATTAGAGATTTGATGATGTAATGAAAAGCTCTTGGCAGCATAATAAGGTTATGTAAGGCTATCAGAATTCACTCTCTGAATTGCTGTAGCGTGAAAACCTTAAAAGTTATTGAGGATCAAAGTTTGAGCTTAAATTGAGCTGTTATGATCACATACTGTAACCTTAAATTAAGTTTAACAGTCTTAAGAGTGATAAAATTGGTGAATACTATTAGTTTATGATTAAAACTAATAAAATCCACGAAATTTGGGGTTCTGCCAAGCCTCTGATGTCATCAAACTTAGAGTTATAGTGATAACTCTAAATAATGGTGTAATAATGATGTAATATGGTTTGATCATGATGTAATCACCCTCAAACCTTAAAATATTGATCAATTCCAGTGGATATGATCAGTACACGTCTACTAGAAGCCTGTTGGACTCTAGGAGGGAGGTATTTACTATAAATAGAGCTCTTTTTACTCTATTTTCCCCTCAGACGCATCAAAAACATTAATCAATTAAATCAAAGGTAATTTCTTTATTCTTTATATATAAAACTGTTATATTATTAAAGACCAAAGACCACCTTGCTATAATCATCTATTTTGACGTGATTAAATCATTTATTTAATTGTTTTTGTTAAAAACCTCTCTAAAACTCATTTCCACGTAAAAATACTGAATAATTTGTAATTTTCTTTATTTTTATTGTAAATACAATTTGAAAAGGTTGTATTTATATTTTTTTGGCGTAAAATACTTCAAAATTATTATATTAAGTGTTAAAAGTAGGTTATTTTCTCTTATTATAATAATTTCTCTATTATTACTCTATTAATAATTCTTTAATTAATATAAATAGTATTTATATTAATTCATAACTTTAATATTAGTAATATTATTGTTATTAATTGTTTTTTATTAATAAAAAACAATTTTTTACGCCTTTATTATTTGTTGGTAACAATAATAAAGAGCTTTATAATATATTAATTATTTTATATTAATATATTATTTATAATATTATAATTTCATATAATATTAATTATATTATTATATTTATTTAATAATATAATATTTTTACGCCATAATAATAATATTTCTTTATTATTATTATTATTTTAATCTTATTTATTTCAATTATAAGGACATTCAGAGTACAATAAGTAATAAATTAGTAATTTTTACTTATTGTTTCATAGTCAAACCTTACATTTGGGGGCCTGGCCGTGATATTTACTTAAAAGACCTTTAAAAAGATTCTATTTGGGTTTATCCATAATAAATTATATTTATAATCATAAAATTATATAATAATTTTATATTTTATTGATTTTAAAAGCTATTGAGGCATTTGGAAAGCAATTGTACTGTCTTACACGTGGTTTTTCACATCCTTAGACTTGCAAGAACTTTCTTTGAGTGACTCTAGTGATTAAAAAAGATAATTTATAAATTAAAAATAATTTTTATTATAATTTAATTTTATAAGAATCATATTCATTTTTTATTTTGTTCTTTAAAAATAAAAAAATACATAAAAAATATTAAAAAATATTAAAAACCAATAAAAAAAGTTATTTTTATTCATTTTTATTCATTTCTTTATTTATTTCATTTTTTTTAAGATATAAAAGCAATTTCTACGTGGAAAATTGCCATATCTTGCCAAAAATAACACTTCTTATAAAAAGACTTATATTTATTTGTCTTTTTTAGTGTTTGAAGATAACCCAACAGAAGACAACCAAACTACTGTTGAGAGATTGGTGGAAGAAACTTGTCAAAGTTCTCCAACACCAGTTATCACCAAAAGAAAGAAAGCTAAGAAATTAGACTTTCCAGGGCCCACCATTCAAGACTCTGAAGGTGAGCACCTCTTTTTAAATTGCCATAAAAGAATTTTATTCTAAAATACTTTTATTTTTTCTTATTCTTTAATTATGACTACCAGAAGAGGTTCCCAATACTCCATCCAATCAGATGGAGCTGGACTCAGAAGTAGAATTGATCCCTCAAAAGGGAAAAGAAAGGGCAATATCCCCAGTGGAACAGAATCCACACAAGGAAGTGCCTTATCCCAAAGGCAAGTCCCAGAAATGCCCATGATATCTGAGCCTGAATTGGAACTAAGTATGAGTAACTCAAACAGGTACAAATCACATTCAGAGGGCTCAGATAGACATCTACATGAGCCAGTACAAGCAGTATTACACAGTATACAAGGACAAAGACTGGGAAATGCTGCCTCAAATACACCAAGGAGTGATGAACTCCTGGCACATCCTGAAAAAGTTCCTCAAAGAGGAGGAGATAGTGAAATACTCCAATGGATGGAATCCACTGTCATCCAAACCTCAAATCAAAAAAATCAAGAATTATCATGCCAAAAAGAGGGAGGCAACCAAGGAAGAAGCCCCAGTAGCTTCTACCAGCAAGCCTCAAGCCAACCCACTTCCCCAAGAAGGGAAGAAGAACAAGAAAAAGCATTGGAGGAAACCATATTCCCCAAGCTACAGAATCCCAAGAATCCAAAAGGATGCCATGGACAATGTTTTCAACATGGCCAGAACCTTGATGGAATTCAAGGACAAGGAAGAGCAAAGAATGAGACAACCTCATTTCCCAAAGAAATAACCTTGTCCAAAGATGTTGTAAATACTTTAACAGAAATTAAAAATAGTATATTACCTCTAAAAGAAATTAAAGACAGTTTATTATCACTACAAGAAATAAATAACAATTTATCTTCTTTAACAAAAATTGTTGTACAAAACAAGAAAGAAATTGACAACATTAAGTTTATTGTTGAAAATAATAAACCAAAAAATTTAATTGACAATACTCAAAAATTAATACAAGGACAACAAGAATTGTATAAATACATAAAAGATATCAAAGACAAGACTTTGACAATCAATTATGATGTGAGTATTGACAATCTTACAGAAAAATTAAATAAATTAAGTATTTCTGTAGAAAAATTTGAAGAAAAGACTTCATCACACCAAAAATTACTTTTGGACCATGTGGAAAAAAGTGATGAAGCAAGAATGCATCTGAAAGATGATATTCAAAGTGAAATAAGGCTTATTACTGAAAAAATGGATAAAATTAATGAGGCTAATTTAAATATGCCAAAGTTATCAACACCATTTTCCCATATAAGAAGCCCTATTAAAACAAAAGAGGAATTGTCAAATCCTTTCATAACAGACTTGAGTCACCAAGACAATAACCAAGTCTTAATGAAGGAAGCACCTCAATTGAAGGAATGGCCAACATTCACAGGAGAAGGTGAATATGACCACATGTCATTTATTAAAACAATTGACATGTTACAAGAAGACTATGCCATACCAGATGAATTAATAACTGCAAGATTACATTCATTGTTTGAGAAATCTGCAAAAAGATGGTATTATGGCATAAGACAAACAAATGGTAAAAATACCTGGTCTTGGTGGAAACAAGAAATAATCACCAAGTGGGCAAATGATGCCTGGAGGTATAAGATAGAAAATGCATTTGAAAACTCTTTCTTTGACCCAGAAAAAGATAAACCTTTAACTTGGTTCTTAAAACAAGTTGAAAGGCTTAATGCACTGTACCCAGAAATGTCACAGAAGATGGTGCATATGAAAATACTTAAAAAATGTGGAGGGGAACTAGAACATGCCCTAAGAAGCAGGTGTATAGAACCATGCTCCACAGAAGAGTATATAAATGCACTAGAAGATATAGTGACAAGGACAAAAATTGGCAGGACTTGGAAAAAATTGGACATTAAAAGCCCAAATAAACCATTTATCAAAAAAGATAAATCAAAAGAATCCTTTAAACCCAATACATCCAACAATAATGAGCAAAGAAAATGCCATAAATGTGGAGGTATTGGACACTTAGCCAATAATTGCCTTAAAAAAGCAAAGATCAATGAAATTGTGGAAACAGAAAACCACAATGACAAAGAAGAGGAATCTGACTCTGAAAAAGAGACAGAAGAGTCAGAGAGCTCTGAAAGTGATGAAATCAATATAATTAATGCACAAATTAATAATATTGATATAATTTATGAAGTACTGGATGTTAACTCAAACTTGCCACAAGTTGGAACATCTGACACAAATCTGACAAACATACAAGATGCCAAAATGTATAGAACCAAACCTGCAAGAGGAATGGGATATACAGCTGGAAAATCAAGTATTAGTATTGTCATGGTTGATAACCAAGAAGGAAAGGTTAACTTGGATACAGGAGCATATTGCACTTGTGTTGGCAAAAGTTATTTAAAAACCATTGTCCCAGACTGGCAAGAAAAACTTATGCCAATACAAGGTGTCAAATTTAGTAGTGCAAGTGAGAGCATGAAGCCCCTTGGAATAATTGATTTAACACTAATTTTCCCTCATCCCTCACAATGTGTCAGAATCAAAGTAGAGTTTGTAGTAATGGACAACTGTACTAGTAATCATTTCATACTTGGAAATGACTACTTATCAATCTATGGTATAGATATCTCCAACCAAAAGGATAGATATTTCACCATAGGAGATAATAAAAGACAAAAGTTTGGATTCTTAAATAACAAAAAACAAATCACAGTTATTAAGAATGAAGAAAAAATTCCAGAAAAAGAACTTTTTATATCTGAACAACTCAGAGAGGCAGAATTCAATCAAGAGTTAACAGAAAAAATGAAAGAAAAATTGATTGACCTCTTATTTAAGTATAAAAATGCCTTTGCAACTGACAAAGAGCCACTAGGTGCCATAATTGGACATGAAGTGGATATAATTCTTAATGTAGAAAAACCTTACCCACCTTTATTAAGAAGACCTGCTTATCCAGCCAATCCAAGAGCTAGAGAAGCCCTAGAGGTGCACATTAAAGAATTAATGGACCTTGGAGTATTAAGAAAGGTTGGACATAATGAACAAGTAGAAGTTACTACACCTGTCATTATAACTTGGCATAATGGAAAATCAAGGATGGTAGGAGACTTCAGAGCCCTGAATACCTATACCATTCCAGACAGATATCCAATACCCAGAATCCATGAGACATTGACCCAATTGTCACAAGCTAAGTTCATCACAGCTATGGATGCTCTTAAGGGTTTTCATCAAAATGTCTTAACAGACAATGCCAAGAAACTACTAAGAATAATAGTCCATTGTGGAATTTTTGAATACTTAAGAATGCCATTTGGGATAAAAAATGCACCTTCCCATTATCAAAGAATGATGAATACCATATTTCCTGAAGAATTATCAGAAGGATGGTTAATAATCTACATTGATGATATCATAGTTTGCTCAGAAACTTGGGAAAATCACCTGACAAGACTAGAAAGGGTACTACAGAAAATAGTCCAAGTAAATATGAAAATTTCATTGAAAAAATGTCATTTTGCATATAGTGAATTAAAAGCCCTAGGACATGTAGTATCTGGCCTTAGTCTAGGCATAGACAAAAACAAAGTAGCAGCAGTACTACTTAAACCAATGCCTCAAACCAAAAAAGAAATGCAATCATTTCTAGGATTTGCTGGTTACTATAGACAGCATATAAAGGACTTTGCAAAGATTGCTAAATCCTTGTATAAGCTCTGTGACCAACAAACAGTCTATGAGATGACAGAAGAAAGAGTCAAGGCATATGAAGAATTGAAAAATTCCTTAACAAATGCCCCATTTCTTCTAATGCCAGATTGGAAACTACCCTTCAAACTGTACATTGATGCTTGTGGAGAAGGACTAGGTGCTGCACTTCACCAAACACAAATTATCAATGATAAACCAGTGGAAGGACCAATTTGTTTCATTTCAAGGCAGATAAAGCCAACAGAAGCAAGGTATGGAGCAAGCCAAATGGAATGCTTATGCCTAGTATGGGCTTTAGAAAAACTGCACTATTATTTGGATGGCACAGTATTTGATGTAATCACAGACTGTAATGCTGTGAAATCACTATTAAATATGAAGACTCCAAATAGACATATGCTGAGATGGCAAATTGCTATCCAAGAATATAGAGGAAATATGACTATTGTTCATAAATCTGGAAATATTCATAAAAATGCAGATGGTCTTAGCAGATGGGCTCTAGCAAATACCCCTGACAATCCAGCATGGGTACCACAAGAAGAGCACCATATAGAAGAAATATGTGTTACAGACATTGGCACAGAATTCTTTAACCAAGTTAAAGAAAGCTATAAGACAGACAAAAATTGCCATATCTTAAGCCAACTTCTAATGAAAGACTGCAAAGATCCATCACTTTCATCAAAACTAGATGAAATATGGAAAAAGGCATATGATGAAGGAAGATTTCACCTCCTTGATGGAATCCTTTACCATAGAACAAAACACACATGTGTTATGGCCTTAACAGATAGAACACTAATAAACACTATTTTACATGAGTGTCATGATAGTGTTGCATCTGGACATCTCTCAGAAGATAGGACACTAGAGAGGGTGAAAACCTGCTCTTGGTGGCCAAATTGGAAGAAAGATGTTGCAGAGTACTGCCAAACCTGTGACAGATGTCAAAAAGCCAACAGAGCCACAGGAAAGAAATTTGGAATGAGGATCCAAATCCAAGAACCAAAATCCCCATGGGAAATAGTTCATATGGATTGGGTAACAGCCTTACCTCCAGGAGGAGACAGGAGTTATAATGCATGTCTAGTGTTAGTTGACAGGTACAGTAAAACTCCCATGTTCTTACCATGTCATAAAGATGACACAGCTATGGATACAGCCATAATGATATGGAATAAAGTCATTAGCCACACAGGCTTATTCCAAAATATTATAAGTGACAGAGACCCAAAGTTCACTTCAGCATTATGGACAAACCTCCATAACTTGTTTGGGACAAAGTTATCATTCTCAACAGCTTATCATCCTCAAACTGATGGTCTAGCAGAAAGAATGATACAAACCCTAGAGGATATGATCAGAAGATTCTGTGCTTATGGGCTAGAATTCAAAGATTCTGATGGTTTTACCCATGATTGGTGTACACTAATACCAGCACTTGAACTGGCATATAAGACATCAATCCATTCTTCTACTGGCAAAACACCAGCAATGTTAGAGAAAGGTTGGAATCCAAGACTTCCTTATGATACCCTCAAAAAGGACTTAGTGGATATACATCCAACAGCAAGCAGTTTCAAGATAATGCTTGACAAAGCAAGACACCATGCAAACAGATGCATGCAAGATTCTTTTAAATATGCAAAAGAAAGATGGGATAAAAGTCATAAACCACCTGACTTCAAAATAGGGGACTTGGTTTTAGTATCAACCCTTAATTTCAATAACATAAAAGGCCCAAAGAAATTGAAAGATTCCTTTGCAGGACCATTTATGATAAAAGCACTTCATGGACCCAATGCAGTGCAATTAGAACTCACAGGTGAACTAATGAACAAACACCCAACTTTCCCTGTAAGTCTGATAAAACCTTACAGTTCAAGTGACAAGGAATTATTTCCACTAAGAAATAAACCCCCACTTGAAATTCCCCCCTTGGAGGAAGGAGAGGAAAAGAGAATAGTAAAAGTCCTTAAAGAAAGAAGGACAAGAAACAAAAAAGAAAGGGAATACCTTGTAAGGTATAGAAATTCAACTCAAGAAGATGAATGGCTACTTGAGAAAGATATAACAAATGCTGATAAATTACTAAGAAGGTTCAGACATGAAAGAAAACCTGAAAAATAAAAAGTTAAGCATTATTGAGCTTCAAGACTAACAAAAGTCTATTGAAGAGGTAGGACAGTGGATGATACCCTAATCACATATATCAGATTGTGGTACAATCTTTTTTGGTGGTAGGGAATGTGAGCCTTTGAGATATGACCACATATCCAATAAGGTCACAAAAAAGATTAATAATAATTATACCTTTAATATAATTATATTAAAATTAATTAGAATAATTATACACTAAAAATAATTACTCAAATATACAAAAAATACCATAAATTGGTACTAAAATTGGTTTAACTTAAAACCCAATGAATGAACATGTGAAATAAATTATACCATTGGATTCCCCATGGAAAAATACACATATACCACTTTTATGGCATATCTGTAAAGTCAATATTTAAGGAATTATAAGGTATAATACCTTATAAAAATCATAAAACCTTATTTATCTCAGAAACTAATGAAACAACATGTGAAATAAATTGTACCAGTGGATTCCCCACAAAAATCCACATATAAAACAATTAATAAGCTAATTCCCAAAATCAATACTTAAGGAATTATCCTGAATATATGCACTTTTTTGGTCAACGCATATATTCAGTGATCATAGCTAATATCTTCTAAACTATACATGCTAGAATGATGAACCAAAAATAAAGTTACCACGTAATTACTGTAAGAACACAGATATGAACTTTATTTTGCAAATTATAAACAAGGTTAAGACTTATGAGGAAATATTGATAAACATCAACAGAGCTGTTTACCACTTTGTTGTGAAAGTAGTCCAAACTTAAAAAAAAGTATACAGTTGGATTCTACTAGTTTATTCGAGAAGAATTACGTAATTGTTATTGTTAAATTCAGGGTATAACCCCCTGAAATCATGGTTTGAAGTTTAAAATATTAAATTTCGACAGAAAAGATGGGTTACAAGAAAAATCATCAAAATTAGAGTTTTGATGATTTAATGAAAAGCTCTTGGCAGCATAATAAGGTTACGTCAGGCTATCAGAATTCACTCTCTGAATTGCTGTAGCGTGAAAAACTTAAACGTTATTGAGGATCAAAGTTTGAGCTTAAATTGAGCTGTTATGATCACATACTGTAACCTTAAATTAAGTTTAACAGTCTTAAGAGTGATAAAATTGGTGAATACTATTAGTTTATGATTAAAACTAATAAAATCCACGAAATTTGGGGTTCTGCCAAGCCTCTGATGTCATCAAACTTAGAGTTATAGTGATAACTCTAAATAATGGTGTAATAATGATGTAATATGGTTTGATCATGATGTAATCACCCTCAAACCTTAAAATATTGATCAATTCCAGTGGATATGATCAGTACACGTCTACTAGAAGCCTGTTGGACTCTAGGAGGGAGGTATTTACTATAAATAGAGCTCTTTTTACTCTATTTTCCCCTCAGACGCATCAAAAACATTAATCAATTAAATCAAAGGTAATTTCTTTATTCTTTATATATAAAACTGTTATATTATTAAAGACCAAAGACCACCTTGCTATAATCATCTATTTTGACGTGATTAAATCATTTATTTAATTGTTTTTGTTAAAAACCTCTCTAAAACTCATTTCCACGTAAAAATACTGAATAATTTGTAATTTTCTTTATTTTTATTGTAAATACAATTTGAAAAGGTTGTATTTATATTTTTTTGGCGTAAAATACTTCAAAATTATTATATTAAGTGTTAAAAGTAGGTTATTTTCTCTTATTATAATAATTTCTCTATTATTACTCTATTAATAATTCTTTAATTAATATAAATAGTATTTATATTAATTCATAACTTTAATATTAGTAATATTATTGTTATTAATTGTTTTTTATTAATAAAAAACAATTTTTTACGCCTTTATTATTTGTTGGTAACAATAATAAAGAGCTTTATAATATATTAATTATTTTATATTAATATATTATTTATAATATTATAATTTCATATAATATTAATTATATTATTATATTTATTTAATAATATAATATTTTTACGCCATAATAATAATATTTCTTTATTATTATTATTATTTTAATCTTATTTATTTCAATTATAAGGACATTCAGAGTACAATAAGTAATAAATTAGTAATTTTTACTTATTGTTTCATAGTCAAACCTTACACCCTGGGTGCAGCTTTACCTGTTGGATTACAATAATAAAGACTACAATACTTTAAATTAAGAGTATACCTGATTATTTAACCAAGAGTAAAACTGTTTTTGACAGTTTACTATGTAGGTTATTCAAGAGCAGGATGAGGAAAGGTTTTTGGCTGTAAAAAGCCCTCCTTTTATCCTGAAATTGAGGTGGAAAGGCTGCTAGACCTTTCCACGTAGAGGAAGTGAAGATTTCTCACTCTCCAGGACAGGCTTGTGGCTTGCAAACAGCCTGTATACCCTGTATTGGGCTCAGATGTGGTTTTGAAACCACATCTGGGCAGTTTTCACCAATACAGGGTGAAAATTTTCATCTGGGGACCTCACAGCCTGATTCTGACGTGTATGACGCGTAGAATGCTGTACAGAAACTGTATGGGACCCCAGTATTGACTGACATATGAGGTATTGAAGTAAAAACATGCTTCTTCGTCTATTTGACACCTCATATTCATGGTTATGGGATATTATCCCATGGTAAGGCTGTATCTGACAGCAGGTGGGATTTTGACCTTAAAATGGTCATAACTCTGTCAGTTTTTGAGATATCAAGCTCAACGTTGGTTCATTGAATAGCCCTGTATGAGCTCTACACAATGGTACCCAACTTGACATGATTATCATTAAATATGACAAAGTTATCTCATGTACAAGTATTTTTGTACATTGGCGTGGTCTGGTCAAAAGCTGTATTAAGCTTGTTTGGCCAATAACTTCTGTTGTAGTTGCGTTATGAGGAAATGGATGGCACCATCAGATAGCCCTGATTGTGCTCTTTCCAAAAAGACCCCACTTTAGGTATCTCACACTAAAACTGTAAAAGTTAGATGAGAGGTGAATGTTTTGTTCACCCTTATTTGGTCTGAATTTGACCATAACTCAAGTAATACTGGTGCTAGCTCAGTTTGGCTGGTACCATTGGATAGCCCTGGCTTAGAGCTTCATTTTGAATACCCATTTGATGGGGTTAAGCCTCTCCTTCTAGATTTTAGATGAGAGGTGAAAATTAAGGTTTATGCTCAGCAATAACTTTGAGCAGGAATAACTTTGTTGTTTCTTGTCCTATGGTGATGGGACTTATATTTTCAGAAAGAGGTAAGTTTCCTCTTTCTTCTAATACCTTTTGAGCTAATTTGGCTCAGCTTCATGTTTTGGTGGTATTTTGGCTATACCATTTGTTTATGGTATTTTGGCTGTCATGCTTGTGCTCTGGTTTTGAGTCACAGGCTGACACCCAGTGGGTACATATTGTTCCTGGCACTACTGAATTGTACACCTTCTATTGGTAATAGATGGTTTTTCCATTCAGGAAGTATAATTTGGAGATAATCTTTGCCCACACAAGTGCAAAATGCCCCTGTATCCAAATTTACTTTGGCTTCAATATCACTCATCAGAACTGATGTGATACAGGATGCCCCAGCAGTATAATCCTTTCCTCTAGCAGGTTTTGTTTTACACATTCTGGCATCTTGGATATTGATCAGGTTGCAGCAATCCTCACTGTACTGTGGCAAGTGGGTATGGACTTCTGTGACCTCAAAGAAAGCTGAAATGTTCTCAATGGGATAGTCCTCCACTGGTGTATCTTCAGAGACTGCACAATCTTGATCAGACTCCTCTTTCTCTTCAGTACACTGAATTTCTTCAATGACTTGAACTTCATTGATCTTTGTCTTCTTAGGACAAGTGTTGGCTAAATGTGAAGTACTTCCACATTTATGACAGTTTAAGACAGGTTTTTCTGGTCTCTTATCCTCTCTGGGAATCTTAGAGGTCATCTTGGATTCTGTTGGGATTTTAGACCAAGTTTTACCAATTCTTGTTCTGGCAATGATATCTTCCATAGCATTTATGTAGTCTTCTGTTGAACAGGGTTCTACACATCTGCTTTTGATAGCATGTTCCAATTCTCCTCCACACTTTCTTAATATTTTCATATTAATCATAGTGTCAGACATATCTGGTTGTAAGGCTGATAATCTGTCTTTTTGTTTGAAGAACCAAGTAAGTGGTTTATCTTTTTCTGAGTTAAAAATGGCATTTTCCAAGGCATTTTCCATTTTAAACCTCCAAGGATTTTTGGCCCATTTGGTAATCACTTCAGATTTCCACCAAGACCAGTCATGTTTACCATGATCAATCCTCATTTTGTAATACCATTTCTTTGCAGTCCTGGTAAATAAACAGTGTAATTTTCCCACTATGATTTCATCAGTTATATTGAAGTCTTCTTGCAACATATCAATAGTCCTGATGAATTCAATATGGTTGTATTCTCCTTCACCAGAGAATGTTGGCCATTCTTCTATTTTGGGAATATCTCTTGCAGAGTAGGCATTTTCTCCTAAGAATGGGGTAATACTTTCTTTAATAGAAGGTTTTTCTTCAGTTAAAGGTGTAGAATGTCTTGGCATATGTGGTTCATGATTCTTATGAATTTGTTCCACACTTGCAATTATTTCATTCTTCAACTTTTGCCTTTCACTGTCACTTTTTGCTAAGTGTATAGCAAATTGATTGGTGTTCTCAACTATCTTCAAGACATGGTCTTGCAAAGTCTTAAGTTGATCATTCATTTTAAAAATGGAAAGATCTTCCATCTCTTCATGCTGAACTTGGCACATGTTTTCAATTCTTATGCAAGAATCGGTAATTGAGTCAAGTTTGGCATGTGTCACTTGGTGCAATTCAATGTATGTCTTGTCATTTTGCTTTAATTCAACTATATCTGATGCAATTTTAGTTAACTTTCTATCAAGTTTACCAATTTCTACATTAATACTAGTCTGTACACCAATTATTTACGTGGAAAGTTTCTGTTCATCCTTTCCTGCTCCTTGGCTGTGAATTCCATCAGAGTTCTGGCCATATTGAACACTCTGTCCACAGCTGAAGGCTCCAATTTGGGGATCCTGTACCGCTGTGGGTAAGGTCTGTGCCAATTGGCTTTGCCTTTGCCCTTTCCTTGATGGTTCTTGGGACCTCTCTGCTTCTTCTGAGGTCCTTTGGGCTTGTCTTTGGACATGTCTGGAGCTGGTTTGGAGCTGGTAGATGCCACTGGTGCCTCTGTCTCCAAAGCTGGAGTCATTTCCAACTCTTTCTTCTGGTATATGGATAAAAGACTTTGGTTCTTCAACCAATTCTTTATCTTTTTGACCTTGTCTTTGCAAGAAAGGGGGCTCCATCCTCCTAAGAGTTCTATGGTCTTCTCCTGACCCAGAAAGCTCTTGATGTGTAAGTAGGAGTTCATGGCCCCCTGCCAAAGGCTTGGGCAGATTTCCCACTCCTCTTCCTTGGCTGCTCTGAACCAGTTTTTGTACTGGCATTGATATATTTCTATTACTGCCACCTGAAAGTGGTTCAGCCCTGGAAATATTACCATAAATCAGTTCAGGCTCTGAATTCACGTCAAAATCTGTTGGTACAGACCTTGGGGAATGGGGGGCAACTCTGGCATCCTCCAAATGTGTCTTTCTTGTGGAAGACTTGGCACTTCTGGATTTGGTCTTGCCTCTTCCTTGTCCACATCCATCTGGTTGGACTGAATAGTTGCTTCCATTTCTGGTATGCACCATTTTCACGTCAATTTAGAGATAAAAGGTGAAAATATAAGATAAAATACACACCTTTTGGTGTTAATTTAGCTTTTTCTGAGTTAAATAAGGTGCCTCTTTTAGCAATTTGCACCTCAATACTTTCTTCAGATTCTGCTTCTGGAGATTCAGGACTATTGATGTATCTTTTACTGAGTCTGTTGCCAGATGCACAGTATTTGATTAAAGACACTTAAAGAAAAAATATGATAAAAGAAATTATTTTTATGATTTAAGATATTTTTAAAAGATTTTTGATAAGTATTATTATTTGTTGATATTAAAAAAAAATATTCTTTTCAAAGAAAAATGTATTAAAATTTAAGAATTTGAATAAAAAATTAAGTCAGAGTAACTCAAAGAATAATTTTGTAAGTTTTTGGATGTGAAAAAGCCACGTGTAAAAACAGTACAAAATTAAACCAAATTCCTCAATGAAATAAGATTTTAAGACAATTTGAAAAAATAAAAATAATTCTTCTTTAAATTGAAGAAAGAAAATATTAAATTAATATATTTTAGAACTTAAAAATATATTAATTAAGGGTACAAGGTTCAAAAAACACGGCCAGGCCCCCAAATGTAAGATGTGACTATGAAACTGATGACAATATTACTATTGATCAACAGTACTATGTCTGTTCTTATGAAATATAATAATAAAAAATTATTATAACCACAATTAAATAATTATAAAATTATTTCTTTCACGTGTTATACACTACTAGTGATTATAACTGTGCGCAGTAATTGTCTACAAGAATCAATTACAAGAAGAATTTAATAATAAAAACTTCTTTTATTAAAATAATAAAATTATTTTAATATATAATTATCTTTTACAAGAATAATTATAAAGATAATTGTTGAAGAAAACTATTACTAGAGAAAAACTTTAAGAATTAAAGATAAATTACTCACTAATACTCCAAAGAACTTATTGATAGATAAAAGTAGAGAAATTTGACGTGGAATTGTGGATTTAAGGGATCAAAAGGATTTAATACAGTATTACAACAATTTATAGTTAGATTCTATGATTTCACGTCTTTCTGGTTGATTCTGAAAGATTCAAAACACTTAAGAATAGCTTGTAGCTAATACTTACTTGTTGGTAATAATGATTTAATAAATTGATAAGATGATGATGATACGGAAAAAACACCAAGAAGAGGCTTCTTTTAAGTCAACAACAGCTCACAGAGGCGTGCCATGGAGCAAACTGAAAAACCAGTGAGTGAGAAAACAATAAACCTTTTTGGATTAATGATTGCATCATCTGTTGTCACGTAAGATTATCATAATTACTTAATTGATGCTTTTACGTGACTACCAACCCCAATATGGTTAAGAATAAAAGGAGTAACATCTGTAAATCTTCTTTTATTCTAAAATAATCATTGATTTCTCAAAGTTATCAATTTTATTGCCAATTTCATCACAGGTTGTAATTACTGTGAATTTTTGAAGATTCAGTGTTTCACGTAGAATGGTCAAAAATGGACTGTAAGTAAAACTTTTAATTTTACTAGTAAAACCATAATTCGTTTTGGTTGTACCATATATAATACAGTTCTCTATTAGTCCTGAAAGGTTCAGAAAGATTCATTAAGAATTGTATTTTTAATGAATTTTTGAAGTTTTACCTCATTTCTACGTAGAATTGCAAATAGCAGTATTTTGCTGGTTGCTATGAGGTAAATCAATGAATATGGGTCCCAAAAGGGTTTTAATTACTCTTTTAGGGTCTAGTAATGGAAAGTCATCAAGAGTTGACATGGTTACAGGAGTCCAAGTAGCTCATTACCTCCTTGGCACGTCAAAATAGCAGGTTATTTGCTATTTTCTTATGATTACAGTAGGTGTAACTTGGTAACCAAGTTCCCAAAGAGTTTTAGTTTACCAATTGGGCCAAGATGATCCATGGATCCATTCTCTGGAGCTATCCACGCCTCTGAGGCCTCAAAAGTTGGGTACCCTGGCTCTCTTTGATGTCTTTTGTCCCCCTTGCTTATTTTTCACGCAAAAATAGAAATTTAAGCTTAAAGTGAGATATCCACTATGGGTGTACCAAAAGTCCATGTAAGAATACCATGATATTAAGTGCTCAAAACATGCATAACACTATTCTTAGTGTATATGTAACATGGGATTTCTCACTTTCCCATTATTTTGGCTTAAAATCAAGAAAAACAAAAATTTTCACGGATCTTTTATGTGGTATTAATGATGTGGTATTGAAGTATTTTCCATTTTACCACCTCAAATACTTAAATTGAGCTTATTCACTCCATGGGGCTACCCTAGGTGAATTTTTGTGTAGAATCCAAATCTGGTCTTAAATCCATGGATTTACTTACTCAATAAAAAGTTATTCATCTTTTCTGAAATTGAAAATGATGAACTTTGGATATATGCATGACTTATGAGTTATGCATAATTCAAAATTTCTTTTTAAGATAATTGTGGCCTATTTGGGTATGTAAAATATACCTCAAGGCTCACAGAAAGATTCCTTTACAGGACCATTTATGATAAAAGCACTACATGGACCTAATGCTGTGCAATTAGGGCTCACAGGTGAACTAATGAACAAACACCCAACATTCCCTGTAAGTCTGATAAAACCTTACAGCTCAAGTGAAAACAAATTATTTCCACTAAAAAAAACCCCCACTTGAAATACCCCCTTTGGAAGAAGGAGAAGAAAAGAAAATTGTGAAAGTCCATAAAGAAAGAAGGACAAGAAACAAAAAAGAAAGGAAATACCTTGGAGGTATGGAATCCAACTCAAGAAGTTAATGGCTACTTGAGAAGGATATAACAAATGCTGATAAACTATGAAGAAGGTTCAGACATGAAAGAAAGCCCAAAGAATAGAAAAATCAAACATTATTGAGCTTCAAGACTAACAAAGTCTATTGAAGAGGTAGGACAGTGGATGATACCCTAGTTAACTATATCAGATTGTGGTACAATCTTTTTTTGGTGGTAGGTAATGTGAGCCTTTGAGATATGACCACATATCTAAAAAGGTCACAATCAAATTTCTGCAATAATTATACTTATAATAATTATCTCAAAGACTAGTAAAAATATCATAAATAAGTACAAAATCTTAATTAACTCAGAATCTAATTAGTAAACATTTTCAATTAATTACACCGTTAGATTCCTCATTGTAAAATACACCTATGTCATGTTTATGCCATATCTGAAAAGTCAATAATTACTGAAGAATAAGTAATAATACCTTAAAAAAGGTATAAAACCTTGTTTAATTCAGAAACAAATGAAACAGCATGTGAAATTAATTTTACCATTGGATTCTCCATATATTCCCACACATAAAACAACTATAAAGCTATTCTCTAAAGTCAATAGTTAAGGAATTAAGCTGAATATATGCACTTTTTTGGTCAATGCATATATTCATGGTTTTTAGCTAATATCTCTTGAAATATACAAGGTAGAGAGATAAACCAAAAATAAAGTCACCACATAACTCCTTTAAAAGCACAGATATGAGCTTTATTTTACAAGCCATAAACAAGGTTAAAACTTGTCATGGATTATTGATTAAAATCAATGGAGCTGTTGACCACTTTGTTGTAAAAGTGGTCCAAACTTAAAAAAAGTAGACAGTCAGATTCTACTAGTTCATACATGAATAATTATGTAATTCTTATTATAATATTCAAGGTATAACCCCTTGAAATCATGGTTTGAAGTTTAAAATATTAAATTTTGACAGAAAAGATGAGTTACACGAAAAATAATCATAAATAGAGTTTTGATGATGTAATTGAATGATCTTAGAAGCTTAATAAGGACATTCCAAGCTATTAGTATCCACTCTCAGAATAGCTGTAGTGTGTATAATTTAAAAGTTATTAATTATCAAGGTTTAAGCTTAAATTTGATTATATATGATCACTCACTGTAATCTTATTTCAAGCTTAACAGTTATATAAGTGATAAAACTGGTTAATACTATTATATCATGATTAATACTAATAAAATTGACAACTTTTAGGCTTCTTCCAAGCCTATGATGTCATCAAATTTAGAGTTATAGTGATAACTGTAAATGATGGTGTAATAATGAGATAAGATGGTTTGATCATGATGTAATCATCACTAAACCTTAAGCTACTTATCATTTCTAGTAGATACCATCAGTACACGTCTACTAGAAGCCTACTGGAATCTAGAAGGGAGGTATGTACTATAAATAGAGCTCTTTTTACTCTATTTTCCCCTCAGACACATCAAAACATTAAAACAATTAAATCAAAAGGAAAAATATTCATTCTTTATATATAAATCTTTTATATTATAAAATACCTAAGTTAATCTTTATTATAATCATCATTTTTGATGTTATTACTTCAATTCTTCTGCCGTTTTGCTATAATTCTCTTAAAAATCTCATTTCCACGTAAAATGAAGAAAATTTGTTATTTCTCTTATTTATATTTGTAAATAAAATTTAAATAAGTTGTATTTACATTATTTGGCGTAAATTTATCCAAAATTATTATTTTAAGGGTCAAAAGTAGGTTCTTTTCTCTTATTATAATAATTTCTCTGTATTATTACTACTAATGATTCTTCAATTAATATAAAGAGTATATATATTAATATATAACTTTAATATTGGTAATATTATTGTTATTAATTGTTTTTTATTAATAAAGAACAAGTTTTTACGCCTTTCTTATTAGTTGGTAACAATAATAAAGTGCTTTTAAGTATATTAATATATTTATTTATTATATTATTTTTGTAATATAAATTATATTATTATATTTTTTTAATAATATAATTACACTTTTATGCCTTAATTATAATAATTCTTTATTATTATAATTATTTTTATCTTATTTATTTTATTTATAAGGACATTCAGAGTACAATAAGTAAAATATTAGTAATTTTTACTTATTTTTTCATAGTCAAACGTTACACATCTTATATTCCTTATTCATCCTTGATTAGAAATATTATGGTATTTATGCTTATGACACATTGATAGCTAATTTTGGTACTTCATCAGCCCAAATAGTTGTAATATTTGAAAGTTAAGTAAGAACGGAATTTGAAGTCTTAAATACCATTAAATAGCTACAATAACATGAGACAACAGGGTTCTTGGATTAAATATATATGTAGTCATTAGGGGAGGGAAAATATTCATAATTGAAAATTCAAAGGTTTTTTTCAGAATTACCCAATCCTTAATCAAATGATATGTTACAGTTTTGGAAGTCTTAAGAAATGTTTTCCCTACAATTTCCTTAATTTCCCATCATTATCTCTAACTTCCTGCTAGCCATGAGACATTAAAAGGAGTTTTATTCAGGGGAAGGAAGATTCTCAAATATCAATGGGGTTCCCTTCGCCCAATGCCTTTGTTTAAAATTGGGCTCATACATTTGGTCATACATATTAAAATCACAAAACACAACAATTTATTTTTTTATTTTTTGTACAGTTTTTTATAAGGAAAATGTTAAAAGCATTATACATGGTTGTTTTACCATCAGAAATAAAGATGGGAATATATTTCATATTGCAGCCACCATGGCAATGCAGCATCATACCACACCCATTCTATTAAGAGATCCCTGGGCCAAAGAAATATCTTCCCATCTCCAGAAATTGCAGGGGTCTCTTATGGGGAATTCTCAAATGACCAGGCTTACCTGAAATAAATAAAGAAGACTACCTCAACCTTTAATAATTAATCTTCATATTCTCATATAGACCTTCCATTTAGGTTTCCAGAAGGATTTTTCTCCCTCATTCAATTGAACTTAGATATTTACTTTCATTCTTGAGGGAAAATATTCATATTATTACATTTTTAATTTCTTCTTCACCTATTTAGTAAGTATTATTTTTTATATCATTTTTGACAAATTTTCTTATTTTTACATTTTAAGAAATTGTTTTCATTGTTTTTCTTATTTTATTTTATTTAAATTTTAGTTTGTAAATCTTATTTCAAATTTTTAATATTTCTAAAATTTTATAAAAATATCTTTAATTTCATTTTAAGTCTTCCTTTTTGATAGAATCAAAATAGTTTCTTTAATTATTTTATTTTGAATAAAATAAAATAAAATAAAGTTGTTCATTCATCAAAATTCTCAAATCTCAATCACAAAATAAAATAAAAATAAAAATATTAATATTATATTTATTTATTAATATCTTCTTGAATATATAGTTTTAATTTCTGAATTGATTGATTTTCTGATTTTGAAAAAGAGGTGTGAGAACAATCCAATAAATTGATAAAAAAATATTATAAATAAGTGTATTTTTATTCATTTTAAATAATATTTAATAAAGATACTTATATATAAAAATTATCATATGTATATTTAAATCAAGCTTTTGGATAAGGAAAAATCAATACTTTATTTATGTATTTAGAAATTTATATATTAAAGAAAAAAATAAAATGAAATTATTAAAAAAGAAAAATTGAAATCAAAATTAACATTTCTCAATTTATCAATTGAAAAAAAAACAAGACAAACAACCTTTCTGATTATCATTTTAATAATGATATTTTTTTAAAAATAATTGTAATAAAAATTCAATTAGATTTTTTTTACTTTGTTTTTATAAATAAATAATTAAATTATTGAATTATATTTTCATATTTTTATTATTATTTTGATCATGATGAAAAACATCTTATTTTTTTTCTTTATTTTTTTTATAAGTAAATTCATACAAAACATATCTTTGAAATTTGTCTTTACAAATAAACCTTTATTCAAAATTATGGTCCATGTAAATAAACAAATTTGTTGATTATTAAAAAAGATTATGGCTTTTCCATAAAGCAGAGTATTACTTTTACACTTCAACTTCTACCGGAGATTGTTTCTTGATTCAATAATCCTTAGAGTTAATTTGTGTTACACCATCTTGTCTGAGACCTAAAGACAATTATTCTTTGATATTTTCCTACCCTTACTAACTTTTCCCTCTCAAGCTGAGTTCTCGGTTTGAATCCATGAGTTGTGAAAAGTCAAGCTACCTGTATCAACCTAGGCTTTAGACTGTTTGACGGTAATTGGCTTTGGCTACCCCAAACAAAAATTAAAAAATCAAGAGTAGGTTGGACATTCTAGCTGAGGCCACATTACCATGACAGCTCGGGAGAGTCAATGTGAAAAGCCAACAAGCATGTTGCTTTGGTTTGCCCTTTCTAGTAGCAAATTCTAGTGGTTCACAATATACGTCACATCGTCTAGATGGTTTCAAAATGATTCCTAATTTTAAATAAGTATTTCCAATCAAGGATGATACCTTTCAAAAAGCTAAAAACAATAATACCATTTAATAACCATTGCATCTTCATTGGTGTGCCTTGCAAGTGTCGGCCAACTGCTGTTTTTTGTGGTAATACAATTGAATATTAGGAAAACATAACTTCTGCTTTGATTGAATAAAATACAATAAAATTGTGACAAGCAACATTCTAATGTCTAACTCTTGGGAAAAAATGGTCAAGGTAAAAAAAAATAGATTTTTTGCATCAAATGACAAGAAATCAATCTATTGAGCCTTACCATATACATTGCCTTAAGTTCGATTTTCAGTTGATAAATTAAAAATGTTGATTAATTTTTTGATCTAAGAATCTTTTTCCATAGTGATATTTTCTTAATCCATCTCATCAAATTCCATGCAAGCCAACCACTTGTACCAAGTGAGATTATTATTCTGCTTAAAACAGAAACAATTAATGCTTTTCGCACTGATCTGTAAAATTCATTCATAGCCATTCCAGTCCATGAGGTACGTTGATCAAAGTATTTCTTGGATAATGGTTGTACTGGACTTGAGGAAATTGAGCCGGCGAGGACCGTCTTGAGGGGAGTCTTTGGTAAGCTCAAGCATGATTTTTCTTTCCACTGTCTAATCAAGTTTCTATACCTTGGACCCAATAGCCAAATTAGCGCATTGATATCTGGGTCTGTGAATAGTCTATCAAATGAGTTAATACCGAACCAATCATGAACTCATAAGCAAGTTAATGAGGACGACTGACGAGTGAAACGAGGAAAGATGCTAATCACACTCGGCGCAACTAGGGTAATTTCAGGTGGCGGGACATTGAGATATTCAAGAGAAGGAGAACGTAGGGGTTTGTTGTCAGCTGCGGGAATGGGCAAGTCGATGTGAAAGAATGAGAGGAGGTCGCTGGTAGAAGAGATAAGAGATTGAAAACAAAATGAGTTTTGCTCTTGGAGGGAAAAAAATCAAAATTAATCTGACAGAGTCATTCCAAGGGTGAGGCCCCAAAGATTTAAGTCAGTAGTAGTTTGAAGGGATAATTGAGACCCGGTGGCGTCGATGGTGGGATGGTCAGGGAGAAGGATGGAACGAAAACGCATGCTACCAATGAGTGAACGAAGGATGAATTTAACTAGCCTTCCACGATTTGGTGCCAATCTAGTAGATAAATCAATAATCACTTCACCCCAAGTAGTTTGAGGACCTGTGAGAGAATGTAGTGGGATCCAATAGGCAGCAGCTACCTCGCTAGGTTCCAGTGAAGGAGTTGGTCCTGAGTCTGAACGGGTAGAAAGAAAGACGTATGGGCTGAGGACCATGAGCAATCTTTTGCCTAAACTAGTAGTAATTTCACGATCATCAAGTCGCCCAATCAATATGAAATCCCTTTCGGCAAGATCGATTCCAACTTCTTCCCAAGTTTCCCTCATGGCGCAAAACAGTTCATCCTCATCATCTGGTTCCATTTTTCCACCTGGAAAGGCAAGGTGAGCAGACCAACGGTCGTGAGATCTTGCGGCTCGTTTGATGAAGAAGATTTCCGGACGACCATCTTTAACCCAAGGTTGATTGAAAAATTGGTGCAACTGAGATGGTACATCTAAAGTTTTGTTGGATTGCTGCAAGGAAGAAGTAGAGGGTGAAGATGGCGAGCTTGTAGGTGAGGAGTTGGAAGGCAAGATTCTAATGACTGAAGATGATTGAATTTGATTTGATGATGATTAGATAAGTTTGAGATTAAAATATGATTTCTGATTTTTGATTACTATTTTTTTAATTATGATCACTGACTGATTGCAACTGAAGCTCTTTTCGTCGGATTGATTGTTCGTAAGTTGAAATTTGATGAACTTGAAGGTGAATTGATTGGAGTATTAGTGCTAGTCGAAAGATTTGAAGACTGGAAGATGGATGGAGTGGAGATGATTGCAGGAGGCGTCTGATGCAAGGTCACCAAAGCATTCAGCAAGTTTTTCGAGAGGGATTTTTGATGCGAAAGATCAAGATTGAAGAATGAACGATCGTCGGATTCCTGGGTCATTGTCGTCGTCTTGGAGAATCAAGGACTGGCCAAGGAATGGATGATCCAAATATTTTGAGGGAATTGGAGAAAATCAATGTGGGACAAAGCCAACCCATGATCCCACGGTCAAGAGGATTTCCAAGGATGACGTCATGGAAATCCAAGTCCCACCCCAGCCTGGCTGCCACTCTAGGACTTGCTCCTGAGTAGGGGGGGCTCATTTGCGATCCAGGTGGCAGTAGCATAGGCTGAGGAACGCGATTAGCCCAGAAAGCCACAGGATTTTATTAATCTCACATAAATAGAAGGCTTACAATGAATTTTTTACTAATAGACAAGAATTTGGGCTTGAGTAGGAGTAATAAATAGAAAATTTTATGATAAAATCAGCTAAAACTGTTATCTAGACTTGTGTCATACTCTAGATATCACTAGTTATTTCTGCCATAAATCAAATTTAATCATTTCTTTCCAAGAAACCAATAAAACTTAAACATATAATGTGATTTGTTGAATCATTTCAAGAAAACTTTATAGAAAAATTGGGTTATCAAAATCAAAATATCTTCTTCCTTCAAAATTGAAATTTTATTTATATTTTGAAATAATCTTAATTAAAAATCAATTATAAAATTGAAATTATATTTTACTTATTTTTGTCAACTCAATAAATTTTGTTCAAAAAACCAAAAAGGAATCATTTAAACTTGATGATTAGCTTGATTTGTCCAGGTTAAAAATGCAATTGATATCACAAGAATAAGCTGAGATACAATATAGATATTTTCTGAGATTATTCATAATTGAACCTGAAGTTCTGAATATTTGTATTGATAATGTTCATTAAATATTCTATTTGCTTTCTTTTTTAACTTATTTAAAATGATAAAATCCTTTTCATTGATTTATTAAGATTTTATTTCCAGGAAAATGGACTCCCTGAAAAGATAAGCAATTGGAATTTGGAAACAAGACTAACTCAAGAGGCCTCACCAGATACCTGTCACAGGGGCTCTTCTAAATGAAGAGGGCCTGGCACTCAGTGAACAGACTTACTTATGGAGGGCTCAGAATCAATACTCAATCAATAAGAGTAATGAGATCAGAGAAATAAATTCCTAGTCATAAAATAATTAGCATTAAAAGATATGAAAGAAAACAAAAGCAACAATAAAGAGCCAACCACAAATAATCTTGTACCACTGTTTCAACCTGTTCAGAAAAGAGAAAAGGATTAATAAAGGATATGGCCACCAGGACTCTACTGAACAGGTGAGGGAAGGCAAAGACTAACTTAGTAACTAATAAAATAATATTTCTTAATGAGAAATAAAATAATATTAAAGAATAAATCCAATATTCTAATTAACTGGGGCAAAAACCCCCAGGTGGGTGAAAGGGGGCTGGTATATGTGAAAAAGTGCCATCCTGGAGTTTGAGTGTTGAGAAACCATGATTGTATGATTGAAGAACCTGTGTTTGAGATGTGAAACTGTATTGGTGTATCCAATACAGTTATTTGAATCAATACAGGTGTTTGCACCTGTATTGGGGGCAGGCCTGTATTTGGTGAATCCTGTATTTGGGTTCTGCCTGTATTGAGCTGTATTGAGGTTTGAAACTGTATTTGGTAAATCTTCCATGAAACCCCTTGCTGATTAGGTGTTGGAAGATTTTCCATTGGTAATGAATGGTGATGCCCTGCCTGTCTCCATGACTGTGACATTATCCCCCTCTTGAAAGTGGTGAGCTCTGAGCACCATAACAGTAAGTGAATCTTGATGAGGTCAATTGAACTTTCTCCCCCTCAATTACAAAATTTTCATCCGTCATAACCTTTCTCCATCAAACATAACCTCAAACTCCTTCATCTTCACAACTTGTAGGTCCTTCTTCCTTGACTTGATCCCCTCCCTTCTTTGAAAATTTTCTCTTCATTTCTTCTGCTCTTCTATTCTTTTTTATCTTCTTCTTATTGCAGTGTTCTTCACCCAATTTTTCTTGAGTCCTCATGGCTCATGATAAATGGTGATTCAGGTTTATATCCTAAGAGCTTACTGTCATGGAATCAAATTGTCTTCATTTTTGAGATTGGGTGAAATTGGCTTTTTTCTTGCTTTTGGATCCTTGCAGGATCAATTGAAATTTTTCCCCAAGTGGTGTTTTCTGGGTTTTTTTGGCAGATTTGGCCAAAATGCGCAAAATGCGCAAAATTTGCAAAATTTGCAAAATGCAAGGTATTGAAGAATTTGATGACTTCTTGATGGAAATGACTATTTTGGCAGTTTTTTCTGATTTTGAAGAAGTAATATCCAGAAGTGCGCAAAATGCACAAATATGCCAATATGACTGAAATGGCATATTTTGATGATTTTTTCAATGAAATGAAGTTTTTGAAGGTTTTGGACCTGAATTAGTCAGAAATGTGCAAAATCCGCAAATGCACCAATTGGAGTATTTTCTTTGGGTTTTTGATGTTTGAAGGCTTTTCACATAATTTGAAGATGATTTGATGGCTTTCTGTGCCAAATGCACAAAAATGCAAAAAATGCACAAAAGTGTGCAAATGCCTTAAAATGCACAATTTGGCCAATGAAACAGCTTTTGATGATGATTTCTCCTATTTTCTTGTGGTTCACTCTGTTCTTGAAGTTCAAATTTCCATATTTGACTTGGTGACTTGAATTTTTTCCATGATTTTCTTGGTCTTGGCTTTGAATATTGACTTGAAGATGAGTTCAAAGCTGACTTCCATTTGTGACTCTGATCACTCTGATTCCCCACCTTCTGTACTTTATGGTGCTGGTGTATTCGATAACTTGAGGGAGCTTTCTGAAGAGAGTATGGCCCCTACAGAGATTTGGGACATCAATAAAACCTATAATGGTTTTAAATCTATTAGAGTTATTGAACCACTCTGCATCAAATTTTGGAAGAAGGGGGTTCCTTGTGTTGAATCTTCTACTGCTAGATCCACCAGGTGCCAATTCTGTAACCTTTGGAAAAGAAATTGCTCTCAGGCCAACCATAATTTCCCAGACAATCCCAGAAGATTATGGAGCAGCATCAAGAAGAGTGGAAGATTTGGGCTGGAAGCTCCTGTTGATGAACCTCCAACTTCTGATGCCACCTCTGGCCACTCCAATTGTGAGTTGAATAATCAAGGAATTGCTGAGTTACTGACTTCTGTGATTTTCTTTCCTTCTGCTTCAGTGACTGGATCCAGAATGAGAGGTGTCCAACAATGGACTAATACCAGCGGTTCTTGGTCCAACACTGGAGGACCCATTTATCCCCAAGGCAACCACTTTGGAGTATCCCCAGAAGTTCCTATTTTGGTCACCAGAAAGGATGGAAAACTTGGAAAATTGAAGAGAAATTTGGTGGTTCAAGATGAAAATGATACTGATGCTTAAGGCAGTGATGAGCTTGATGGAGAAGAACTTGAAATGACTACCCCCATCCAGAAAAGAAGAATCCAATCCACTTCACTATCCCCAGTCCAAGGCAGTACCACCACCAATGAAGTGATCAGGCCTCCCCAACCAGGCCATCCACACTTGCCTCCACCCCACCAATATTCAACCACCTGTGGCCAGTACTTCTAGAGACCCAATGTCTCCAGAACCTGAATCAATCTTTGACAACCGTTGCCGCTGGAATATCACTGGAAACTTCACTGATCAGAAGAAGGTGAATAAGAAGGTGGTCACCTCCCTATTTGCTGAAGTTGATGATTTGACTGGGATGTTTGTTGATAAGTCTATGAAGAGTTCTATTCCAGGTGAACCCACTATTGCTTTGGCCAAGGAGGCAGTTTCTTATGAAGATGCCTTGGTTGTTAAGTTTAGAGAATCCTTTAAGAAATTTTGATGAGGATTATCTTTAGTTGGTCTTTATCATTACTAGTGTTTGCTCTTTGATTATTAAATAAACTGACTCCCCAAACAAGATATGGGACATGACTTCTGCATTTGAAAACGAGAAATAAAAAATAAAATAATACAAGTAAAAGGAAAATGAAATGAAATAAAAAGAATTGAGCAAAAGAGAGTAAAGAAAAGAAAATAAAGAAACTTCTGAGGATTGATCTTCTTGTGGTGAGTTGCTTTATTTTGGCCATAATTTTGCCTGAAAAGATAAAACCAAACATTTGATGCTCACAGAATGGCCAAGGTGTTGTTTTTAAAAGAAGTAGAACCCTCAGAGATGCATACCAGGAGATGGAGCTTATTTTCATAACGTCCACTCCCCAGCAAGCATCATAAAAGGATACAAACTTTGCCATAAATTAATTTTGAGTTAAGAAATGTCTTGAATGATATTCAATGGCATAATTTGGAATAATAGAATAGGAAAAAAAGAGAAAGAATAAAAAGAAAAGAGGGAAGTTGGACATATCTTGATGAAAGGTCCAAATTCAAGGGTATTGATGTTGCAAGGCCTTCTAAACCTGTCCAAAGAAGTTGACAAGTGCTCACAAAGTGGCCAAGGTGATTCTTACAACATATTTGGGTAGAATACACCCTTGAAGGTGCATTCCAGGAGAGGAACTTACTTTCAAGAACTCTGTCACAGACACAAATAATCACCCCCCTTTCTGGGTGTTGCGGCAATTCTAGCCTGACCCAAGTTAGGGCCAATTGGCCCCCTCTGGTGCTCTATGGCCTCTTGGCCATCTCAACTCTTCATTGGTCCTTTTGGCCGACTCTCCACCTCACCAACTGTCACAGCCATGCACAGACAGGGCATTACCATTCATTACTAATGGAAAATCTTCCAACACCTAATCAGCAAGGGGTTTCATGGAAGATTCACCAAATACAGTCTCAAACCTCAATACATCTCAATGCAGGCAGAACTCAACTCCAGGATTCACCAAATACAGGTTCTTCAATCATACAATCATGGTTTCTCAACACTCAAACTCCAGGCTGGCACTTTTTCACATATACCAGCCCCCTTTCACCCACCTGGGGGTTTTGCCCAGTTAATTAAGATATTGGATTTATTATTTAATATTATTTTATTTCTTATTAAAGAATATTATTTTATTAATTATTAAGTTAGTCTTTGCCTTCCCTCACCTGTTCAGTAGAGTCCTGGTGGCCATATCCTTTATTAATCCTTTTCTCTTTTCTGAACAGGTTGAAGCAGTGGTACAAGATTATTTGTGGTTGGCTCTTTATTATTGCTTTTGTTTTCTTTCATATCTTTTAATGCTGATTGCTTTATGACTAGGAATTTATTTCTCTGATCTCATTACTCTTATCAATTGAGTATTTATTCTGAGCCCTCCATAAGTAAGTCTGTTCACTGAGTTCCAGGTCCTCTTCATTTAGAAGAGCCCCTGTGACACCAGCCCCCAGGCCATTACCCTTGTTTTTGACCCTGGGGGGTCCTTTCAATCTTCTAGGGGCCTATGGCCCCTCTAGCCACCTCCAGGGCTCTTGTCCCAACCCCTTTTATCATGGGGGTCTGGGCCTAAATGGCCTTTTTGGGCCATTGAGGCCCCCTATGGCCTCTACGGCCCACGTTCCGCGGTCTGTAGGCCATTTAGGCCCCTTTTGGCCTGAATCCAGTGAGGCCATGTGAACCTTTGAGATATGACCACATACCCAAAAAAGGTCACAAGAAATATTTAAAATAATTACCTTAAAGCTACAAAAATACCATAAATTGGCATAAAACTTGGTTTAACTTAAAAACCAATGAATAAAAATGTGAAATAAATTATACCATTGGATTCCCCATGGTAAGATACACATATATCATTTTTATGGCATATCTGTAAAGTCAATATTTAATAAGTTATAGGTAATAATACCTTATAAAAAACTCAAATCCCTATTTATTTCAAAGACCAATGAAACAACATGTGAAATAAATGGTACCATTGGATTCTAAATAAAGATCCACATATAAAACAATTAATAAGCTAAGCTCCAAAGTCAATACTTAAATAATTAACCTGAATATATGCACTTATTTGGTCAACACATATATTCAAGGATTTTAGAAAATATCTTTTGAAATATGCATGATAGAGTGATGAGCCAAAAATAAAGTTATCACGTAATTACTGTAGGAATACAGAAATGAAGTTTATTTCACAAGGTTAAAACCTGTAAGGGATTATTGATTAAAATCAACAGAGCTGTTGACCACTTTGTTGTGAAAGTGGTCCAAACTTAAAAAAAAGTAGACAGTTGGATTCTACTAGTTCATTTGTGAAGAATGACGTATTTTTTATTTTAATATTCAAGGTATAACCCCTTGAAATCATGGTTTGAAGTTTAAAATATTAAATTTCAACAGAAAAGATGAGTTACAAGAAAGATCATCAAAAATAGAGTTTTGATGATGTAATGAAATTCTCTTGGCAGCATAATACGTTTATGCCAAGCTATTAGAATTCACTCTCTGAATTGCTGTAGCGTGTAAATCTTAAAAGTTATTAAGGATCAAAGTTTGAACTTAATTTGATCATTTGTGATCACTCACTGTAACCTTAAATTAAGTTTAACAGTCATATGAGTGATAAAATTGGTGAATACTGTTAGTTTATGATTAAAACTAATAAAATCCACAAATTTTGGGGTTCTGCCAAGCCTTTGAAGTCATCAAACTTAGAGTTATAGTGATAACTCTAAATAATGGCGTAATAATGATGTAATATGGTTTGATCATGATGTAATCATCACCAAACCTTAAAGTATTGATCAATTCCAGTGGATATGATCAGTACATGTCTACTAGAAGCCTGTTGGACTCTAGGAGGGAGGTATTTACTATAAATAGAGCTATTTTTACTCTGTTTTCCCCTCAGACACATCAAAAACATTAAATAAATAAAATTAAAAGGTAATATCTTTATTCTTAATATATAAAACGTTTATATTATTAAAGACCATAGATCATCTGATTATGATAATCAATTTTGACGTGATTAAATCATTTATTTAATTGTTTTTGTTTTAAATCTCTCTAAAATCTCATTTCCACATAAAAATCAACAATATTTGTAATTTTCTCTATTTTTTATTGTAAATACAATTTGGATAAGTTGTATTTACATTTTTTGGCTTAAAATATCTCAAAATTATTATATTAAGTATTAAAAGTAGGTCATTTTCTCTTATTATAATAATTTTCCCTTTATTATTACTTTAATAATTCTTTAATTAATATAAATAGTATTTATATTAATTTATAACTTTAATATTGGTAATATTATTGTTATTAATTGTTTGTTTGTAACAATAATAAAGTGCCATTAAATATATTAATTATTTTGTATTAATATATTTATTTTATTATATTATATTTTATAATATAAATAATATCATATTTATTTAATAATATAATTATTTTTACCCCATAATTATAATAATCCTTTATTATTATAATTATTTTTATCTTATTTATTTCATTTATAAGGACATTCATAGTACAATAAGTAAAATATTAGTAATTTTTACTTATTGTTTCATAGTCAAACCTTACAGGCCAAAAGGGGCGAAGGGGGCAGATAATCAGCCCCCAAGGCCAGGTGGGTCCCAAACCAAAAGTGGGCCCACCTGAGCCATATTTCGTCCCAAATTCCATCCAACGCAAAATGGCCATAAAAGACCCTCAGGACCCAAAATGGCCAAAAACTCTATGGACACCGTTTTTCAGTCCATGGCCTCTGGAAAATACCAGAGGGCACCAACTCAGCTCCCAGAAAGCTTTCCCCTCACGTTGAGGGGAAGGTTTCTCTTTCCTCAATGCACCCCATACTCAAGGTTCCACGAGTGGTGCATATATGGTATAATATACCATTATGCACCATTTTTGCTCAGAAATCCAATGGTGACATTTTCAGGACCAAATTAAGTGATCCCAAATCAAGTCCCAAGTCCATCACCAATTTCAAAGGATGACTATTCAGCTATTCAGTCTGTAAATTCCCTGGGGGCTACCAGAAGATCATTCAAAGACCAAAACCACCTGGCCCTGCAGAGGTTGGGTTATCATTTTATCATAAGGATTGTTCTAATGGAAATTCTCACAGGCTATCAATCTTTTCAATAAATGTCAGGGAATCAAGTACCCAGCATTCCTTGGACAACTCAATGGGTCCATACAGGCAGTAATCAAGCATCCTGTATGGCCTTGGCCCAATTGGGTCAATTCATATTCCACTGTGGGAATCCAGTCACACAGTTCAATTCTCAAGATGGCCAGAACTGTATTGGACCAATTCAGACAATACAGCCGGATGATTCACCTTCCAGGATCAGCCTTTAAGCTTTCCACATATACTGGCCACCTTTCATCACCTGGGGACTTTTTCCCTTGTTAATTAACATATTGGATTTATTTTTATCCCTATTTTCTTTTACCTTATTAAAGTAAAATGGATAATCTTAAGTCAGTCATTTGCACCTTTCTTCTTTGCCTTCCAGTGGATATTGGTGGTCATATTGTTTACTAATTCCATTGTTCTTTCTGGAAGGTTGAAACAGTGAATTCAGGATTCATTTGGTTGGCTCTTTGGCTTGTGGCTTCTTATTATCCTGGACATTGGCTTCCTTTTTTTTTATCTTTTGGCATACTTGTCTTTACCTTTCATTCTTCTATAAAGAAATATATCCTTTTATTACTTTATTCTTTTGGAGACCTCCAAGTGAGTTCTTGATTCCTGA
Organism: Austropuccinia psidii; assembly: GCA_023105745.1. NCBI lineage: Eukaryota > Fungi > Basidiomycota > Pucciniomycetes > Pucciniales > Sphaerophragmiaceae > Austropuccinia > Austropuccinia psidii. The sequence goes on from JALGQZ010000001.1 coordinate 11,536,254, forward strand.
GTGCCAGGTCACTCTTGCCTCCATAAGAGCCCCTGTGACAAACTCCAATACCCACCAAGCACCATAAATCAAACTCTTGAGGCATTTGGGCCAGGCTTGTCTGGATACAAGGTATGAAAGTCCTTGACAAGGTCTGGGGAGTTGGTAAGGTTGGAAGATGGTTCCTAAGTTGTTCTTTCTGGGTCTGCATTGAATCCTTTCCACTCCACTACATACCACTGTGAGCCTTGAGGTATATTTTACATACCCAAATAGGCCACAATTATCTTAAAAATAAATTTTGATTTATGAATAACTCATAAGTCATTCATACATCCAAAATTCATCATTTTTGATTTCAGAAAAGATGAATAACGTTTCATTGAGCAAGTAAATCCATGGATTGAAGGCCAGATTTGGATTCTACACAAAAATTCATCTGGGGTAGCTTCATAGAGTGAATAAGCTCAAATTAACTCTTTGAGGTGGTAATATGGAAAATACTTCAATACCACATAAAATATCTGTGAAAATTTTTGTTTTTCTTAATTTCATGCCAAAATAATGGGAATGTGAGAAATCCCATGTTACATATACACTAAGAATAGTGTTATGCATGTTTTGGGCACTTAATATCATGGTATTCTTACATGGACTTTTGGTACACCCATAGTGGATATCTCACTTGAAGCTTAATTTTCTATTTTGATGTGAAAAATAGGCAATGGGGAAAAAAGACATCAAAGAGAGCCAGGGTACCCAACTTCTGAGGCATCAGAGGCATGGAAAGCTCCAAAGCTTGGATACATGGATGACCTTGGCCCAATTAGTAAACTAAAACACTTTGGGAACTTGGTTACCATGTTACAACTACTGTAAATCATAAGAAAATAGCAAATAACCTGTTATTTTGATGTGCCAAGGAGTAAAGAGCTAATTAGACTCCTGTAACCATGTCAATTCTTAATGAATTTACCTGGATAGACCCTAAAAGAGTAATTAAAACCCTTTTTGGACTTTTATCCATTGAGTTACCTCATAGCAACCAGCTATACACTGATATTTACAATTCTACGTAGAAATGAGGTAAAAACTTCAAAAATTCATTAAAAATACAATTATGAATGAATATCTCTGAAACTTTCAGGACCAATTTAGAACTGTATTATCTATGGTACAAAAAAAAGAAGCATATTTTTACTAGTAAAATGAAAAGTATTACTTACAGCCTATTTTTGACCATTCTACATGAAACACTGAATCTTCAAAAAGCACAGTAATTACAACCTGTGCTTAAATTGCCAATAACATTGATACCTTTGAGAAATCAATGATTATTTTTGAGTAAAAGAAGATTTACAGATTTTACTCCTTTTATTCTTAACCATATTGGGGTTGGTAGTCACGTAAAAGCATCAATTAAGTAATTATGATAATCTTACATGACAACAGATGATGCAATCAACAATCCAAAAGGGGTTATTGTTTTCTCACTCACTGGTTTTTCAGTTTGCTCCATGGAACACCTCTGTGAGCTGTTGTTGACTTAAAAGAGGCTTCCTCTTGCTGTTTTTTCCATATCAAATCATCTTATTATCCATTTATTTCACTGTTACCAACAAGTAAGTATTAGTTAAGATATTCTTAACTGTTTTAAATATTTCAACCAATCAGAAAGACGTGAAATCATAGAATCCAACTATATATTGTTGTAATCCTGCTATAAATCATTTTTGATCCCTTAAATCCACAATTCTACTTCAAATTTCTCTACTTATATCTTTCAATAAGTTCTTTGGAGTATAAGTGAGTCATTTATCTTTAATTCTTAAAGTTTTTCTCTAAAGTTAGTTTTCTTCAAGAATTATCTTTATAATTATTCTTGAAAACGATAATTATATATTAAAATGATTTTATCATTTTAATAAAGAAGTTTTTATTATTAAATTCTTCTTGTAATTGATTCTTGTAGACAATTACTGCTCACAGTTAAAATCACTAGTAGTGTTTAACAAGTGAAAGAAATGATTCTTTAATTATTTAATTGTGGCTATAATAATATTTTATTACTATATTTCATAAGAACAGAAATAGTGCTGTTGATTAATATTAATATTATCGTCAGTTTCATAGTCAAATCTTACATTTGGGGGCCTGGCTGTGTTCTTTTGAACCTTGTACCCTTAATTAATATATTTTTAAGCTCTAAAATATATTAATATAACAATATTTTCTCCTTTCATTTTAAAGTTAAAAAATTTTTTTATTTTTGAAATTGTTTTGAAAATCTTTTTCATTGAGGAATTTGGTTTAATTTTATACTGTTTTTACACATGGCTTTTTCACATCCAAAAAACTTATAAAATTATTCTTTGAGTTACTCTGAATTAATTTTCATTCAAAATCTTAAATTTTAATTTTTTTTCGTTAGAAGGAATAATTTTTTTAATATTAAAAAATATAAAACTCATAAAAAATCTTTAGAAATATTATAAAAAGTATAAAAAATAATTTTTCTCTTTTAAAATTCTTCTAGTGTCTTTAATCAAATACTGTGCAGCCGATAACAGACTCAGGAAAAGATATATCACTAGTCCAGAATCTGAAGACAGTATTGAGGTGCAATTTTCTAAAAGAGGCACCTTATTTAACTCAAAGAAGAATAAATTACCACCAAAAGGTGTGTGTTTTATCTTATATTTTCACTTTTTATCTTTAAATTGATGTGAAAATGGTGCATACCAGAAATGGAAGCAACTATTCAGTCCAACCAGATGGATGTTGACAAGGAAGAGGAAAGACCAAATCCAGAAGTGCCAAGTCTTCCTCAAGAAAGACACATTTGGAGGATGCCAGAGTTTCCCCCCATTCCCCAAGGTCTGTACCCACAGATTTTGACATGAATTCTGAGACTTAGCTTATTCATGATAATATTTCCAGGGCTGAAACATTTTCAAGTGGCAGCAATAGAAATATATCAATGCCAATACAAAAATTGGTTCGGAGCATCCAAAGAAGAGGAGTGGGAAATATGCCCAAGCCTTTGGCAGGGGTCCATGAACTCTTACTTACACATCAAGAGCTTTCTGTGTCAGGAGAAGACCATAGAACTCTTAGGAGGTTGGAGCCCATTTTCTTGCAAAGACAAGGTCAAAAAGATAAAGAATTGGTTGAAGAACCAAAGTCTTTTATCCATAGACCAGAAGAAAGAGTTGGAAATGACTCCAGCTTTGGAGACAGAGGGCCCAGTGGCGTCTACCAGCTCCAGAAGTGTCCAAGGACAAGCCCAAAGGACCTCAGAAGAAGCAGAGAGGTCCCAAGAACCATCAAGTCAAGGGCAAAGGCAAAGCCAATTGGCACAGACCCTACCCACAAGGGTACAAGATCCCCAAATTGGAGCCTTCAGCTGTGGACAGTGTATTCAACATGGCCAGGACCTTGATGGAATTCACAGACAAAGAGCAGGAAAGGATGAAAAGAACTTTTCCAAAGAAATAATAGATCAGATACATTTTGTTCAATCTGATATTCATGTAGCCCTTGGTAAATTTGATGCAAATAACAATAAACTTACATCAGACATAAGTGAATTAAAAAGAAATGACAAAAGATATACTGAATGGTATTGATTGGCAAATGCCAGAATTGATTCAATTATTAATACATGTAACAGAATTGAAAGTACATGTCAGGTTCAGAATGATCAAATGGAAGATCTTTCCATTTTTAACATGAATGATCAACTTAAAATTCTAAAAAATCATGTCTTAGAAATAGTTGAAAATACCAATCAGTTTGCTACACATTTAGCAAAAAGTCACAGTAAAAGGCAGAAGTTAAAGAATGAAATAATTGCAAATGTAGAACAAATTCATAAGAATCATGTACCACATATGCCAAGACATTCTACACCTTTTACTGAAGAAAAACGTTCTGTTAAAGGAAGTTTGACCCCATTTTTAGGAGAAAATGTTATCTCTGCAAAAGATATTCCCAAATTGGAAGAATGGCCAAAATTCTCTGGTGAAGGAGAATACAACCATATTGAGTTCATCAGGACTATTGGTATGTTGCAAGAAGACTTTCATATACCTGATAAAATCATAGTGGGAAAATTACACTCTCTGTTTACCAGAGCTGCAAAGAAATGGTATTATAAGATGAGAATGGATCATGGCAAACATGATTGGTATTTGTGGAAGTCTGAAGTGATTACCAAATGGGGCAACAATTCTTGGAGGTTTAAATGGAAAATGCTCTTGAAAATGCCATTTTTAACTCAGAGAAAGATAAACCACTTACTTGGTTCTTCAAGCAGAAAGACAGATTATCTTCCTTACACCCCAATATGTCTGACACTATGATTAATATGAAAATATTAAGAAAGTGTGGAGGAGAACTGGAACATGCTATCAAAAGCAGATGTGTGGAACCCTGTTCAACAGAGGACTACATTAATGCAATGGAAGATATCATTACCAGGACAAGAACTGGTAAAACTTGGACTAAAATCCCTATAGAATCCAAGATAGTTTCAAAGATTCCCAGGGAGGACAGAAGACCAGAAAAACCTGTCTTGAAGTGTCATAAATGTGGAAGTACTTCAAATTCAGCCAAAACTTGCACCAAAAGGACAAAAATCAATGAAGTTCAAGTCATTGAAGAAGTTCAGTGTACTGAAGGGAAAGAAGAATCTGATCTAGATTTTGCAATCTCTGAGGATACACCAGTGGAGGACTATCCCATTGAAAACATTACAGCTTTCTTTGAGGTCACAGAAGTCCATACACACTTGCCACAGTACAGTGAAGATTGCTACAGCCTGATCAATATCCAGGATGCCAGAATGTGTAAGACCAAACCTGCTAGAGGAAAAGGGTATACTGCTGGAGCATCCTGTATCACATCAGTTTTGATGAATGATATTGAAGCCAAAGTGAATTTGGATACAGGGTAATTTTACACTGGTGTGGGCAAAGATTATCTTCAAGCTATACTTCCTGAATGGAAATACCATCTATTACCAATAGAAGGTGTGCAATTTAGTAGTGCCAGTAACAATATCTACCCCTTGGGTATATTAGACACTAATCTTGTATTTCCACACCCAGCAGGAAGTATAAGAGTGAAAACTGAGGTTGTGGTGATGGACAATTGCACATCTCAGCATATAATTTTTGAAAATGATTACTTGAATATTTATGGTATTGACATCAGTAACCATAGAGACAGATATTTCACAATTGGAGAGAACAAAAGACAAAAGTTTGCATTTTCCAATATGCCAAAACAAATATCAATAGTATCTTCTAAAAGTGATACTTATAAGGAGGAATTTGTGTCTAATCAACTTGTTGAAGCACAAATTAATCCATCATTGTCACCAAGAATGAGGAATGAACTTATTAATGTGTAATACACATACAATAATGCATTTGCCTCTGATAATGAACCATTATGTAAGGTGTGGATATGAAGCTTTGATTAGAAATCAAGTACTTTTCCTGTCCTCAAAATTTGTATAAGGTAAAAATCAATTAAAAATAGAAAGAAATATTATTCTTAAGAGAAAGCACACCAATTTTATTGTTTATAACCTTATTAGTATAAAACAATAATATTATAAAAATTTATTGTTTTACCAACAATAAAAATTTATCCAAAAATACTCTACAAGAGATATTTAAGGCTACAAAAGAAATTTCTTCAAGAGCAATTTCAATCGGAATTAATTGAGCAAAGAACCGCAAGCAATTAAGTAAAGAACAAAGTCTTTAATAAGAATATTAAAGAGAAAAAACACCCAAAAGTGACCAGAGTGAATTTGGAAACAAAGTGAAAAAGCTAACAGTGATGAAAGATGCTTTAATTCACTTTTGGGGTGGTTCAGGGGTAAAATTGATTATAAGAGTTACAAACACTGATTATAATGATTTTTTCACGTGGTTAAAAGGTTTAAAATGATTCAAAAAAAGGTGGTTGGAATATTTTATTGATTGGTTTAACAGTGTTTAAACTAATTATAAAAGGAAAAGATTCTAACATGAAGAGAAAAGTGGGGCAAAGAAGAAATTCTTTTATAGCCATCATTTTTCTTACTCCAAAAGTAAAATTTACTCTTTTAAGTCGTGAAAAACAGTCTGACAACAGAAAAGCCAATTATTGCATCATTGAACCCTGGTTTAGACCAAAAAAGGACTGGCTTAAGCCATTTTTTGCCATTTTAGACCCTTAAATCAGCCATTACTATAGCAATACCTGGTCTAGAGCCTTTTAAGCACGTCAGAATGTGTGCATGAGGCGTAGAAGCCAGTTAAAGCTGTTTTTACTAACCTTTTTTTAGCTTAAGGGTAGTTTTACCCTCTTGGAAACAGTTAAAACTGCCATGGTTGGTATCAAAACCTCATCATCAATTGAGCCACAGACCCTGTGACTCAATTCCAGGCCAAAAGTGATGAACTGTTGCATGAATTTTGACATATCACGCCTGTCAGCAAGGATCTTGGGGGTCTGGCTCCCCCTTAGAGCTAGAGTTCCTTCCCCCCCAATTTTAATTTTTCTAATTTATCTTTTCCTTTAATTCCTCATCATGTATTATACTTGTAATTTACATATGTAATTAAATTGAATTGTACAGTACAATACAGTAATAATTGATACCTCATATGTAAATCAAAGTTCACTTATGTAATACATATGCACATTTTGACATTTCAATTGAATTCAATTGAAAATACTTCAATTCCTCATAACTTCTAAACTAAACACAACACCTCAATTTCAACAAAAAAATTGATGATTAACACCACATGTGGTGCAAATTAAACTAAAGTTTTGAGGATTTTCAATTTTTTGTATGGAAATCCTAAAAACTTCATTTAAGCTTATTTAGAGTTGAGTTTCACAAATTTCACTCAGAGGTGACCCCACCTAAGTTTTTATAAGGAATCAAATGGTGAAATAAATTTTATATGTTTATTTATTGGATAAAAAGTTATAATATATTTTATATAAATTTTTACCAAAAATATTTTAATTTCATAACTTTTATTAAAAATTCATTTTTACTTAATTTTTGCAAGTAAAAATGAATTTTCATAATTTTAAATTTTATTGTGATTTTATTTTTAAATTATAATTAAATTTTGATTTTTAAATATAAATTTGTATTTATATTTCAATTTTTCTTTTTATAATAGAAATCAATTTATTCTATTTATATTTATATTTTAATTTATCATTTGTGGTCTTTTGGGTATATACAAATACCTCTAAGGCTCACATTCCCTCCCCCTAAAAAAGAATATTACTTTGTAATATTGTTATTTCTATTATGTCTGAATCTTCTGAGGAGTTTAGGAGCTTCAGGTATTTCCTTTTCTGATAATCATTCATCTTCACAAGTTGGGTCACTGTACCTAACTAAGTATTCCCTTACTTTGTTGGTTCTCCACTTTCTTTCTTTAAGAACTTTGGTAATTTTCTTACTACCAGATGGCTCAACAGGAGGTATAGCTTGGGGAATTTTATTCCTCAAGGGAAATCTTTCAGCATCACCAGATTTATATGGCTTTATCAAGCTCACTGGAAATGTAGGATGCTTATTGCTAAGTTCTTCAGATAACTCTACTTCAACAGCATTTTCTCCATGGAGGGCCTTAATAACAAAAGGTCCTGCAAAGGAGTCTTTCAGCTTTTTACATCCTTTGATGTTATTGAAGTTAGTGGTGATATGAGAGCTAAATACCCCACTTTGAAATCTGGAGTTACATGTGATTTATCCCATTTGTCCTTAGCATATGCAAAAGAGTTCTCCATGCACCTTACTGCATGCTTTCTAGCTTTGTCTAGCATTCCCTTGAAGCTAGCAGCTGTGGGATGTATTTTAATCAAATCTTTCCTCAAGGAATCTTGGGGTAATTTGGGGTTCCATCCCTTTTCTAGGATAGCAGGAGTTTGATTGGTACTGGCATGGATTGATGTTTTATATGCTAATTCCAGTTCTGGAAACAGAGTACACCAATAATGGGTAAACCCATCACAATCTTTGAATTCAAGGCCATATGCACAAAATCTTCTTACCATGTCCTCTAAGGTTTGGATCATCCTTTCAGCCAGACCATCAGTTTGTGGGTGGTAGGCTGTAGAGAAAGACAGCTTAGTGCCAAATAATTGGTGAAGATTTGTCCATAGTGCTGAAGAGAATTTGGGATCCCTATCACTAATGATATTTGTAAATATTCCAGTCCATGACACTACTCTATTCCATATCAGAAGAGCTCTATCCATGGCTGTATCATCCTTGTGACATGGTATAAAGATTGGAGTTTTACTGAATCTGTCCACAATCACTAGGCAAGCAATATAACTTCTGTCACCTCCTGGTGGTAGGCCTGTTACGCAATCCATATGGACAATTTCCCAAGGTCTGCTTGGTTATTGGATTTTCATCATAATTCCAAGTCTCTTTCCAGTGGATTTATTTGCCTTTTGGCATCTGTCACAGGTTTTGGAATACTCTGCAACATCTTTCTGCCACATTGGCCACCATATGCAGGTCTTTACTTTCTCTCTCGTTCTGTCTTCAGACATATGTCCTGAAAAGGAGCTATCATGGCATTCTTTTAGTACAAGATTGATTAATGACCTGTCCACAACTGTCATGACACATGTGTGCTTGGTCCTGTGGTAAATTATACCATCCAGTAGGTGAATTCTTCCTTCATCATAAGATTTTTTCCATACTTCATCCAAGGAATGTATTAGAGAGTTGTCTTTACAGTATTTGTTAAGTAATTGGAATAAGATGCTACAATTCTTATCTTGAGTGTAACTGTGTCTTACCTCTTCAAAGAAGGTGGTGTTCAAGTCTGTAACACTTATTCCTTCTATTGGGATCTGTGGTGAAGCTTATTCTGGAACATAAGCAGGATTATCAATATTATTTGGTAATGGCCATATGCTTAGTCCATCTGCATTCTTATGAATAGTCCCATCCTTATGAACAATAGTAATATTGCCTCTGTATTCTTGTATGGCTATTTGCCATCTGAGCATATGTCTGTTGGGTGTTTTCATGTTTAAAAGTGATTTGACAGCTGTACAATCTGTTATCACCTCAACAACACATCCCTCTAAGAAGTAGTTCAATTTTATCAAGGCCCAGACAAGGCATAGAAATTCCATTTGAATTTCTCCATATCTGGCTTCAGCTGGTTTTATTTTCCTGGACATGAAACATATGGGTCCTTCTACAGGTTTATCATTTATGATCTGAACTTGGTGAAGTGAAGCACCCAGCCCATTGCCTGATGCATCAATATACAATTTAAAAGGCAATTTGAAGTTTGTAATCAGTAAGAGTGGAGCAGTGGTAAAGGCTTCTCTTAGAGACTCAAAAGCTTTGACTCTGTCAACAGTCATTTCAAATACTGTGTCTTTGTCACACAATTTATAAAGTGGTCTTGCTATGGATGCAAAATCTTTAATGTGTTGCCTGTAATATCCTGCAAAGCCTAAAAATGACTGAGTTTCCTTTTTGTTCTGAGGCATGGGTTTTAGAAATACTGCTGAAACTTTGTTTTGTCAATTCCAAGGGACAAACCAGATACAACATGTCCTAGTGCTTTAAGTTCTTTAAATCCAAAAATGGCATTTCTATAAGGAGATTTTCATGTTTACTGATTGAAATTTTGTCAAAGCTCTGGACAATCTGTACATGTGCTCTTCCCAAGTCTTTGAACAGACAATAATGTCATCAATGTAAATGATTAACCATCCCTCTGAAACTTTGTCAGGGAAGATTTTATTCATCATTCTTTGGAAGTGTGAAGGTGAATTTTTGATACCAAAGGGAATTCTTAAGTATCCATACACTCCAAAATGAACAATAATCCTCAAATATTTTCTTGCTCTTGGTGTCACCACATTTTGATGGAATCCTTTAAGGGCATCCATAGTGGTTATATACACTGCTTGAGATATTTGAGTAAGGGCAATTTGGATTTTTGGCATTGGGTACCTATCTGGAACAGTGTAAGTGTTCAAAGCTCTAAAGTCTCCAACCATTCTGTATTTTCCATTATTCCATGCCAATATGACTGGTGTAGTTATTTCTACTGCTTCATTATGCCCAGCCTTTCTTATTACACCAAGGTCTAGAAGTTCTTTGATATGAGTTTCCAGAGCTTCTCTTGACTTGGGACTTGCTGGGTATGCAGGTCTTCTCAAGAGTGGTGGATAAGTTCTCCCAATATTCAGAATGATATCAACTTCATGACCAATAATTGCTCCTAGAGGTTCTTTGTCTGAAGCAAATGCTCCTCTGTGGTCATACAAAAGGGAAGAAAGTTCATTTTTTTGTTTATCAGTCAGATGAAGGCTTATTTCAGCCTCCTTCAACTGTTCAGATTTGAATTTTTCAACTCTAAGTTGACTGGTGATACTTTGTTCACTGTAATTTGTCTTCTAAATGGTAAAAAGGCAAATTTCTGATGCTTATTGTCTCCAATAGTAAAGTATCTGTCTTTGTTGTTATGTAAATCTATTCCATACATCATTAAATAGTCATTTCCCAATATAAAATGGATACTAGAGCAATTTTCCACAACAACAAATTCAACAGTGATTTTTAGATTTAAATTTATATGTGGAAATATGACACTAGTTTCAAATATTCCCAATGCTTTCATTGGGTTACTTGCACTATTGAATTTTATGCCATCAATTGGAAACAACTGATATTCAAAGTTTGGTACACAAGCTTTAAGAAAGGATTTACCAACACAAGAGCAGAAGGCTCCTGGGTAAAGCAAACATTTAGTGGGCTTGTTGTCTATCACCACTTCTGTTATACAGGAGTTACCAGCTGTATGACCTTTCCCTCTGTTTGGTTTGGTTTTCATAAGTTGTGCATCTTGAACTTTTGATAAATCAAGTTGACCATTGCTCAATTGTGGCAAGTGGGAATAAGATTCCATGATGTCAAAAGTGGCATTGATATTTTCTATATCCTTTGAAGATTCAGAAAATATGGATGACTTATCATCTGAATTGTCTTCAATTATATCATCTTTTTCAACATCAGGTTCCTTTTCAATATCAATTTCATTGATTTTCCCCGTTTTTGGACATGTATTGGCTAAATGGGTGGTGCTTTGGCAAATATGGCACTTTCTGACTGTATCTGCAGATTTATACTTAACATTATTAGAATTTTCTTTGGGGTTTTGTCCACAGAATCTTTCCAAGGTGTATTAAACCTTGTTTTAAGATTCACCCTACTAGAGCCAATTTTGGTTCTGGTGGTTACTTCTTCTAAGATATTGATAATATCCTCTGCTAAAGATTGTTCAGTAGTCCTGCTTTTGACAGCATTCTCTAAGTCACCTCCACATTGTCTCAGAATTTTTCTATGGATCATAAATTCTGACATGTCAGGATATAATGTTGTTAATCTGTCTTTTTGTTTGCAAAACCATGGTAAAGCTTTGTCTTTATCAGCATTAAATTTGGCAGATTCAAAGGCTGTTTCCACTTTAAACCTCCAAGCATCATTGGCCCATTTGTTGATAATTTGGGCTTTCCACCAAGTCAAACTTTGTTGTCCATGTGCTTGTCTCAATTTGATATACCATCTGTGAGATGATTTGGTAAATAAGGTATTAAACCTGGCGGTTAAAAATCTGTCTGGTAATTTGAAATCTTCTTTAATCATGTCAATTCCTCTGATGAGTTCCATATGGTCATATTCTACTTCACCACTGAAGTGAGGCCATTCCTTAAGTTTTGGAACTTCTTTCAAGAGTTCTTGGCCAATTGATGGTTCCAAGTTATTAAAAGAAGTAGAAAATTCATTTTTTAATTGAGAATTTTCAATATCCAATACCTGTGGATTGGGAATCCCTGTACCCTCATTTTGATTCAGAGGTGTAGACATTCTTGGTAAGGTGTTTAGTAGTTGTTCAATATCATTCATTTTACTGTTGTTACACCTTTGTGAATTTTTTCATTCATGTTGTAAGCTTTGTATAGAGGTTATTACATTTTTTTATGATCATCCTCTTTATATGTCAGCTCATTCCATAATTCTTTTTGTTTAGTATTATCTGATATAACCTCAATTAACTTTATTGTTAATTTTTATATGTCCTGTTTTGAGGTATCAAAACACTTTTTCAAGGCAATTATATGTGTTTTTACTTCAGTAAATGACTTTGAAATATCATCAAGAGCTTTCTTATTATCCTCTTTGATAGTATTTATGGCTTGTTTTATCTGTGTTTCAATGATGTCATCAACATTGAATTTAGAATATTTGTCTGTCAATTCTTTAAGAATGGCAGATTGTTCATTTATCTTATTTCCAAAGGAATTATCATTATTGGAAGCTTTAATTGTTCTTAAAACTTTTTCAAAACATTTAAGTTTTTCTTTGATTTGGCTCAGACTCAAGTTATGTGTTTTAAAATTGTCACAAATCAATGTATTTTTATCAGAAAGATGACTTTTTACATCAATTATAGCTTCATAAAACTCTGGAATAGAATAAAAAATATCAGAAATCATTTTTGATATTTTAATCTGGCCTCCTCTTCCTTTTGTAATTCCATCATTGTTCTGGCCATCTAAAACACATTCTCCATGGCATCCTGTAGCCCTGGCTGTAAGGTTTGGTGGCTGGTGCCTTTCCTTTGCCCTTGTTTGGAGCTTGTGGCTGCTTTTTCATGTTGGAATTGCTGCTGCTGGCCACTGGGGCTGTTTTTGGCACTTGCTTGGGAGGTGGAGGGTTGTTTTTCCTCCATTCTAGTGTCAAGAGCATCATGTTTTTCTTCTCCATCAATCAATGCCATCCATTGAGCAATTTGCAAGTATTGGGATGGCCCAGGAATTTTCTCACAGGCAGGTAAGAATTCATGCAGTTTTTCCACAGATCTGCAAGGATCTGGTACTCCTTGTACTTCAGGGCATCGTTGTAAGCTTTGTGGCTGGCTTTGTATATTTCCATTGAGGCTTCTTGTGGCGTTGTCAGCTCTTTGTGAAGGTAAAATGGTATTATCAGCATCAGAATGACCTATTTTAGTTGTTTGGAAGTCATAAACCAACCCTTTTCCTTCTGTACCTGGTTGGATTCTGCCATAATCACATCTATTACCTTTCTGGGAGCTGCTTGAGGGGTTATAGCTGGCTCCTGATCTAGTTGAAGGCATATTTTATGATTAAAAAGGCTTAAAATAGTATTTTTATGTCAAAAAACTTACTATTGGCCAAATTCTTAGCTTTCTGAAGGGTATTACTTATATCCAAGTTAATCAATTCAGAATATATTGGTTCAGGTTGGTTATTTTGAGTCACAATAACAGTACTGGCAGGAATAATGCTGGTGACTGTTGAGGCTGTTTCAATGTTTTCTTGTCTTACCACATTGTCAGACACTAAAATTAATGAAAAATCCAATTATTTAAGTAGAAAAAAGGTTATTTCAAAAAAGGAAATAAAAATATAAGCCTCACTTATAATATGAAAAAAATTATTTTTTATTGATTTTTTGAATTATAAGTATTTTTTATGTGTTTTTAAATTTTTCAATATAAGAAAAAAGATTTAAAAAGAGTAAAAAAAATATTTCACAGGTAAAATATCACGGCTGGTCCCCCAAATGTAAGGTGTGGATATGAAACTTTGATTAAAAATCAAGTACTTTTCCTGTCCTCAAAATTTGTATAAGGTAAAAATCAATTAAAAATAGTAAAGGATATTATTTTTAAGAGAAAACACGCCAATTTTATTGTTTATAACTTTATTAGTATAAAACAGTAATATTATAAAAATTTATCCATAAATACTCTACAAGAGATATTTAAGGCTACATAAGAAATTACTTCAAGAGCAATTTCAATTAAAATTAATTGAGAAAATAACTTCAGGAAATTTATATAAGAACCAAGTCCTTAAGAAGAATATTAAAGAGAAAACACACCCAAAGGTGACCAGTGTGAATTTGGAAACAAAGTGATGAAAGATGCTTTAATTCACTTATGGGATGGTTCAGGGCTAAAAATGATTATAAGAGTTACAAACAATGATTATAATAAATTTTTCACATGGTTAGAAGGTTTAAAATGATTTAAAAAAGGTGGTTGGAATCTTTTATTGATTGTTTTAACAGTGTTTAAACTAATTATAAAAGGAAAAGATTCTAACATGATGAGAAAAGTGGGGCAAGGAAGACATTTGTTTATAGCCATCAATTTTCTTACTCCAAAAGTAAAATTTACTCTCGTCAGTCGTGAAAAACAGTCTGACAACAGAAAAGCCAATTATGGCATCATTGAACCCTGGTTTAGACCAAAAAGGGGCTGGTTTAAGCCATTTTTAGCCATTTTATACCCTTAAATCAGCCATTACTATAGCAATACCTGGTCTAGAGCCTTCAAAACACATAATAATGTGTGTAACAGGCGTAGAAACCAGTTGAAACTGTTTTTACTAACATTGTTTTCAATTTAAGGGTAGTTTTACCCTTTTGGCAGCAGTTAAAACCACCCTGGTTGATATTAAAACCTCATCATCAATTGAGTCACAGACCCTGTGACTCAATTCCAGGCCAAAAGTAATGAGCTTTTGTGTGGATTTTGACATCCCATGCCAGTAAGCAAGGATTTTTGGGGTCTGGCTCCCCCTTAGAGCTAGAGTTCCTTTTCCCCCCCAATTTTAATCTTTCCGATTTATTTTTTCCTTTAATTCCTCATCATGTATTATACTTGTAATTTACATATGTAATTCAATTAAATTGTCTAGTACAATACCGTAATAACTGATACCTCATATGTAAATCAAAGTTCACTTATGTAATACATGCGCACATTTGACATTTCAATTGAATTCAATCGAAAATACTTCAATTCCTCATAACTTCTAAATTAAACACAACACCTCAATTTTAACACAAAAATTGATGGTTAACACCACATGTGGTGTGAATTGAATTAAAGTTTTGAGGATTTTCAATTTTTGTATTGAAAATACTAAAAAATTAATTTGAGCTCATTTAGAGTTGAGTTACAGAAATTTCATCCAGAGGTGACCCTACTTTATTTTTTATGAGGAATCCAATGGTGTGATAATTTCTTTATGTTTATTTATTGGATAAAAAGCTATAATATATTTTATATAACTTTTTACCAAAAATATTTTAATTTCACAATTTTTATTAAAAATTTATTTTTACTTAATTTTTACAAGTAAAAATATAATTTCATAATTTTAAATTTTATTGTAATTTTATTTTTAAATTATAATTAAATTTTGATTTTTAAATATAAATTTGTATTTATATTTCAATTTTTATTTTTATAATATAAATAAATTTGTTTTCTTTATATTTTTATCTTAATTTATCTTTTTTCATCTTTTGGGTATATGAAAATACCTGTAAGGCTCACAAGGTGTGTATATAAAAATTTGATTAAAAATCAAGTACTTTCCCAGTGCTTAAAAATTTGTATAAGGTAAACTGTAATTAAGAGTAGTAATTTTTGAAGGTTTTAAGAGAAAGTCACACCAATGTTATTGCTTATTTCTTTCTTAGTATAAAAAAATAATTTCATAAAGATTTATTTTTTTACCAACAAGAAAAATTTATCCATAAATACTCTACAAGAGATATTTAAGGCTACATGAAAAATTTCTTCAAGAGCAATTTCAATTAGAATTAATTGAGAAAATAACTTCAGGCAATTTTTATAAGAACAAAGTCCTTAAGAGAAATAATAAAGAGAAAACACACCCAAAGGTGACCAGTGTGAATTTGGAAACAAAGTGACAAAGTTAACAGTGATGGAAGATGCTTTAATTCACTTAAGGGGGTGTTCAATGGTAAAAAATTATGATATGAGGTACAAACAATGATTATAATGATTTTTCACATGGCTAAAGGTTTAAAATGATTTTAAAATGGTTGTTTTAATATCTTATTGATTGGTCTAACAGTGTTTAAGCTAATTATAAAAGGAAAAGATTCTAACAAGAACAGAAAAGTGTGGCAAAGAAGATATTCTTTTATAGCCACCAATTTTGTTACCCCAAAAGTAAAATTTTCTCTGGTAAGTTTTTAAAAACACTCTGACAACAGAAAAGCCTTTTATGGGATCATTGAAACCTGGTTTAGACCACAAAAGGGCTGTTTTGGCCATTTTAGACCCTTAGATCAACCATTGCTATAGTAATACCTGGTTTCAAGCCTTCAAAATATGTTGCAATGTGTTTGAGAGGAAAAAACCAGTTTAAGCTGTTTTTACTAATATTTTTTCAAGTTAAGGGTAATTTTACCCTCTTGGCAACCATTAAAACTGCCCTGGTTTGTATCAAAACCTCATCATCAATTGAGTCACAGACCCTGTGACTCAATTCCAGGCCAAAATTGATTATCTTTTGTGTGAGGTTTGACATCCCACACCTGTAAGCAAGGAATTTGTGGGAGTCTGGAACCCTTAGAGCCAAGGTTCCTTTTCCCCCACAGATTTAATATTTCCAATTTATTTTGTCATCAATTCCTCATCATGTACTATACTTGTAATTTACATATGTAATTCAATTGATTTTTTACAGTACACAAGTGAAATAACTGATACCTCATATGTAAATCAAAGCCCAATTATGTAATACATGTGCACATTTTCTCATTTCAATTGAAAATACTTTAATTCCTCATAACTTCTAAACTACACACCACACCGCAATTTTCACAACAAAATAGATGATCAACACTACATTTGATGTGAATCAAATGAAGGTTTTGAGGATTTTTAATTTTTATACAGAAAATACTAAAAACTTAATTTAAGCTTATTTAGAGTTGAGTTACACAAATTTTACCCAGAGGTGACCCTACCTTATTTTTTATGAGGAATCTCATGGTGAAATGATTTTCATATTTTCATTTGTTCAATAAAAAGCTATAATAATTTCTATTCAACTTTTTTCCAAAAATATTTTAATTTTAATATTTTTGTTGAAAATTCATTTTACTTAATTTTTTCAAGTAAAAAGGTTTTTTCACAATTTTATATTTCAAAGTAACTTTATTTTTGAATTATAATTAAAATTCCCATTTTTTATATAAATTTTATATTTAAATTTCAATTTTGGAGTTTATAATATAAATGAATTTATTTTATTTATAATTGTATCATTTTTTATCATTTGTGGTCTTTTGGGTATATAAAAATACCTTTAAGGCTCACAGTGTATATAACAAATTTTAAGTATACTTTTTAAACATGTTTCTTTTTGAATTAGCCTTGAAATTCACTCTTTTAATTATTCTTAAAGGAAATTAAGATTTCTTTAAAAATTAATTAAAAATCTGGTTCAAGATATTTTTGCTTTAAACTTTCTTTTTAAGCTGTTCATGTGATGAAATGTAATATAAATAAGCTTATTTTATATTTAAGCTCAAAATAATTGACCCAAAACAAATTTAAAGCTACTTGGAGTTAAGAGTTAAAGTATTAACTTTAAGTTGAAATGAAAAATAAGTTAGCTTAAGCTAATAACCTGATTTTTAAGTATGGTTTTTTAGTTTGTATCTTAGAAAGCCCCTTATCTTCATTATCAATCATGTGAGCTTCTATGAAGGCATACAAAGAGCCTTTACATCACTGTTTTTGTCAAACACAATCATCATTCAATAAGTCAGACATTTTCAACAGATAATATTCTATTACATATAAAGTCTTATATTATGAATGTAATTCTTAAGTTATTTTACTCTTTATAAATTGTGAATGAATAATTGAAAAGATAGAATTTTGCTTATATTGTTGTAATCATTAATGATAGAGTTTATTATATAAAATTGTTCTCTTACAGTATCTTTAAAACCATACTTTTCCTCTAAAACTCTTAAAGTCATATTTTATCATATAAAACTATTTTATTTCTCCAAAATTTCAATTTTTTGGTGTGTTTTCAACTTATAAACATTACTTAATATTATAACTGTTGTTTTACTTATTGTATTAAATAAATATTATAAGTTTTCTCTGAATTTCTATATCTGTTTTAATCTTTTTTTATCTAGTATTAGTTATTTATATAGAATATCTCTATAAGATTTATCTCTGCACAGTATGTTATTTATAAGTGGATAAATATTATTATTTTCCACATATAATTGTCTTATTAAGAGCTTTTATATTTCTTATTATTATAACTGTCAGTGACTATAGTAACAATTATTATAATTATTAAGATTTTCAATTTTTATTTCTTTTCGTTATATAATTATTTTTAAAAATTATATTAATTTGTGGTTATAATATTTAATTCTATTATATTTTATACTGAGGACAGTCATAGTACTCTTGATTCTTGTTACTATTATCAAGAGTTTCATAGACAAACCTTACACAATACAGCAGGATTGAATAAGTATCAGTTAATCAGCAAGATAGTCCTTTCTATAATCTGTTTGAGTTTGATTGGATCTTCCAATGGAAGGCCTGATTCAGTTTTCTGGGTATTATCATTGCATAATGTTTTGACTAATTTTTCAACCTGCAAAACACCCTTACAAAATCACTGATAGTCTGTGCTTTTTTGGGACTCTTCAATTTTTGGCAGAAATTTTATTATTAAACTCTTGATTTTCCTTGCGAAAAAAGGTCCTTTCCACATGTAGATCTTTAGAGGGTTGTTGGTTATTGGCAGCCCATGCTATGCCCAAGTTTTCCAAGTGCAAAAAAAAGCTGTCTCAAAGTGCAGAGGCTGCAGTGCCACCTAATATGTGTGCTTGAAAGGTGTGATTTGAAATAAGGTTGATGTTTCCTATCATTGTCACAACAATTAGAGTGAAGACATTCAGAATACATGAAAAAAAGTAGTTGCCAATTTTCAAACGGTTATACACAACTACCAAATGCATTAGTTAGCAAGTTGTCTTGCGATCTAAATTGAGTTTATCCATCCAATAAAAAACCTTGGATGATATGAAATGACTGAGTTTTTTCAAGAAGTACAGTGAGGAAGCTGACAAATTTTTAATGATACAGAGTTGTGAAAGTCAATTTCCCCAAGATTGATCGCTCAAACTTCTAACCCCAAGCGTGATGTACGAATCAACTCCCCCACCCAATCCATGCATATTTACTAATTCAAGGTTACCGTCAAAGTATCTACAATATAACCTCGCCATCGGCAACCTACAGTATATCACAATATAGAATGAAATTAAGACGAAGTGATTGGGGAGTAAGCAAAATGAACTTGACGCACCCAAATCCTAATCCAGCCAATCTCCCCAAACCACATTTCAACTCATCATTGTGATCCCAATTGAAAGAAATCCGTGCAAGATCACTCGGGGGACTCATGATATCATCTTGGGAAGGACTTTGACCGACAGTAGTAAAAGCATAAGAAAAGACTTTGGATAAATCAATTGGATCTATCCCACCACCACAATCGCGGATTCGGATGAACAAGTTTGACAAGGGATGCCCGTTATTTTTTGACAAATTGGTTTCAAGGGGACCTTCTAAGTTAGACGATTTGGTTTGAGGAGGGTTTTGGATTGCCAAAGTGATTTGAATTGGAGGCAAAGATGGATGACTGAGTTTAGTTACATTACGATGATGTTCAACTGTTGCCCGAAAAGCACTTAATCACAAGCCGTCAAGTTAATGAGTAAAACAAAAAAGCAGAATGAATTTTCTCCAAATCAAAAAAGAAAAGGCCCACTTTTTCAAGACTTCAAGTAGGATATATCTAAAAAAAAATCCAGCGCTTCACATTAAGCCTGCGGGGTAAATTCAAGAGATGACTCTCAAGTTTAAACTTACTGAAGCTACGATTCAAAAAGGTATGAATGTGTTAATGTGAGGGTAAGGGGAGACCTGATTTGATGATGAACACCAAGTGAATGGTTTAGGAGCACTCACATGTAAATCAATAAAGCATATTTTTGCATCAACTTGACCGTCGATGAGCCATTCAGGTGAGATATCATATCTTGAGCGTGGAATTGTCAATCAACAATTTAATAGGTGAGGAATTAATAAGTCAATTTAACTGACGTTGCCTGACATAATTCATCAACGAAATTGAGTACACTATCGAGGACTTTCTTGACTTGTAACTGCTGATCGACAATACCGATTTTAGTTGGATCAAGCTCTTGGGTAGGCTTTGAAAGTGTCAAATGCTGTTCAGCAATCAATCTGAGTGAAATCCGACTGTGAATTGCTCTATCCAAAAATGAATCAATCTTTTCTTGTGGTAAATATCGCTTTGATTCCTGAAAGCCTAGAGAGATTAAGAGGAAAAGGGACAGGGATCAACATGACCGAGGGATACGTGATTTTCAATATTATTTTGACCTTGAGCAAACAATCCAATCACATCTTGAGCGTCATCGATCATTGTCTCTAAGACTTTGGTAAGCTCTGAATTTTCTTCAGTCGACCTGCAAATCAATCCATTATCAAATTAAAATAATCAGAATACCTATGCTCTAATAATCATAATTTGGGTTTGGATTTAAACTAGAGATGAAATTTATGAAATAAAGACTTACCGAATTGGCGGCAAGCGATCTACGACTTGCAAGGATTGATGATAGATGGACATCACTTTCTTGATATGAGGATTTGAGGCTGGCAGGAAAGGCAGGCTGAGATGGGCATTGACCTGGCATGAGAAGGCGATGAGCGAATGATGAGATGAAGACTCAAGAGCTAGATATTCCTACTCTTTTCTTCAACCTTTCACTTAATTCAATCCTGGTCAATTCGGCTGATTCGAGCAAATAGGACGGTTTCAATGGCCTCGGACCGAATCTCATCAATCGATCTAATGTAACCTTTGAAGACGAAGTCGCTGAGTTGGATGAATGGATGAATTTGAAAAGTTGGCCGACACGAAATTGTTGATGGTGTTGCTTGATTGGATTTTGACGGGCAAGGGTGAGAATCGAATGGCATTTGGAGTACCACTTCATCATCTGATTCGGCCCTTCTCCGGCGGATCTTGACAGGAACGGGATGAGGATATCAAGAGGACGATGATGATGAATTTTGGTTCGAACTGGTTTTAAACGAAATTCCTAGAGATTTGGAAGATAGTCTTCAGCTTTGTCCATCCATCTCTCGTTTTCGACCGAAAAATTTAAATCCAGAATGGACGATATCCAAATTTTTCCAAAGGCTTCTGAGCTGTTCAAGTTTCGAAGATTTCCAGTATCCAAAATGCCGGCCGTGGAATTTCCTTCGGATAGTTCTACGACGATGATAGTAGCTTAAGCAACTGGCTCAAGACCCCGGCAGAAACCTTGCCAGGATACCTGTAAATCGGAAGGCTGAACCAACCCTGCAACCAAGGACAGGACGATGCTGGAAGCTAGGCTCGATTCAATTGTGCAGGAAACGAAGGTTTACGATCCTCACACCCTGTCCAAAGATAGCTTGTAATAGAAAGCTGACATTCGGAAGGAACCCTGATAGTGATACCGTCCGGAAGCTTGCGACGGAGAGCCTGCCGAAGAGCAGGCACCTTTGTCTTACCGATAGGAGCCATGGGCTGTATGATGCTCCCACATGTTTGTTGGCCAGCCAGATAAGATAACGTTAAAGGGCGCAAATACGGTCCGTCCGGCAGCTCAGGGAGCCGTTCCGGAGTGACCAATCTGGCGATGAATGCAAGATGTCCGGGACTGTGGCTGCCGATGACAGATCAAATCTCACCGATTATCGATAGATGCAACCAAAATTCCTGCTTGGCTAGATCTCGGAAGCGATGTGGATGGAAGGATGCTTCCTGACACGGGGCAAGAGGGCAAGCATCCTTTAGAACGAGCTCCATCACATCCCTGGTGGTGCACCTTGGCCATTCTGGACATGTTCATGCTGCTGGTCTCACCTTCGCCCAAGCTACGCCGGTCGACGTGAGCTATCTCACTGCACAAGCAGGCCAAACTCAAGCATGAAGCCAGTCCAAGCAGTGCACTGGATCGGTCGAGGAAACTTCGAGGTCTCTCACTATCACTGGATACCAGGATATGGTCCTCAAGAGACAAGGCAGAGCAATCCCTGATCCATTGTTCATGTTCCAGCTCAGCAATCCCAAACGATAACGAACAGAAGATATGCGGAAAAAAAGTTAAGGCGGACTTAGCCTAATCCTTTCCATTCCTGGAACGGAGCAGGCTTTCAATTGCTTTGTCATTTCTGAGTCAGCACCATACTTGGGTACTTTGTTTTGGTTGGCTATCTCGTATGCCATCGAGCTTGATCGATCATCATTTGGATGGAGTCCCACAAGGGTGCTGCAATAAGTAGCCCGAGAAACTCCACCAGCTCGAGCCTGGAAGTTTACGACTAAGGCAAAACAGCCGCTCCTCAAAAGGGGCTTCAAACCTTGCCGCCACAGTCACTTTTTTGAGGAGGAAGGGCTCCTCATTGGGTCCCCCAAAAGCCAACGACCAAGTACCAAATCAGCCAAAAGATGGCTTAAATCAGACAAGCCCCCAAACTTGTTGCAAGTCACCTCAACAAAAATTTGTTATCTTATTTTTAGGCTTGTGTGTTGCCTATGACTGCCTTTTTTTGGACAATTACATTGCTGCTCTCATTTGAGACACTTGGGCAGGTTTCTGAATCCAAGTCTGGGCTACTGTATTTGATATTCTATTTAACCAGTTTGAACATTGTTAGTAAGTCCAGCTGGATTGTTGTGCTATTTGATATATATGGTCTATCAAGCATGTTTGAGCAAGTGCCCAAACAAAACTGAAATCACCCAAATGGGCATGCCTTCTTGCAAAGCATACTTGTGTCACAGGGGCTCTTGGTGAAACAACAGTGGCCTGGTACTCAGAAATCAAGAACTCACTTGGAAGGCCCCAAAAGAATAAAGGAATAAAAGAAAAGTATATTTCTTTAAGGGAAAAGGAAAGAAATACAAGATATGCCAAAATAAGAAGGAAGCCAAAAGCCAAAGCCCAAAGAGCCAACCAAATGAATCCTCAATTCACTGTTTCAACCTGCCAGAAAGAATGATGGAATTAGTAAGGGATATGACCACCAATATTCACACAGAGGCAAAGAAAAAGGTGCAAATGACTGACTTAAGGTTATCAGTATTTACTTTAATAATGAAAAAGAAAATAAGTTTAAAAATAAATCCAATATATTGATTAACTGGGGAAAAAGTCCCCAGGGAAGAAAAGGTGGCCAGTATATGTGAAAAGTTGAAAGACTGATCCTGGAGGGTTGATCACCCAGCTGTATTGACTGATTTGGGTCAATACAGAACTGGCCATCTTGAGAATTGAACTGTGTGACTGAATTCCCACAGTGGAATATGAATTGGCTCAAAAGGGCCAAGGCCATACAGGTTGCTTGAATACAGCCTGTATGGACCAGTTGAGTTGTCCAAGGAATACTGAAGTGCTTGATGCCTTGACAACTGATTTAATGATTGATAACCTCTTGAAATTCCCCTTGAATAATCCTGAAATTAAATAACCCAACTCCTGCAGGGCCAGGTGGTTGGGGTCCTCAAATGGTCTTCTGGTAGCCATCATGGATTGCAAGACTGAATGGCTGAAATGTTTTCCTTCAAAATGGTGATGGATTTGGGGACTTGATTTGAAATGGCATAATTTGGTCCTGAAACCATCACCATTGGATTGCTGAGGAAAAATGGTGCATAATGGTATATTATACCATATATGCACCACACCTGGATCCTTTGGTATGGGGTCCATGAATGAAGGAAAAATCTTCCCCTAAACTGAGGGGGAGCCTTTCTGGACCTGGGCTGGTGGCCCCTGGTGGTTGCCAGAGGCTATGGGTGAAAGTGGGGTCCATGGTTGATTATGGCCAATCTGTGGTTCTTGGCCAATTTGGGGTCCTGGTGTCCTTTTGGCTATTTTGGGATTCTTGGGTTTCTGGGCCAAAATGGGCTCAGGTGGGCCCCCTTGTGGTTTGGTACCCACCTGGCCTTGGGGCTAATGAAATTCCCCCTTGGCCCCTTTTGGCCTCATTGGATTTAGGCCAAAAGGGGCCTAGAAGGTCCCACAGGCCATAGACTGTGGCTTACAGCCCATGGGCCATAGAGGCCGTAGGGGGCCTCAATAGCCCAAAAAGGCCATTTAGGCCACAGACCCCCTAATCAAAGGGGGTGGGCCAAAAGCCCTGGAGATGGCTAGAAGGGTCAGAGGCCCCTGGAATGTAGAATGACCCCCTCAGGCTGAAAACCAGGATATTAGCCTGGGGGTTGGTGAGGAGGCCAATGACTACAGGATATGTCCCAAAGGCCATTAAACACCCACAAGGGCCGATTGGCCATAAAAATGATGGTATGGCCAATTGGGCATAAATTGGGGTCAGGCTAGATTTGCCATAAACACCCATTGGGGGGTTATTACATGTGGCTGTGACAGTACCCCCCACTGTGAATGGTGAGCTCCTGAGCACCAAACCAAGGTGGGTGTCACAATGCTGTCTGCCAGACCTCAGCAAAGGGAACTCTTGCCGAAAAGGCTATTAAACCGGTTGAAAGACCGATTAATACTGGCAAGTTGTAGATCACATTCCACCATGTGACAGTGCCCCCGGGTTTATGGCACTGCGTCCCGAAGTGCATGTAACTGATGGTATTACCCATGTCTCCCTCATGGAGTTACATTAGTCACAACAGGAGCCTACAAGGAACCCCCAAGGGGCGGAACCCTTGTACGCCAATGGAGCGGAAAACCCAGCGATTTCTGGTTGTTGAATTGAGACCACCACTTGTCTCCAACCGGAAACGAACCCATGACGTTGGTAACCGGTTTATTGTCACAATGCTGTCTGCCAGACCTCAGCAAAGGGAACTCTTGCCGAAAAGGCTATTAAACCGGTTGAAAGACCGATTAATACTGGCAAGTTGTAGATCACATTCCACCATGTGACAGTACCCCCGGGTTTAGGGCACTGCGTCCCAAAGTGCATGTAACTGATGGTATTACCCATGTCTCCCTCATGGAGTTACATTAGTCACAACAGGAGCCTACAAGGAACCCCCAAGGGGCGGAACCCTTGTACGCCAATGGAGCGGAAAACCCAGCGATTTCTGGTTGTTTGATTGAGACCACCACTTGTCTCCAACCGGAATCGAACCCATGACGTTGGTAACCGGTTTATTGTCACAATGCTGTCTGCCAGACCTCAGCAAAGGGAACTCTTGCCGAAAAGGCTATTAAACCGGTTGAAAGACCGATTAATACTGGCAAGTTGTAGATCACATTCCACCATGTGACAGTGGGGGCCTTTTGAGGCTGTTGAGGGGGATTGGACATAGGGAATTCAGAGGTATGGAATCTTAAAAAGAAGTTTTATAAGCTGATAAGAGGTTGGCATATGAAATGAGGATGACTTGGTCTTCTTTTGACATTTTTGCAATTTTTGAAAGATTGAGTTGATGTAAAGATTTTGGCATTAAGATTATAAAAAAGAAGAATTTGAAAGAGTGTAAAGAAAGAAAAATGAAAGGAAAACAGAAAATAAGAAAGGAAAATAAAGAGAAATGAAAATCTTGAGGGGGATTCCAATCTTGCTCACAGAAGTTGAAAGCTGATTTGAATTGGCCAAGGACCTGGAATAGAAAATTTGATTCCACATTCTCACAGAGTGGCCAAGGTGATGTGTTTGATATATTCTAGACCCCTCAGGGGAGTGCACACCAAGAGGGAAAATTATTTTTGCAGTTACCAATCCCACCAGTGCCATAAAAAATAAGAACATTTTTCTGAAGGAATGAATTGGAAACAGAAAAACATGGAAAGTTAAATGCATAGTGAATGGTCCATTTTCCCAATTGAAAATGGCCATGAGGACTGAAATTGGTGTTGAAAGCCAGAACAAAGATCTGCGTCCAAAATTTGCAGAGTGCTTGCAGAGTGGCCAAGGTGATGCTTACAACAAGAAGGGTAGAATACTGTAAGGTGTGATATGAAACTTTGATTAATAATCAAGTACTTTTCCTGTCCTCAAAATTTGTATAGGGTAAAAATCAATTCAAAATAGAAAAAAATATTATTTTTAAGAGAGAACACGCCAATTTCATTGTTTATAAATTTATTAGTATAAAACAATAATATTATAAAGATTTATTGTTTTACCAACAATAAAAATTTATCCAAAAATACTCTACAAGAGATATTTAAGGCTATGAAAGAAATTTCTTCAAGGGCAATTTCAATTGGAATTGATTTAGCAACAAACTGCAAGAAACTGATTAAAGAACAAAGTATTTACAAAGAATATTAAAGAGAAAACACGCCCAAAAGTGACCAAAATCAATTTGGAAACAAAGTGACAAAGTTTACAGTGATGAAAGATGCTTTAATTCACTTTTGGGGTGGTTCAGGGGTAAAAATGATTATAAGAGTTACAAACAATTATTATAATAATTTTTCACATGTTTAAAAGGTTTAAAATGATTTAATAAAGGTGGTTGGAATCTTTTATTCATTGGTTTAACAATGTTTAAACTAATTATAAGAGGAAAAGATTCTAACATGAAGAGAAAAGTGGGGCAAAGAAGACATTCTTTTATAGCAATCATTTTTCTTACTGCAAAAGTAAAATTTACTCTTTTCAGTCGTGAAAAACAGTCTGACAACAGAAAAGCCAATTATGGCATCAGTGAACCCTGGTTTAGACCAAAGAAGGGCTGGTTTAAGCCATTTTTAGCCATTTTAGACCCTTGAATCAGCCATTACTATAGCAATACCTGGTCTAGATCCTTCAAAACACGTCAGAATGTGTGTAGAAGGCGTAGAAACCAGTTAAAACTGTTTTTACTAACATTGTTTTAACTTAAGGGTAGTTTTACCCTCTTGGAAGCAGTTAAAACCACCCTGGTTGGTATCAAAACCTCATCATCAATTGAGTCACAGACCCTGTGACTCAATTCCAGGCCAAAAGTAATGAGCTTTTGCGTGGATTTCGACATCCCACGCCAGTCAGAAAAGAGTTTGGGGGTCTGGCTCCCCCTTAGAGCTAGAGTTCCTTTTCCCCCATATGTTAATCTTTCCAATTTATTGTTTCCTTTAATTCCTCATCATGTATTATACTTGTAATTTACATATGTAATTCAATTGAATTGTACAGTAAAATACAGTAATAATTGATACCTCATATGTAAATCAAAGTTCACTTATGTAATACACATGCATATTTTGACATTTCAATTGAATTCAATTGAAAATACTTAAATTCCTCATAACTTCTAAGCTAAACACAACACCTCAATTTTAACACAAAAATTGATGGTTAACACCCCATGTGGTGTGAATTAAGCTAAAGCTTTGATAAGTTTCAATTTTTGTATTGAAAATACTAAAAACGTAATTTAAGCTTATTTAAAGTTGAGTTACAAATGTTTCACTCAGAGGTGACCCCACCTAATTTTTTATGAGGAATCAAATGGTGAAATAATTTTTATATGTTTATTTATTGCATAAAAACTTATAATATATTTTATATGAAGTTTTACCAAAAATATTTTGATTTCATAATTTTTATTAAAAATTCATTTTTACTTAATTTTTACAAGTAAAAATGAATTTTCATAATTTTGAATTTTATTGTAATTTTGTTTTTAAATTATAAGTTAATTTTGATCTTGAAATATAGATTTGTATTTATGTTTCAATTTTCATTTTTACAATATAAATAAATTTATTTTATTTATATTTGTATTTTAATTTATCATTTGTGGTCTTTTGGGTATATAAAAATACCTCTAAGGCTCACATTCCCTCCCCCTAAAGAAAGAATATTACTTTGTAATATTGTTAATTATAGTGTTCCTGAACCTTCTGAGAAGTTTAGTAGCTTCAGGTATGTCTTTTTCTGGCAACCATTCATCTTCACAAGCTGGGTCACTGTACCTAACAAGGTATTCCCTTACTTTGTTGGTTCTCCACTTTCTTTCTCTGAGAACTTTGGTAATTTTATTACTACCAGATAACTCAACAGGACGTATAGCTTGGGGAATTTTATTCCTCAAGGGAAATCTTTCAGCATCACTAGATTTATATGGCTTTATCAAGCTCACTGGAAATTTAGGATGCTTATTGCTAAGTTCTTCAGACAACTCTACTTCAACAGCATTTTCTCCATTGAGGGCCTTAATAACAAAAGGTCCTGCAAAGGAGTCTTTCAGCTTTTTACATCCTTTGATGTTATTGAAGTTAGTGGTGATATGAGAACTAAATACCCCACTTTGAAATCTGGAGTTGCATGTGATTTATCCCATTTGTCCTTAGCATATGCAAAAGAGTTCTCCATGCACCTTACCGCATGCTTTCTAGCTTTCTCTAGCATTCCCTTGAAGCTAGCAGCTGTGGGATATATTTCAATCAAATCTTTCCTCAAGGAATCTTGGGGTAATCTGGGGTTCTGTCACAGCCAAGGAGGCAGGGGCATTACCAATCATGTTCTACAATCATTACTTCATTGATACCCCTCAAAACCCAATCAGCAAGGGGGTTTCATTCAACAGTCTCCAAATACAGTTCCAGACCTCAATACAGTTTTCATACAGGCAAGACCCAAATACAGGATTCACCAAATACAGTCCTGTAATGAATACAGGCGCAAAAACCTGTATTGACTGTATCACCTGTATTGGATTCACCAATACAGGATTCAATCCCACATCCAACTTCTTCCAGCATACAGGCAAGTATCTCAACACTCAAACTCCAAGGCTGGCATTTCTCACATATACCAGCCCCTCTTCACCCACCTGGGGGTTTTTCCCCCAGTTAATTAAAATAGTTGATTTATTATTTAATATTATTTTATTCTCACTTTTGGAATATTATTTTATTACTTATTAAGTTAGTCTTTGCCTTCCCTCACCTGTTCAGTAGAGTCCTGGTGGCCATATCCTTTATTAATCCTTTTCTCTTTTCTGAACAGGTTGAAACAGTGACTCAGGATTATTTGTGGTTGGCTCTTTATTATTGCTTTTGTTTTGTCTCTCTTATCTCTTATGCTTATTATTTTATGACTAGGAATTTATCCTCTTACTCCATTACTCTTATCATTTGAGTATTTTCTTCTGAGCCCTCCATAAGTAAGTCTGTTCACTGAGTGCCAGGCCCTCTTCATTTTAGAAGAGCCCCTGTGACATTATTTTAATTAACTCATAATTGCTTCTTTCTTTTCATTCATTTTATTCATTTATCTCATTCTTCAATTATGATTTTTTCATGATTTTATGATTTTTTTATGATTTTTATGATTTTTCTCTCTTATCAATTTTCATCTCATTCATTTTATTCAAATGAAAATTGATTCTCTTTCTCATTTCAAAAATTCTGCTGACCATTTCACTTTATTCTTTATCATTCTAATTTTTCTTTTGTCTGAATTCAGGTTTTTATCAGGTTATTTGAGTGGAATTATTTGGGTTAATTGATTCATTATTCAGGGATTTATTGATTTGGGGTATTCAGTGGTTTTGATTGAAATTTCTCAAGATTATTGATTGATTGATTGCTTGTTCAAGACATTGATTTCACCTCAAGATTTTGAATTGACCTGATTTATTTGATTTGATTTGATTGACTTGATTTGATTCTTCAAGATACCTGATTTATCCTCAAGATTTGATTTAATTGATTGATTTGAATTTGATTCCTCAAGAAAATTGAATTGATTTTTGAAGATATTGATTGGATTCCTCAAGACTTAATTGATTTGATTTTGATTGACTTGATTTGACTTATTGATTGAAATTGATTATTCATAAGAATTTGACTTTGTCATCTTCACTCTTCAAGATTTATTCATATTGATTCACTTCAAGACTGTTTATTGATTCTTCAAGATCATCAAGATTCTCATTTAATTTGATTTGGTCAAGCCTTAATTTATTCAAAGTATCATCAAGTTTTTATTCATTCTCCTTTCAAGATGCCAGTTCAGCATAGCCCACCAGCCAAGAATACAAGATCCCAGAGACATCAAGCTGTTCTCACTCCTACACCAAGGGCTCCTCTTGACCGCACACCATCAGTTCATCAACTGAGTGCAAATTTGGACAGAGGACCACCAATGGAAGGAGCAGCACCCTCCAGAAGAGGAGGTGTGAAGTCTAGAAGATCAAGATCATTCTCTGGACTATTGGGTGGTTATCCTGGTGTTTCTCAAGGGCCTAGAAGTAGATTGGGGGAAGCTGAAGATGAGGAGGGGGAGGAGTCTGTGGAAGAGGAAGAATCTGAGGAGACTGAAGTGGCAGCTGCCTTGTCAGGTGCTCCTGAAGCTCCTGAGGCTCCAAATCTAGCCCTTGCTAATCAACCTTCTGTCTCTCAAGCTGAACCAAATTTCCTCAAGATGATGGAGCAAATGACTCAGTTTATGGGACAACTCACTCAAGCAGTTGCCCCAAGGGACACTTCAAAAGTCCCTGCATTCAAGACTCCATCAATGAAGGCACCTGATTCTTTTGATGGTACTAAAGCTCATAAATTGAGAGGATTCGTTCAATCCTGTCAATTAATCTTTCATAATGACCCAGCAAACTTCTTCTCTGACAGGAAGAAGGTGCTTTACTCAACTTCTTTTCTTACTGGTAGAGCTGGCAAATGGATTGAACCTTACCTCTCAAATATCTCCAATGAAGACCCATCTTATCTCCTCAATAACTGGCAGTTGTTTGAAACCCAGTTATTCACTCTGTTTGGTGATCCCAATGAAGTCAGAAAAGCTGAACAAGAGTTGGACAATTTGAGGATGAGGGAAAGTGGTCAAGTTTCCTTGTACATAGCTGATTTCAGAAGTTTAATGTCAAGAATTGGAGACTGGGGGGAAAGGGCCTATATTCATGTGTATAGAAGAGGCTTGGCATCAAGATTGTTGGACCAATTGGCTTCTCACCCTGGAACCTTTGATAGCCTTCAAGAACTCATGGATATCACCTTGGAATTAGATACCAGGTACCATGAGAGGCAGAAGGAAAAGGGCAGTCATCAAGAGAAGAAGCCTCCAATCAGTGAATCCAACTCCTCCAAGCCTCCTCAAAGTTCATCATCACAGAAGCCTTATCACAAGAAGAATAAGAAGGGGAAGAATTTTCAAGTGTCCAAAGACAAGCCTCATGCTGCTCTCCTCAATAAGGACAACAAATTAATTGGTTCTGAAAAGGAGAGGAGGATTAAAGAAGGCTTGTGCAATTATTGTGGTGGGAAGCACCCATTTTAAAAATGCTTCAAGAGGCCTGAAAATAGGCAAGGGTCCTCAAAAGGCTTCCCTAGCAAGCAGGGAAAAGCCTGAGTGGGAATCATGATGTGTTCAATGGTTCTCACTTATTTCCTTCAAGAGCACAATTGTGCACTCTGAATACTAGTGTCAAGAAATCTTTAAAATTTCTTATTTTTTCTTCAATCTCTGATATTTTTTATAGTATTCTCATTGATTCTGGTGCTACAAACTCCTTTATTGCAAAGAATTTTGTTCTCAAGTACTCATTGACCATGTCAGAGCTCCCTGAAAAGATTCCTCTTTTCATTCTGGATTCTAATGAATCCACTTCCCTGTTCATCACCCATTATACCAAGTGGGTTGTTGATTTACCTTCCTTCCCAAGCTTTGAATGGGATTTCTTTATCATAGATTCACCCAAGGGAGAAGACCTAATATTGGGCTATGATTTTCTTTACCATTTTAATCCCATTATTGATTGGAAAAATGGATTGATCACCTATGATTCTAGCCATAAGGATTCTAGTGGTATTATTTCTTCTACTAGTAATGACTTATCCACTGCTGTCAACAGTGTTGCTCTGGTTGGTGAACTTAAGACACCTTCCCCTTCTCCTTCTGTCCATATCCCTTCCATTTTTCCCTCTCAGTCATTACTTCCATTAAGAGATGAAGTCTTCAAAGAGATAAAAGATGTTGGAGAAGATGTTGCTATATCTTCACTTCATCTCTTTCAAGGGGATATGGACCTTCCTCCTTTATCTTTTCATGCCTCCCTGGAGGAGCAGTGGGATGAGGAGGAAGAGCCAGAAGAGATTGAAATTGTGCTGAAGGTAGTCCCTCCTGTTTATCACAAATATTTGGATGTATTCTCCAAAGTGAAAGCAGAGAAACTTCCTCCACACCGTGCCTGTGATCATCATATTGAACTGGAGGGTCTTCTACCTCCAGTTGGTGTTATCTACTCTTTATCAAAGAATGAGTCAGAAACACTGCGGGCCTACATTTCAGAGAATGTAGAGAAAGGTTTCATCAGACCAAGCTCCTCCTCAACAGGAGCACCTGTCCTTTTTGTTAAGAAAAAGGATGGTGGTCTTCGTTTGTGTGTTGACTACCGCAAACTTAATGCTGTCACTAGGAAGAACAGGTATCCTGTTCCTCCAATGAATCAGCTTCTTACCGTCTTTAACGGTGCTACTATCTTCTCCAAGATAGATCTGCGTGGTGCTTATAATCTCCTGAGAATTAAAGAGGGGGATGAGCATTTAACTGCCTTTAGAACCAAATATGGCAGTTATGAGTATTTGGTTATGCCATTTGGCTTAACCAATGCTCCAGCTTCATTCCAAAATCTTGTGAATGATATATTTGCAGATTATTTGGATATTTTTGTTGTAGTGTACTTAGATGATATTATGGTCTTCTCTAGCTCTTTGGATGAACATGTTAAACATGTGGCCTCTGTTCTCCAAAGACTGAGAGACAATAATTTGTTTGCTAAAGCCTCCAAGTGTGTATTCCATGCCTCAAGTGTGGAATACTTGGGCTATGTTGTTTCAAGTGATGGCCTCAAGATGGATTCTTCAAAAGTTCAACAAATACTCAATTGGCCTCAGCCCAAGAACATCAAGGCCCTCCAATCTTTTCTTGGCTTTGCCAACTTTTATCGTCGTTTCATTAAAAATTATTCCAAAAAAATCTCTTCCCTCACTTCCCTTCTCAAAAAAGATTCTCCCTTCATCTTCAATGAGGAAGCTCTTAGCCAGTTTCAGATACTCAAAGAAGCTTTCACCACTGCTCCTATCCTCTCTCACTTTAATCCTTCTCTCCCAACTATTGTAGAGACTGATGCCTCTGATTATGCCTTGGGTGCTGTACTGAGTCAGGTGAATGACTCAGGAAAGCATCCCATTGCATTTGATAGTCGCAAGCTCTTACCAGCTGAACTCAACTATGAAATTCATGACAAGGAACTCCTTGGCATAGTTTTGGGCTCTCAAGCGCTGGAGAGCTTTTCTCCTTTCTCTTTCTGATTCCTTTGAGGTCTTGACAGACCATTGTTCTCTCCAATATTTTATGTCCTCTAAAGTCCTTACTTGTCGTCAGGCCCGCTGGGCTGAATTTTTGTCTGAATTTCACTTTGTTATCACTTACCGCCCAGGCAGGCTGGCCACTTTACCAGATGCCTTGTCACGTCGGGACGACGTGTACCCAGAGAGGGGGGTGGATTTCATCAGCAAGAATCCTCAAAACTTTCATCAAGTTCTCAAGCAGAATGAAATTCAAGAGTCAAGATTCTTTTCCATAAAAGTTGAAATTTTTTCAGATTTAGTTGATCAGATCCAAAGACAAGTATGGCAAGACAAAGACTATAAGGAGATCCTCAAGAAATTAGCAAGAGGAGAATCAGTCCCAGACTATTCTCTTGAACCTCAAGCAAAATTATTATTGTTCAAAGATAGAGTAGTCATTCCAAGCAATCATGAAATTCAATTGGACATTCTTCAAAGGCGTCATGATTCACCATTGGCTGGCCATCCTGGCCAGGAGAAGACCCTCAAGCTCATCAAGAGGGATTTTTATTGGGCTGGCATGAATCAAATCATCAAGGACTATGTGTCCTCATGTCAGCAATGTTCAAGAAACAAGAACATCCACCATAAGAAGTTTGGATTACTCAAGCCTCTTCAAATTCCATCTGGTCCTTGGAATTCTTTATCAATGGACTTTATCACTCAATTGCCCTTGTCAAGCAACTTTGATTCAATTTTAGTAGTTGTAGACAGATTTTCAAAAATGGCAATATTTATTCCAACTTATTCAACAATCACCGCACTGGACTTAGCTCAAATCTTCATTAGTCATGTATTTTACAAACATGGTCTTCCAGTAAGTATTGTTAGTGATAGAGGTTCCTTATTTGTTTCATCATTCTGGACCCAATTATGTCAGCAGCTCAAGATATCAAGAGATCTTTCAACTGCATTTCACCCTGAAACAGATGGACAGACAGAGAGGGTAAATCAGATTCTAGAACAGTATCTTCAGATGTATGTCAGTTACCATCAAGATGACTGGCACACCTGGCTCCCTCTGGCTGAATTTGCCTATAATAATGCAGAACATTCATCCACAAAGCAATCACCTTTTTTCACCATTTATGGAAGAAATCCCAGCTTTGACTCAATCCATGTTTCTCAAGATTCACCTGCTGGAAAGTTATCAACAAAACTCCAATCAGTACAGCAAGTTGTCAAAGAAGAATTAGAGTCAGCAATAAGAAGATTCAAGAAGTATGCAGATAGAAATAGAGCAATTCCACCTGATTTCCAACCTGGGGACAAAGTATGGCTAGCTTCCAAGAACATCAAGACAACAAGACCCACCAAGAAACTTTCAGAAAGATGGTTGGGACCCTTTGAAGTTCTCAAGAAGATTGGCAGCCATGCATATCACCTCAAGTTGCCTCAACAATGGAAGTCAGTTCACCCTGTTTTCCATGTGTCCTTGTTAGAACCAGTGAAGCAATCAACTATCCCAAATCGACACCAATTGCCACCACCTCCAGTAATAGTGGAAGAGCAAGAAGAATGGGAAGTGGCTCAGGTTCTGGACTCAAAACTCAAGAGAGGTTCATTATGGTATTTAGTGGAGTGGAAAGGATTCAATGAAGACCCAGAAAGAACAACTTGGGAACCAGCTTCCAACCTTACCAACTCCCCAGACCTTGTCAAGGACTTTCACACTTTGTATCCAGACAAGCCTGGCCCAAATGCCTCAAGAGTTTGATTTATGGTGCTTGGTGGGGATTGGAGTTTATGAAAGTAAGTTCCTCTCCTGGCATGCACCTTTAAGGGGGTATTCTACCCAAATTTGTTGTAAGCATCACCTTGGCCACTTTGTGAGCACTTGTCAATTTTTTGGACAGGTTCAGAAGGCCTTGCAACATAATACCCTCAAGATTTGGACTTTTCATCAAGATTTGGCCCAATCTTTTCTTTTATTTTCTCTTCTTTCTTTAATCATGCCATAAATTATCTTTCAAGACATTCATTATCAAATTCATCTTATGGCATATTTCAATTTTCATTTATGGTGCTTGGTGGGGAGTGGAAGTTATGAAAGTAAGTTCCATCTCCTGGTATGCATCCCTGAGGGGTCTACTCCTTGTAAAACATTACCTTGGCCACGCTGTGAGCATCAAATGCTTGGTTTTATCTTTCAGAACATTTTGGCCAAAATCAAGAAACTCACCACAAGAAGGACAACCCTCAGGAATTTCTTATTTCTTTCTTTCCTCTCTCTTTCTCTCAATTCTTTTTCATTTTTATTTTTTATTTTTATTTCTTTTACTTGTATGATTTATTTTTCATTTCTTGTTTCAAAAGCAGCAATCATAACTCCCATATCTTGTTTGGGGAGTCAATTTATGTAATAATCAAGAGCAAACACTAGTAATGGTAAAGACCAGCTACAGATAATCCTAATCAAAATTTCTTCAAGGCTTCTCTAAACTTAGCAACCATGGCATCTTCATAAGCAACTGCCTCCCTGGCCAAAGCAGCAGTGGGCTCCCCTGGAATAGCACTCTTCATAGCCTTATCAACAAACACCTCAGTCAAAGCATCAACTTCAGCAAATAGATTGGTGACCACCTTCTTGTTCACCCTTTTCTGATCAGTGAAGTTGCCAGTAATATTCCAGCGGCGACGGTTTTCAAAGATTGATTCAGGCTCTGGAGACATTGGGACTCTAGAAGTGCTGGCCACTGGTGGTTGGATATTGGTAGAGGTGGAGGCAAGTGTGGAGGGCCTGGTTGGGGATCTAATTGGAAGCTGAGGTGGTTGGGGGGACCTGATCACTTCATTATGGGTGGTACTGGCTTGGACTGGGGATTGTGAGGTGGATTGGATTCTTCTTTTCTGGATTGGGGTAGTCATTTCAAGCTCTTCTCCATCAATCTCATCACTACCTTCAGCATCAGTATCATTTTCATCTTGAACCACCAAATTTCTCTTCAATTTTCCAAGTCTTCCATCCTTTCTGGTAACCAAAATGGGAACCTCTGGGGCCACTCCAATGGGATTTCCTTGGGGGTGAATTGATCCTCCAATGGCTGCCCAGGAACCACTGGTATTATTCCATTGTTGGACACCTCTCATTCTAGATCCAGTCACTGAAGAAGAAGAAAATAAAACATAGAAGTCAGTAACCCATCAATTTTATGGCCAATCAACTCACAATTGGAGTGACCAGAGGTGGCATCAGAGGTGGGAGGTTCATCAACAGGAGCTTCCAATCCAAATCTTCCACCCTTCTTGATGCTGCTCCATAATCTTCTGGCATCTTCAGGAAAGCTATAGTGGGCTTGAGAACAATTCCTTTTTCCAAGATTGCAAAATTGGCACCTGGTGGACCTAGCAGTAGCAGATTCCACACAAGGAATCCCTTTCCTCTTACAATTGGTGCAGGGTGGTTCAATAACTCTGACAGATTTAAAACCATTATAGGTTTTCTTGATGTCCCAAATCTCTGTAGGGGCCATACTCTCTTCAGAAAGCTCCCTCAAGTTATCAAAAACACCAGGACCATAAAGTACAGAAGGTGGGGAATCAGAGTGATTGGAATCACAAAGGGAAGTCAGCCTTGAACTCATCTTCAAGTCAAAATTTAAAATTCAAGACCAAGAGAGTTATGGGCAATTGCAAGTCAGCAAGGCATTTATGGCAATTGACCAGTCAAGGAGGGGATAAGAAGGAAGACATTCAAGAAGAAATCAAGATTAAAAGAAGAAAAACTCCTTCAAATGGCCCGATTGGCCAATTTCATGGATTTATGCACTTTGGCACAAATGGCCACATCAGACCTTGAAACTTCAAAATAGTTCATTTTTTATCATTTTCCATCAAAATATGCTTAATTAGGCATATTGGAAAATTTGCGCATTTTGCGCACCTTTTGCGCACTTTTGCGCAAAAGGCCCTTTTATCTTGTCAAAAGGCTTCAAAAGGCCTTTTTGGCCCATTTCATCATGATTGCGCATTTTGCGCAAAAATGCGCAAAATGGCCAGGATACTCTATAAGGCCAATTTTTCATCAAAATCAAGTTTTTTTTCAATTTTTTCAATATTATATGCCATTATGGCATATATGCGCATTTGCGCACTTTGCGCACTTTTTGCGCAAAAATGCGCAAAATGGCCAGGACACTCTATAAGGCCAATTTTTCATCAAAAACAAGTTTTTTCAATTTTTTCAATATTATATGCCATTATGGCATATATGCGCATTTGCGCACTTTGCGCAAATTTTGCGCAAATTGGCTAAAATCCCCTTTTAAACACAAAATCAAGGATTTTGGCCAGGACCTCTGAAATGGTCCATAACCTCAAGTATTGGCCACCTTATGCCAACACTCTCAAGATGAAAATTATGATGATATCAGGTGCTCTTGGGACATAAACCCAGGTCACCCACTTTTCAAAAGCCATGAGGACTCAAGAAAAGTTTTGGTGAAGACACTCACGACAAGAAAGAAGAAATTTTAAGAAGAATGAAAGTATTTTGAAGTAAAAGAGGGAATTCAGAATCAAGATCAAGGGGAAAATACCTACAAGTTATCAAGTGAAGGTTTGTTTGAGTATTGTTGAAGAAGAAGGCTCAATGGGATAATTTAAGGAATTGGGGGAAAAAACTGTATGGATTGTTTCAAGCTCATCAAGACTCACTGTACTTATGGTGCTCAGAGCTCACCATTTTCAAGAGGGGGATAATGTCACAGCCAAGGAGGCAGGGGCATTACCAATCATATTCTACAATCATTACTTCATTGATACCCCTCAAAACCCAATCAGCAAGGGGGTTTCATTCAACAGTCTCCAAATACAGTTCCAGACCTCAATACAGTTTTCATACAGGCAAGACCCAAATACAGGATTCACCAAATACAGTCCTGTAATGAATACAGGCGCAAAAACCTGTATTGACTGTATCACCTGTATTGGATTCACCAATACAGGATTCAATCCCACATCCAACTTCTTCCATCATACAGGCAAGTATCTCAACACTCAAACTCCAAGGCTGGCATTTCTCACATATACCAGCCCCTCTTCACCCACCTGGGGGTTTTTCCCCCCGTTAATTAAAATAGTTGATTTATTATTTAATATTATTTTATTCTCACTTTTGGAATATTATTTTATTACTTATTAAGTTAGTCTTTGCCTTCCCTCACCTGTTCAGTAGAGTCCTGGTGGCCATATCCTTTATTAATCCTTTTCTCTTTTCTGAACAGGTTGAAACAGTGACTCAGGATTATTTGTGGTTGGCTCTTTATTATTGCTTTTGTTTTGTCTCTCTTATCTTTTATGCTTATTATTTTATGACTAGGAATTTATCCTCTTACTCCATTACTATTATCATTTGAGTATTTTCTTCTGAGCCCTCCATAAGTAAGTCTGTTCACTGAGTGCCAGGCCCTCTTCATTTTAGAAGAGCCCCTGTGACAGGTTCCATCCCTTTTCTAGGATAGCAGGAGTTTGATTGGTACTGGCATGGATTGATGTTTTATATGCTAATTCTAGTTCTGGAAACAGAGTACACTAATCATGGGTAAATCCATCACAATCTTTGAATTAAAGGCCATATGCACAAAATATTCTTACCATGTCCTCTAAGGTTTGGATCATCCTTTCAGCCAGACAATCAGCTTGTGGGTGGTAGGCTGTAGAGAAAGACAGCTTAGTGCCAAATAATTGGTGAAGATTTGTCCATAGTGCTGAAGTGAATTTGGGATCTCTATCACTAATGATATTTGTAAATATTCTAGTCCATGACACTACTCTATTCCATATCAGAAGAGCGCTATCCATGGCTGTATCATCCTTGTGACATGGTAAAAAGATTGGAGTTTTACTGAATCTGTCCACAATCACTAGGGAAGCAATATAGCTTCTGTCACCTCCTGGTGGTAGGCCAGTTACCCAATCCATATGGACAATTGCCCAAGGTCTGCTTGGTTCTTGGATTTTTATCATATTTCCAAGTCTCTTGTCAGTGGATTTATTTGCTTTTTGATATCTGTCACAGCTTTTGCAATACTCTGCAACATCTTTCTGCCACATTGGCCACCATATACAGGTCTTTACCTTTTCTATTGTTCTGTCTTCAGAAAGATGTCCTGAGAAGGGGCTGTCATGGAATTCTTTCAGTACAAGATTGATTAATGACCTGTCCACAACTGTCATGACACATGTGTGCTTGGTACTGTGATAAATTATACCATCCAGTAGGTGAAATCTTCCTTCATCATAAGACTTTTTCCATACTTCATCCAAGGCATGTATTAGAGAGTTGTCTTTACAGTCTTTGTTAAGTAATTGGCATAAGATGCTACAATTCTTATCTTGAGTGTGACTATTTCTTACTTCTTCAAAGAAGGTGGTGTTTGTCACAGGGGCTCTTGGACAGAAATACAAGAGTGGCCTGGCACTCAGCAATCAGGGAACTCACTTGGAAGACTCCAAAAGGATAAAGAATAAAAGTAATAAGAATGAATTCCTCTAAAAGATATGCAGGTACAAGATGAGATGCAAAAGAGGAAAGGGAAGCCAAATGGCCAAAGAGCCAACCAAGTAAGTCCTTAATCACTGTTTCAACCTGCCAAAAATGAATAATGGAATTAGTAAGGATATGACCACCAAATATCCATTGACAGGCGAAGAAAGAGAAAAGAGAAAGGTGCTAAATGACTGACTTAATAATATCAGTATTTGCTTAACTAAAGTGAAAAGAAAATAGAGATAAAATAAAATCAAAATATATTAATTAACTGGGGAAAACCCCCCAGGGTGGAAAGGGTAGCCGGTATATGTGAAAAGTTGGGAGCTTGAGTTCTTCAGGCTGAAAACTGATCTGTATTGATCCTTGAGGCTGTATTGATTCTTTTGGGAATTGATACAGCTGGCTAATGTTGAAATTGAATTGGGTTGAATGAATTTCCCTTGATTGAAAATGAAATACAGTTCTTGATGAATCCAGACTGTATTGAAATGAATATGGTTGCCAAGATGGATTGAGTGGAGCTTTGACACTTGACAACTTCTTTTTGGCACTGCCTCTTGAATACACTTGAGAATGAATTGAAAGTATTCCCTTGGAATGAATACTTGGAGTGAGAATAACCAATGACTGCTTGATGGCGTCATTGGTCTTTGACGCTGAAACACTTGCTCTTGAGCCTTGATGATTCCTCTGAATGATTGGGTGCCTTGATGACGTGATGAGATGTTGGAATGTTGAAATGAACATTTGATATTGCCACCATTGAATTGCTGTTGAAAAATGATGCACAATGATATATAACATCATTTATGGCATATTGGTTGATTGGCAAGAAGATTACGTCCAAAGGTCTTGAGATGGAAAGGCAGAGGGAAAAGGATGGATGTAATGGCTTCAGAGCTTGGAATGGTGTTTCTGGGCCTTTTGGGGTTTTTGGCCACTTTTGGGTTCTGAGCCAAAAACTGGTCCAAAGGGCGGGAAAGTGTCTTTTGGACACTTTGCGTCAAAGTGCGCAAAAATGCGCAAATATGCGCAAAATGCGCAAAAGTGCGCAAATATGCGCAAATGCCCAAAGTGCGCAAAAATGCGCAAATGCGCATTATGAGCCCAAATGGCCAAAAACAGCCATTTGGGCCATTTCCCCTGGTTTTGAGGGAAATGACCAGAAATACCCATTTGGGCATAAATTGCCGCTATGGGTGCTGGATTGAGGTGAAGGGCCATGAAGGCCCCAAAACACAAATGGCCATAAATGGTCCATAAGATGATGACGTGGCCATATTGGCCACTGGTGATGGATATGGCCAATTGGCCATAAAAGGACTGTGGCTTGATATGCCATATGGGGATCCAAGGAAGTGAATTGCCATGGTTGTGACAGTACCCCCCACCTTGAAATGGTGAGCTCCTGAGCACCAATACAAGGTGAAGCCTGTTGAGGCTATTGGAAAGATTTTGAGAGAGTGATTCAAGAGGACTGATTAAGATAAGAATTTGAAGACTGATATTAAAATTTGACATTTGACGCAGGACTTGCTTGATCTTCTTTTGACATTGGCTTCAAGATTTGAATTCAATTTTAAAATGAATAAAAATTTTTGACGTGATAATTGACGTGAATAGAGAAAATTTAAAATGAAAATAAAATAAAATTAAAGAATGAAAATAAAAATAAGAAAAGAAAAGGAAAAAGAAAAAGAGAAAAGAATTGAATCTTGAGGAGGTTTCAATCTTCATCACGGAGGTTGATAACTGATTTTGAAATTGGCCAAGGACCTGGAAAGATAAAATTGATGCCAGGTGCTCACAAAGTGGCCAAGGTGATGTTTTGACAAGATTGTAGACCCCTCAGGGAAGTGCACACCAGGAGAGGAACTTACTTTTGGTAGTTACCACTCCCGCCAGTGCCATAAACTAAAACAAAACCGTTGAAGGAATGAATTTGAAGTTTGAAGTCTTGGAAATGAATTGAAAAGTGAATGGCCCATTGTCCCAAGTGAAAATGGCCATAAGATTGGAAATGAAGTTGAAAGCCCTGCCAGGAATCTGTGTCCAAAATTGCAAAGTGCTCACAGAGTGGCCAAGGTGATGCTTACAACAAAACAGAGTAGAATACCCCTAAAGGTGCATACCAGGAGTGGGACTTACTTTTGGTAATTCCTCTCCCCACCAAGCACCATAATGAATCAAGCTTTTGAAGAATTTGGCCCAGGCTTGTCAGGATATAATGAATGAAAATCTTTGACAAGTTCAGGACAATTCTTGAGGTTTTCGGTTGGTTCCCAAGTGGATCTTTCTGGGTCTTGACTGAAACCTTTCCATTCCACCAGATACCATAATTTTCCTCTCTTGAGTTTTGAGTCCAGTATTTGAGAGACTTCCCATTCCTCTTCTTCTTCAATGGTGATTGGAGGAGGAGGCACTTGATGCCTATTTGGGATTGTTGACGTCTTGACTGGTTCCAAAAGGGAAATATGGAAAACTGGGTGGATGGATTTCCATTGAGATGGAAGCTTGAGGTGGTAGGCATGAGTGCTGACTTTCTTCAAGATTGGAAAAGGACCCAGCCATCTTTCAGACAGCTTTTTGGTGGGTCTGGTTGATTTGATGTTCTTGGAAGAAAGCCATACCATGTCACCGGGATTGAAAACAGGTGGACTTGCTCTACTTTTATCTGCATACCTCTTAAACCTGTTTATGGCAACTTCAAGTTCTCTCTTAACATCTTGCTGTACTGATTGGATTTTTGTTGATAACTTTCCAGCCGGAGTGTCTTGAGTGATGTGAACTGAGTCAAAATGAGGATCTCTTCCATAAACAGTGAAAAACGGTGATTGCTTTGTTGAAGAGTGGTCAGAGTTATTGTAGGCAAATTCAGCCAGAGGGAGCCAGGTGTTCCAATCATCTTGATGATAACTGACATACATCCGAAGGTACTGTTCTAGTATCTGATTTACCCTCTCTGTCTGTCCATCAGTTTCTGGATGGTAAGCAGTTGACAAGTCTCTTGAAATCTTGAGCTGCTGACAAAGGTTGGTCCAAAAAGAAGAAACAAAAAGAGAACCTCGATCACTAACAATGCTTGAAGGAAGACCATGTTTTGAGAAAATATTCTTGATGAATAAATGGGCCAAGTCTAATGAAGTGATTGAAGCTATTGTTGGAATAAAAATCGCCATTTTTGAGAATCTGTCCACTATGACTAAAATTGAATCAAAGGAATTGGACAGTGGCAATTGAGTGATGAAATCCATTGAAAGACAAATCCAAGGACCACTTGGAATTGGAAGAGGCTTGAGGAGTCCAAACTTCTTGTGATGAATATTTTTGTTTCTTGAACACTGTTGACAGGATGAGACATAATCCTTGATAAATTGAGTCATGCCGGACCAGTGGAAATCCCGCTTGACAAGTTTGAGAGTCTTCTCTTGGCCAGGGTGTCCAGCTAGAGGAGAGTCATGCCGCTTTTGAAGTATATTGAGTTGAATTGTGGGGTCATTTGGGACCACCACTCGATCTTTGAAAAGGAGAAGTTTGGAAGAGGAATCAAGAGAATAATCTTGGACAGATTTACCTTTACCCAATTCTTCAAGGACACTTCTATATTGAGAATCTTGCCACACTGCCTTCTGAATTGAATCAATCAAATTTGAAAATGAATCCACCTTGACTGCAAAAAACTTTGAGGCTTGAATTTCATCTTGCTTGATTATCTTCTGATAGTTCATTGGATTCTTGCTGATGAAATCCTCCCCCCTCTCCGGGTAAACGTCGTCCCGACGTGACAAGGCATCTGGAAGGGTGGCCAAGCGGCCAGGGCGGTAAGTGATTGAGAAATGAAATTCAGATAAAAATTCAGCCCAGCGGGCTTGACGGCGAGTGAGAATCTTGGAAGACATGAAATATTGAAGAGATGAATGATCGGTGAGAACTTCAAAAGGGGAAGAAATAGAAAGAAGGAAAGCTCTCCACCGCTTGAGAGCCCAGACTATGCCAAGGAGTTCCTTGTCATGAATCTCATAATTGAGCTCAGCTGGGAGAAGCTTGCGGCTATCAAATGCAATGGGATGTTTTCCTGAGTCAGAGACCTGACTCAGTACAGCACCCAAGGCATAATCTGATGCATCGGTCTCTACAATGGTGGGTAGAGAAGGATTGAAATGAGAAAGGATTGGAGCAGTGGTGAATGCCTCTTTGAGTTGATGAAACTGTCTAAGAGCTTCCTCATTGAGGGGAAAACGGGAATCTTTCTTGAGGAAACTTGTGAGTGAACTAATTTTCTTTGAATAATTCTTGATGAAACGGCGGTAAAAATTGGCAAAGCCAAGGAATGATTGAAGAGCCTTGAGGTTTCTTGGAGGTGGCCAATTGAGAATTTGCTGGACTTTTGCTTGGTCCATCTTGAGGCCTTCAGAAGAAACTACATAACCAAGATATTCCACACTAGAAACATGAAATAGGCATTTGGACGCCTTAGCAAAGA
This sequence comes from Austropuccinia psidii, assembly GCA_023105745.1. Classification (NCBI taxonomy): domain Eukaryota; kingdom Fungi; phylum Basidiomycota; class Pucciniomycetes; order Pucciniales; family Sphaerophragmiaceae; genus Austropuccinia; species Austropuccinia psidii. The sequence goes on from JALGQZ010000001.1 coordinate 11,580,540, forward strand.
GGTTATTGGCTCTGAGTCTGGAAAGAACAGTGGACACATGAGTGACATGTTCTTCCTCAGATTTGGAAAAGACCATAATGTCATCCAAATAAACCACAACATAAACATCAAGAAGATCATAAAAAATATCATTGACGAGATTTTGAAAAGAAGCAGGAGCATTGGTAAGTCCAAATGGCATAACCAAGTACTCATAACTACCATATTTGGTTCTAAAACAAGTCAAATGTTCATCACCTTCCTTGATTCTGAGCAGGTTATATGCACCACGCAAATCAATCTTGGAGAAGATAGAAGAACCATTAAAAACAGTGAGAAGCTGATTCATAGGAGGAACAGGATACTTGTTCTTCCTAGTAACAGCATTGAGCTTGCGGTAATCAACACACAAACGGAGGCCACCATCTTTCTTTTTGACAAAAAGAACAGGTGCTCCTGTAGAAGAGGAGCTTGGCCGGATGAAACCTTTCTCTACATTCTCTGAAATGTAGGCCCTGAGTGTATCTGACTCTTGGTTTGATAAAGAGTAGATCACCCCAACTGGAGGTAGAGACCCCTCCAGCTCGATATGATGATCACAGGCGCGGTGAGGAGGAAGTTTCTCTGCTTTCACCTTGGAAAATACATCCAAGTATTGGTGATAAACAGAAGGAACAACCTTCATCACGGTTTCTATTTCTTCTGGCTCTTCCTCTTCATCCCACAACTCCTCCAGGGAGTCATGATAAGATGAAGGAGGAAGGTCCATATTCCCAAAGAAGAGATGAAGTGAAGATACAGAATTATCTTCTCCAACATCTTGAATCTCTTTGAAGACTTCATCTCTAGATGATAGTAATGACTGATGGGAATTAAGGGAAGGAATATGGACAGAAGACGGAAATGATGGTGTTCTAGAATCACCAACCAGAGCTGCACATGATTTGGCAGAAGAAAAGTCATTACTGAAAGAAATTGAAGGATCATTATAGTCCTTATGATCAGAATTAAAGGTGATCAATCCTTGCCTCCAATCAATAAACGGATTAAAATGATTAAGAAAGTCAAAGCCCAATATGAGGTCTTCTCCCTTGGGAGTATCAATGACTAAAAAGTCCCATTCAAAGCTTGGGAAGGAAGGGAGCTCAACCATATATTTAGTATGGTGAGTCACAAATAAAGAAGGAGACTCAGAGGAGTCAAGAATAATAAGGGGAATCTTCTCCGGGAGTTCTGACATGGTCAAAGAATACTTGTGAACAAACTGCTTTGCAATAAATGAGTTGGTAGCACCAGAATCAATGAGAATACTGTAAAACATATCAGAGAGAGCAGAAAAAACAAAAAATTTAAGAGAATTTTTGACACCAGTATTCAGAATGCACAATTGTGCTCTGGATGGAAAACTGTGAAGACCATTGAACACAACATGATCTTCACTCAGGCTTTTCCCTGGCTGGGAAATTTGCCTGACGGTTGGGTAAGCTTGTTTTGAGGCCTTTTGAAACAGGACTCAAGACTATGCTTCCCACCACAATAGGTACAAAGACCCTCTTTGATTCTTCTTTCTTTTTCAGAGTTCATAAGCTTGAAATCTTTATTCAACAGAGAAGAATGGGGCTTGTCCCTCTTCTGAAAATTCTTCTTCTTCTTTTGACTTGAGCTTGAAGAATTTTGAGGATGAGAAGAACTTGACTTTGAGGCTTCTGGCTTCTTCTCTTGATGATGACCCTTTTCATTTTGCCTCTCATGGTACCTGGTATCAAGTTCCAGGGTAATGTCCATTAAGTCTTGAAGAGAGTCAATTCTTGAAGGATGGGAGGCCAATTGATCCAAGATCCTGGATGGCAATCCCTTCCTGAAATGATGGATGAGAGCTCTTTCACCCCAATCCCCGATTCTTGAGACTAAGCTTCTGAAATCAGCAATGTATAAGGATACATGCCCACCTTCTTTCATTCTTAAAGAATCCAACTCAGCTTCTGCTTTTCTGACTTCATTTGGGTCACCAAATAGAGTGAAGAGTTGAGATTCAAACAAACGCCAAGAATTGAGAAGGTAATTTGAATCTTGATTGGTGAGATTGGAAAGATAAGGCTCAATCCATTTTGCAGCCCTGCCAATGAGAAATGAAGTGGCATAAAGGACCTTCTTTCTGTCTTGAGCGAAGTTTGCCGGATCATTGTGAAAAATCAATTGACAAGACTGAATAAAGCTTCTAACTTTGAAGGGCTGAGTCCCATCAAAGCATTCCGGTGCCTTCATAGATGGAGTCTTGAAGGCTGGTGGTCTTGATGCTTCAGAGGATGAAGCTGCTTGAAGATTGGCCATAATCTGAGTCATTTGCTGCATGATGGCCAATAGGGATGGTTCAGACTGATTAGACTGGGCTAGAGTTGGTCCTCCAGTACCTTGGGATGCCTCCACCGGAGCAGGGACACCTTCAGTACCATCAGACTCTTCCTCTTCCACAGAATTCTCCTCCTCCTCTTCACCATCTTCACCTGGACCTTTGAAAATAGTCCTTGAAGTTCCTGGAAATCCGCCAACTACTCCTGAGAATGAACATGATCTTCTTGGCCCTCTTACTTCCTTCCTGGATGGTGCTGCTCCTTCCATGCGGGGTCCTCTATCTAATTGGGCCCTCAGTTGAGGAACTGCTGGGGTGCCATCTAGAGGAGCTCTTGGAGTTGGAGTGAGAACAGCTTGAGCTCTGGCCTGAGATCTTGTCTGTCTTGCTGGAGGTGAGTGTTGAACAGGCATGATATCAGGAACAAAATGAAATAATGAATTAAAAATCAAAATTTGCTTGAAGTGAAAAGAGTCAACAATCAAATCTTGAGGAAAATCAATGAATAAAAGTGAGAATCTTCAAGTACGTCAATAAATCAAAATCAAATGAAGTCTTGAAGTCAAATCAAATCAATGTCTTGAAGTAAATCAATGAATCAAAGTCAAATGAGATCTTCAGGTCAATAAATCAATCAATCAAATCAATCAAAATCAAAATCTTGCAAAATCAATCAATCAAATGAAAATCTTGAGGAAAAATCAATTTATGTCAAAATTCTTGATGTGAAAAATCAGCAAAATCAATGAAATCTTCAGGTCAATCAATTTTCTTGAGGTCAAAATCAAATATGTCAAATCAATCAATCAATCAAAATCAAGTGAATTATTCTTTAAAAATCAAAATTCTTGAAGAAAAAATCAATTATGAATCTTGATGTGAATAACGTGTCTGAATATCTTGATGAAAAATTTGAAAATCAAAGAAAATTAAGATGACGCCTGAATTATGAATGAAATGGAAATTGATGATTTGAAAAGATTTTAAAAGAATAACAAAATAAGAAAATGGGTCAGCTTTCAATTTTCAAAATGAAGAATGAGTGAAAGAAAATTGAGAGGTGACGATGAATCATTAAGTTCATAAGCGTAAAAGAATCATAATTTCGATGAAATGAGTGAATGAAATTATAAAGAAAGAATGAACAGAATGAAAAAGAAATTATGAGTTAATTAATATAATGTCACAGGGGCTCTTGGACAGAAATACAAGAGTGGCCTGGCACTCAGCAATCAGGGAACTCACTTGGAAGACTCCAAAAGGATAAAGAATAAAAGTAATAAGAATGAATTCCTCTAAAAGATATGCAGGTACAAGATGAGATGCAAAAGAGGAAAGGGAAGCCAAATGGCCAAAGAGCCAACCAAGTAAGTCCTTAATCACTGTTTCAACCTGCCAAAAATGAATAATGGAATTAGTAAGGATATGACCACCAAATATCCATTGACAGGCGAAGAAAGAGAAAAGAGAAAGGTGCTAAATGACTGACTTAATAATATCAGTATTTGCTTAACTAAAGTGAAAAGAAAATAGAGATAAAATAAAATCAAAATATATTAATTAACTGGGGAAAACCCCCCAGGGTGGAAAGGGTAGCCGGTATATGTGAAAAGTTGGGAGCTTGAGTTCTTCAGGCTGAAAACTGATCTGTATTGATCCTTGAGGCTGTATTGATTCTTTTGGGAATTGATACAGCTGGCTAATGTTGAAATTGAATTGGGTTGAATGAATTTCCCTTGATTGAAAATGAAATACAGTTCTTGATGAATCCAGACTGTATTGAAATGAATATGGTTGCCAAGATGGATTGAGTGGAGCTTTGACACTTGACAACTTCTTTTTGGCACTGCCTCTTGAATACACTTGAGAATGAATTGAAAGTATTCCCTTGGAATGAATACTTGGAGTGAGAATAACCAATGACTGCTTGATGGCGTCATTGGTCTTTGACGCTGAAACACTTGCTCTTGAGCCTTGATGATTCCTCTGAATGATTGGGTGCCTTGATGACGTGATGAGATGTTGGAATGTTGAAATGAACATTTGATATTGCCACCATTGAATTGCTGTTGAAAAATGATGCACAATGATATATAACATCATTTATGGCATATTGGTTGATTGGCAAGAAGATTACGTCCAAAGGTCTTGAGATGGAAAGGCAGAGGGAAAAGGATGGATGTAATGGCTTCAGAGCTTGGAATGGTGTTTCTGGGCCTTTTGGGGTTTTTGGCCACTTTTGGGTTCTGAGCCAAAAACTGGTCCAAAGGGCGGGAAAGTGTCTTTTGGACACTTTGCGTCAAAGTGCGCAAAAATGCGCAAATATGCGCAAAATGCGCAAAAGTGCGCAAATATGCGCAAATGCCCAAAGTGCGCAAAAATGCGCAAATGCGCATTATGAGCCCAAATGGCCAAAAACAGCCATTTGGGCCATTTCCCCTGGTTTTGAGGGAAATGACCAGAAATACCCATTTGGGCATAAATTGCCGCTATGGGTGCTGGATTGAGGTGAAGGGCCATGAAGGCCCCAAAACACAAATGGCCATAAATGGTCCATAAGATGATGACGTGGCCATATTGGCCACTGGTGATGGATATGGCCAATTGGCCATAAAAGGACTGTGGCTTGATATGCCATATGGGGATCCAAGGAAGTGAATTGCCATGGTTGTGACAGTGTTCAAGTCTGTAACACTTATTCCTTCTATTGGGATTTGTGGTGAAGCATATTCTGGCACATGAGCAGGACTATAAATATTATTTGGTAATGGCCCTCTACTTAGTTCATCTGCATTCTTATGAATATTCCCATCTTTATGAACAATAGTCATATTGCCTCCGTATTCTTGTATGGCTATTTGCCATCTGAGAATATGTCTGTTGGTTTTTTTCATGTTTAAAAGTGATTTGACAGCTGTACAATCTGTTATGACCTGAAAAATACATCCCTCCAAGGAGTAGTTCAATTTTTCCAAGGCATAGACAAGGCATAGACATTCCATTTGACTTACTCCATATATGGATTCAGCTGGTTTTATTTTCCTGGATATGAAACATATGGGTCCTTCCATTGTTTATCATTTATGATCTGAACTTGGTGAAGTGCAGCACCCAGCCCATCCCCTGATGCATCAATATACAATTTAAAAGGCAATTTAAAGTCTGGAATCAGTAAGAGTGGAGCAGTGGTCAAGTATTCTCTTAGAGACTCAAAAGCTTTGACTCTGTCAACATTCATTTCAAATACTGTGTCTTTGTCACACAATTTATAAAGTGGTCTTGCTATGGATGCAAAATATTTAATGTGTTGCCTGTAATATCCTGCAAAACCTAAGAATGACTGAATTTCCTTTTTTTTCTGAGGCAAGGGTTTTAGAAATACTTCTGCAACTTGGTTCTTGTCAATTCCAAGGGACAAACCAGATACAACATGTCCTAGTGCTTCAAGTTCTTCAAATCCAAAATGACATTTCTTCAAAGAGATTTTCATGTTTACTGATTGTATTTTTGTTAAACCTCTGGACAATCTGTACATGTGCTCTTCCCAAGTCTTGTAACAGACAATAATGTAATCAATGTAAATGATTAACTATCCCTCTGAAAGTTCTTCAGGGAAGATTTCATTCATCATTCTTTGGAAGTGTGAAGGTGCATTTTTGATACCAAAGGGCATTCTTAAATATTCATGCATTTCACAATGAACAATAATTCTCAAATATATTTTTGCTCTTGGTGTCACCACATTTTGATGGAATCCTTTGAGGGCATCCATAGTGGTTATATAAACTGCTTGAGATATTTGAGTAAGGGCAATTTGGATTTTTGGTATTGGGTACCTGTCTGGAACAGTGTAAGTGTTCAGAGCTCTAAAGTCCCCAACCATTCTAGATTTTCCATTATGCCATGCCACTATGACTGGTGTAGTTATTTCTACTTCTTCATTGTGGCTTACTTTTTTGTATTACACCAAGGTGAAGATGTTCTTTGATATGTTTTCTAGAGCTTCTCTTGATTTTGGACTTGCTGGATATGCAAGTCTTCTTAAGAGTGGTGGATAAGGTCTTTCAATATTAAGAATGATTTCAACTTCATGACCAATAATTGCTCCTAGAGGTTCTTTGTATGAAGCGAATGCTCCTCTGTGGTCAAGCAAAAGGGAAGAAAGTTCATTTTCTTGTTTATCAGTCAGATGAAGGCTTATTTCAGCCTCCTTCAACTGTTCAGATTTGATTTTTTCCAACTCTAAGTTGACTGGTGATACTTTGTTCACTGTAATTTGTCTTTTAAATGGTAAAAAGGCAAATTTTTGGCGCTTATTGTCTCCAACAGTAAAGTATCTGTCTTTGTTGTTATGTAAATCTATCCCATACATGATTAAATAGTCATTTCCCAATATAAAATGGGTACTAGAGCAATTCTCCATAACAACAAATTCAAGTGTGATTCTTAAATTCCCATTAATATGTGGGAATATAAAATTGGTCTCAAAAATTCCTAATTATCTCATTGGATTACTTGCACTATTGAATTTTATACCATCAATTGGTAACAATTGATCTTCAAAATTTGGTACACAAGTCTTAAGAAAGGATTTACCAACACAAGAGCAGAAGGCTCCTGGGTCAAGCAAACGTTTAGTGGGCTTGTTGTCAATCACCACTTCTGTTATACAGGAGTTACCAGCTGTATAACCTTTCCCTACCTTTGGTTTGGCTTTCATAAGTTGTGCATCTTGAACTTTTGATAAATCAAGTTGACCATTGCTCAATTGTGGCAAGTGGAAATAAGATTCCATGATGTAAAAAGTGGCATTGATATTTTCTATATCTTTTGAAGATTCAGAAAATATGGATGACTTATCATCTGAATTGTCTTCAATTATGTCATATTTTTCCACATCAGGTTCCTTTTCAATATCAATTTCATTGATTTTTCCCCTTTTTGGACATTTATTGGCTAAATGGGTGGTGCTTTGGCAAATATGGCACTTTCTGACTGTATCTGCAGATTTATACTTAATATTATTAGAATTTTCTTTGGGGTTTTTGTCCACAGAATCTTTCCAAGGTGTATCAAACCTTGTTTTGAGATTCACCCTACTAGAACCAATTTTGGTTCTGATGGTTAATTCTTCTAATATATTGATAATATCTTCTGCTGAAGATTGTTCAGTAGTCCTGCTTTTGACAGCATTCTCTAAGTCACCTCCACATTGTCTTAGAATCCTTCTATGGATCATAAATTCTGACATGTCAGGATATAATGCTGTTAGTCTGTCTTTTTGTTGGCAAAGCCATGGTAGAACTTTGTCTTTATCAGTATTAACTTTGGAAGATTCAAAGGCTGTTTCCACTTTAAGCCTCAAAGCATCATTGGCCCATCTGTTGATAATTTGGGTTTTCCACCAAGTCCAACTTTGGTGTCCATGTGCTTATCTCAATTTGATATACCATCTGTGAGCTGATTTGGTAAATAAGGTGTTAAACCTGGCTTTTACCAATCTGTCTGATAGTTCAAAGTCTTCTTTAATCATGTAAATACCTCTGATGAATTCCATATGTTCATATTCTCCTTCACCACTGAAGTGAGGCAACTCTTTAAGGTTTGGTACTTCTTTCAAAAGGGCTTGGCCCATTGATGGTTCCAAGTTATGAGAAGTGAATAATTCATTTTTTAACTGTGAATTATCAGGATCCAATACTTGTGGATTTGGAATCCTTGTTCCCTCATCTTGATTCAGAGGTGTAGACATTCTTGGTAAGGTGTTCAGTTTTTTTTCAATATCGTTAATTTTACTGTTGCTACACCTTTGGGAATTCCTTTACTCATGTTGGAAGGCTTGTATTAAATTTATTACTTCAATTTTGTACATGTCTTCTTTATGTGTCAGTTCTTGCCATAATTCTGATTGCCTTGTATTATCTATGGTAACTTGAGTCAATTTCATTGTTAATTTTGATACTTCCTCTTGTGAAGCATCAAAACACTTTTTCAAGGCAACTGTATATGTCTTTACTTCAGCAAATTAATTTGAAATGTCTTTCAGGAATTTTTTGTTATCCGTTTTGATAACATTTATGGCATGTTTGATTCTTGTTTCAATTATATCATCAATATTGAATTTAGAATATTTTTCTGTTAGTTCTTTAATAATGGCAGACTTTTCATTTATCTTATTGCCAAAAGAATTATTATTATTTGAAGTTTTGATTGTTCTTAAAACTTTTCCAAAACACATAAGTGTTTCATTAATTTGGAACAAACTTGAGTTGTTTGTTTTAATGTTGTTACAAATGGTTTCATTTTTATCAGAAAGATGTTTTTTCACGTCATTTATAGCTTCATACAACTCTGGGATGGAATCAAATATGTCAGAAATCATTTCTGGAATTTTAATCTGGCTTCCTCTGTCTTCTGTAATTCCATCATGGTTCTGGACATCTGAAATACATTTTCCATGGCATCCTTGGCTGTAAGGCCTTGGGGCTGGTGCCTTCCCTTTTCCCTTGTTTGGAGCTTGTGGCTGCTTTTTGACGTTGGAATGGCTGCTGCTGGCTACTGGGGCTGTTTTTGGCACTTGCTGGGGTGGTGCAGGGTTGTTCCCCTCCATTCTAGTGTCAAGAGCATCATGGTTTTCTTTTCCATCAATGGATGCCATCCATTGAGCAATTTGCAGGTATTGGGATGGCCCAGGAGTTTTCTCAAAGTCAGGTAAGAATTCATGCAGTTTTTCCACAGCTCTGCAAGGATCTGGTACTCCTTGTACTGCAGGGCATTGTTGTGTGCTTTGTGGCTGGATTTGTATATATCCACTGAGGCTTCTTGTGGTGGTGTCAGCTCTTTTTGAAGGTAAAATGGTATTATCAGCATCAGAATGACCTGTTTAGTTGTTTGGAAGTCATCAACTGACCCTTTTCCTTCTGTACCTGGTTGTCTTCTGCCATAATCACGTCTATTACCTTGCTGGGAGCTGCTTGAGGGGTTATAGCTGGCTCCTGATCTAGTTGAAGGCATATTTTATGATTAAAAAGGCTTAAAATAGTATTTTTACATCAAAAACTTACTATTGGCCAAATTCTTAGCTTTCTGAAGGGTATTACTTATATCCAAGTTAATCAATTCAGAAGATATTGGTTCAGGTTGGTTATTTTGAGTCACAATAACACTACTGGCAGGGATAATGCTGGTGACTGTTGAGGCTGTTTCAATGTTTTCTTGTCTTACCACATTGTCAGACACTAAAATTAATGTAAAAGCCAATTAATTAAGTAAAAAAAGATTATTTCAAAAAAGAAATAAAATTATAAGCCTCACTTATAATAAGAAAAAAAATATTTTTTATGGATTTTTTGGATTATAAGTATTTTTTATATGTTTTTAAATTTTTTTCAATATAAGAAAAAAGGTTTGAAAAGAGTAAAAAAAATATGTCACAGGTAAAATATCATGGCTGGGCCCCCAAATGTAAGGTGTGGATATGAAACTTTGATTAAAAATCAAGTACTTTTCCTGTCCTCAAAATATTTATAAGGTAAAAATCAATTAAAAATAGCAAGAAATATTATTTTTGAGAGAGAACATGCCAATATTATTGTTTATAGCTTTATTAGTATAAAACAATAATATTATAAAGATTTATTGTTTTACCAACAATAAATATTTATCCAAAAATACTCTACAAGAGATATTTAAGGCTATAAAAGAAATTTCTTCAAGAGCAATTTCAATTGGAATTAATTGAGCAAAGAACTGCAAGCAATCAATTAAAGAATAAAGTCTTTAAAAATATTATTAAAGAGAAAACACGCCCAAAAGTGACCAGAGTGAAATTTGGAAACAAAGTGACAAAGTCTACAGTGATGAAAGATGCTTTAATTCACTTTTGGGGTGGTTCAGGGGTAAAAATGATTATAAGAGTTACCAACAATGATTATAATAATTTTTTCACGTGTTTAAAAAGTTCAAAATGATTCAAGAAAGGTGGTTTGAATCTTTTATTGATTGGTTTAACAATGTTTAAACTAATTATAAAAGGAAAAGATTCTAACATGAAGAGAAGGGTGGGGCAAAGAAGAAATTCTTTTATAGCCATCAATTTTCTTACTCCAAAAGTAAAATTTCCTCTTGTCAGTCGTAAAAAACAGTCTGACAACAGAAAAGCCAATTATGGCATCATTGAACCCTGGCTTAGACCAAAAAAGGGCTGGTTTAAGCCATTTTTAGCCATTTTAAACCTTTAAATCAGCCATTACTATAGCAATACCTGGTCTAGAGCCGTCAAAACACGTCAGAATGTGTTTAAGAGGCTCAGAAACCAGTTCAAACTGTTTTTACTAACATTGCTTCAACCTAAGGGTAGTTTTACCCTCTTGGCACCAGTTAAAACCACCCTGTTTGCTATCAAAACCTCATCATCAATTGAGTCACAGATCCTGTGACTCAATTCCAGGCCAAACGTAATGAACTTTTGCATGGAATTTGACATCCCACGCCAGTCAGCAAGGACTTTGGGGGTCTAGCTCCCCCTTAGAGCTAGAGTTCCTTTTCCTCCCAATTTATTTTTTCCTTTAATTCCTCATCATGTATTATACTTGTAATTTACAGACGTAATTCAATTGAATTGTACAGTAAAATACAGTAATAACTGATACCTCATATGTAAATCAAAGTTCACTTATGTAATACACACGCACATTTCGACATTTCAATTGAATTCAATTGAAAATACTTCAATTCATCATAACTTCTAAAATAAACACAACACCTCAATTTTAACACAAAAATTGATTGTTAACACTACATGTGGTGTAAATTAAATCAAAGTTGTGAGGACTTTCAATTTTTTATTGAAAATACTAACAACTTAATTTAAGCTTATTTAGAGTTGAGTTACCGAAATTTCACTCAGAGGTGACCCCACCTAATTTTTTTTGAGGAATCAAATGGTGAAATAATGTTTATATGTTTATTTATTGGATAAAAAGTTATAATATATTTGATATAAATTTTTACCAACAATATTTTGATTTCATAATTTTTATTAAAAATTCATTTTTACTTAATTCTTACAAGTAAAAATGAATTTTCATAATTTCAAATTTTATTGTAATTTTATTTTTAAATTATAATTAAATTTTGATTTTTAAGAATTTTTTTGTATTTATGTTTCAATTTTTAATTTTACAATATAAATAAATTTATTTTATTTATATTTGTGTTTTAATTTATCATTTGTGGTCTTTTGGGTATATAAAAATACCTCTAAGGCTCACAAATACTGTCACAGGGGATCATCTAAGTGAAGAGGGCCTGGCACTCAGTAAACTGGGACTCAATGTAGAGGGCTCAGAGGATAAGAAAGGGAAAAAAACACTTAAGAGTGTAATTAGAGTAAGATTTCTAAGAAATACTAAGATAAGAAAAGCAGAAACAAGAATAAGAATAAGAAATAGAAGAGCCAACCACAAACAAGTCCAAGTCCACTGTTTCAACCTGTCAGAAGGAAAGAGGAGGGTTGATAAGGCTATGGCCACCACACCTCATACTGAACAGGAAAGAGAAAAAAATGCAAAGACTAACTTAATAACAATAATTATAATACCCAAAAATAAGAGCAAGAATAATTATAAAAGAATAAATCAACTAGGTTAATTAACTGGGGAAAGGTCCCCAGGGGAGAGAAAGAGGGGCTGGTATATGTGAGAATCACCAGCCCCAATCAAGACAGAGAGTTTTCATGAGAGGGATTGATGATTGGATTGAATCTGGACAATACAGGTCCTGTATAAACTGTACAGGATCTGTAAGGGAGGAGTGGTAGTGTTGAGTGATCATACAGTTTCAGGATGGTGTACCCAAACTGTATTGGGTAATTTCAACCTGTACAAGTATTGACAGGCTGTATGCATATTTGAGAAATGAAGATTGCTTAAACTGATTGCTGATACACACAGTGGATTGCTGATTTGAGGTGTTTGAGTGCGTGTAAGATTGAATGTCCTTACCCCTGACTAGTGGTTGTTACAAATACCTCTCAAGGTGCATACCAGGAGTGGGACTGAATTTTGGAAATTACTCTCCCCACCAAGAACCATATAAAAACTCAAGCTCTTGAAGAATTTGGTCCTGGCTTGTCAGGATACAAATAGTAAAAGTCCTTGACAAGTTCAGGGCAATTCTTGAGTTTTTCAGTTGGTTTGCAAGTAGATCTTTCTGTGTCTTGACTGGAACCTTGTCATTCCACCAAATACCATAATTTTCCTCTCTTGAGCTTGGAATACAGTATTTGAGAAACTTCCCATTCGTTTTCTTCTTCCATGACAATTGGAGGATGATGTAAGGTTTGGCTATGAAACAATAAGTAAAAATTACCAATATTTTACTTATTGTACTCTGAATGTCCTTATAAATGAAATAAATGAGATAAAAATAAATATAATAATAAATATTTATTATAATCATGGCGTAAAAATAATTATAACATTAAATAAATATAACAATATAATCTATATTATGAAGGAATAATATAATAAATAAATATATTATTATTGCTACCAGAAAATAATAAAGGTGCAAAAAATTGTTTTTTGTTAATAAAAAACACTTAATAACAATAATAGTACTAATATTAAAGTTATATATTAATATAAATACTGTCAGGCTGAGTCTATGATGAAGGTGTAATAAGGCTATTCATAGCTTTAACTATGACTGTGAAACCATAAAATTAACTTAGAAGAGGTATATTATAGATGATAAAGGTTTAGAATAGAGTAATAAAGGCTTTACTATTATGAAATAGTGGTGGTGAGCGCTGTTGAAAGCCCTGTGTGCAGTGTTACCAGTTGGATTACTATAATAGGAACTACAATACTTCAGAATTTAAATTATAACCTAATTATTTTATAACAGTATAACTGTTTTTGACAGTTGTACTACATAGAAATTCAAGAGCAGGATGAGGAAACCTTTTCTGTAAGATGTGACTATGAAACTGATGATAATATTACTATTAATCAACAGTACTATGTCTGTTCTTATGAAATATAATAATAAAATATTATTATAACCACAATTAAATAGTTAAAAATTATTTCTTTCACATGTTAAACACTACTAGTGATTTTAACTGTGAGCAGTAATTGTCTACAAGAATCAATTACAAGAAGATTTTAATAATAAAAACTTCTTTTATTAATTATAAAATTATTTTAATATATAATTATCTTTTGCAAGAATAATTATAATAGTAATTCTTGTAGAAAACTAATTTTAGAGAGAGACTTTAAGAATTAAAAATAAATCACTCACTAATATTCCAAAGAACTAATTGAAAGATAAGGTAGAGAGATTTGACGTAGAATTGTGGATTTAAGGATCAAAATGGATTTAAAACAGTATTACAACAATATACAGTTGGATTCTATGATTTCACGTCTTTCTGGTTGATTCTGAAAGAATTAAAACACTTAAGAATAGCTTTAACTAATACTTACTTGTTGGTAACAACGATATAAATGGATAATAAGATGATGATGTGGAAAAAACAGCAAGAGGAGGCCTCTTTTAAGTCAACAACAGCTCACAGAGGCGTGCCATGGAGCAAACTGAAAAACCAGTGAGTGAGAAAATAATAAACCCTTTTGGATTATTGATTGCATCATCTGTTGTCACGTAAGATTATCATAATTACTTGATTGATGCTTTTACGTGACTACCAACCCCAATATGGTTAAGAATAAAAGGAGTAACATCTGTAAGTCTTCTTTTATTCCAAAATAATAATTTATTTCTCAAAGGTATCAATGTTATTGCCAATTTCATCACAGGATGTAATTACTGTGAATTCTTGAAGATTCAGTGTTTCACGTAGAATAGTCAAAAATGGACTGTAAGTAAAACTGTATTTCTTTTTGGTTTTACCATGGATAATACAGTTCTCCATTAGTCCTGAAAGCTTAAGAAAGATTCATTAAGAATTGTATTTTTAATGAATTTTTGAATTTTTTACCTCATTTCTACGTAGAATTACAAATATCAGTGTTTCACTGGTTGCTATGAGGTAAATCAATGGATACAAGTCCAAAAAGGGTTTTAATTACTGTTTTGGGGTTTATCCATGGAAAGTCATTAAGAATTGACGTTGCTACAGGAGTCTAAGTAGCTCTTTACCTCCTTGGCATGTCAAAATAGCAGGTTATTTGCTATTTTCTTAAGATTTACAGTAGTTGTGACATGGTAACCAAGTTCCCAAAAGGTGCTAGTTTACCAATTAGGCCAAGATCAGCCATGGATCCAAGTTTTGAAGCTGTCCATGCCTCTGAGGCCTCAGAAGTTGGGTACCCTGGCTCTCTTTGATGTCTTTTGTCCCCCTTGCTTATTTTTTACATCAAAATAGTAATTTAAGCTTAAAGTTAGATATCCACTATGGGTGTACCAAAAGTACATGTAAGAATACCATAATATTAAGTGCTCAAAACATGCATAACACTATTTGTAGTGTATATGTAACATGGTATTTTGCGCTTTCCCATTATTTTGGTGTGAAATCAAGAAAAACAAAACTTTTCACGGATCTTTTACGTGGTATTGAAGTATTTTCCATTTTACCACCTCAAAGAGTAAATTTGAGCTTATTCACTCTATGGAGCTACCGTAGGTGAATTTTAGTGTAGAATCCAAAGCTGGCCTTAAATCCATGGATTTACTAACTCAATAAAAAGTTATTCATCTTTTCTGAAATCGAAAATGATGAATTTTGGATATATGCATGACTTATGAGTTATGCATAATTCAAAATTTCTTTTTAAGATAATTGTGGCCTATTTGGGTATGTAAACTATACCTCAAGGCTCACACTCCCTCCCACCAAAAAATAAAATTGTACTACAATTTTATCAATGATAGGAATAATAAAAAGCCCCAAAGGGGGGTTAATGTCCACTGTCTAACCTCTTTACATCACTCAGATCAAGTAATTTAAAGCACATTTATAGACATATTCAGGCTTGTGGCCTTCTTTCATGTCTAAATCTTCTCAAGAGTTTATCTGAGTCAGGTATATCTGATTCTGCCAGCCATTTATCTTCATGTACTGGATTTCTATATCTGACAAGATATTCTCTCTTATTTTTACCCGTAAGTCTCCTTGCTTTAATGAATTTCTTAATCTTTTTGTCTTCATTCTGTTCCACTGGTGGTACAGTTAAAAGAGTTGGGTTCCTTAGAGGAAACAATTCTTTATCAGCTGGTTGATAATGTTTTATAAAGCAGACTGGAAAAGTGGGGTGTTTATTTTCCAATTCACCACTCAATTCCACTTGAACTGCATTGGTTCTATGTAAGGCAACAATAACAAAAGGTCCTACATAAGAATCTTTAAGTTTATTTGGGCCTTTGATATTATTAAAATTCAAGATTGAAACTAGAACTAAGTCCCCTACTTTGAAGTCTGGTACTTTATGACTCTTGTCCCATTTCTGTTTTTCATAATCGCAAGCATCATTAATACTTTGTTTTGCATGATGCTTTACTTTATCAAGCATTATCTTGAAGCTGGAAGCTGTAGGATGAATTTAAATCAAGTCTTTCCTCAATGTTTCTGCTGGGAGTCTTGGATTCCATCCTTTTTCTAACATAGCAGGAGTTTGTCCTGTGGAAGAATGGACTGATGTCTTGTATGCCAATTCTAATGCAGGTATCAGAGTGCACCAGTCATGGGTAAAGCAATCTGAGTCTTTGAATTCTAACCCATAAGCACAAAATCTCCTGATCATGTCTTCTAAAGTTTGAATCATCCTCTCTGCTAGCCCATTTGTCTGAGGGTGATATGCTGTAGAGAATGATAACTTAGTCCCAAACAATCTATGGAGATTGGTCCAAAGTGCAGATGTGAACTTGGGATCTCTGTCACTGATGATATTCTTAAATAATCCTGTATGAGAAATAACTCTACTCCATAGAAGAAGAGCTGTGTCCATAGCAGTGTCATCTTTATGACATGGTAAGAATATGGGAGTCTTGCTATATCTGTCTACAATGACTAAACAAGCATTATAACTTTTGTCACCACTTGGAGGAAGTGCTGTAACCCAATCCATGTGAACAACTTCCCATGGGGATTTTGGTTCTTGAATATGGATCATAAGTCCAAATTTCTTGGCTGTACTCCTGTTTGCTTTTTGGCATCTGTCACAGGTATGGCAATATTCAATGGTCCCTTTTCTCCAAGATGGCCACCATGCACAGTTCTTTACTTTCTCAAGTGTTCTGTCCTCTGACAGGTGTCCAGAGTAGATGCTATCATGGCATTCATGAAGAATTGTATTGATAAGCAATCTGCTGCATAATGTCATTACACAAGAATGTTTGGTTCTGTGGTAAATAATCCCATCAAACAAGTGAAATCTTCCTTCAGAATAGGAATTTCTCCAAACTTCATCTAGTGCATTGACCAAAGATGTATCTTTGCAGTCTTTATCTAATAAAGAAGTCAAGATATGGAAATTCTTGTCTTGCTTATAAGATTCTCTGACCTCTTCAAAGAATTCAGTCCTAATATCAGTTATATTAATCCCCTCAATTGGAATCTGTGGTTCAGCTTCCAAGGGTACATAAGCTGGGTTATCAGGAGTGTTGGCTAATGCCCACCTGCTAAGTCCATCAGCATTCTTGTGAATGTTTCATGCTTTGTGGACTATAGTCATGTTTCCTCTATATTCCTGAATGGCTATTTGCCATCTAAACATGTGTCTGTTGGGAGTTTTCATGTTAAGAAGTGATTTTACTGCATTACAGTCAGTTATCACTTCAAAAACGCTGCCATCAAGATAATAGTGTAATTTCTCAAGTGCCCATACCAAACATAAGCACTCCATTTGGCTTGCACCATATCTGGATTCTGTTGGTTTAATTTGCCTTGAGATGTAACAAACTGGTCCTTCTGTAGGTTTGTCATTAATAATTTGGACTTGATGTAGGGCTGCCCCTAATCCATCTCCACATGCATCAATGTACAATTTAAAAGGAGTATTAAAGACAGGCATGAGGAGTAAAGGTGCTTCTGTAAGAGCTCTCCTTATCTTCTCATAAGCTTTAATTCTCTCCTGTGTCATCTCAAATACAGTCTGTTGATCACAGATTCTATAAAGTGACTTGGCTAGAATTGCAAAGTCTTTCAAGTGTTGCCTATAATATATGGAAAACCCAAGAAAAGACATCATTTCTTTTTTATTCTGGGGTATTGGCTTAAGTAGCACTGCTGCCACTTTGTTTTTGTCAATACCCAAGCTTAAACCAGAAAAAATATGTCCTAATGCTTTGACTTCTTCAAAACCAAAATTGCATTTCTTAAGTGAAATTTTCATGTTCACTTCTGCAACCTTGTGAAGTACTCTTGCAAGTATTGCAAGGTGTAAGAACCAAGAATCAGAACATATGATAATATCATCAATATAACTGATAAGCCATCCTTCAGACAATTATGTGAGAAAGATTGTGTTCATCATTCTTTGATAATGGGATGGAGCATTTTTAATGCCAAATGGAATCCTAAGATACTCATAAATACCACAGTGGTTGATAATTCTAAGTAATTTCTTAGCTTTATGCATCAAAACATTCTGATGGAAAACTTTCAATGCATCCATTGATGTTATATACTTGGCTTTAGATAATTGAGTCAAGGTTTCTTGAATTCTAGGGATTGGATACCTATCTGGAACTGTGTAGGTATTCAATGCTCTGAAATCCCCAACCATTCTTGACTTGTCATTATGCCATGCAATAATAACAGGTGTTGTCACTTCAACTTCCTCATTATGGCCTAATTTTCTTAGTACACCAAGTTGGATTAACTCTTGGATATGTTTTTCCAAGGCTTCTCTAGCTCTGGGACTGGCTGGATAAGCTGGTCTTCTAAGTACTGGAGGATATGGCCTGTCAATATTAAGAGTAATATCAACTTCATGTCCCCTTATAGCACCTAATGGTTCATTACCAGAGGCAAATGCATTATTGTATGTGTATAAAACATTAATAAGTTCATTCCTCAGCTTTGGTGATAATGATGGATTACTTTGTGCTTCAACAAGTTGATTAGACACAAATCCATCTTTGTAAGTATCCTTGACAGAAGATACTACAGATATTTGTTTTGGTATATTGGAAAAAGAAAATTTTTGTCTTTTGTTATCCCCAATTATGAAATATCTGTCTTTATGGTTATTTATGTCAATACCATAGATATTCAAGTAATCATTTCCAAGAATGATGTTCTGAGATGTGCAATTATCCATTACAACAATCTCAGTTTTCATCCTTACACTTCCTGCTGGGTGTGGAAATACCAGATTAGTGTCTAATATACCCAAGGGGTACATATTGTTACTGGCACTACTAAATTGCACACCTTATATTGGTAATAGATAGTTTTCCCATTCAGTAAGTATAATTTGGAGATAATCTTTGCCCACACAAGTGCAAAATGCCCCTGTATCCAAATTTACTTTGGCTTCAATATCACTCATCAAAACTGATGTGATACAGGATTCTCCAGCAGTGTAACCCTTTCCTCTAGCAGGTTTTGTTTTACACATTCTGGCATCTTGGATATTGATCAGGTTGCAGCAATCCTCACTGTACTGTGGCAAGTGGGTATGGACTTCTGTGACCTCAAAGAAAGCTGTAATGTTTTCAATGGGATAGTCTTCCACTGGTGTATCTTCATAGACTGCAGAATCTTGATCAGACTCCTCTTTCTCTTCATTACACTGAATTTCTTCAATGACCTGAGCTTCATTGATTTTTGTCTTTTTGGTGCAAGTGTTTGCTAAATGTGAAGTACTTCCACATTTATGACACTTCAAGACAGGTCTTTCTGGTCTTTTATCCTGTCTGGGAATCTTTGGGATCATCTTGGATTCCATAGGCATTCTAGTCCAAGTTTTACCAATTCTTGTTCTGGTAATGATATCTTCCATTGCATTAATGTAGTCCTCTGTTGAACAGGGCTCTACAGATCTGCTTTTGATATCATGTTCCAGTTCTCCTCCACACTTTCTTAATATCTTCTTATTAATCATAGTGTCAGACATATCTGGGTCTAAAGCAGATAATCTGTCTTTTTGTTTGAAGAACCAAGTAAGTAGTTTATCTTTCTCTGAGTTAAAAATGGCACTTTCAAAAGCCCTTTCCATTTTAAACCTCCAAGAATTGTTGGCCCATTTGGTAATCACTTCAGATTTCCACCAAGACCAATCATGTTTTCCATGATCCATCCTCATCTTGTGATACAATTTCTTTGCATTCCTGGTAAACAGAGAGTGTAATTTCCCCACTATGATTTCATAAGGTATATTAAAGTCTTCTTGTAACATATCAATAGTCCTGATGAGCTCAATATGGTTATATTCTCCTTCACCAGAGAATGTTGGCCATTCTTCTAATTTGGGAATATCTTTGACAGAGACAACATTTTATCCTAGAAGTGGGGTAAAGCTTCCTTTAACAGAACGTTTTTGTTCAGTAAAAGGTGTAGAATGTCTTGGCATATGTGGTTTATAATTCTTATGAATTTGTTCTACATTTTCAATGATTTCATTCTTTAACTTCTGCCTTCCATTGTCACTTTTTGCTAAATGTGTAGCAAATTGATTAGTGTTTTCAACTATCTTCAAGACATGCTCTTGTAGAATCTTAAGTTGATAATTCATTTTAAAAATAGAAAGATCTTCCATTTCATCATTCTGAATCTGACATGTACTCTCAATTCTGCTACAAGCATTGGTAATTGAATGAAATCTGGCATTTGTTAATTCATAGCATTCAGTATATTTCTTGTCATGTTTTTTTAATTCATTAATATCTGATGTAATTTTAGTTAACTTTGTATCAAGTTTACCAATTTCTAAATTAATACTACTTTGTACATGATTTATTTGCGTGGAAAGGTCCTTTTCATCCTTTCCTGCTCTTTGGCTGTGAATTCCATGAAAGGTCTGGCCATATTGCATACACTGTCCACTTCTGAAGGCTCCAATTTGGGGATCCTGTACCCTTGTGGGTAAGGTCTGTTCCAATTTGCTTTGCCTTTGCCCTTGCCTTGATGGCTCTTGGGACCTTTCTGCTTCTTCTGAGGTCCTTTGGGCTTGTCTTTGGACACTTCTGAAGCTGGTTTGGAGCTAGTAGATGCCACTGGAGCCTCTGTCTCCAAAGCTGGAGTCATTTCCAGTTCCTTCTTCTGGTCTATGGATAAAATACTTTGGTTCTTCAACCAATTCTTTATCTTTTTGACCTGGTCTTTGCAAGACAGGGAGCTCCATCCTCCTAAGAGTTCTATGGTCTTCTCCTGACCCAGAAAGCTCTTGATGTGTAAGTAGGAGTTCATGGCCCCCTGCCAAAGGCTTGGGCATATTTCCCACTCCTCTTCTTTGGCTTCTCTGAACCAATTTTTGTACTGGCATTGATATATTTCAATTGCTGCCACTTGAAAATGGTTCAGCCCTGGAAATATGGTCATGAATCAGTTCAGGCTCAGAATTCACGTCAAAATCAGTTGGTACAGACCTTGGGGAATGGGGGGCAACTCTGGCATCCTCCAAATGTGTCTTTCTTGGGGAAGACTTGGCACTTCTGGATTTGGTCTTGCCTATTCCTTGTCCACATCCATCTGGTTGGACTAAATAGTTGCTTCCATTTCTGGTATGCACCATTTTCATGTCAATTTAAAGATTAAAGGTGAAAATATAAGATAGAATACACCCCTTTTGGTGGTAATTTGGCTTTTTCTGAGTTAAATAAGGAGCCTCTTTTAGCAATTTGCACCTCAATACTGTCTTAAGATTCTCCTTCTGAGGATTCTGGACTAGTGATATATCTTTTACTGAGTCTGTTGCCAGCTGCACAGTATTTCATTGAAGACACTAAAAAAAAATTATAAAAGAGAAAAAATTATTTTTTATACTTTTTTAAAATATTTTTAAAGATTTTTTATAAGTTTTATATTTTTTAATATTAAAAAAATTAAAATTTAAGATTTTGAATGAAAATTAATTCAGAGTAACTCAAAGAATAATTTTATAAGTTTTTGGATGTGAAAAAGCCATGTGTAAAAACAGTATAAAATTAAACCAAATTCCTCAATGAAAAAGATTTCCAAAACAATTTCAAAAATAAGAATTATTTTAACTTCAAAATGAAAGAAAAAATTGTTAAATTAATATATTTTAGAGCTTAAAAATATATTAATTAAGGGTACAAGGTTCAAAAAACACGGCCAGGCCCCCAAATGTAACATTTGACTATGAAACTGATGATAATATTACTATTAATCAACAGTACTATGTCTGTTCTGATGAAATATAATAATAAACTATTATTATAACCACAATTAAATAACTAAAAGCTATTTCTTTCATGTGTCAAACACTACTAGTGATTTTAACAGTGAGCAAGTAATTGTCTACAAGAATCAATTACAAGAAGATTTTAATAATAAAAACTTCTTTTATTAAAATAATAAAATTATTTTAATATATAATTATCTTTTGCAAGAATAATTATAATAGTAATTATTTAAGAAAACTAATTTTAGAGAAAAACTTTAAGAATTAAAAATAAATCACTCACTAATATTCCAAAGAACTTATTGAAAGATAAGGTAGAGAGATTTGACATAGAATTGTGGATTTAAGGATCAAAATGGATTTAAAACAGTATTACAACAATATATAGTTGGATTCTATGATTTCACGTCTTTCTGGTTGATTCTGAAGGATTTAAAACACTTAAGAATAGCTGTAACTAATACTTACTTGTTGGTAATAATGTTTCGATGATAATAAGATGATGATGATGTGGAAAAAACAGCAAGAGGAGGCCTCTTTTAAGTCAACAACAGCTCACAGTGGCGTGCCATGGAGCCAACTGAAGAACCAGTGAGTGAGAAATCAATAAACCTTTTTGGATTATTGATTGCATCATCTGTTGTCATGTAAGATTATCATAATTACTTAATTGATGCTTTTATGTGACTACCAACCCCAATATGGTTAAGAATAAAAGGAGTAACATCTGTAAATCTTCTTTTATTCCAAAGAAATAATTGATTTCTCAAAGTTATCAATGTTATCGCCAATTTCATCACAGGATGTAATTACTGTGAATTTTTGAAGATTCAGTGTTTCACATAGAATAGTCAAAAATGGACTGTAAGTAACACTTTGAATTTTACTAGTAAAACTGTATTTCTTTTTGGTTTTACCATGGATAATAAAGTTCTCCATTAGTCCTGAGAGTTTCAGAAAGATTCATTAAGAATTGTATTTTTAATGAATTTTTGAAGTTTTTACCTCATTTCTACATAGAATTACAAATATCAGTGTTTCACTGGTTGCTATGAGGTAAATCAATGGATACAAGTCCAAAAAGGGTTTTAATTACTTTTTTGGGGCTTATCCATGGAAATTCATTAAGAATTGACGTGGTTACAGGAGTCTAAGTAGCTCTTTACCTCCTTGGCATGTCAAAATAGCAGGTTATTTGCTATTTTCTTAAGATTTACAGTAGTTGTGACATGGTAACCAAGTTCCCAAAAGGTTCTAGTTTACCAATTAGGCCAAGATCAGCCACGGATCCAAGTTTTGGAGCTGTCCACGCCTCTGAGGCCTCAGAAGTTGGGTACCCTGGCTCTCTTTGATGTCTTTTGTCCCCCTTGCTTATTTTTTACGTCAAAATAGTAATTTAAGCTTCAAGTGAGATATCCACTATGGGTGTACCAAAAGTCCATGTAAGAATACCATGATATTAAGTGCTCAAAACATGCATAACACTATTCTTAGTGTATATGTAACATGGGATTTCTCACTTTCCCATTATTTTGGTGTGAAATTAAGAAAAACAAAAATTTTCATGAATCTTTTATGTGGTATTGATGATGTGGTATTGAAGTATTTTCCATTTTACCACCTCAAAGAGTTAATTTGAGCTTATTCACTCTATGGAGCTACCCTAGGTGAATTTTAGTGTAAAATCCAAATCTGACCTTAAATCTATGGATTTACTTACTCAATAAAAAGTTATTCATCTTTTCTGAAATCAAAAATGATGAATTTGCATATATGCATGACTTATGAGTTATGCATAATTCAAAATTTCTTTTTAAGATAATTGTGGCCTATTTGGGTATGTAAAATATACCTCAAGGCTCACATTTTCTGGTGGAGAAAAGGCCCCTTTGTATCCTAAAATTGGGTGAAAAAGGCTGATAGACCTTTCCAAGTAGTAGAAGTGAAGATTTTTCCCTTCCAAGGACTGGCTTGTGGCTTTCACAAGGCCTGTATAGCCTGTATTGGGCTCAGATGTGGTTTTTGAACCACATTTGGGCAGCTTTCACCAATACAGGGTGAAAATTTTCATTTGGGGACCACATAGCCCTCTTCTGATGTGTATGATGTGTAGAAAACTGTAAAGAACCTGTATAGGACCCCATTATTGACTAAACTATGAGGTATTGAATTATAAAAAGGCTTCTTTGTCTGTTTGACACCTCATAATCATAGTTATGGGAGAATATCCCACAGTAAGGCTGTATTGGTCTAACTGTGGGATTTTGACTTTAAAATGGCCAAACATTTGTCAGTTTTTGAGATATCATGTAAGGTTTGACTATGAAACAATAAGTAAAAATTACTAATATTTTACCTATAGTACTATGAATGTTCTTATAAATAAATTAAATAAAATAAAAAAGAATTATAATAATAAAGAATTATTATAATTAAGGCGTAAAATAATTATATTATTAAATAAATATAATAATATAATTTATATTATAAAAAAATAATATATATGAAATAAATATATTAATATAAAATAATTAATATATTTAAAAGCACTTTATTATTGTTACCAACAAATAATAAAGGCATAAAAAATTGTTTTTTATTAATAAAAAACAATTAATAACAATAATATTACCAATATTAAAGTTATCAATTAATATAAATACTATTTATATCATTATGCAATTTTTAAAAAGTAGTAATAGAGAAAAATTAATATAATAATAGAAATAAACTACTTTTAATGCTTAATATAATAATTCTGAGTAAATTTCCGCCTAGAAATGTAAATACAACTTATTTAAATTGTAGTTAGAATAAATTTTAAGAGAAATTTCAAATTTTCTTGGTTTTATGTGGAATTGAGGTTTTTTAGAGAAATTTAAACAAACCAATTAAATAATTGCAATAATCACATCAAAGATGATCTTTGGTCTTTAATAATATAAAAGTTTTATATATAAAGAATAAAGAAATTACGTTTTTATTTAATGATTTAATGTTTTGTAAGCGTCTGAGGGGAAAACAGAGTACAAAGAGCTCTATTTATAGTAAATACCTCCCTCCTAGAGTCAAACAGGCTTCTAGTAAACGTGCACTGATCATATCCACTGGAAATGATCAATATTTTAAGGTCTGGTGATGATTACATCATGATTAAACCAAATTATCTCATTATTATGCCATTATTTAGAGTTATCACTATAACTCGAAGTTTGATGAAGTCAAGGCTTGGCAGAACCCCAAATTTCGTGGATTTTATTAGTTTTGATTATAAACTAACAGTATTCACCAATTGTATCACTCATATTACTGTTAAACTTAATTTAAAGTTACAGTGGGTGATCATAAATGATCAAATTAAGCTCAAATTTTGATCCTTAATAGCTTTTAAGATTTAAATGCTACAGAAATTCAGAGAGTGAATTCTAACAGCTTGGAATAAGCTTATTATGCTTCCAAGATCATTTCATTACATAATAAAAACTCTATTTTTGATGATTTTTCTTGTAACTCATCTTTTCTGTCGAAATTTAATATTTTGAACTTCAAACCATGATTTCAAGGGGTCATACCTTGAATATTATGATACAAAAGACATCATCATTCACTAATGAACTAGTAGAATCCAACCGTATCCTTTTTTTTAAGTTTGGACCACTTTCACAACAAAGTGGTCAACAGCTCTGTTGATTTTAGTTAATAATCCCTTACAGGTTGTAGCCTTGTTTATAACTTGTGAAATAAACTTCATTTCTGTATTCCTACAGTAATTACGTGATGACTTTATTTTTTTGTTCATCACTCTCTCATGCATATTTCAAAAGATATTAGCTAAAATCCTTGAATATATGTGTTGACCAAAAAAGTGCATATATTCAGCTTAATTCCTTAAGTATTGACTTTTGAGCTTAGCTTCTTAATTGTTTTATATGTGATTTTTTTGGAGAATCCAATGATACCATTCATTTCACATGTTGTTTCATTGGTCTTTGAAATAAATAAGGATTTGTGTTTTTATAAGGTATTATTACTTATGACTCATTAAATATTGACTTTACAGATATGCCATAAAAATGGTATATGTGTATGTTACCATGGGGAATCCAATGGTATCGTTTATTTTACATTTTTGTTCATTGGCGTTTAAGTTAAACCAAGTTGCATGCCAATTTATGACATTTTTGTAGCTTTAAGGTAATTATTTTTAATGTATAATTATTTTAAGTATTTCTTGTGACCTTTTTGGGTATGTGGTCATATCTCAAAGGCTCACATATCAGGCTCAAAG
Organism: Austropuccinia psidii; assembly: GCA_023105745.1. NCBI lineage: Eukaryota > Fungi > Basidiomycota > Pucciniomycetes > Pucciniales > Sphaerophragmiaceae > Austropuccinia > Austropuccinia psidii. Next base: position 11,606,500 of record JALGQZ010000001.1, read on the forward strand.
TGTGTTCATTGTGTAGCACTGGATGTGTTCTACACAATGGCACCTCATTTAATATGGTTATCAATAAATATGACAAAGCTATGCCATGTACAAGATTTTTTATACATATGTATGTTTTGCTTAAAATCTGTATGGAACTTGTTTGCCCAATAGCTGTGAGCCTTTGAGATATGACCAAATATACAAAAAGGTCACAAGAAAAACTATATGAAAATTATACCCATAATAATTATCTCAAAAGTAATTAAATTACCATAAATAGGTACAAACTCTGAGTTCACTCAGAATCATATGAGTAAAAATGTGAAATGAATTAAACCTTTAGATTCCTCATGGTAAAATAAACATATATAATTATTATGGAATATCGGAAAGGCTATGATTACTGAAGAATAAGTGATAATACCCTAAAAAAGACATAAAATCTTATTTAACTCAGAAACCAATGAAAAAAAATGTAAAATAAGTTGCACCATTGGATTTCCCATAAAAGCCTGAACATAAAATAATTTTATTACAATTCTCTAAACTCAATAATTAAGGTATTAAGCTGCATATATGCACTTTTTTGGTCAATGCATATATTAATGGTTTTTAACTAATATCTCTTGAAATATACATGATAGAGAGTTAAATAAAAAAGAAATTCACCACATAATTACTATAACAACACATATATGAACTTTATTTGACAAGCTATAAAGGAGGTTATAACTTGCAACGCTTTATTGAACAAAATCACTAGAGCTTTTGACCACTTTGTTGTGAAAGTGCTCCAAACTTAAAAGAAGTAGATATTCAGATTTCAATAGCTCATACATGAAGAATGATGTAATTATTATCATAATTTTCAAGGTATAATCCCTTTAAATCAAGGCTTGAACTTTAAAATATTGAACTTCATGTCACAGGGGCTCTTATGGAAGCAAGAGGGCCTGGCACTCAGGAATCAAGAACTCACTTGGAGGGCTCCAAAAGATGATAAGAAATACTACGGAATATATTTCTTAAGCAGGAATAAGAGAAAGGACAAATATGCCAAAGATAACAAAGAATAATAAGAATGAAGCCAGAGGCCAAAGATAAAGAAAGCCAAAGCCAAGAAGCCAACCAAGTGAATCCTCAATTCACTGTTTCAACCTGCCAGAAAGAACAATGGAATTAGTAAAGGATATGACCACCAATATCCACTGACAGGCAAAGAAAGAAAAGAGAAAGGGTGCTAATGACTGACTTAAGATTATCAGTATTAACTTTAATGATGTAAAAGAAAATAAGGATAAAAATAAATCCAATATATTAATTAACTGGGGAAAAAGTCCCCAAGTGATGAAAGGTAGCCGGTATATGTGAAGACTGAAAGATTAATCTTGGAAGGTGGATCAATGGCTGTATTTTCCGGATTGGGAAATACAGTTCTGGCCATCTTGAAATTTGAACTGTGTGATGGAGTTCCCACAGTGGAATATGAAATGACCCAATTGGGCCAAGACCATACAGGTTGATTGAATGAGGCCTGTACGGATGAATTGAGTTGTCCAAAGGAGTATTGAATACTTGATGCCTTGACAACTGATTGAAATGATTTAATACCTCTTGAGAATTGTCCTTGAATAATCCTGAATGAATTGTGCCAAACCAACTCCTGCAGACACAGGTGGTTGGGATCCTTGAAGAGTCTTCTGATTGTCGCCATAACCTGTCAGACTGATGAGCTGATTAATCCTCCTTTGAAATGGGAGTTGGGATTTGAGATCTTGAGTTGAGAAGGTGGAATTGGATTGCTGAGCAAAAATGGTGCATAATGGTATATAATACCATATATGCACCATGCCTGCAACCTTGAGTACGGATGGTATGAAGGAAAGGAAGAAATCCCCTGGAGTTGAGGGGAAAGGCGGACTGAGCTGATCTGGTGGTTGCCAGAGGCCATGGCTGAACTATTGGTCCATGGTGGTCCATGGCCAAAATTGGGTCCTACGGGATTTATGGCCAAAATGATGTCCATGAGGTTTTTGGTCATTTTTGGGTCCAAGGAAATGGTGGCCAAAAATGGCTCAGGTGGGCCCAATTGTGGTTTGGGACCTAGGTGGCTGGCCCCTTTTGCCTCCTTGGATTAGGCCAAAAGGGGCCTAACTGGCCTACGGACCGTGGACCGTGAATCACGGCCCATGGGCCATAGGAGGCCTAAATGGCCCAAAAAGGCCATTTAGGCCAAAACCCCAATAATGAAAGGGGTGGCCCTGAATCCAAGAATGAGGGCTAGGGGGCCTGGAGGCCCCTAGAAGACAAAATGACCCCCCAGGCCTAAAATCAAAGATGAAGGCCTGGGGGTTGGTGAAGTAGGAATTGGCCAAAAAGGCCAACGGCGGCAGGATATGGGCTGAGGCCATAAAATGGCCATTGGAAAGGTGTTATGGCATGGGTGCCAATTGGCCATAAAAGATATGACGTGACCAATTGGCCCCAACTTGGCTCCAGGTTGGATTTCCGCAACCATCAAAGAGGAGGGTAAAACTTGTGGTTGTGACAGTACCCCCCTACCTTGAATGGTGAGCTCCTGAGCACCAAGATAAGGTAGAAGCCTGTTGAGGCTGTTGAGACGGATTGGACAGAGGGGTTCCAGAGGTATTTTGATCTTGAAAAGAAATTTTTGAACTGATAATAATTTTGGCATATGAATTGAGGTTGACATAGTCTTCTCTTGACATTTGGCCTGAAAATGTTGAAGGATTCAATATGACATAGAATTTTTGGCATAAAAATTAAAATAAAAGAAATTTTAAAGAAAAGTAAAGATAAAGAAACAGAAAAGGAGAATAAAAAATAAAAAAGAAAATTTTTGAAGGGGGATCCAATCTTCATCACAGATTTTGATGGTTGATTTGAAAGTGGCCAAGGACCTGGAATAAAAGAATTTGATGCCAGGTGCTCACAGAGTGGCCAAGGTGATGTTTTGAGAAGATTGTATACCCCTCAGGGAAGTGCACACCAGGAGAGGAACTTACTTTTAGAAGTTGCCAATCCCGCCAGTGCCATAAATAAGAATATACATTTGATGAAGGAATGTCTTGAATTGGAAAACTTGGAAAGGAAAATGAAAGTGAATGGTCCATTTGCCCAACTGAAAAATGGCCATGATTTTAGAATTGATGTTGAAAGCCAGACCAACGAATCTGTGTCTAAATTGCAAAGTGCTCACAGAGTGGCCAAGGTGATGCTTACAACAAAGAAGAGTAGAATACCCCTAAAGGTGCATACCAGGAGTGGGACTTACTTTTGGTAATTCCTCTTCCCACCAAACACCATAAAAGATCAAGCTTTTGAAGAATTGGGCCCTGGCTTGTCAGGATACAAAGAATGGAAATATTTGACAAGATCAGGACAATTCTTGAGGTTTTCGGCTGGTTCCCAGGTGGATCTTTCTGGGTCTTGACTGAAACCTTTCCATTCCACCAGATACCATAACTTTCTCCTCTTGAGCTTTGAATCCAGTACTTGAGAGACTTCCCATTCCTCTTCTTCTTAAATGGTAATTGGAGGAGGAGGCTCTTGATGCCGATTTGGGATTGTTGATGTCTTGACTGGTTCCAGAAGGGAGATATGGAAGACTGGGTGGATGGAAGCTTGAGGTGGTAAGCATGAGAACTGACTTTCTTCAAGATTGGAAAAGGAACCAACCATCTTTTGGATAGTTTTTTGGTGGGTCTGGTTGATTTGATATTCTTGGAGGAAAGCCATACCATGTCACCAGGATTGAAGACAGGTGGACTTTCTCTACCTTTATCTGCATACCTCTTAAACCGGTTTATGGAAGCTTCAAGTTCTCTCTTGACATCTTGCTGTACTGATTGGATTTTTGTTGATAACTTTACAGAAGGAGTATCTTGAGTGATGTGAACTGAATCAAAATGTGGATCTCTTCCATAAACAATGAAGAACGGGGATTGCTTGGTTGAAGAGTGATCAGAATTATTGTAGGAAAATTCAGCCAGAGGGAGCCAGGTGTTCCAATCATCTTGATGATAACTGACATACATCCGAAGATACTGTTCTAGTATATGATGTACCCTCTCTGTCTGTCCATCAGTTTCTGGATGGTAAGCAGTTGAGAAGTCTCTTGAAATCTTGAGCTGCTGACAAAGATTGGTCCATAAAGAAGAAACAAAGAGTGAACTTCTATCACTAACAATGCTTAACGGAAGGCCATGTTTTGGAAAGATATTCTTGATGAATAAATGGGCCAAATCCAGGGAAGTGATTGAAGACATTGTTGGAATAAAAACCGCCATTTTTGAGAATCTGTCCACTATGACTAGGATTGAATCAAAGGAATTGGACAGCGGCAGTTGAGTGATGAAGTCCATTGAAAGACAAATCCAAGGACCATTTGGAATTGGAAGAGGTTTGAGGAATCCAAACTTCTTATGGTGAATATTCTTGTTTCTTGAACACTGTTGACAGGATGAAACATAATCCTTGATAAATTGAGTCATGCCGGACCAGTGGAAATCCCGCTGGACAGGTTTGAGAGTCTTCTCTTGGCCAGGGTGGCCAGCTAGAGGAGAATCGTGACGCTTTTGAAGAATACTAAGTTGAATTGTGGAGTCATTTGGGACTACCACCCAATCTTTGAAGAGAAGGAGTTGGGAAGAGGAATCAAGAGAATAATCTTGGACAGATTTACCTTTACCCAAATCTTCAAGGATACTTCTGTACTGGGGATCTTGCCATAATTTCTTCTGGATTGAATCAATCAAATTTGAAAAAGATTTCACCTTGACTGCAAAAAACTTTGAGGGTTGAACTTCATCTTGCTTAATGATTTGCTGAAGATTCATTGGATTCTTGCTAGTCAAATCCTCCACCCTCTCCGGATAAACGTTGTCCTAACGTGATAAGGCATCCGGAAGAGTAGCTAGGCGGCCAGGGCGGTAAGTGATTGAGAAATGAAATTCAGAAAGGAATTCAGCCCAACGGGCTTGACGGCGAGTGAGTACTTTTGAAGACATGAAGTATTGAAGGGAAGAGTGATTGGTGAGAACTTCAAAAGGGGAAGACAGCAAAAGAAGAAAAGCCCTCCAGCGCTTGAGAGCCAAGACGATACCAAGGAGTTCCTTGTCATGAATTTCGTAATTGAGTTCTGCTGGGATAAGCTTGCAGCTGTCGAATGCAATGGGATGTTTTCCTGAATCAGAGACCTGACTCAGTACAGCACCCAAAGCATAATCTGATGCATCGGTCTCTACAATGGTGGGTAGAGAAGGATTGGAGCGGTGGTGAAAGCCTCTTTGAGTTGGTGAAACTGACTCAGAGCTTCCTCATTGAGGGGAAAACAGGAATCTTTCTTGAGGAAACTGGTGAGTGAACTGATCTTCTTTGAATAATTCTTGATGAAACGGCGGTAGAAGTTGGCAAAGCCAAGGAAGGATTGAAGAGCCTTGAGGTTTCTTGGAGGCGGCCAATTTAGAATCTACTGGACTTTTGCTTGGTCCATCTTGAGGCCTTCAGAAGAAACTACATAACCAAGATATTCCACACTTGAAACATGAAACAGGCATTTGGATACCTTAGCAAAAAGGTTTTTGGCTCTGAGTCTGGAAAGAACAGTGGACACATTAATGACATGTTCTTCCTCAGTTTTGGAAAAGACCATAATGTCATCCAAATAAACCACAGCATAAACATCAAGAAGATCTTGAAAGATATCATTGACAAGATTTTGAAAAGAAGCAGGAGCATTGGTGAGCCCAAATGGCATAACCAAGTACTCATAACTGCCATATTTAGTTCTAAAGCAAGTCAAATGTTCATCACCCTCCTTGATTCTGAGCAGGTTATATGCACCACACAAATCGATCTTGGAGAAGATAGAAGAACCATTAAAGAAATTGAGGAGTTGATTCATAGGAGGGACAGGATACTTGTTCTTCCTAGTAACAGCTTTGAGTTTGTGGTAATCAACACACAAATGGAGGCCACCATCTTTCTTTTTGACAAAAAGAACAGGTGCTCCTGTTGAAGAGGAGCTTGGCCGGATGAAACCTTTCTCTAAATTCTCTGAAATGTAGGCCCTGAGTGTATCTGACTCTTGTTTGGATAAAGAGTAGATCACCCCAACTGGAGGTAGAGACCCCTCCATCTCGATATGATGATCACAGGTGTGGTGAGGAGGAAGTTTTTCTGCTTTCACCTTGGAGAATACATCCAAGTATTGGTGATAGAAAGAAGGAACAACCTTCATCACGGTTTCTACTTCTTCTGGCTCTTCCTCTTCATCCCACAACTCCTCCAGGGAGTCATGATAAGATGAAGGAGGAAGGTCCATATTCCCAAATAAGAGGTGAAGTGAAGATACAGAATTATCTTCTCCAACATCTTGAATCTCTTTGAAGACTTCAGCTCTAGGAGATAGTAATGACTGTGGGGAATTAAGGGAAGTAATATGGACAGAAGATGGAAATGATGGTGTTCTAGAATCACCAACCAGAGCTGCACATGATTTGGCAGAGGAAAAGTCATTACGGAAAGAATTAGAAGGATCAGAATAGTCCAAATGATCAGGATTAAAGGTGGTCAGCCCTTGCCTCCAATCAATAGAAGGATTATAATGATTGAGAAAGTCAAACCCCAATATGAGGTCTTTTCCCTTGGGAGTATCAATGACTAAAAAGTCCCATTCAAAGCTTGGGAAGGAAGGGAGCTCAACCATATATCTAGTATGGTGAGTCACAAATAAGGAAGGAGACTCAGAGGAGTCAAGAATGATAAGGGGAATCTCCTCTGGAAGTTATGACGTAGTGAATGAGTACTTGTGAACAAACTGCTTTGCAATAAATGAGTGTGTAGCACCAGAATCAATGAGAATACTGTAAAAGACATCAGAAAGGGAAGAAAAAACAAAAAATTTAAGAGAATTTTTGACACCAGTATTCAGAATGCACAATTGTGCTCTGGAAGGAAAACTGTGAAGACCATTGAACACAACATGGTCTCCACTCAGGCTTTTCCCTGGCTGGGAAATTGGCCTGACGGTTGGGCAAGCTTGTTTTGATGTCTCTTGAAACAAGACTCAAGACTATGATTCCCACCACAATAGGTACACAAACCCTCCTTGATTCTTCTTTCTTTTTCAGAAACTTTCAACTTGAAGTCCTTATTCAACAAGGAAGAGTGGGGCTTGTCCCGCTTTTGAGAATGAAAACTCTTCTTCTTGTGACTTGAGCTTGAAGAATTTTGATGATGAGAAGAACTTGATTTTGAGGCTTCAGGCTTCTTCTCTTGATGATGATTCTTCTCCTTTTGCCTCTCATGGTACCTGGTATCAAGTTCCAGGGTAATGTCCATTAAGTCTTGAAGAGAATCAATATTTGAAGGATGGGAGGCCAATTGATCCAGAATCCTGGATGGCAATCCCTTCCTGAAATGATGAATGAGAGTTCTTTCCCCCCAGTCCCCAATTCTTGAAACCAAACTCCTGAAATTGGCTATGTATAGTGAAACATGGACACCTTCTTCCATTCTAAGGCCATCCAACTCTGATTCAGCCTTTCTAACTTCATTTGGGTCTCCAAATAAAGTGAAGAGTTGGGATTCAAACAATGGCCAAGAATTGAGAAGATAACTTGAGTCTTGATTGGTGAGATTAGAAAGATAAGGCTCAATCCATTTTGCAGCCCTGCTAATAAGAAATGAAGTGGCATAAACAACCTTCTTCCTGTCTTGAGAGAAGTTTGCCGGGTCATTATGAAAGATAAGCTGGAATGACTGAAGAAAGCTTCTGACTTTGAAGGGCTGAGTCCCATCAAAGCATTCTGGTGCCTTCATAGATGGAGTCTTGAAGGCTGGTGGTCTTGATGAAGCAGAAGAAGAAGCTGCTTGAAGATTGGCCATAATCTGAGTCATTTGCTGCATAATGGCCAATAAAGATGGTTCAGATTGGTGAGAGACAGGCTGATCAGACTGGGCTAGAGTTGGTCTTCCAGTACCTTGGGGTGCCTCCACCGGAGCAGGGATACCTTCAGTACCTTCAGACTCTTCCTCTTCACTGTCTTCACCCGGACTTTTGAAACTTGTTGTGAGCCTTGAGGTATATTTTACATACCCAAATAGGACACAATTATCTTAAAAAGAAATTTCGAATTATACATAACTCATAAATCATGCATATATTCAAAATTCATCATTTTTTATTTCAGAAAAGATGAATAACTTTTTATTGAGTAGGTAAATCCATGGATTTAAGGCCAGATTTGGATTCTACACAAAAAATCACCTAGGGTAGCTCCATAGAGTGAATAAGCTCAAATTAACTCTTTGAGGTGGTAAAATGGAAAATACTTCAATACCACATCATCAATACCACATAAAAGATCCGTGAAAATTTTTGTTTTTCTTAATTTCACACCAAAATAATGGGAAAGTGAGAAATCCCATGTTACATATACACTAAGAATAGTGTTATGCATGTTTTGAGCACTTAATATCATGGTATTCTTACATGGACTTTTGGTACACCCATAGTGGATATCTCACTTTGAGCTTAAATTACTATTTTGATGTAAAAAATAGGCAAGGGGGACAAAAGACATCAAAGAGAGCCAGGGTACCCAACTTCTGAGGACTCAGAGGCATGGATAGCTCCAAAGCTTGGTTCCATGGCTGATATTGACCCAATTGGTAAACTAAACCTATTTGGGAACTTGGTTACCATGTCACAACTACTGTAAATCTTAAGAAAATAGCAAATAACCTGCTATTTTGACATGCCAAGCAGGTAAAGAGCTACTTAGACTCCTGTAACCACGTCAATTCTTAATGACTTTCCATGGATAAACCCCAAAAGAGTAATTAAAACCCTTTTTGGACTTGTATCCATTGATTTACCTCATAGCAACCAGTGAAACACTGATATTTGCAATTCTATGTAGAAATGAGGTAAAAACTTCAAAAATTCATTAAAAATACAATTATTAATGAATCTTTATGAAGCTTTCAGGACCAATAGAGAACTGTATTATCTATGGTAAAACCAAAAATAATTACAGTTTTACTAGTAAAATTCAAAGTTTTACTTATAGTCCATCTTTGACCATTCTACGTGAAACACTGAATCTTCAAAAATTCACAGTAATTAAAACCTGTGATGAAATTGGCAATAACATTGATAACTTTGAGAAATAAATGATTATTTTGGAATAAAAGAAGATTTACAGATGTTACTCCTTTTGTTCTTAACCATATTGGGGTTGGTAGTCACGTAAAAGCATCAATTAAGTAATTATGATAATCTTACGTGACAACAGATGATACAATCATTAATCCAAAAAGATTTATTGTTTTCTCACTCACTGGTTTTTCAGTTTGCTCCATGGAACGCCTCTGTGAGCTGTTGTTGACTTAAAAGAAGCCTCTGCTTGCTGTTTTTTCCGTATCATCATCATCTTATTAATCATTTATATCAGTATTACCAACAAGTAAGTATTAGTTAAAACTTTTCTTAAGTGTTTTATTCTTTCAGAATCAATCAGAAAGACGTGAAATCATAGAAATCAACCATATATTGTTGTAATACATTTATAAATTCATTTTGATCCTCTAAATCCACAATTCTCTGTCAAATCTCTCTATCTTATCTTTCAATAAGTTCTTTGGAATATTAGTGAGTGATTTATCTTTAATTCTTAAAGTTTTTCTCTAGTAATGGTTTTCTTCAAGGATTAGCTTTATAATTATTCTTGCAAAAGATAATTATATATTAAAATAATTTTATTATTTTAATAAAAGAAGTTTTTATTATTAAATTCTTCTTGTAATTGATTCTTGTAGACATTTACTTGCCCACTGTTAAAATCACTAGTAGTGCTTAACACGTGAAAGAAATAATTCTTTAATTATTTAATTGTGGCTATAATAATATTTTATTATTATATTTCATAAGAACAGACATAGTACTGTTGATTAATAGTAATATTATCATCAGTTTCATAGTCACATCTTACATTTGGGGGCCTGGCCATGTTTTTTGAACCTTGTACCCTTAATTAATATATTTTTAAGCTCTAAAATATATTAATTTAATATTTTTTTCTTTCATTTTAAAGCTAAAATAATTCTTTTTTTTGAAATTGTTTTGGAAATCTTCTTTCATTGAGGAATTTGGTTTAATTTTGTACTTGTCACAGGGGCTCTTATGGAAGCAAGAGGGCCTGGCACTCAGGAATCAAGAACTCACTTGGAGGGCTCCAAAAGATGATAAGAAATATTATGGAATATATTTCTTAAGCAGGAATCAGAGAAAGGACAAATATTCCAAAGATAACAGAGGGTAAGAAGAATGAAGCCAACCAAGTGAATCCTCAATTCACTGTTTCAACCTGCCAGAAAGAACAATGGAATTAGTAAAGGATATGACCACCAATATCCACTGACAGGCAAAGAAAGAAAAGAGAAAAGGGTGCTAATGACTGACTTAAGATTATCAGTATTAGCTTTAATAATGTAGAAGAAAATAAGGATAAAAATAAATCCAATATATTAATTAACTGGGGAAAAAGTCCCCAGGTGATGAAAGGTGGCCGGTATATGTGAAAAGCTGAAAGATTGATCCTGGAAGGTGGATCAATGACTGTATTGTCCGAATCGGGAAAGACAGTTCTGGCCATCTTGAAATTTGAACTGTGTGATGGAATTCACACAGTGGAATAAGAAATGGCCCAATTGGGCCAAGGCCATACAGGTTGATTGAATAAGGCCTGTACGGATGAATTGGGTTGTCCAAGGAGTATTAAATACTTGATGTCTTGACAACTGATTTAAATGATGTAATACCTCTTGAGAATTGACCTTAGAATAACCCTGAATGAATTGTACCAACCCAACTCCTGCAGATACAGGTGGTTGGGATCCTTGAATGATCTTCTGAATTGCCGCCATGGATTGCCAGACTGATGAGCTGAAAAGTCCTCCTTCGAAATGGGCGTTGGAATTATGGACCTTGAAATGGAAAGGTGGAATTGGGTCCTGAAAACGTCACCATTGGATTGCTGAGCAAAAATGGTGCATAATGGTATATAATACCATATATGCACCACACCTGCAATCTTGGGTACAGAGTGCATGAAGGAAAGGAAGAAATTCCCCTTAAGTTGAGGGGAAGGCTTTGCTGAGCTGATCTGGTGGCCTCTGGTGGTTGCCAGAGGCCATGATGGAAATATTGATCCATGGTGGTCCATGGCCAAAATTGGGTCCTACGGGATTTATGGCCAAAAAGGTGTCCAAGAGTGATTTGGTCATTTTTGGGTCCAAGGAAGTCATGGCCAAAATTGGCTCAGGTGGGCCCAATTGTGGTTTGGGGCCTAGGTGGCTGGTCCCTTTTGGCCTCATTGGATTAGGCCAAAAGGGGCCTAATTGGCCTACGGACCGCGGACCGCGGCCCACGGTCCGTACGGACCGTAGAAGCCGTAGGGGGCCTAAATGGCCCAAAAAGGCCATTTAGGCCTAAACCCCCATAATGAAAGGGGTTGGCCAGGGGCCAATGATGATGGCTAGGGGGTCCAGAAACCCCTAGAAGATAAAAGGACCACCCAGGCCCAAAATGAAAAATGAAGGCCTGGGGGTTAGTGAGGTGGAATTTGGCCAAGAAGGCCAATGATGGCAGGATATGGCCTGAGGCCATAAATGATGGTTGAGAGGGGTTATGGCGTAAAAACCATAAAACACCCAAGGGGGCCAATTGGCCATAAAGGAAATGAAGTGACCAATTGGCCCCATCTTGGCTCCAGATTGGATTGCCGCAGACATCAAGGAGGAGGGCCAAAACCCGTGGTTGTGACAGTACTGTTTTTACACGTGGCTTTTTCACATCCAAAAACTTATAAAATCATTCTTTGAGTTACTCTGAATTAATTTTTTATTCAAATTCCTAAGTTTTAATACCTTTTTCTATGAAAAGAATATTTTTTTTTAATATCAAAAAAATAATAAAACTTATAAAAAATCTTTTAAAAATATCTTAAATCATAAAAATAATTTCTTTTATCATATTTTTTCTTTAAGTGTCTTTAATCAAATACTGTGCAGCTGGCAACAGACTCAGTAAAAGATACATAAATAGTCCTGAATCTTCAGAAGCAGAATCTGAAGAAAGTATTGAGGTGCAAATTGCTAAAAGAGGCACCTTATTTAACTCAGAAAAGGCTAAATTACCACCAAAAGGTTGTCACAGGGGCTCTTCTAAAATGAAGAGGGCCTGGCACTCAGTGAACAGACTTACTTATGGAGGGCTCAGAAGAAAATACTCAAATGATAAGAGTAATGGAGTAAGAGGATAAATTCCTAGTCATAAAATAATAAGCATAAAAGATAAGAGAGACAAAACAAAAGCAATAATAAAGAGCCAACCACAAATAATCCTGAGTCACTGTTTCAACCTGTTCAGAAAAGAGAAAAGGAATTAATAAGGATATGGCCACCAGGACTCTACTGAACAGGTGAGGGGAGGCTAAGACTAACTTAATAAGTAATAAAATAATATTCCAAAAGTGAGAATAAAATAATATTAAATAATAAATCAACTATTTTAATTAACTGGGGGAAAAACCCCCAGGTGGGTGAAGAGGGGCTGGTATATGTGAGAAATGCCAGCCTTGGAGTTTGAGTGTTGAGATACTTGTCTGTATGCTGGAAGAAGTTGGATGTGGGATTGAATCCTGTATTGGTGAATCCAATACAGGTTATACAGTCAATACAGGTATTTGCGCCTGTATTGATTACAGGACTGTATTTGGTGAATCCTGTATTTGGGTCTTGCCTGTATGAAAACTGTATTGAGATCTGGAACTGTATTTGGAGACTGTTGAATGAAACCCCCTTGCTGATTGGGTTTTGAGGGGTATCAATGAAGTAATGATTTGCTGATGATGATTGGAAATGCCCCTCCCTCCTTGGCTGTGACATTATCCCCCTCTTGAAAATGGTGAGCTCTGAGCACCATAAGTACAGTGAGTCTTGATGAGCTTGAAAACAATCCATACAGTTCTTTCCCCCCAATTCCCTAAATTTATCCCATTCAACTTTCTTCTTCAAACAATACTCAAACAAATCTTCACTTGATCACTTGTAGGTATTTTCCCCTTGATCTTGATTCTGAATTCCCTCTTTCACTTCAAAATACTTTCATTCTTCTTAAAATTTCTTCATTCTTGTCTTGAGTGTCTTCACCAAAACTTTTCTTGAGTCCTCATGGCTTTTGAAAAGTGGGTGACCTGGGTTTATGTCCCAAGAACACCTGATATCATCATAATTTTCATTTTGAGAGTGTTGGCATAAGGTGGCCAATACTTGAGGTTATGGACCATTTCAGAGGTCCTGGCCAAAATCCTTGATTTTGTGTTTAAAAGGGGATTTTAGCCAATTTGCGCAAAAATGCGCAAAATGCGCAAAAATGCGCAAAGTGCGCAAATGCGCATATATGCCATAATAGCATATAATATTGAAAAAATTGAAAAACTTGATTTTTGATGAAAAATTGGCCTTATAGAGTGTCCTGGCCATTTTGCGCATTTTTGCGCAAAATGCGCAAAATTGCGCAAAATGCGCAAATGCGCATATATGCCATAATGGCATATAATATTGAAAAAAGTGAAAAAAAACTGATTTTGATGAAAAATTGGCCTTATAGAGTATCCTGGCCATTTTGCGCATTTTTGCGCAAAATGCGCAAAAATGCGCAAAGTGCGCAAAAATGCGCAAAGTGCGCAAATGCGCAATCATGATGAAATGGGCCAAAAAGGCCTTTTGAAGCCTTTTGACAAGATAAAGGGTCTTTTGCGCAAAAGTGCGCAAAAAGTGCGCAAATGCGCAAAGTGCGCAAATTTGCGCAAAAGTGCGCAAATGCGCAAAAATGCGCAAAATGCGCAAATTTTCCAATATGCCTATTTAAGCATATTTTGATGGAAAATGATAAAAAATGAGCTATTTTGAAGTTTTGAGGTCTGATGTGGCCATTGGTGCCAAAGTGCATAAATCCATGAAATTGGCCAATTGGGCCATTTGAAGCAGTTTTTCTTCTTTTAATCTTGATTTCTTCTTGAATGTCTTCCTTCTTATCCCCTCCTTGACTGGTCAATTGCCATAAATGCCTTGCTGACTTGCAATTTCCCATAACTCTCTTGGTCTTGAATTTGAAATTTTGACTTGAAGATGAGTTCAAGGCTGACTTCCCTTTGTGATTCCAATCACTCTGATTCCCCACCTTCTGTACTTTATGGTCCTGGTGTTTTTGATAACTTGAGGGAGCTTTCTGAAGAGAGTATGGCCCCTACAGAGATTTGGGACATCAATAAAACCTATAATGGTTTTAAATCTGTCAGAGTTATTGAACCACCCTGCACCAATTGTAAGAGGAAAGGGATTCCTTGTGTGGAATCTGCTACTGCTAGGTCCACCAGGTGTCAATTTTGCAATCTTGGAAAAAGAAATTGTTCTCAAGCCCACTATAGCTTTCCTGAAGATGCCAGAAGATTATGGAGCAGCATCAAGAAGGGTGGAAGATTTGGATTGGAAGCTCCTGTTGATGAACCTCCCACCTCTGATGCCACCTCTGGTCACTCCAATTGTGAGTTGATTGGCCATAAAATTGATGGGTTACTGACTTCTATGTTTTATTTTCTTCTTCTTCAGTGACTGGATCTAGAATGAGAGGTGTCCAACAATGGAATAATACCAGTGGTTCCTGGGCAGCCATTGGAGGATCAATTCACCCCCAAGGAAATCCCATTGGAGTGGCCCCAGAGGTTCCCATTTTGGTTACCAGAAAGGATGGAAGACTTGGAAAATTGAAGAGAAATTTGGTGGTTCAAGATGAAAATGATACTGATGCTGAAGGCAGTGATGAGATTGATGGAGAAGAGCTTGAAATGACTACCCCAATCCAGAAAAGAAGAATCCAATCCACCTCACAATCCCCAGTCCAAGCCAGTACCACCCATAATGAAGTGATCAGGTCCCCCCAACCACCTCAGCTTCCAATTAGATCCCCAACCAGGCCCTCCACACTTGCCTCCACCTCTACCAATATCCAACCACCAGTGGCCAGCACTTCTAGAGACCCAATGTCTCCAGAGCCTGAATCAATCTTTGAAAACCGTCGCCGCTGGAATATTACTGGCAACTTCACTGATCAGAAAAGGGTGAACAAGAAGGTGGTCACCAATCTATTTGCTGAAGTTGATGCTTTGACTGAGGTGTTTGTTGATAAGGCTATGAAGAGTGCTATTCCAGGGGAGCCCACTGCTGCTTTGGCCAGGGAGGCAGTTGCTTATGAAGATGCCATGGTTGCTAAGTTTAGAGAAGCCTTGAAGAAATTTTGATTAGGATTATCTGTAGCTGGTCTTTACCATTACTAGTGTTTGCTCTTGATTATTACATAAATTGACTCCCCAAACAAGATATGGGAGTTATGATTGCTGCTTTTGAAACAAGAAATGAAAAATAAATCATACAAGTAAAAGAAATAAAATAAAAAATAAAAATGAAAAAGAATTGAGAGAAAAAGAGAGTAAAGAAAGAAATAAGAAGTTCCTGAGGGTTGTCCTTCTTGTGGTGAGTTTCTTGATTTTGGCCAAAATGTTCTGAAAGATAAAACCAAGCATTTGATGCTCACAGCGTGGCCAAGGTAATGTTTTACAAGAATTAGACCCCTCAGGGATGCATACCAGGAGATGGAACTTACTTTCATAACTTCCACTCCCCACCAAGCACCATAAATGAAAATTGAAATATGCCATAAGATGAATTTGATAATGAATGTCTTGAAAGATAATTTATGGCATGATTAAAGAAAGAAGGGAAAATAAAGGAAAAGATTGGGCCAAATCTTGATGAAAGGTCCAAATCTTGAGGGTATTATGTTGCAAGGCCTTCTGAACCTGTCCAAAAAATTGACAAGTGCTCACAAAGTGGCCAAGGTGATGCTTACAACAAATTTGGGTAGAATACCCCCTTAAAGGTGCATGCCAGGAGAGGAACTTACTTTCATAAACTCCAATCCCCACCAAGCACCATAAATCAAACTCTTGAGGCATTTGGGCCAGGCTTGTCTGGATACAAAGTGTGAAAGTCCTTGACAAGGTCTGGGGAGTTGGTAAGGTTGGAAGCTGGTTCCCAAGTTGTTCTTTCTGGGTCTTCATTGAATCCTTTCCACTCCACTAAATACCATAATGAACCTCTCTTGAGTTTTGAGTCCAGAACCTGAGCCACTTCCCATTCTTCTTGCTCTTCCACTATTACTGGAGGTGGTGGCAATTGGTGTCGATTTGGGATAGTTGATTGCTTCACTGGTTCTAACAAGGACACATGGAAAACAGGGTGAACTGACTTCCATTGTTGAGGCAACTTGAGGTGATATGCATGGCTGCCAATCTTCTTGAGAACTTCAAAGGGTCCCAACCATCTTTCTGAAAGTTTCTTGGTGGGTCTTGTTGTCTTGATGTTCTTGGAAGCTAGCCATACTTTGTCCCCAGGTTGGAAATCAGGTGGAATTGCTCTATTTCTATCTGCATACTTCTTGAATCTTCTTATTGCTGACTCTAATTCTTCTTTGACAACTTGCTGTACTGATTGGAGTTTTGTTGATAACTTTCCAGCAGGTGAATCTTGAGAAACATGGATTGAGTCAAAGCTGGGATTTCTTCCATAAATGGTGAAAAAAGGTGATTGCTTTGTGGATGAATGTTCTGCATTATTATAGGCAAATTCAGCCAGAGGGAGCCAGGTGTGCCAGTCATCTTGATGGTAACTGACATACATCCGAAGATACTGTTCTAGAATCTGATTTACCCTCTCTGTCTGTCCATCTGTTTCAGGGTGAAATGCAGTTGAAAGATCTCTTGATATCTTGAGCTGCTGACATAACTGGGTCCAGAATGATGAAACAAATAAAGAGCCTCTATCACTAACAATACTGATTGGAAGACCATGTTTGGAAAAGACATGATTAATGAATATTTGAGCTAAGTCCAAAGCAGTGATTGTTGAATAAGTTGGAATAAATATTGCCATTTTTGAAAATCTGTCTACAACTACTAAAATGGAATCAAAGTTGCTTGACAAGGGCAATTGAGTGATAAAGTCCATTGATAAAGAATTCCAAGGACCAGATGGAATTTGAAGAGGCTTGAGTAATCCAAACTTCTTATGGTGGATGTTCTTGTTTCTTGAACATTGCTGACATGAGGACACATAGTCCTTGATGATTTGATTCATGCCAGCCCAATAAAAATCCCTCTTGATGAGCTTGAGGGTCTTCTCCTGGCCAGGATGGCCAGCCAATGGTGAATCATGACGCCTTTGAAGAATATCCAATTGAACTTCATGATTGCTTGGAATAACTACTCTATCTTTGAACAATAACAAATTTGCTTGAGGTTCAAGAGAATAGTCTGGGACTGATTCTCCTCTTGCTAATTTCTTGAGGATCTCCTTATAGTCTTTGTCTTGCCATACTTGTCTTTGGATCTGATCAACTAAATCTGAAAACATTTCAACTTTTATGGAAAAGAATCTTGACTCTTGAATTTCATTCTGCTTGAGAACTTGATTAAAGTTTTGAGGATTCTTGCTGATGAAATCCACCCCCCTCTCTGGGTACACGTCGTCCCGACGTGACAAGGCATCTGGTAAAGTGGCCAGCCTGCCTGGGCGGTAAGTGATAACAAAGTGAAATTCAGACAAAAATTCAGCCCAACGGGCTTGACGACGAGTAAGGACTTTAGAGGACATAAAATATTGGAGAGAACAATGGTCTGTCAAGACCTCAAAGGAATCAGAAAGAGAAAGGAGAAAGGCTCTCCAGCGCTTGAGAGCCCAAACTATGCCAAGGAGTTCCTTGTCATGAATTTCATAGTTGAGTTCAGCTGGTAAGAGCTTGCGACTATCAAATGCAATGGGATGCTTTCCTGAGTCATTCACCTGACTCAGTACAGCACCCAAGGCATAATCAGAGGCATCAGTCTCCACAATAGTTGGGAGAGAAGGATTAAAGTGAGAGAGGATAGGAGCAGTGGTGAAAGCTTCTTTGAGTATCTGAAACTGGCTAAGAGCTTCCTCATTGAAGATGAAGGGAGAATCTTTTTTGAGAAGGGAAGTGAGGGAAGAGATTTTTTTGGAATAATTTTTAATGAAACGACGATAAAAGTTGGCAAAGCCAAGAAAAGATTGGAGGGCCTTGATGTTCTTGGGCTGAGGCCAATTGAGGATTTGTTGAACTTTTGAAGAATCCATCTTGAGGCCATCACTTGAAACAACATAGCCCAAGTATTCCACACTTGAGGCATGGAATACACACTTGGAGGCTTTAGCAAACAAATTATTGTCTCTCAGTCTTTGGAGAACAGAGGCCACATGTTTAACATGTTCATCCAAAGAGTTAGAGAAGACCATAATATCATCTAAGTACACTACAACAAAAATATCCAAATAATCTGCAAAGATATCATTCACAAGATTTTGGAATGAAGCTGGAGCATTGGTTAAGCCAAATGGCATAACCAAATACTCATAACTGCCATATTTGGTTCTAAAGGCAGTTAAATGCTCATCCCCCTCTTTAATTCTCAGGAGATTATAAGCACCACGCAGATCTATCTTGGAGAAGATAGTAGCACCGTTAAAGACGGTAAGAAGCTGATTCATTGGAGGAACAGGATACCTGTTCTTCCTAGTGACAGCATTAAGTTTGCGGTAGTCAACACACAAACGGAGACCACCATCCTTTTTCTTAACAAAAAGGACAGGTGCTCCTGTTGAGGAGGAGCTTGGTCTGATGAAACCTTTCTCTACATTCTCTGAAATGTAGGCCCGCAGTGTTTCTGACTCATTCTTTGATAAAGAGTAGATAACACCAACTGGAGGTAGAAGACCCTCCAGTTCGATATGATGATCACAGGCACGGTGTGGAGGAAGTTTCTCTGCTTTCACTTTGGAGAATACATCCAAATATTTGTGATAAACAGGAGGGACTACCTTCAGCACAGTTTCAATCTCTTCTGGCTCTTCCTCCTCATCCCACTGCTCCTCCAGGGAGGCATGAAAAGATAAAGGAGGAAGGTCCATATCCCCTTGAAAGAGATGAAGTGAAGATATAGCAACATCTTCTCCAACATCTTTTATCTCTTTGAAGACTTCATCTCTTAATGGAAGTAATGACTGAGAGGGAAAAATGGAAGGGATATGGACAGAAGGAGGAAGGGGAGGTGTCTTAAGTTCACCAACCAGAGCAACACTGTTGACAGCAGTGGATAAGTCATTACTAGTAGAAGAAATAATACCACTAGAATCCTTATGACTAGAATCATAGGTGATCAATCCATTTTTCCAATCAATAATGGGATTAAAATGGTAAAGAAAATCATAGCCCAATATTAGGTCTTCTCCCTTGGGTGAATCTATGATAAAGAAATCCCATTCAAAGCTTGGGAAGGAAGGTAAATCAACAACCCACTTGGTATAATGGGTGATGAACAGGGAAGTGGATTCATTAGAATCCAGAATGAAAGAGGAATCTTTTCAGGGAGCTCTGACATGGTCAATGAGTACTTGAGAACAAAATTCTTTGCAATAAAAGAGTTTGTAGCACCAGAATCAATGAGAATACTATAAAAAATATCAGAGATTGAAGAAAAAATAAGAAATTTTAAAGATTTCTTGACACTAGTATTCAGAGTGCACAATTGTGCTCTTGAAGGAAATAAGTGAGAACCATTGAACACATCATGATTCCCACTCAGGCTTTTCCCTGCTTGCTAGGGAAGCCTTTTGAGGACCCTTGCCTATTTTCAGGCCTCTTGAAGCATTTTTCAAATGGGTGCTTCCCACCACAATAATTGCACAAGCCTTCTTTAATCCTCCTCTCCTTTTCAGAACCAATTAATTTGTTGTCCTTATTGAGGAGAGCAGCATGAGGCTTGTCTTTGGACACTTGAAAATTCTTCCCCTTCTTATTCTTCTTATGATAAGGCTTCTTTGATGATGAACTTTGAGGAGGCTTGGAGGAGTTGGATCCACTGATTGGAGGCTTCTTCTCTTGATGACTTCCCTTTTCCTTCTGCCTCTCATGGTACCTGGTATCTAATTCCAAGGTGATATCCATGAGTTCTTGAAGACTATCAAAAGTTCCAGGGTGAGAAGCCAATTGGTCCAACAATCTTGATGCCAAGCCTCTTCTATACACATGAATATAGGCCCTTTCCCCCCAGTCTCCAATTCTTGACATTAAACTTCTGAAATCAGCTATGTACAAGGAAACTTGACCACTTTCCCTCATCCTCAAATTGTCCAACTCTTGTTCAGCTTTTCTGACTTCATTGGGATCACCAAACAGAGTGAATAACTGGGTTTCAAACAACTGCCAGTTATTGAGGAGATAAGATGGGTCTTCATTGGAGATATTTGAGAGGTAAGGTTCAATCCATTTGCCAGCTCTACCAGTAAGAAAAGAAGTTGAGTAAAGCACCTTCTTCCTGTCAGAGAAGAAGTTTGCTGGGTCATTATGAAAGATTAATTGACAGGATTGAATGAATCCTCTCAATTTATGAGCTTTAGTACCATCAAAAGAATCAGGTGCCTTCATTGATGGAGTCTTGAATGCAGGGACTTTTGAAGTGTCCCTTGGGGCAACTGCTTGAGTGAGTTGTCCCATAAACTGAGTCATTTGCTCCATCATCTTGAGGAAATTTGGTTCAGCTTGAGAGACAGAAGGTTGATTAGAAAGGGCTAGATTTGGAGTCTCAGGAGCTTCAGTAGCACCTGCCAAGGCAGCTGCCACTTCAGTCTCCTCAGATTCTTCCTCTTCCACAGACTCCTCCCCCTCCTCATCTTCAGCTTCCCCCAATCTACTTCTAGGCCCTTGAGAAACACCAGGATAACCACCCAATAGTCCAGAGAATGATCTTGATCTTCTAGACTTCACACCTCCTCTTCTGGAGGGTGCTGCTCCTTCCATTGGTGGTCCTCTGTCCAGATTTGCACTCAGTTGATGAACTGATGGTGTGCGGTCAAGAGGAGCCCTTGGTGTAGGAGTGAGAACAGCTTGATGTCTCTGGGATCTTGTATTCTTGGCTGGGGGACTATGCTGAACTGGCATTATGAAAGAAGAATGAATAAAAACTTGATGATACTTTGAATAAAAAAAAAAAGGCTTGACCAAATCAAATTAAATGAGAATCTTGATGATCTTGAAGAATCAATAAACAGTCTTGAAGTGAATCAATATGAATAAATCTTGAAGAGTGAAGATGACAAGTCAAATTCTTATGAATAATCAATTTCAATCAATAAGTCAAATCAAGTCAATCAAAATCAAATCAATTAAGTCTTGAGGAATTCAATCAATATCTTCAAAAATCAATTCAATTTTCTTGAGGAATCAAATTCAAATCAATAAATCAAATCAAAACTTGAGGATAAATCAGGTATCTTGAAGAATCAAATCAAGTCAATCAAATCAAATCAAATCAAATCAATCAGGTCAATTCAAAATCTTGAGGTGAAATCAATGTCTTGAACAATCAATCAATCAATCAATAATCGTGAGAAATTTCAATCAAAACCACTGAATACCCCAAATCAATAAATCCCTGAATAATGTATCAATTAACCCAAATAATTCCACTCAAATAACCTGATAAAAACCTGAATTCAGACAAAAGAGAAATTAGAATGATAAAGAATAAAGTGAAATGGTCAGCAGAATTTTTGAAATGAGAAAGAGAATCAATTTTCATTTGAATAAAATGAATGAGATGAAAATTGATAAGAGAGAAAAATCATAAAAATCATAAAAAATCATAAAATCATGAAAAAATCATAATTGAAGAATGAGAGAAATGAATAAAATGAATGAAAAGAAAGAAGCAATTATGAGTTAATTAAAATAATGTCACAGGGGCTCTTCTAAAATGAAGAGGGCCTGGCACTCAGTGAACAGACTTACTTATGGAGGGCTCAGAAGAAAATACTCAAATGATAAGAGTAATGGAGTAAGAGGATAAATTCCTAGTCATAAAATAATAAGCATAAAAGATAAGAGAGACAAAACAAAAGCAATAATAAAGAGCCAACCACAAATAATCCTGAGTCACTGTTTCAACCTGTTCAGAAAAGAGAAAAGGAATTAATAAGGATATGGCCACCAGGACTCTACTGAACAGGTGAGGGGAGGCTAAGACTAACTTAATAAGTAATAAAATAATATTCCAAAAGTGAGAATAAAATCATATTAAATAATAAATCAACTATTTTAATTAACTGGGGGAAAAACCCCCAGGTGGGTGAAGAGGGGCTGGTATATGTGAGAAATGCCAGCCTTGGAGTTTGAGTGTTGAGATACTTGTCTGTATGCTGGAAGAAGTTGGATGTGGGATTGAATCCTGTATTGGTGAATCCAATACAGGTTATACAGTCAATACAGGTATTTGCGCCTGTATTGATTACAGGACTGTATTTGGTGAATCCTGTATTTGGGTCTTGCCTGTATGAAAACTGTATTGAGATCTGGAACTGTATTTGGAGACTGTTGAATGAAACCCCCTTGCTGATTGGGTTTTGAGGGGTATCAATGAAGTAATGATTTGCTGATGATGATTGGAAATGCCCCTGCCTCCTTGGCTGTGACAAAGGTGTGTATTTTATCTTATATTTTCACTTTTATCTTTAAATTGACGTGAAAATGGTGCATACTAGAAATGGAAGCAACTATTCAGTCCAACCAGATGGATGTGGACAAGGAAGAAGCAAGGCCAAATCTTCCACAGGAAAGGCACATCTGGAGGATGCTAGAATTGCCCCCCATTCCCCAACGTCTGTACCAACAGATTTTGATGTGAATTCTGAGCCTGAGCTAATTCATGATATTATTTCTAGGGCTGAACCATTTTCAAGTGGCAGAAATAGAAATATATCAATGCCAGTACAAGAATTGGTTCAGAGCAGCCAAAGAAGAAGAGTGGAAAATCTGCCCAAGCCTTTGGCAGGGGGCCATGAACTCCTACTTACACATCAAGAGCTTTCTGGGTCAGGAGAAGACCATAGAACTCTTAGGAGGATGGAGCCCCCTGTCTTGCAAAGACAAGGTCAAAAAGATAAAGAATTTGTTGAAGAACCAAAGTCTTTTATCTATAGACCAGAAGAAAGAGTTGGAAATGACTCCAGCTTTGGAGACAGAGGCACCAGTGGCGTCTACCAGCTCCAGAAGTGTCCAAGGACAAGCCCAAGGGACCTCAGAAGAAGCAGAAAGGTCCCAAGAACCATCAAGGCAAAGGAAAAGGCAAAGCCAATTGGCACAGACCCTACCCACAAGGGTACAGGATCCCCAAATTGGAGCCTTCAGCCGTGGACAGTGTCTTCAATATGGCCAGGACTCTGATGGAATTCACAGCCAAGGAGCTGGAAAGGATGAACAGAAACTTTCCACGCAAATAATTGGTGTACAGACTAGTATTAATGTAGAAATTGGTAAACTTGATAGAAAGTTAACTAAAATTGCATCAGATATAGTTAAATTAAACAAAAATGACAAGACATACATTGAATTGCACCAAGTGACACATGCCAGACTTGACTTAATTACCATTTCTTGCAAAAGAATTGAAAACATGTGCCAAGTTCAGCATGATGAGATGGAAGAATTTTCCATTTTTAAGGTGAATAATCAACTTACAATTTTACAAGACCAAATCTTAAAAATAGTTGAGAATACCAACCAATTTGCTATACACTTAGCAAAAAGTGACAATGAAAGGCAGAAGTTGAAGAATGAAATAATTGCAAGTGTGGAACAAATTCATAAGAATCATGAACCACATATGCCAAGACATTCTACACCTTTAAAAGAAGAAAAACTTTCTTTTGAAGAAAGTCTCACCCCATTCTTGGGAGAAAATGCCTACTCTGGAAGAGATATTCCCAAAATAGAAGAATGGCCAACATTTGCTGGTGAAGGAGAATACAACCATATTGAATTCATCAGGACTATTGATATGTTGCAAGGAGACTTTAATATACCTGATGAAATCATAGTGGGAAAATTACACTGTCTGTTTATCAGAACTTCAAAGAAATGGTATTACAAAATGAGGATTGATCATGGTAAACATGATTGGTCTTGGTGGAAATCTGAAATGATTACAAAAAGGGCCAATAATTCTTGGAGGTTTAAAATAGAAAATGCCTTTGAAAATGCCATTTTTAACTCAGAAAAAGATAAACCACTTACTTGGTTCTTCAAACAAAAAGACAGATTATCTGCTTTACAACCAGATATGTCTGACACTATGATTAATATGAAAATATTAAGAAAGTGTGGAGGAGAATTGGAACATGCTATCAAAAGCAGATGTGTAGAACCCTGTTCAACAGAAGACTGCATTAATGCTATGGAAGATATCATTTCCAGAACAAGAATTGGTAAAACTTGGTCTAAAATCCCAACAGAATCCAAGATGACCTCTAAGATTCCCAGAGAGGATAAGAGACCAGAAAAACCTGTCTTAAAGTGTCATAAATGTGGAAGCACTTCACATTTAGCCAACACTTGCACAAAAAAGACAAAAATCAATGAAGTTCAAGTCATTGAAGAGATTCAGTGTACTGAAGAGAAGGAAGAATCTGATCAAGATTCTGCAGTCTCTGAAGATACACCAGTAGAGGACTATCCCATTGAAAACATCACAGCTTTCTTTGAGGTCACAGAAGTCCATACCCACTTGCCACAGTACAGTGAGGATTTCTGCAACCTGACCAATATCCAAGATGCCAGAATGTGTAAAACAAAACCTGCTAGAGGAAAGGGTTATACTGCTGGAGCATCCTGTATCACATCAGTTTTGATGAGTGATATTGAAGCCAAAGGAAATTTGGATAAAGGGGCATTTTGCACTTGTGTGGGCAAAGATTATCTCCAAATTATACTTCCTGGATGGAAGAACCATCTGTTACCAATAGAAGGTGTACAATTTAGTAGTGCCAGTAAGAATATGTACCCCTTGGGTATATTAGACACTAATCTTGTATTCCCACACCCAGCAGGAAGTGTAAGGATGAAAACTGAAATTGTTGTAATGGATAATTGCACATCTCAGCACATCATTCTTGGAAATGATTACTTGAATATCTATGGTATTGACATCAATAACCATAAAGACAGATATTTCACAATTGGGGATAACAAAAGACAAAAATTTGCCTTTTCCAATATGCCAAAACACATATCTGTGGTATCTTCTGTCAAATATACTTATAAAGATAAATTTGTGTCTAATCAACTTGTTGAAGCACAGATTAATCCATCTTTGTCACCAAAAATGAGGAATGAACTTATTGACGTGTTATACACATACAATACTGCATTTGCCTCTGACAATGAACCATTAGGTGCTATAAGAGGACATGAGGTTGATATTAATCTTAATATTGACAGACCATATCCCCCAGTACTTAGAAGACCAGCTTATCCAGCCAGTGCCAGAGCTAGAGAAGCCTTGGAGAAACATATCCAAGAGTTAATTCAACTTGGTGTACTAAGGAAAGTAGGCCATAATGAGGAGGTTGAGGTGACAACACCTGTTATCATTGCTTGGCATAATGATAAGTCAAGAATGGTTGGAGATTTTAGAGCTTTGAATACCTACACAGTTCCAGATAGGTATCCAATCCCTAGAATCCAAGAAACCTTGACTCAATTATCCAAAGCCAAGTATATAACATCAATGGATGCATTGAAAGGCTTCCATCAAAATGTTTTGACGCCTAAAGCTAAGAAATTACTTAGAATCATCACTCACTGTGGTATTTTTGAGTATCTTAGGATGACATTTGGCATTAAAAATGCTCCATCTCATTTTCAAAGAATGATGAATACCATCTTCCCCATAGAATTGTCTGAAGGATGGCTTATCATTTATATTGATGATATTATCATATGTTCTGATTCTTGGTGCTTACACCTTGCAAGACTTGCAAGAGTACTTCACAAAGTTGCAGAAGTGAATATGAAAATTTCACTTAAGAAATGCAACTTTGGTTTTGAGGAACTTAAAGCATTAGGACATGTTGTTCCTGGTTTAAGCTTGGGTATTTACAAAAATAAAGTGGCAGCAGTACTACTTAAGCCAATACCCCAGAATAAAAGAGAAATGATGTCTTTTCTTGGATTTGCTAGTTACTATAGGCAAAATTTAAAAGACTTTGCAATTCTAGCCAAATCACTCTATAGAATCTGTGATCAACAGACTGTATTTGAGATGACACAGGAAAGAATTAAAGCTTATGAGAAGATAAAGAGAGCCCTTACAGAAGCACCTTTACTCCTAATGCCTGACTGGAATATTCCTTTTAAGTTGTACATTGATGCATGTGGAGATGGATTAGGGGAAGCCCTACATCAAGTCCAAATTATTGATGACAAACCTACAGAAGGACAAGATTGTTATATCTCATGGCAAATCAAACCAACAGAAGCCAGATATGGTGCAAGCCAAATGGAGTGCTTATGTTTGGTATGGGCACTTGAGAAATTACACTATTACCTTGATGGCAGTGTTTTTGAAGTAATAACTGACTGTAATGCAGTAAAATCATTTCTTAACATGAAAACTCCCAACAGACATATGTTGAGATGGCAAATAGCTATTCAAGAATATAGAGGAAACATGACTATAGTTCATAAAGCAGGAAACATTCACAAGAATGCTGATGGACTTAGTAGATGGGCTTTAGCCAACACTCCTGATAACCCAGCTTATGTACCTTTGGAAGCTGAACCACAGATTCCAATTGAAGGAATTAACATAACTGATATTGGAACTGAATTCTTTGAGGAGGTCAGAGAATCTTATAAACAAGACAAGAATTGCCATATCTTGACTTCCTTATTAGATAAAGACTGCAAAGATACATCTTTAGTTAATGCACTTGATGAAGTTTGGAAAAATTCCTATTCTGAAGGAAGATTTCACTTATTTGATGGAATCATTTACCACAGAACAAAACATTCTTGTGTTATGACATTGTGCAGTAGATTACTTATCAATACCATTCTTCATGAATGTCATGATAGTATTTACTCTGGACACCTGTCAGAAGACAGAACACTTGAAAAAGTGAAGAGTTGTGCATGGTGGCCATCTTGGAGAAGAGAAACCATTGAATATTGCCATACCTGTGACAGATGCCAAAAAGAAAACAGGAGTACAGGCAAGAAATTTGGATTAATGATCCATATTCAAGAACCAAAATCCCCTTGGGAAGTTGTTCACATGGATTGGGTCACAGCACTTCCTCCAAGTGGTGACAGGAGTTATACTGCTTTTCTAGTCATTGTAGACAGATATAGCAAAACTCCCATATTCTTACCATGTCATAAAGATGCCACTGCTATGGATACAGCTCTTCTTTTATGGAGTAGAGTTATTTCTCATACAGGATTATTCAAGAATATCATAAGTGACAGAGATCCCAAGTTCACATCTGCACTTTGGACCAATCTTCATAGATTGTTTGGGACTAAGTTATCATTCTCTACAGCATATCACCCTCAAACAGATGGGCTAGCAGAGAGGATGATTAAGAATTTAGAAGACATGATCAGGAGATTCTGTGCTTATGGATTAGAATTCAAAGACTCAGATGGCTTTACCCATGACTCGTGCACTCTGATACCTGCACTAGAATTGGCATACAAGACTTCAGTCCATTCTTCCACAGGACAAACTCCTGCTATGTTAGAAAAAGGATGGAATCCAAGACTCCCAGCAGACACACTGGAGAAAGACTTGATTGACATTCATCCTACAGCCTCCAGCTTCAAGATAATGCTTGATAAAGTAAAACACCACGCAAAACAAAGTATGGATGATGCTTTTGATTATGCAAAGCAGAAGTGGGACAAGAGTCATAAAGTACCAGACTTCAAAGTAGGGGACTTAGTTTTAGTTTCAATCTCGAATTTTAATTATATCAAAGGCCCAAAGAAACTTAAAGATTCTTATGTAGGACCTCTTGTTATTGTTGCTTTACATGGAACCAATGCAGTTCAAGTGGAATTGAGTGGTGAATTGGAAAATAAACACCCTGTCACAGGGGCTCTTGGAAGAAGAGGGCCTGGCACTCAGGAATCAAGAACTCACTTGGAGAGCTCCAAAGATGAAAGAATAATAAGAATGAATTTCTTTAAGAAAGAATAAGAGAGAAAACAAGTATGCCAAAAGATGAGATAAGAAGAAGGTGAAGCCAATGGCCAAAGATAATAAAGAAGCCAAAAGCCAAGAAGCCAACCAAGTGAATCCTCAATTCACTGTTTCAACCTGCCAGAAAAGGAAATGGAATTAGTATAAGGATATGACCACCAATATCCACTGGACAGGCGAGGAAATAAAAGAAAAAAAAAGGTGCTGAATGACTGACTTAAGATTATCAGTATTAACTTTTAATAAGGTAAAAGAAAATAAGGATAAAAATAAATCCACTATATTAATTAACTGGGGAAAAAGTCCCCAGGTGCTGAAAGGTGGCCAGTATATGTGAAAAGCTGAAAGATTGATCCTGGAGTTGGATCACCGGCTGTATTGTCCGAATCGGGCCAATGCAGTTCTGGCCATCTTGAATTTGAAACTGTGTGATTGAATTCCCACAGTGGAATATGAATTGGCCCAATTGGGCCAAGTACGTACAGGTTGATTGATTACCGCCTGTATGAACCAATTGAGTTGTCCAAGAAGTATTGAAATACTTGAGGCCTTGACAACTGATTGAAAAGATGTAATACCTTTTGAGAATTGCCCTTAGAATAACCCTGAATGAAGTTTCCAACCCAACTCCTGCTGAGCCAGGTGATTGGAGTCCTTGAATGGTCTTCTGATTGCCGCCATGGATCACCAAACTGATGAGTCCAAAGGTTCTCCTTCGAAATGGGCGTTGGATCTTGGTACCTTGAGTTAAGAAGGTTGATTTGGGTCCTGAAAACGTCACCATTGAATTGCTGAGCAAAAATGGTGCATAATGGTATATAACACCATATATGCACCACTCCTGCAACCTTGAGTACGGGGTGCATGGAGGAATGAAGCAATCCTCCCTTAAGTTGAGGGAAATGCTTTTTGAGATGATTTGGTGGCCTCTGGTGGTTGCCAGAGACCATGACGGTGAAGTTGGTCCATGGTGGTCCAGGGTCAAAAAATGGGTCCTACGGGATTTATGGCCAAAAATGGATCCAAGGTGTTTTTGGTCCAAGGGATTGGTGGCCAAAAATGGCTCAGGTGGGCCCAATTGTGGTTTGGGACCCACCTGGCCTTGGGGGCTAGGTGGCTGCCCCCTTTTGGCCTCATTGGATTAGGCCAAAAGGGGCCTAATCCGCCTACGGACCGCGGACCGTAGAAGCCGTGGGGGGCCTAAATGGCCCAAAAAGGCCATTTAGGCCAAAACCCCCATAATGAAAGGGGTGGCCAGGAAACCAATGAAGGTGGCCATGGGGCCTGGAAGCCCCTAGAAGACAAAAGGACCCCCCAGGCCCAAAAACAGTGATGGAGGCCTGGGGGTTGGTGAGGTGGAAATTGGCCAAGAGGGCCAATGACGCAGGATATGGCCTGAGGCCATAAAGGATGATGGAGGCCATAAGTGGCCAATGGAATGGGTTATGGCGCAAGAGCCATGGAACACCCAAAAGGGGTCAATTGGCCATAAATGATATGACATGGCCAATTGGCCCCAACTTGGCTCCAGGTTGGATTGCCGCCGCCATCAAGGAGGAGGGTCAAAATACGTGGTTGTGACACACCCCACCTTTCCAGTCATCTTGATAAAGCCTTATCAACCAACTGACAAAGCATTGTTTCCTTTAAGAAACCCAACTCCTTTAGCTGTACCACCTGTGGAACAGAATGAAGACAAAAAGATAAAGAAAGGAGACTTAGGGGTAAAAATCAGAGAGAATATCTTGTCAGATATAGAAATCCAGTACATGAAGATGAATGGATGGCAGAATCAGAAATACCTGACTCAGATAAACTCTTAAGAAGATTTAGACATGAAAGAAGGCCACAAGCCTGAATATGTCTATAAATGTGCTTTAAATTACTTGATCTGAGTGATGTAAAGAGGTTGGACAATGGACATTAACCCCCTTTGGGGCCTTATTCTTTTATCACTAATACAATTGTGGTACAATTTTATTTTTTGGTCGGAGGGAATGTGAGCCTTGAGGTATATTTTACATACCCAAATAGGCCACAATTATCTTAAAAAGAAATTTCGAATTATACATAACTCATAAATCATGCATATATTCAAAATTCATCATTTTTGATTTCAGAAAAGATGAATAACTTTTTATTGAGTAGGTAAATCCATGGATTTAAGGCCAGGTTTGGATTCTACACAAAAATTCACCTAGGGTAGCTCCACAGAGTGAATAAGCTCAAATTAACTCTTTGAGGTGGTAAAATGGAAAATACTTCAATACCACATCATCAATACCACATAAAAGATCCGTGAAAATTTTTGTTTTTCTTAATTTCATGCCAAAATAATGGGAAAGTGCGAAATCCCATGTTACATATACACTAAGAATAGTGTTATGCATGTTTTGAGCACTTAATATCATGGTATTCTTACATGGACCTTTGGTACACCCATAGTGGATATCTCACTTTAAGCTTAAATTACTATTTTGACGTAAAAAATAGGCAAGGGGGACAAAAGACATCAAAGAGAGCCAGGGTACCCAACTTCTGAGGACTCAGAGGCATGGATAGCTCCAAATCTTGGTTCCATGGCTGATCTTGACCCAATTGGTAAACTAAACCTCTTTGGGAACTTGGTTACCATGTCACAACTACTGTAAATCTTAAGAAAATAGCAAATAACCTGCTATTTTGACATGCCAAGGAGGTAAAGAGCTACTTAGACTCCTGTAACCACGTCAATTCTTAATGACTTTCCATGGATAAACCCCAAAAGAGTAATTAAAACCCTTTTTGGACTTGTATCCATTGATTTACCTCATAGCAACCAGTGAAACACTGATATTTGCAATTCTACGTAGAAATGAGGTAAAAACTTCAAAAATTCATTAAAAATACAATTCTTAATGAATCTTTATGAAACTTTCAGGACTAATAGAGAACTGTATTATCTATGGTACAGCCAAAAAGAATCACAGTTTTACTAGTAAAATCCAAAGTTTTACTTATAGTCCACTTTTGACCATTCTACGTGAAACACTGAATCTTCAAAAATTCACAGTAATTGAAACCTGTGTTGAAATTGGCAATAACATTGATAACTTTGAGAAATCAATGATTATTTTGGAATAAAAGAATATTTACAAATGTTACTCCTTTTATTCTTAACCATATTGGGGTTGGTAGTCACGTAAAAGCATCAATTAAGTAATTATGATAATCTTACGTGACAACAGATGATACAATCATTAATCCAAAAAGGTTTATTGTTTTCTCACTCACTGGTTTTTCAGTTTGCTCCATGGAACGCCTCTGTGAGCTGTTGTTGACTTAAAAGAAGCCTCTTCTTGCTGTTTTTTCCGTATCATCATCATCTTATTAATCATTTATATCAGTATTACCAACAAGTAAGTATTAGTTAAAACTTTTCTTAAGTGTTTTATTCTTTCAGAATAAATAAGAAAGACGTGAAATCATAGAAATCAACTATATATTGTTGTAATACATTTATAAATTCATTTTGATCCTCTAAATCCACAATTCTATGTCAAATCTCTCTATCTTATCTTTCAATAAGCTCTTTGGAATATTAGTGAGTGATTTATCTTTAATTCTTAAAATTTTTCTCTAGTAATAGTTTTCTTCAAGGATTAGCTTTATAATTATTCTTGCAAAAGATAATTATATATTAAAATAATTTTATTATTTTAATAAAAGAAGTTTTTATTATTAAATTCTTCTTGTAATTGATTCTTGTAGACAATTACTTCCTCACTGTTAAAATCACTAGTCTCACTGTTAAGATCACTAGTAGTGCTTAACACGTGAAAGAAATAATTCTATAATTATTTAATTGTAGCTATAATAATATTTTATTACTATATTTCATAAGAACAGACATAGTACTGTTGATTAATAGTAATATTATCATCAGTTTCATAGTCACATCTTACACTTGTCCTTGACATGCCTGGAAAACCACCAACTACTCCTGAAAAAGAATTTG
The DNA here is from genome assembly GCA_023105745.1 of Austropuccinia psidii. Lineage (NCBI taxonomy): Eukaryota > Fungi > Basidiomycota > Pucciniomycetes > Pucciniales > Sphaerophragmiaceae > Austropuccinia > Austropuccinia psidii. The sequence continues at coordinate 11,638,738 of JALGQZ010000001.1, forward strand.
ATCTTCTTGGCACTCTTCCTTCCTTCCATGCGGGGTCCTCTACCTAATTGGGCCCTCAGTTGAGGAACTGCTGGGGTGCCATCAAGAGGAACTCTTGGAGTAGGAATAAGAACAGCTTGAGTTCGAGCCTGGGATCTAGTCTGTCTTGCAGGAGGTTAGTGTTGGAGTGGAATCATTGTATAAGAATAAAATTTAACTAAAATGAATCAAAACTTGAATAAAACTTGAGGCAAAACCGGAATAGTCTTGAGGATCAAATCAAATCTTGAGGGGAAAAATCAATGAATCAAATGAAAATCTTCAAGTACGTCAATAAATCAAATCAAATGAGTCTTGAAGTCAAATTCAATATCAATGAAAAATCTTGAAGTCAATAAAATCAAGCAATCAATCAATAAATGAAATCTTGCAGTGAAAATCAATCAGTCAAATGAATTCTTGAGTGAAAATTAATTTATGTCAAAGTCTTGATGTGAAATTCAGCGAAATCAATGGAAAATCTTCAGGTCAATCAATTATCTTGAATTCAATATCAATTATGTCAGATAAGTCAATCAAATCAATTATCAAGTGAATTCTTCCTGAAAATCAAAATTCTTGAGGAATAAATCATAATGAATCCTGATATGAAGAACGTGTCTGAACAATTTGATGAATAAGCTGAGAATGAAAATGATAATACGCCTGAATGAAGGATAAAAATGAGATTGATAATTGGTTGAGATTAAGATTGAAAAAGATAACAGAAATAAAATTAGGTCAGCTTTCAATTTTCAGAATGAGGAATGAATGAGAGAAAATTGCGAGGTGATGAAGAATCATTAATTTTCATAAGCCTAAAGAGTCATAATTTCAATGAATGAATGAATGAAATTAATGAAGAATGATTGAATAAAATGATGAAGAATGAATGAATAGAATGAAAAGAAATTATGAGTTAATTAATATAATGGCACAGGGGCTCCTATGGAAGCAAGAGGGCCTGGAACTCAGGAATCAAGAACTCACTTGGAGGGCTCCAAAAGATGATAAGAAATACTATGGAATATATTTCTTAAGCAGGAATAAGAGAAAGGAAAAATATGCCAAAGATAACAAAGAATAATAAGAATGAAGCCAGAGGCCAAAGATAAAGAAAGCCAAAGCCAAGAAGCCAACCAAGTGAATCCTCAATTCACTGTTTCAACCTGCCAGAAAGAACAATGGAACTAGTAAAGGATATGACCACCAATATCCACTGACAGGCAAAGAAAGAAAAGAGAAAGGGTGCTAATGACTGACTTAAGATTATCAGTATTAACTTTAATGATGTAAAAGAAAATAAGGATAAAAATAAATCCAATATATTAATTAACTGGGGAAAAAGTCCCTAGGTGATGAAAGGTAGCTGGTATATATGAAAACTGAAAGATTGATCCTGGAAGGTGGATCAATGGCTGTATTGTCCGGATTGGGAAATACAGTTCTGGCCATCTTGAAATTTGAACTGTGTGATGGAGTTCCCACAGTGGAATATGAAATGGCCCAATTGGGCCAAGACCATACAGGTTGATTGAATGAGGCCTGTACGGATGAATTGAGTTGTCCAAAGGAGTATTGAATACTTGATGCCTTGACAACTGATTGAAATTATTTAATACCTCTTGAGAATTTTCATTGAATAATACTGAATGAATTGTGCCAACCCAACTCCTGCAGATACAGGTGGTTGGGATCCTTGAAGAGTCTTCTGATTGCCGCCATAACTTGTCAGACTGATGAGCTGATTAATCCTCCTTCAAAATGGCCGTTGGGAAGGTGTAATTGGATCCTGAAAACGTCACCGTTGGATTGCTGAGCACAAATGGTGCATAATGGTATATAATACCATATATGCACCATTCCTGCAACCTTGGGTACAGATGGTATGAAGGAAAGGAAGAAATCCCCTGGAGTTGAGGCGAAAGGCGGACTGAGCTGATCTGGTGGCCTCTGGTGGTTGCCAGAGGCGATGGCTGAACTATTGGTCCATGGTGGTCCATGGCCAAAATTGGGTCCTACGGGATTTATGGCCAAAATGGTGTCCATGAGGTTTTTGGGTCCAAGGAAATGGTGGCCAAAAATGGCTCAGGTGGGCCCAATTGTGGTTTGGGACCCACCTGGCCTTGGGGCCTAGGTGGCATGCCCCTTTTAGCCTCATTGGATTAGGCCAAAAGGGGCCTAACTGGCCTACGGACCGCAGACCGTGGACCGTGAATCACGGCCCACGGGCCGTAGGAGCCATAGGGGGCCTAAATGTCCCAAAAAGGCCATTTAGGCCAAAACCGCAATAATGAAAGGGGTGGCCCTGAATTTAAGGATGAGGGCTAGGGGGCCTGGAGGCCCCTAGAACACAAAATGACCCCCCAGGCCTGGGGGTTGGTGAAGTAGGAATTGGCCAAAAAGGCCAATGGCAGCCGGATATGGCCCGAGGCCATAAAATGGCCATTGGAAAGGTGTTATGGCGTGGGTGCCATGGAACACCCAAGGGGGCCAATTGGCCATAAAAGATATGACGTGACCAATTGGCCCCAACTTGGCTCCAGGTTGGATTGCACAACCATCAAGGAGGAGGGTTAAACTCGTGGTTGTGACACTTCAACAGAAAAGATGAGATACAATAAAAATCATCAAAAATAGAGTTTTCATGATGTAATGAAATCCTCTTGGAAGCTTCATAGGGCCATTCCAAGCTATTGGAATTAACTTTAAGAATAGCTGTAGCGTGTATAACTTAAAAGTTACTGATGATCACAGTTTAAGCTTAAAATTGATCATTTCTGATCACTCACTGTAATCGTATTTTACGTTTAACAGTTATATAAGTGATACAACTGGTGAATACTATTAGATTATGATTCATACTAATGAAATCCATGAATTTTAGGCTTCTTCCAAGCCTATGATGTCATGAAACCTAGAGCTATAGTGATAAATCTAAATAATGGCATAATAATGAGATAAGATGGTTTGATCATGATGTAATCATCACTAAACCTCAAAATACTTATCATTTCCAGTGGATACCATCAGTACACGTCTACTAGAAGTCTACTGGACTCTATAAGGGAGGTATTTACTATAAATAGAGCTCTTTTTACTCTATTTTCCCCTTAGATGCACCAAAAACAATAAAACAATTAAATCAAAAGGTAAAATATTTATTCTTTATATATAAATCTTTCATATTATCAAAGACCAAAGGCAATCTTTATTATAATCATCATTCTTGATGTGATTGCTTCAATTTCTAAGTTGTTTTGTTATAATTCTCTTAAAAATCTTATTTCCATGTAAAATCAAGAAAATTTGTAATTTATTTTATTTGTAAATACAATTTAAATAAGTTGTATCAACATTATTTGGCATGAATTCTTCCAAAATTATTATATTAAGCAACAACAGTAGGTTATTTTCTCTCATTATAATAATTTCTCTCTATTATTACTATTAATAATTCTTCAATTAATATAAATAGTATTTATATTAATATATAGCTTTAATATTAGTGATATTCTAGTTATTAATTGTTTTTTATTAATAAAGAACAATTTTATATGCCTTTATTATTTGTTGGTAACAATAATAAAGTGCTTTGAAATATTTTAATTATCAAATATTAATATATTTATCTATTATATTATTCTTTCATAATATAAATTATATTATTATATTTATTTAATAATATAATTATTTTTTACGCAATAATTATAATAACTCTTTCTTATTCTAATTATTTTATTTATAAGGAAATTAAGATTACAATAAGTAAACTATTAGTAATCTTTATTTATTTTTTCATAGTAAAACCTTACATTTGGGGGCCTGGCCATGATATTTACTTGAAAAGACCTTCAAAAAGATTATGATTGGGTTTATTCAATAATAAATCATAATTATAATCATAAAACTATATAATATTTTCATATTTATTGATCTTAAAACCTATTGAGGCATTTGGAAAGAAATTGTACTGTCTTAAACATGGTTTTTCACATCCTTAGACTTGCAAGAACCTTGTTTGAGTGACTCTAGTGATTAAAAAACATATTTTATAAGTTAAAAGAATCTTATATTATAAATTAATTTCAGAAAAGAATAAACTTTAGTTTTAATTTAATTCTTTAAAAATAAAAATATAAAAACCAAATAAAAAACTTCTTTTTATCTAATTTTTATTCATTTCTTTATTCATTTCACTTCTTCTGAGATATAAAAGCAATTTCTATGTGGAAAGTTGCCATATCTTACAAAAAATAGCACTTTTTACAAAAGACTGATTTTTATTTGCCTTTTGTAGTGTTTGAAGACAGTCCCACAGAGGACAATCAAACCACTGTTGAAAGATTGGTGGAAGAAACTTGCTCAAGTTCCCCAACACCGATTGTCATAAAGAAAAAGAAAGCTAAGAAATTAGAATTTCCAGGACCCACTATTCAGGACTCTGAAGGTGAGTACCTCCTTTATAAATTGTGATAAAAAGAAATTCTTTTCCTGAAATCTTTTTCTTTTTTATTTCCTAAATTATGACTACCAGAAGAGGTTCCCTATACTCCATAAAATCAGATGGAGCTGGATTCAGAGGCAGAATTGATCCCTCAAAAGGGGAAAGAAAGGGCAAAATCCCCAGTGGAATAGAATCCACACAAGGAAGTGCCTTATCCCAAAGGCAAGTCCCAGAAATGCCCATAATATCTGAACTAGAGTTAGAACTAAGTATGAGTGACTCAAAGAGGTACAAATCACATTCAGAGGGCTCAAATAGACATTTACATGAGCAATTGCAAGCAGTACTACACAATGTACAAGGATAAGGACTGGGAAATGTTGCCACAAATACACCAAGGAGTGATAAACTCCTGGCACATCCTAAGAGAAGTTCACAAAGAGGAGGAAATAGTGAGATACTCCAATGGATGGAATCCACTATCATCCAAACCTCAAATCAAAAAGATCAAGGAATACCTTTCAAAAAAGAGGGAGGCAACCAAGGAAGAAAGAAAGCCCCAAGCCAACCCACTTCCCCAAGAATGGAAGAAGAACAACAAAAATAACTGGAGAAAACCATATTCCCCAGGTTATAGGATTCCAAAAATCCAAAAATATTACATGGAAAATGTCTTCAACATGGCCAGAACCTTGATGGAATTCAAGGACAAGGAGGAACAAAGAATGAGACAACCTCATTTACCAAAGAAATAACTTTTATCCAGATGTTTTAAATACTTTAACAGAAATTAAAAATAGTATTTTACCTCTTAAAGAAATTAAAAATAGTTTATTATCCTTACAAGAAATAAATAATAATTTATCATCTTTCACAAAAATTGTTGTACAAAATAAAAAAGAAATTGATAAAATTAAATTTCTTGTTGAAAATAATCAAAAATTAATACAAGGACAACGGGAATTGTATAAATATATAAAATATATCAAAGATAAAAATTTGATAATTGATTATGATGTGAGTATTGATAATATTACAGAAAAATTGGACAAATTAAGTCTTTCTGTAGAACAATCCAAAGAAAAGAATTCATCACCCCAAAAATTACTTCTAGACCATGTGGAAAAAAGTGATGAAGCAAGAATCAATCTGAAAGATGACATTAAAAGTGAAATAAGACATATTACTGAAAAAATAGATAAAATAAATGAGACTAACCTAAATATGGCAAAGTTATCAACTCCATTTTGTCACATAAGAAGTCCTTATCTATATCAGATTTTGGTACAGTCTTTTTTAGTGGTAGGAAATGTAAGCCTTTGAGATATGACTACATATCCAAAAAGGTAACAAGAAATTTCTGTAATAATTATACTTATAGTAATTATCTCAAAGACTAGTAAAAATACCATAAATCAGTACAAAATCTGAATTAACTCAGAATTTAATGAGTAAACACATAAAATAAATTACACCATTATATTACCAATGGTAAAATACATATATGTCATTTTTATGGCATATCTGAAAAGTCAATAATTACTGAAGAATAAGTAATAATAACTTAAAATTATACCAAAGGAGGAAATAACAAATCCATTTATACCAGAATTGAGTCATCATGACAATAACAAAGTCTTAATGAAGGAAGAACCTCAATTGAAAGAATGGCCAAAATTCACAGGAGAAGGTGAATATGACCATATGTCATTCATTAAAACAAATGACATGTTACAAGAAGATTATGCCATACCAGATGAACTAATCACTACCAGATTACACTCACTATTTGAGAAATCTGCAAAAACATGGTATTATGGCATAAGGAAAACAAATGACGAAAATACCTAGTCTTGGTGGAAACAAGAAATAATTACCAACTGGCCTAATGATTCCTGGAGGTACAAAATAGAAAATGCATTTGAAAGTTCTGTCTTTGACCCAGACAAGGATAAACCTTTGACTTGGTTCTTAAAACAAGATGAAAGATTAAATTCACTTTATGCAGAAATGTCACAAAAAATGGTACACATGAAAATACTTCAGAAATGTGGAGGAGAATTGGAACGTTCCCTGAGAAGCACCTGTATAGAACCATGTTCCACAGCAGAGTATATCAACGCACTAGAAGACATAGTGACAAGCACAAAAATTGGCAGGACTTGGAAGAAACTGGAAAGTAAAAGTCCAAATAAACCATTTATCAATAAATATAAAGCAAGATAAACTTTCAAGCCCAATACATCCAATGGTAATAAGAAAAGAAATTTCTTCAAATGTAGAGGTATTGGACGCTTAGCCAATGATTGCCTGAAAAAGCAAAAATCAATGAAATTGTGGAAACAGAGGGCCACAATGATAAAGAATAAGAATCTGATTCTGAAAAGGACACTGAAGAATCAGAAACCTCTAAAAGTGATGAAATTAATATAATTAATTCACAAATTAATAATATTGATTTGATATATGAAGTACTAGATGTTAATTCAAACTTACCACATGTTGGAACATCTGAAACAAGCCTTACAAGCATGAAAAATGCCAAACTGTATAGAACCAAACCAGGAAAAGGGATGGGATATACAGCTGGAAAATCAAGTATAAGTATTGTAATGGTGGAAAACCAAGAGGAAAAAGTGAGCTTAGATACAGGAGCATATTGTACCTGTTTTGGTAAGAGTTATTTGAAAACAATTGTACCAGATTGGGAAGAAAAAATTCTACCAATACAAGGAGTGAAACTTAGTAATGCAAGTGAAAGCATGAACCCCTTGGAATAATTTACTTAACACTCATTTTTCCTCATCCTTCACAATGTATCAGATTGAAAGTGGAGTTTGTAGTAATGGGAAACTGCACTAGTTACCATTTTATACTTGGAAATGACTACTTGTCAATTTATGACATAGATATCTCTAACCAAAAACATAAATATTTTGCCATAGGAGACAATAAAAGACAAAGATTTGGCTTCTTCAATGACACAAAACAATTGAGAGCTATTACGAATGAAGACAAAAGCCCAGAAAAGGATTTTTTCATAGATGGTCAACTGAAAGAGGCAGAATTGAATAATGAATTAACAGAAAAATTGAAAGAAAAACTGATGGACCTCTTATTGAAATATAAGAATTCCTTTGTAACTGACAAACAACCACTATGTGCCATCATTGTACATGAGGTAGACATGATCCTCAATGTGGAAAAGACTTATCCACTGTCACAACCATGGAAATACACCCTCTTGGACCTCAATATGGCATATCCATGCCATATCCAGTATATGGAAATTTGGCCATATCCATAATAATTGGCCAAATTGGCCATTGTCATGTTTTATGGTCTTAATGGTAATTTTATCATTAGGGGACAACCTGGCCCCTTAACCATCATCAAGCCATTCTAAGCTGTCTCTTTGCTTTTGGGCATCTTGGTTATTTTCCATACAACAGGGAAAATACAGCCAAAAAGCCTGTATTTGGCTTTTTAAGCTTTAAATACAGTTTGCACATTTGGCTGTATTAAGCCATTTAGGCAATATTTCTCATGTATTGTGTGAAATATGCCCAAAAGGCCATACCAGGCATTTTGGGGCTTAACTTCCAGATTTGTGGATTTTGTGCACTTTGCTCAAATACAGTTTCAAAGACATATAAGCTGTATTGAGCCGAAAACCAGAAATGGCCAAATAACTTAAAAGAAGCTTTCTCACCTCTGAAGGCTTCCAAAACCCAAATTTCATTCATATCATCCTGGCATCACCTCAAAAGACCTTTGGCCCATTTCAACCTTCAATAACCAAAAGTGCCATGTATGGTGTTATACACCATTATGCATCTTATTTCAGCAGAAATACAATGGCGCAAATTTCAAATGGTTATTTAAGGTTTTCAACAGGTCAGAAAGGCACAACCTCCAGAGGATTAATCAAGGCTCAAGGGCAAGTGTCATACTCTCAAATACCAATGATGCCATCAAGCAATTAATGGTTATTCTCACTCACAGTATTCCTCCAAGGTAATACTGGCTGTTCATTCTCAAGGGATATTCAAGAGGCAGTTCCAAAACATTGTGTCAAGGGTCAATGCTCTATTAATCCACCTTGGCAAACCAATTTATTCAGTACAGTCTTAGTTCATCAAGACCTGTATTTTTCATTCATACACCATGGGAAGATCATTAAACCCAGTTCATTTCCCAATCTGGCAAGGTATACACTTCATCAAACTGTCAATACAGCTTCAAGGATTCAATACAGACCAGCTGTCAGCCAGAAGGAGTCAAGCTCTCAACCTTTCACATATACAAGCCTCCTTTGACCCTGGGGGGGTTTTCCCCCAGTTAATTAATATATTTTGATTTTATTTTATCTTTATTTATCTTACCATTTTTGTTAAGTGAATACTGATATTATCAAGTAAGTCATTTAGCACTTCTTCCCTTTTCTTTCTTTGCCTGTCAATGGATATTTGAAGGTCATATCCTTACTAATTCCATTGTTCATTTTGGAAGGTTGAAACAGTGATTAAGGACTTACTTGGTTGGCTCTTTGGCCATTTGGCTTCTCATTTCTCTTATTGCATCTCATCCTTGTACTTGCATTCTTCTTAGGGAAATCAATTCTTTATTTTTTATTTTCTTTATTCTTTTGGAGTCTTCCAAGTGAGTTCCCTGATTGCTGAGTGCCAGGCCACTCTTGTTTTTCTGTCCAAGAGCCCCTGTTACATTATATCAATTAACTAATAGTTTCTTTCCATTCTGTTCATTATTTCTTCATAATTTCATTCTTTCATTTTATTGAAATTATTACTCTCTAATGCTTATGAACTTTATGATTTGTTGTCACCTCTCAATTTTCTCTCACCCATTCATCATTTTTGAAAATTGAAAGCTGACCAAATTTTATTTTTGTTTCTCTTTTAAATGTTATTCAAATCATCAAATTCTAATTAATTCATAATTCAGGAATAATCTTAAATTCAATTTTATTTTCAAATTTCTCATCTAAATTCATTAAGACACATTCCCCAAATCAAGATTCATATTTGATTTATTCTTCAAGAATTTTGATTTTTAACAAAGAACTCACTTGATTTTGATTTGATTGATTGATTTGACATAAATTTATATTGACCTCAAGAAAATTGAGTTACCTGAAGATTTCATTGATTTTGCTGATTTTTCACATCAAGAATTTTGACATAAATTGATTTTGCCTCAAGAATTCATTTTGATTGATTTATTTTCTGCAAGATTTCGATTTTGATTGATTTGACATATTGATCCATTGAATTCAAGATTTCATTTGCCATTGATTGATTGATTTTCCTGAAGTTCTCATTTTGACTTATTTGATTCATTGAATTCAAGTTTGCATTTGATATTTAATTGATTGATTTACCTGAAGATCTCATTTGATTTATTGATTTTCATTGATTTTCTTCAAGATATTGATTTTTGACTATTGACTTCAAGCTTTATTTCCAATTGCCTCAAGTTTTCATGATCAAATCTTGATTCTTGTTCATTTTATTTCATTTTATGCTGAAATCATGCCCACACAACACTCATCTCCTGCAAGGCAGACAAGATCTCAGGCCAGAACTCAAGCTGTTCTCACTCCAACTCCAAGGGCTCCTCTTGATGGCACCCCAGCAGTTCCTCAACTGAGGGCCAAATTGGAAGGAGGACCCATTGTGGAAGGAGCAGCACCATCTAAGAAGGAAGGAAGAGGGCCAAGAAGATTAAGTTCATTTTCAGGAACTTCAAGGACCATTTTCAGAGGTCCTGGGGAAGATGGTGAAGAGGAGGAGGAGTATTCTGTGGAAGAGGAAGAGTCTGATGGTACTGAAGGTGTCCCTGCTCCTGTGGGGGCATCCCAAGTTACTGAAGGACCAACTCTAGCCCAGTCTAATCAGCCTGTCTCTAATCAGTCTGAACCATCTTTATTGGCCATTATGCAGCAAATGAATCAGATTACTACCAATCTTCAAACAGCTTTATCCTCTGAAGCATCAAGACCACCAGCCTCAAAGACTCCATATATGAAGGCACCAGAATGCTTTGATGGGACTCAACCCTTCAAATTTAGAAGTTTCATTGAGTCTTTTCAATTGATTTTCCATAATGATCTGGCAAATTTCTCTCAAGACAGAAAGAAAGTTCTCTATGCCACTTCATTTCTCATTGGCAGGGCTGCAAAGTGGATTGAGCCTTATCTTTCCAATCTCACCAATCAAGATCCAAATTGCCTTCTCAATTCATGGAAATTATTTGAATATCAACTCTTCACCTTATTGGAGGACCCAAATGAAGTCAGAAAAGCTGAAGCAGAATTGGAATCTATAAGAATGAAAGAAGGTGGGCATGTATCTTTATACATTGTTGATTTCATAAGTCTGGTCTCAAGAATGGGAGATTGGGGTGAAAGGGCTCTTATCCATAATTTCAGGAGGGGGTTGCCATCCAGGATTTCGGATCAATTGACATCCCATCCTTCAAGAATTGACTCTCTTCAAGACTTAATTGATATTACCCTAGAGCTTGATACCAGGTACCATGGGAGGCAAAATGAGAAGAGTCATCATCAAGAGAAGAAAAAAGAAGCCTCAAAGTCAAATTCTTCTAATCCTCAAAGTTCTTCAAGCTCAAGTCAAAAGAAGAAGAAGAATTTTCAGAAGAGGGACAAGCCCCATTCTTCTTTATTAAATAAAGATTTTAAGTTGATGAATTCTGAAACATGAAGAGGAATCAAGGAGGGTTTATGTACCTATTGTGGTGGGAATTATAGTCTTGAGTCCTGTCTCAAAAGGCCTCAAAACAAGCTTATTCAAGAGTTGGGCAGATTTTCTAGCCAGGGAAAAGCCTGAGTGAAAATCATGTTGTGTTCAATGGTCTTCACTGTTTGCCATCCAGAGCACAATTGTGCATTCTGAATACTGGTGTCAAAAATTCTCTTAAATTCTTTGTTTTCTCTTCTCTCTCTGATATGTTTTACAGTATTCTCATTGATTCTGGTGCTACCAACTCATTTATTGCAAAGAAGTTTGTTCACAAGTATTCTTTGACCATGTCAGAACTCCCAGAGAGGATTCCCCTTATGATTCTTGACTCCTTGGAGTCTCCTTCTTAATTTGTGACTCACCATACTAAATCTATGGTTGAGCTCCCTTCCTTCCCAAGCTTTGAATGTGAATTTTGAGTCATTGATACTCCCAAGGGAGAAGACCTCATATTGGGCTTTGACTTGCTCAATAATTTTAATCCATCTACTTATTGGAGGCAAGGGCTGATCACCTTTAATGCTGATCATAAGGACTATCATGATCCTTCAAAATCTTTTAGTAATGACTTTTCTTCTGCCAAATCATGTGCAGCTCTGGTTGGTGATTCTAGATCACCATCATTCCCATCTTCTGTCCATATTCCTTCCCTTAATTCCCATCAGTCATTACTATCATCTAGAGATGAAGTCTTCAAAGAGATTCAAGATGTTGGAGAAGATAATTCTTTATCTTCACTTCATCTCTCCTTTGGGAATATGGACCTTCCCCCTTCATCTTATCATGACTCCCTGGAGGAGTTGTGGGATGAAGAGGAAAAGCCAGAAGAAATAGAAACCATGATGAATGTTGTTCCTTCTGTTTATCACCAGTACTTGGATGTATTCTCCAAGGTGAAAGCAGAGAAACTTGCTCCTCACCGTGCCTGTGATCATCATATCAAGCTGGAGGGGTCTCTACCTCCAGTTGGGGTGATCTACTCTTTATCAAACCAAGAGTCAGATACACTCAGGGCCTACATTTCAGAGAATGTAGAGAAAGGTTTCATACGGCCAAGCTCCTCTCCAACAGGAGCACCTGTCCTCTTTGTCAAAAAGAAAGATGGTGGCCTCCATTTGTGTGTTGATTACTGAAAACTCAATGCTGTTACTAGGAAGAGCAAATATCCTGTTCCTCCTATGAATCAGCTTCTTACCATTTTCAATGGTTCTTCTATCTTCTCCAAGATTTATTTTTGTGGTGCATATAACCTGCTCAGAATCAAGGAAGGTGATGAACATTTGACATGTTTTAGAAACAAATTTGGCAGGTATGAGTATTTGATTATACCATTTGGGCTTGCAAATTCTCCTTCCTCTTTTCAAAACCTTGTCAATGATATTTTTTATGATCTTCTTGATATTTATGTTCTACTTTATTTGGATGACATTATGGTCTTTTCCAGATCTTAAGAGGAACATGTCACTCATGTGTCCACTGTTCTTTCCAGACTCAGAGCCAATAGCCTCTTTGCTAAGGCCTGCAGGTGCCTATTTCATGTTTCTAGTGTAGAGTACTTAGGTTATGTTGTTTCTTCTGATGGCCTCAAGATGGACCAAGAAAAATTCCAGCAAATTCTCAATTGGCCACCTCCAAGAAGCCTCAAGGAACTTCAATCATTCCTTGGCTTTGCCAGCTTTTACCGCTGTGTCATCAAGAATTATTCAAAGAAAATTAGTTCACTCACAAGTTTCCTCAAGAAAGATTCCCATTTTCCCCTCAATGAGGAAGCTCTTAGGCAGTTTCATCAACTCAAAGAGGCATTCACCATTGCTCCTTCTCTACCCACCATTGTAGAGACTGATACATCAGATTATGCCTTGGGTTCAGTACTGAGCCAGATTTCTGACTCAGGAAAACATCCCATTGTGTTTGATAGCGGCAAGCCTCTCCCAGCTGAGCTCAACTATGAGATTCATGACAAGGAACTAGTTTGCATAGTCTGGGCCCTCAGGCACTGGAGAGCTTTTCTCCTTTCTCTTTCATCCTCCTTTGAAGTTCTCACCAATCATTCCTCACTTCAATATTTTATGTCATCAAAGATTCTCACTCACCATCAAGCCCGCTGGGATGAGTTTCTCAGTGAGTTCCACTTTTTCAATCACCTACCGCCCTGGCTGATTGGCTACCCTTCCAGATGCATTGTCACGTCGAGACCACATTTACCCAGAGAGGGGGGAAGATTTCATCAGCAAGAATCCAATGAATTATCAAAAAATAATCAAGCAAGATGAAATTCAAGCCTAAAAATTCTTTGCAGTCAAGGTGGAAGAATTTTCAAATTTGATTAAATCAATTCAGAAGGCATTATGGCAAGATTCTCAATATAGAAGTATTCTTAAAGATTTGGGTAAAGGTAAATCTGTCCAAGATTATTTTCTTGATTCCTCTTCCCAACTTCTTCTGCTCAAAGATTGGGTGATGGTCCCAAATGACCCCACAGTTCAACTCAGAATACTTTAAAAAAGGAATGACTCTCCTCTACCTGGACACCCTTGCCAAGAGAATACCCTCAAGCTTGACAAGTGGGACTCTCACTGGTCTGGCATGACTCAATTTATCAAGGATTATGTATCATCCTGTCAACAGTGCTTAAGAAACTAAAATTTACATCACAAGAATTTTGGACTCCTCAGACCTCTTCCAATTCCAAATGGTCCTTGGATTTGTCTTTCAATGGATTTCATCACTCAATTTCCACTGTCCAATTCATTTGACTCAATCCTTGTCATAGTGGACAGATTCTCAAAAATGAAAGTTTTTATTCCAACCATTTCTTCAATAAATTAATTATATTTGGCCCATTTGTTCATCAAGAATATCTTCTCAAAGCATGGCCTTCCTTAAAGCATTGTCAGTGATAGAGGTTCACTTTTTGTTTCTTCCTTTTGGACCAATCTTTGTCAGAAGCTCAAGATTTCATAAGATCTTTCAGCTGCTTACCATCCAGAAACTGATGGACAGACAGAGAGGGTAAATCAGATACTAGAACAGTGCCTTTGGATCTATTTCAGGTATCATCAAGATTATTGGAACACCTGGCTCCCCCTGGCTGAATTTGCCTACAATAACTCTGACCACTCTTCAACAAAACAATCACCATTTTTCACTGTTTATGGAAGAGATCCACATTTTGACTCAGTTAACATTACTCAAGATACTCCTGCTGGAAAGTTATCAACACAAATCCTATCAGTACAGAAACATGTCAAGAGAGAACTTGAAGTCACCATAAACATGTTTAAGAGGTATGCAGATAAAAGTAGAGCAAGTCCACCTGTTTTCAATCCTGGTGACATGGTATGGCTTTCTTCCAAGAACATCAAATCAACTAGACCAACCAAAAAACTGTCTGAAATATGGTTGGGTCCTTTGCCAATCTTGAAGAAGGTCCGCACTCATGCCTACCACCTCAAGCTCCCATCTCAATGGAAGTCCATCCACCCAGTCTTCCATATTTCACTCTTAGAACCAGTCAAGACATCGACAATCCCAAATAGGAATCAAGAGCCTCCTCCTCCAATCATCATTGAAGAAGAAGAGGAATGGGAAGTCTCTCAAATACTTGACTCAAAGCTTAAGAGAGGAAAATTATGGAATTTGGTGGAATGGAAAGGTTTCAGTCAAGACTCAGAAAGATCTACTTGGGAACCAACTGAAAACCTCAAGAATTGTCCCAAACTGGTCAAGGATTTTCATTCTTTATATCCTGACAATCTAGGACCCAATTCTTCAACAGCTTTATTTCTTATGGTGCTTGGTGGGGAGAGGAATTACCAAAAGTAAGTCCCACTCCTGGTATGCACCTTGAGGGGTATTCTACTCTTTCTTGTTGTAAGCATCACCTTGGCTACTCTGTGAGCATTCTGCAATTTTTGGACGTAGATCTTTGGCCTGGCTTTCAACATCAATTCCAAAATCAAGGCCATTTTTCACTTGGTCAAATGGACCATTCATTTTTCATTTCACTTTCAAGTCTTTCCAATTCCAAGTCATTCTTTCAACAACTTCATTTTCTCTTATGGCACTGGTGGCAGTGGTAATACCAAAAGAAAGTTCCTCTCCTCGTGTGCACTTCCCTGAGGGGTCTACAATCTGTCAAAACATCCCCTTGGCCACTTTGTGAGCACCTGGCATCAAATTTCTCTTTCCAGGTCCTTGGCCAATTTCAAAATCAATTACCAACCTCTGTGATGGATATTGGAACCTCCTCAAGATTCATTTCTCTTTTATTTTTTCTTTTCTTATTTTCATTTTCATTCTTTTATTTTTATCTTTAGTTTCAACTTAAATTTTCTCTTATCATGTCAAATTTCACATCAAGATTATCATTTATTTCATTCATCATCAAATCTTGAAGCCCATGTCAAAAGAAGATCAAGCAAGTCCCACATCATATGCGAACATTTTAATATCAGTATTAAATTCATTTTTATCAAAAGAACTCCTCATTATCCCTCCCTCAAGACCCTTTCCAATAGCCTCAATAGGCTTCACCTTGTATTGGTGCTCAGGAGCTCACCATTTCAAGGTGGGGGGTACTGTCACAACCATGGAAATCCACCTTCTTGGACCTCAATATGGCATATTCATGCCATATCTAATATATGTAAATTTGGCCATATCCATAATCATTGGCCAAATTGACCATTGTCATGTTTTATGGCCTTAATGGTCATTTTATCATCTGGGGCCAACCTGCCCCCTTCACCATCACCAGACCATTCTAGGCTGTCTCTTTGCTTTTGGGCATCTTGGGTATTTTCTATACAACAGGGAAGATACATTCCGAAATCCTGTATTTGGCTTTTTAAGCTTTAAATACAGTTTGCGCACTTTTGTGCTGTTGGCTGTATTAAGCCATTTAGGCCATATTTCTCATGTATTATGGGAAATATGCCCAAAAGGCCATACCAGGCCTTTTGGGGCTTAACTTCCAGATTTGTGCATTTTGTGCACTTTGCGCAAATACAGTTTTCAAGCTGTATTAGCTGTATTGAGCCAAAACCCAGAAATGGCCAAATCACTCAAAAGACACTTTCTCACCTCTGAAGCCTTCCAAAACCCAAATTTCATTCATATCCTCCTGACATCACCTCAAAAGATGTTTGGCCCATTTCAACCTTCAATAACCAAAAGTGCCATGTATGGTGTTATACACCATTATTCATCTTTTTTCAGCGGCAATCCAATGGTGGCAATTTCAAATGGTTATTTCAACTTTTCAACAGGTCAGCAAGGCACACCTTCCAGAGGATTCATCAAGGCTTAAGGGCAAGTGTCATAATCTTAAATACCAATGACGCCATCAAGAAATCAATGGTTATTCTCACTCACAGTATTCCTCAAAGGGAATGCTGGCTGTTCATTCTCAAGGGATATTCAAGAGGCAGTTCCAAGACATTGTGTCAAGAGTCAATGCTCCACCAATCCACCTTGGCAACCCAATTCATTAAGTACAGTCTTAGTTCATCAAGACCTGTATTTTTCATTCATACACCATGGGAAGATCATTAAACCCAGTTCATTTCCCAATCTGGCAAGGTATACACTTCATCAAACTGTCAATACAGCTTCAAGGATTCAATACAGACCAGCTGTTAGCCTGAAGGGGTCAAGCTCTCAACCTTTCACATATACCAGCCTTCTTTGACCCTGGGGGGGGGGGTTTTCCCCCAGTTAATTAATACATTTTTATTTTATTTTATCTTTATTTATCTTACCATTTTTGTTAAGTGAATACTGATATTATCAAGTCAGTCATTGAGAACCTTTTCTCTTTTCTTTCTTCGCCTGTCAATGGATATTTGGTGGTCATATCCTTACTAATTCCATTGTTCATTTTGGCAGGTTGAAACAGTGATTAAGGACTTACTTGGTTGGATCTTTGGCCATGTGGCTTCTCATTTCTCTTATTGCATCTCATCCTTGTACTTTCATTCTTCTTAGAGAAATCAATTCTTTATTTTTTATTTTCTTTATTCTTTTGAAGTCTTCCAAGTGAGTTCCCTGATTGCAGAGTGCCAGGCCACTCTTGAATTTCTGTCCAAGAGCCCCTGTGACATCCACCTCTATTAAGAAAACCAGCTTACCCAGCTAGCCCAAGAGCCAGAGAAGCGTTATAGGTACACATCAAAGAATTGATAGACCTTGGAGTATTTATTGGCATAATGGAAGTTCAAGGATGGTAGGGGACGTTAGAGCTCTAAGCACCTATACTATCCCTGAAAGAGATCCAATAACCAGAATCCATGAGACATTAACACAGTTATCTCAGGCTAAGTTCATCACAGCCATGGATGCTCTAAAGGTTTTTCATCACAATGTCTTAACAGACAATTCCAAAAAACTCCTGAGGATAATAGTCCACTGTGGAATTTTTGAATATCTAAGAATGCCATTTGGTATAAAAAATGCACCTTCCTATTACCAAAGGATAATGAATGCCATATTTCCTGAAGAATTTTCAGAAGGATGGTTTGTTATATATATTGATGATATCATAGGTCGCTCAGAAACTTGGGATAGTCACTTAACAAGACTAGAAATATTATTGCAAAGAATAGTACAAGTCAACATGAAACTCTCTTTCAAAAAGTGTCATTTTGCATACAGTGAACTGAAAGCACTAGGACATGTTGCATCTGGAATACATTTGGGCATAGATAAGAACAAATTAGCAGCAGCACTATTGAAGCCAATTCCCCAAACCAAAAAAGAAATGCAATTGTTTCTAGGATTTTCTAGGTATTACAGACAGCATATAAAAGACTATGCAAGAATTTCTGAGTCCTTGTATTAGCTCTGTGACCAACAGACAGTCTATTAAATGACTGAAGAAAGAGTCAAGGCATATGAATAACTGAAAAGTTCTTTCACAAATTTCCCATTTCTGCTAATGACAGATTGGAAACTACCCTTTGAGCTATACATTGATGCTTGTGGAGAAGGACTAGGTGCTGCACTACACCAGACACAAATCATCAATGACAAACCTGTTGAAGGACCAATTTGCTTCATTTAAAGAAAAATAAAGCCAACAGAATCAAGGTATGGAGAAAGCCAAATGGAATACCTCTGCTTATTGTGGGCTTTAGAAATGTTACACTATTATTTGGATGGGACAGTGTTTGATGTAATTACAGATTGAAATGCTGTAAAATCTTTATTGAACATGAAAACTCCAAATAGACATATGCTAAGATGGCAAATTTTCATCCAAGAATATAGAGGAAATATGATTATATTTCATAAATCTGGTAATATTCATAAAAATTCAGATGGTCTTAGCAGATGTGCTCTGGAAAAAACACCTTAAAATCCAGCATGGGTACCACAGGAAGAGCACCATATAGAAGGCATAGGTGTCACAGATATTGGCACAGAATTTGTTAACCAAGTTAAAGAAAGCTATAAAATGCACAAAAACTGCCATATCTTATGCCAGCTTCTAATGAAAGACTGTAAAGACCCATCACTTTCATCAAAACTGGATGAAATATGGAAAAACGCATATGATGAAGGAAGATTCCACCTCCTTGATGGAATCCTCTATCATAGATCTAAAAATACATGTGTTATAGCTTTGAAAGATAGAACTCTGATAAACACTATACTACCTGAATGTCATGATAGTGTTGCAGCAGGACATCTCTCAGAACACAGAGCACTGGAGAGGGTGAAACCCTGCTCTTGGTGGCCAAATTGGAAGAAAGATCTTGCAGAATAATGCAAAACCTGTGACAGAGCCACAGGAAAGAAATTTGGAATGATGATCCAAATCCAGGAACCAAGATCCTCCTGGGAAATAGACCACATGGATTAGGTAACAACCTTACCTCCAGGAGGAGACAAACATTACAATGCATGCCTAGTATTAGCTGACAGATACAGCAAAACTCCAATGTTCTTACCATGGAACAATGATGATACAGCTATTGACACAGCCATGATGATATTGAATAAAGCTATTAGCCACACAGGCTTATTCCAAAAATTCATAAGTGATAGAGACCCAAAATTCACTTAAGCATTATGGACAAACCTCCATAACCTGTTTAGAACAAAAGTATCATTCTCAACAGCTTGCCACCCCCAAACTGATGGTATAGCAGAGAGAATGATACAGACCTTAGAAGACATGTTCAAGAGATTCTGTGCTTATGGACTAGAATTCAATTATTCTTATGGTTTTACCCATGATTGGTTTACATTAAAACCAGCTCTTGAACTTGCATATAAAAAATCAATCCATTCTTCAACTGGTAAAACACCAGCAATGCTAGAAAAAGACTGTAATCCAAGACTTCATTATGCTACTCTCAAAAAGGCCTTAGTGAAGATACACCCAACAGCAAGTAGCTTCAAATTAATTCTTTACAAAGCAATACACCATGCAAACAAATGTATTCAAGATTCTTTCAACTATGTAAAATAAAGATAGGATAAAAGTCATAAACCACCTGACTTCAAAGTAGGATACTTGATCCCAGTGTCAGCTCTAAATTTCAATAATATAAAAGGCCCAAAGAAATTGAAATATTCCTTTGCAGGACCATGTATGATAAAACCACTACATGGACCTAATGCTGTTCAATTAGAGCTCACAGGTGACTTAATGAACAAACATCCAACTTTCCCTGTAAGTCTGATAAAACCTTACAGCTCAAGTAACCAGAAATTATTTCCACTAAGAAATGAACCCCCACTTGAAATACCTCCTTTAGAATAAGGAGAAGAAAATAAAATTGTGAAAGTCCTTAAAGAAAGAAGGACAAGAAACAAAAAATAAGGCTAATACCTTATAAGGTATATAAATCCAACTCAAGGAGATGAATGGCTATTTGCAAAAGATTCAACAAATGCTGATAACTATTAAGAGGGTTCAGACATGAAATAAAACCTAAATAATGGGAAATTAAGCATTATTGGGCTTCAAGACTAACAAAGTCTATCAAAGAGGGAGGACAGTGGATGATACCCTAATTAACTATATCAGATTGTTGTAAAGTCTTTTTTGGTGGTATTTAATGTGAGCCTTTGGAATATGACCACATATCCAAAAAGGTCACAAGAAAAACTTTATATTCATTTCACTTATAATAATTATCTTAAAACACATGAAAATGCCACAAATAGGTATAAACGCTGAACTAACTCAGCATCTAATGTGTAAACATGTGAAATAAATGACACCATTAGATTATCATTGTAAAATACACATATATAATTTTTATTGCATATCTGTAAAGTCAATAATTACTGAATAATAAGTAATAATACCCTAAAAAAGACATAAAATCTTATTTAACTCAGAAACCAATGTGCCAACATGTGAATTCAGATACATCATTGGATTCCCCATGAAAAACTAAACATAAAACAATTTTATCACAATTCTTTCAAGTCAATATTTAAGGAATTAAGCTGAATATATGCACATTTTTGGCCAATGCATATATTCATGGTTTTTACCCAATATCTCTTGAAATATACATGATAGAGAGTTAAGCCAAAGGAAAGTCACCACGTAATTACTGTAAGAACACAGATATGAAGTTTATTTGACATGTTATAAACAAGTTTATAACTTGTCAGGGTTTGTTGAACAAAATTACTAGAGCTGTTGACCACTTTGTTGTGAAAGTGGTCCGGGCTGAAAACAAAGTAGATAGTGAGACTCTACTAGCTCATACGTGAATACCTATGTACATTCTATCATAATATTCAAGACATAACCCCTTGAAATCAAGTTTTGAAGCTTAAAATATTGAATTTCAACAGAAAAGATGAGATACAAGAAAAATCATCAAAAATAGAGCTTTGATGATGTAATGAAATTCTCTTGGCAGTTTAATAAGGGCATGCCAAGCTATTAGAAGGCACTCTCAGAATAGCTTTAGCGTCTATAACTTAAAAGGTATTAATGATCAAAGTTTAAGTTTAAAATTGATCATTTAAGATCCCTCACTGTAATTTTATTTTAATTTTTACAGTTATATAAGTGATAAAACTGGTGAATACTATTAGATTCCGGTTAATACAAATAAAATCCACAAATTTTAAGCTTCTGACAAGCCTATGATGCCATCAAACTTAGAGTTATAGTGATAACTCTAAATAATGGCACGATAATGAGATAACATAGTTTGATCATGATGTAATCATCACTAAACCTTAAAATACTGATCATTTCCAGTGAATACCATCAGTACATGCTTACTAGAAGCCTACTGGACTCTATAAGGGAGGTATTTACTATCAATAGAGCTCTTTTTACTCTATTTTCCCCTCAGACACATAAAAAAACAATAAAACAATTAAATCAAAAGGTAAAATCTTTATTCTTTATATATAAGCCTTTTATATTATCAAAGACAAAAGGTAGTCTTTATTATAATTATCATTTTTGATGTTATTACTTCAATTATTCAGTTGTTTTGTTATAATTCTCTTAAAAATCTTATTTCCACCTAAAATCAAAAAAATTTGGAATTTCTTTTATTTCCATTTGTAAATATAATTTAAATAAGTTGTATTTACATTATTTGTTGTAATATCTTCCAAAATTATTATATTAAGCATCAAAAGTAGGTTATTTTCTCTTATTATAATAATTTCTCTCTATTATTACTATTAATAATTCTTCTATTAATATAGATAGTATTTATATTATTTCATAGCTTTAATATTAGTAATATTATGGTTTTGAATTGTTTTTCATTAATAAAAACAATTTTTCACGCCTTTATTATTTGTTGGTAGCAATAATAAAGTGCTTTTAAATATATTAATTATCAAATATTAATATATTTATTTATCATATTATTATATTTGTTTAATAATATAATGATTTTTACGCCATAATTATTATAATGACTTTTATCTTATTCATTTTATTTATGGGGACATTCAGAGTACAATAAGTAAGATATTAGTAATTTTTACTTATTTTTTCATAGTCAAACCTTAAAATGCTCATCTACTCAATCAATCAGTATTCTTGTGAATATTTTGAGCTTTATATAATATGGTCATATTGCTTCTATACTCATGAATAGCAATCTGAAATCTTAAAATGTTTCTGTTTGGAATCTTCATGTTAAGAACTGATTTTACTGCATTAAAATCAGTTATTACTTCAAACACACTACCATAAAGATGATAATGAAGTTTCTCCAGAGCCAAAATAAGGCAACGGCACTCCATTTGGCTAGCTCCATATCTTTCCTAAGTAGGTTATATTTGTCTTGAGATTAAACAAATTGGACCCTCATAAGCCTTGCCATTGCTAATTTGAACTTGGTGAAAAGCTGCACCTAGGCCTTCACTACATGCATCAATATAAAGCTTGAAAGGAAGTTTCCAGTCTGGCATCAATAATAATGGTGCATTAGTCAAGGCATACTTGATTATTCATATGCTTACATTATTGCCTGTGTCATTTCAAAAAAAACTTGTTGATCACAAATTCTGTACAATGATTTGGCATGGATTGCAAAATCTTTAAGGTGTTGTCTGTAATAACTGGCAACCCCTAAGACAAAAATCATTTCTTTTTTGTTCTGGAGCATTTTTTTAGTAGAACTGCAACAACCTTGTTTTTATCAACACCAAGGCTCAGTCCTGAAACTACATGTCCTAGAGCTTTCAGCTCATGAAACCCAAAATTACATTTCTTAAGAGATATTTTCATGTTCACTTGAAGAACTTTTCCAAGTACTGATTAAAGTCTCTCTAAATGCAATTGCCAGGTCTCTGAACAAATGATAATGTCATCAATATGAATTATTAACCATCCCTCTGATAATTCATGTGGGAAAATAGTATTCATCATTCTTTGATCATGAGAGGGTGCATTTTTAATACCAAAAGGCATCATCAAGTATTCATAAATACCACAATGAGCAATAATTCTCAATAATTTTCTAGCATGAGGTGCTAAAACATTCTGATGGAAAACTTTAAGAGCATCCATAGAAGTGATAAATTTTGCTTTGAATAATTGAGTCAAAGTCTCATGGATTCTGGGGATTGGATACCTGTCTTGAATAGTGTAGGTATTCAATGCTGTAAAATCACCAACCATCCTTGATTTATCATTATTCCAGGTAATGATTACAGGTGTTGTGACTTCTAATTCTTCATTGTGCCCAACCTTTCTAAAAGCTCCCAGTTTCATTAGTTCATTAATATGAATTTCTAATGCTTCTCTATCCCTAGGGCTAGCTGGGTAAGCTGATCTTCTTAATAGTGGAGGGTAAGGTCTTTCCACATTATGCATAATGTCCACTTCATGGCTTTTGATAGCTCCAAGTGGTTCATTATCAGAAGAAAAGGTCTCTCTGTATTGAAATAAAATTTCAATAAGTTCTTCCCTAATTTCTAATATTAGTTTAGTATTAATTTGTGCTTCAATTAACTGATCTGACACATAATTTTCTTTATTGAAATTTTTTACTTGTCTAATGAAAGCTATTTCTCTTTTTTCTACAGGAAAAGAAAATTTTTGCCTTTTATTTCCCCCTATAGTAAAATATCTGTCTTTATGATTATTAATATCAATTCCATAAATATTGAGTTAATCATTTCCAAGTATAAAGTGTTGTGAAGTACACTTATTTAAAACAACAAATCCAACTTTTAATCTGATACTTCCAGAAGGATGAGGGAATATAATTTCTGCTTCAAAAATTGCCTAATTGTGCATATCTTGGCTGGAACTGCTGAATTTTATACCTTCAATTGGCATTAAGCTTTATTTCCCATTTGTATAAATCCTGTCAAGGTAATATTTTACAACACAAGTACAAACGGCACCTGAGTCAAGATGTAACTTGGCTTCTCTGTTGTTTATAACAATAATATTGATACAAGATGCCCCAGCTGTATAGCCTTTACCTCTGGCTGGTTTGGTTTCCGCATTTTAGCATCTTGCACATGTATGGGAGCCATAAATTAATCATTATACTGTGGTAAGTGAATATGTACTTCTGTGACCTCAAAGGAAAAATTAATATTTTCTATACTAAGTTCATCTGGTACTTCCTCTTCTTCAGAAGGCTCAGAATCACTGCCATGTACATTATTTGTTTCTTTTGTGTCTTCAACTTTATCTATTTCTATCTTATTTATTCTTGTCTTTTTGGGACAAGTGTTTTCCAAATGAGATGTAGTTCCAAATTTATGAAATTTTAAAGGAGCTTTGTCCTATGGTTTATTGGGCTTTGGAATTGGTTTCCCATTGGTCTTGTTATTGGTGGTTTATACCAATTCCTTCCAATTTTTGTCCTAATTGTGATGTCTTCCATGGAATTGATAAAATATTCTGTAGAGAAAGGCTCAATACATCTGCTTCTTATAGCATGCTCAAGGTCATCACCACAATTTACTTTCAGGATTAAAAGCAGTTAATCTGTCTTTCTGTTTAAGAAACCAAGACATGGGCTTGTCCCTCTCAATATTAAAATGGCTTCTTCAAAGGAATTTTTCATTTTAAATCTCCAGGAATCATTTTCACATTTGGAAATAGTTTGTTCTTTCCAACAAGGCCAAGAATGTTTACCATGGTCTTGCCTCATTTTGTAATACGATTTCTTTGCTGATTTGATAAAAAGGGAGTGTAATATGGCACTTATGTATTCATATGGTATGTTAAAGTCTTCTTTAAATATATCAATTGTTTTCATAAATTCCATATGATTCCATTCTCCTTAACCACTGAAGGTTGGCCATTCCTCTGATCTTGGAATGTCTTTAAAATTACAAGCAGTCTCCACTTCTGCATTACTTTAAATTTTATGATGTAATTCATTATTCAAGCTTAGCACATTTCTGTCAAGAATTGGTGTGGACTGTCTTGGCAAATAATTCTTCAGTAATATATTATTAATACTTTATTGAATATCTTCCTTTAATTCAAGTCTTGCTTTATCACTTTTTACCAATTGTTCTTGGAAAAGAGCTGCATTGTGGCCAGTTGATTTTCCAAGTTCTGAACTTGTATTTTTAATTCCTTCAACTGTCTAGTTATAAAAGAAATGGATTTGTCATCTGGTTGATTGAGTAAGGTAAATTTTGACTCAATTCTTGCACAAACTTGCGTCAAAGACAATATATTGTCTTTATTCACATTTTCTAGACCAATTATGGTTCTTTGTGACTCTTTTACTTGTAATATCTTTCTACCCAGCTTCTGTTGGATATACTCAAAAGTATTAAGCTTTGCTGGTATTTCTTTATTACAAGTTTCAAAATTAGTTACAAGCTTTAAAAGGTCTACTTCTTTGGAAACAATTGGTCCAATCTTTACTCATCCTTGTTTTTAAATTCCATCAGAGTTCTTCCCATATTGAATACATTGTACATGGCTGTCTTCTCCTTCTTGTAAATTCTGTAATTCTGTGGGTAAGGCTTGTTCCACTTGAATTTTGCCTTTTTCTTGCCCTTCTGATTGCTCTTTGGTGTTTGCTTGTCCTTCTTTGGAACTTATTGATGAAGATTTTTGCTTGTGGAGGCTTGGGGAGCTTCCACTTGGCTGTTCTCCTTTCCTTGGTCCAGCTTCTTTTTCTGGTCCTCTGACAACATGCTTTGGTTTTTCAACCAAGCTTTTATCTGTTGGACTTGTCCCTTGCAGTACATGGGTTTCCAACCCTCAGAAGTTCTTCTGTCTTTTCTGGGCCCATGAACCTCTTCACTTGAAGATAAGAGTTCATTGTGCCTATCCAAAGACTTGGAAGAAGTTCCCACTCCTGCTGCTTTGCCACCATAAGCCAGTTCTTGTACTCAGACTGGTATATCTCTATTGTTTCCTGCTGGAAATGATTCAGGTCTGACAAAAGGAATAGCAGTTATGTCAGCTTCTGGACTCTCAATAAGAGCTTCAAAGGTGCTGGCCAACCTTTGGGAACTGGTGGAAGTTCTGGCATCCTCCATTTGTGCTTCTCCTTTAGGCTTACATTGTTGTCTTTTGGATTTATGACTTGAATATCCTGGTCCAGATCCATTTGATTGGATGAATTAGTTGCTTCCACTTCTATTAGGAGTCATTTCATGTCAATTTTAAGAAAAAGCGGACTAAGAAATTAATTGAATTCACCTGCTGGACCTTTGAAGGGTTCTTTGGTAATTAAACCCCTTGGTGCTGGGCTGGTTTGAATTTCAATATGAGACTCTGATGCCTCACGGTCTGAAGAACTTTCTCTGATTAATGACACTAGAGAAAAAAAAAGATAAGTTATTTTATCCAACAATAACAAGAACTTATAAGCTCAACTTATTTGATAAAGTTTTTTAATTGAATTTATGACAAACTATGTCAAAATTAACAAAACATTCCAAAGATTCAAGAAAAAAATGTTTTTAATAAAGATTTTTTAGTTTGTTATTTGATTTTTTATATCTTCAAAGAAATAATAATTATGCAATTAATAGGTTATTAATCAAAATTGTATTATTATTCACTTTATACTAGAATAACTCAAAGAATAAATTTCAAGTCTGTGATGTGAAAAACCCACTGTTAGACAAAATAAATTTATTCCAAGTCACTAAATAGTATATTTTTGCAAACAATATTCTTAAGAAAAAATAACTTTTTTAATATTATAAAGATTATTTATAAGGGATAAGTTCTCAAAAAAGCCTATATTAGGATAAATATGGCAATTTTAGGTCAAAAAAAAGTAAAATAAGGTCTAGAATATGATTTATGTCCCAAAAACTGTTTAAAATAATGGCCAGGCCCCCAAATTTAAGGTTTTTCTATGAACCCCTTCATAATAGTAACAATATCAAGAGTAATATGATGGTCCTCAGTAGAAAAATATAATATAACAAAATATTATAACCACAAGTTAAATATAATTATTAAAAAAATATATTGAAAATCTTTTTTTAATTATTTGTATATAATATAATAATAAGAAAATATTGATAAATATAGTAAATTATCACTATTATATTATTTTTATAGTCACTGACAGTTATAACAATGGGAAGTGTAAAGCTCTCAATGAGACAATTACACATGGAAAATATAAATATTTAACCACTTATAAATAATATAAATATTATTCATAAAAATGAATTATAACAAACACTGTGAAAATATAATTCTTAAAGAAAAATTTTATATAAAAAAACTCATAATAGATAAAAAATTATAGAATTTTAGAGAAAAACT
Organism: Austropuccinia psidii; assembly: GCA_023105745.1. Taxonomy (NCBI): domain Eukaryota; kingdom Fungi; phylum Basidiomycota; class Pucciniomycetes; order Pucciniales; family Sphaerophragmiaceae; genus Austropuccinia; species Austropuccinia psidii. The sequence goes on from JALGQZ010000001.1 coordinate 11,666,207, forward strand.
TACTTCTAATATATATTTAATACAACAAGTCAAATACAACACTTATTATATTAAATAGTTATTATAAGTTAAAAACACGCCAAAAATCAATGTTTCAAAAGATAAACAACTTTTTATAATAAAACAATATGATTTAAAGAGTTTTTAACAGGAATTTGTAGATTTTAAAAGATATTTTAAAGACAATACTTTTATAAAATAAGATATATTATTGGTGATTACAACAATAATCTGAATTCTATGATTTCAATTCTTTAACTGAAAATTAATAAAGAATAAAATAACTTAAGAATCACTTTAATGATAAGATTCTGTATTTAATAAAGCTCTACCTGGTTAAATGTCTAATATGATTGGATTGGATTGAATTGATGTCAGCGTGTGACTCAAACCCAGAGCACAAGCATGACAGCCAAAATACCAAAAACCAATGGTATAGCCAAGATACCACCAAAACATGGAGCTGAGCCAAATCAGCTCAAAAGGTATCAAAAGAAAGAGGAAACTCACCTCTTCCTGAAAATATAAGTCCCATAACCATAGGACTAGAAATCACAAAGCTATTGCTGAGCATAAACCTTAATTTTCACCTCTCATCTAAAATCTAGAAGGAGAGGCTTAACCCCATCAAATGGGTATTCAAAATGAAGCTCTAAGCCAGGGATATCCAATGGTACCAGCCAAACTGAACTAGCACCAATATTACTGGAGTTATGGTCAATTACAGGCCAAATAAGGGTGAACAAAACATTCACCTCTCATCTAGCTTCTACAGTTTTAGTGTGGGATACCTGAAGTGGGGTCTGTTTAGAAAGAGCACAATCAGGGCTATATGATGGTGTAATCCACTTCCCCATATCTCAACTACTGCAGAAGCTATAGGGCAAACAAGCTCAATACAGCTTTTTACCTAAAACACGCAAATGTACAAAATTCTTGTACATGGGATACCTTGCCATATTTAATGATACCCTTATCAGATGAGGTACCAGTGTGTAGAGCACATACAGGGCTACACACTGAACCAGTTTTTAGGTTGATATCTCAAGAATTGACAAAGTTATGGCTGTTTTAAGGTCAAAATCCCACCTGCTGTCATATACAGCCTTACCATGGGATAATATCCCATAATCATGAATATGAGGTGTCAAATAGACAAAGAAGCATGTTTTTACTTCAATACCTCATATTTTAGTCAATACTGGGGTCCCATACAGTTTCTGTACAGCATTCTACGCGTCATACACGTCAGAATCAGGCTGTGAGGTCCCCAGATGAAAATGTTCACCCTGTATTGGTGAAAACCGCCCAGATGTGGTTTCAAAACCACATCTGAGCCCAATACAGGTTATACAGGTTGTTTGCAAACCACAAGCCAGTACTAGAAAGTGAAAAAATCTTCACTTCCTCTACGTGGAAAGGTCTAGCACCCTTTCCACCCCATTTCAGGATAAAAAGGAGGCTTTTCACAGCCAGAATTGTCTCCTCATCCTGCTCTTGAATAACCTATGTAGTAAACTGTCAAAAACAGTTTTACTCTTGGTTAATAATCAGGTATACTCTTAAATTAAAGTATTGTAGTCTTTATTATTGTAACCCAACAGGTAAAGCTGCACCCAGGGCTTTCAACAGCGCTCACCACCACTATGAACATTATAGTAAAGCCCTTATATTTTATATTAAATCCATCTTTAGCCTTTATAAATATTTTTTTACACTATTTTCCATGTGTCACAGTCATAGTTTTAGTTGTAAAAAGCTTTATTACCACTTCAACATAGACTCATCCTGACATTTTGGGGGCCTGGCCATGTTTTAAACCTTTTTTGGACTTAATACAAGGAAGTTTTTCTCTTTATTATCATTTTATTGACACTTGCTTTATCTTTTTAGGCGTCATTTTCTTTAAAAATATATATTTTTATATATTTTTACTTTATTTTTTAAAAATACTCATATTTTAAAGAGTATCTGTCACGTGGCTGATAACCACAGACCAGTATTTTTGGCGTGTTTTGTTTATAAAAACACTTTTAAGCCACTAATACAATCTTAATTCTTAATTGAATCAAGACAGCTCATACTGATAAACCAACAGTTGAGGCGTGTTTGGGCACATTGTTGACTCAATTGCCCTGTAATACACCATCTTTTGACAGATTATACTTGCTAATTACGAGTATTCTGTGAGATATTGGTATACAAACAGTATACCACATATCAGTAAGCTGTATTTGTGACCTGGAATTGTTAATTCAATTACATTGTCACAATACAAGGGCATATTGTAATAATATTCAAGCCCAGAGGCCATTCTTAGACATGCAAAACCAGCCTTTTAAGAAGTCTTAACTGACATAAGCCCTCTTTTTTCCTGTTTGATTCAGTGGAAGAAAACTTCATACCACTTGAGAGCCAGTCACAGGCCAACACACCAGTGACACCCTCAGAACCAGAGGGCAGCAAGGGCAAAGGAAAAAGGCTTAGTGAAGGCCTCATTACAGCCAAAGCGTGGACACCAATAGCCACTCAGAGGAGTAGAAAAACACAAAACTCTGCTTCAATAAAAGGTAAACCAACCTTGACCACTTGTACAGGGAAGATCACAATTATTAACCCAGTTGTAACCTCGAAAGGCAAACTGCCCAAATCAGCAGATAATAAATCTGTACAAGGCACAGTCAAAGGTAAACACCCTAAGAACATAAAGTTTTTGACTGCTTTCAAACACTGATATGTCCCCTGCATACCTCAGAGACCTTGTCTTCCAAAGGAACCAGCCAGAGGACAGAAAAGGCTTGTCTAGAACCAGAAGACCTGGAAGAAGACACCTTGGACACAGTGGTGGATGGCAAAACTATGAGGGAGATAATATCAACCTTGCCATTCACACTCCAATTCAACAGGAACCTCAAACCAGAGGACTGGAAGGATATGGATCAAGTTCTTCAGCTCCACCAACTCCTCAAAGACTTATTTCAATGGAGCATGGACAACAAGAGGTTCAAGCTAGCAAGTCACTGGGAAGAACTTAGAGCAAGTTTCCAGAAGATCTGTCTCAAAGAGATAGACTTCAAAGACCTGATGGTAATCACCAAAGGTTGGAATCCTACCAGGCAGTTCAAACTCCTGGAGGCAAGGGCACAGAGGATAAGGGAGAATCAAGCCACTATCCAAGCTATAGAAGAACAGTTAACCCAGACAGGGCCTACTCAGATTCCTTCAGGCTCACAAGGAGCAGGCCAAATCAGCTCTCCAGTGGCTTCACACCATTCAGGAACCAGCAGATCAGTGGCCAAGAGTCACCATTCTTCACAATTCCAGGAAGTTTCCAGGAGAAGACAAGGATACAAGGGCAAGAACAAAGCCTCCTTCAACCAGACGAGGAAAGAGTCAGACCCCATGATGCAGAAGCTGTTAGATTTGGTAAAAGAAGTACACAAGAACCAGAAGTAGTTGTAAACCACTCTAGAATCAGTAGTCCTACTAATAGAAACATTACCCCCACTCAGACTGAAAATAACATTGTCACATCTGAGAGTAACATTAACAGTGATACACTGTGGTTACAAATGTCCCAATATGCTGAACAATCTGCAAAGCAGTTTGCAGAAATTAAAGCTGGCCAAGAAAGGATGAGACAAACTCAAGCCTCCTTGGAACAGATAGTTGAAAATCTTCAAGAAGGGTATGCTCAACTGAGAAAAGCCTCTGAAGAAACCAACAAAAGACTGAATATAGTCTTTGAATAACAACACCACAGCACAAGGGACAGGGAGTGTCTGGACCAAGACATTAATAAATTGTTTAATGCCTACCATAACTTGAAGCCTCAACCACAAGGCCAAGTTATGGATAATCCATATCAACCAGATGACATCAAACCAGATGCCATGTTGATGAATAAGGCAAGATCCCCATCACAATACCAAGATGGAGATGGCATGTCGTATTTAGAGAAGGAAGCCTTGAAACAGCTTCCTGAGGACTCAAACTGGCCCAAATTCTCTGGATCAGGAGAATATGATCATATGAAACTCATAGATTATATTTATAGACTCTTTATTAATGTACCAAGCATACCAGAATACTGGATCACTGCTAGATTGAATACTGCATTTAACGGTCATGCTAGTATATGGTACACAGAAATGAAAGAAATCCATGGCAGAAGAAACTGGCCATGGTGGAAGAGTCAAATCATCCAAAAGTACAGTAATGGAACTTGGATATGGCAAAAGACCATGTCATTTGAAAATGACAAATACTCTGTGGACAAAGATCCATATGAGTGGTGTCTTAGACAGTCTAAAAGACTCACAGCCATTGATCCTCAGATGAACATCCAAATGAGGAATCACAAACTCCTGACACGATTGCCAGGAGAGCTAGAGCATGCAGTAAAATGCAGATGCAACCAGAATTGCACTCTAGATGACATTGCCAACACCTTATAAGACATAAGGAAGAGGACTAATATTGGGAAATTTACCCCATATAAGAGCAGTAGTTTCAAAGAGAAACAACCTTTCAGGGTAGATTTTAAAGACAAACCCAAAGAAAGGGTGGCAGAAGTGGCAGAGAAGAGGGATTCTTGTCACAATTGTGGTTAAACAGACCACTATGCCAACAACTGTCCAAAGCCAAAGAAAAGAGTCTATACAATAGAGAAAGTCCCTGAGGGAGAACCTCCAACAGAGGATTCTGATTCAGACTCCATGGGTGATGCCATCAGATAACCATCTGAGGATGAACAAGACCCAAGAGAGGAATTTCTAGTGGAATACCAAGAGGAAACCCCACTGGAAATCCAGGACATACAGTTGGAAGCAGGCATGCCACAGTACACTGCTAACAAGAACTTGTGCAAACACACACAAGACGCACAAACATTCCTGGTTACACCAACCAAAGGAATGGCATATATACATGGGACAGCCACAAAAATGACTTTTTGTATTGACAATGCTCAGAACCCACTGATCATTGATAGTGGAGCACACTGCTCCATAGTGGCCCGAAATTATCTGGATACCCACTTCCCAAATGGGGAAAAACAGCTCTTGCCCACTAAGGCAAAGAACTTCAAAAGTGCATCAGGTAAGATGACTTCCATTGGGACAATTATCAAAGAGATAATTATACCCCACAGGAAGGGTAATATCAGACTCAACCCAGAGTTTGTAGTGCTTAATGATGCCCACATCCAAGGGTTTTTACTGGGAACAGATTACCAGAGGATGTATGGAATAGACATTTACAACAGTAAAAATAGGCACATCACCATTGGTACTAACAAGGAAAAGAAATTTTCACTTGATATATACCAGATATCTTCTCAAGATCCACTAGACAAACTTCTGAAGGAATTCAGAGAGGGACAGTTTAGCACTACCCTCACCAGTAAACAAAATCTAAGTTTACTGAAGATGCTGAGAATGAACAGACCAGCATTTGCCATTGGTGAAGAACCATTAGGAAAGATCAAAGGCCATTATATAGATATCTGGATGTGGAAAGGCCTTATCCACCCATGCTCAGGAGACCTCCTTATCCAGCAATCCTGGAAACCAGGAAAGAAATTGAGAAACATATCAATGAGCTCCTGGATATGGATGTCATCAGGAAGATTGGACATAATGAAATAATGGAAATCACCACCCCTGTCCTAATCACCTGGAATGATGGCAAGTCTAGACTGTGTGGAGATTTCAGAGCTCTGAATAACTACACAAAAGCAGACAGGTACCCCATGCCTAGGATACCTCATGCCTTAGATAAACTGGCTAAAGCCAAATACATAACCAAAATGGATTGTATGAAAGGCTTCCACCAAAATGGAGTTAAACCAAACTCGATTAAATTACTCAGGATAATATGCCATATGGGCATATATGAGTACACCAGAATGCCATTTGGCATCAAAAATGCACCAGCCCACTTCCAAAGGATGATGGACACAATATTTAAAGATGAAATATTGGAAGGCTGGATGGTAGTATATATTGATGATATCATTATATACTCGGAGACATGGGAAGACCATGTGCAATACATAGACAGAGTGCTAAGTAAATGCACACGCATAAATCTGAAAATTTCACTTAAAAAGTGCAATTTTAGCCAACAAGAGTTACTGGCTCTAGAACATAAAGTCTCAGGTCTTAGTCTGGAAATTGACCAGAATAAAGTAGCAGCAGTACTGCAAAAACCAGTACCAAAAAGCATCAAAGAGATGCAATCCTTTCTTGGGTTTGCTAGCTACTATAGAAACCATATCAAAGGTTTTGCACACATAACTAGTAGTTTATACAAGTTATGTTCAAAAGATGTAGTTTTTGAAATAACCAAGGAAAGGAGGGATGCATGTGAGAGGATCAAATATGAACTCACTAATGGACCTGTGCTCATCTTACCTGACTTTGAACTACCATTCAAGCTATACATAGATGCAGCATGCAGTCAAGGCCTAGGAGCAGCCCTTCACCAAAGACAAATTGTGGATGGTGAACCAAGAGAAGGAGTAATTTGCTATATCTCAAGGCATCTGAAAGATTCGGAAGCCAGGTATGGGGCCACCCAGACTGAATGTCTATGCCTAGTCTGGGCTCTAGAAAAACTCCATTATTATCTGGAGGGTGCAGTCTTTGAAGTCTACACAGACTGCACAGCCTTGAATTCTTTACTGAACATGAAGACTACTAATAGACACATGCTGAGATGGCAAATAGCCATCCAGGAGTATAGAGGGAACATGACCATCATATACAAAGAAGGTAAAAGTCATACCAATGCAGATGGCCTTAGCAGATGGCCACTGGACAATATCAAAAGCAATCCAGCTTATGACCCTGAAGTTGCAGCCAATATTCCTATCCATTTCATGGAAATAGATAGAAAAAACAACTTCAGATTTTCTGAATGGGCACCAGAGAGTGGTACCACTGACAGTGGAAACACAGATTCAGAGGAGACAGAAACTCCACTATTGGGAATAAGTTCCTCTGAACTGCACAATGAATTTTTCAGTGCAGTACTGAAGTCTTATGCCAAACACAAACAGTGTAGCATACTACTACAACTCCTTCAACAAAAATACAGGAGTCCAGAACTGGAAGCCCAGCTGGAAGAGCCCTGGTTGAGGGCCTATAAGGATAACAAGTTTTTCCTTATAGATGGCCTGCTCTACCATAGAGAAAATCACACAAGTGCACTCACAGTGGTAGACAGAGACCACATTTCATTGATCCTACAAGAATGCCATGACTGCCCCTATATGGGACACATGAGTGAAGACAGGACCAAAGAAAGGGTAGCAAGCACAGCTTGGTGGCCCAAGTGGGAACAAGAGTTGAGTAAATACATCAACACTTGTGAAAGATGCCAGAAGGCAAATAGGAAACATGGGAAGAAGTATGGGTTACTTCAACACATAGAAGAACCCAAGCACCCATGGGAAACCATCAACATGGACTGGGTTACAGGACTTGTCCCAGGAGGCAAAGAAAACTACAATGCCCGTTTGATCATAGTTGATAGATTCAGCAAAAGCATGAGGTGTTTACCATGCCACACGGAGGACACAGCCATGGATACTTCCATGTTCTTTTGGAATAACATCATATCTACCTGTGGAGTCCCTAAAATCATCATTAGTGATAGGGACCCAAAATTCACATCTGAATTTTGGACCAACTTGTATGACATGCTTGGCACCAAGCTTGCTTTTTCCACAGCTTACCATCCCCAAACAGATGGCCTAGCTGAAAGGATGATCCAGACTATGAAGGACATCCTTAGAAGGTTCTGTGCCCATGGCATGGAGTATAAGGACCATGAAGGATATACCCATGACTGGGTTACCCTTCTACCAGCTGTCCAGCTGGCTTATAATACAAGTCAGCACTCTACAACAGGAAAAACACCTGCAGTGGTAGAGAAAGGGTGGAATCCCCTGTTGCCTGTGTATCACTTGAAGAAGAATCTTCTGACCATCCACCCCACAGTCAAAGACTTCCATGATATGTGGAAGAAGGCTTGTGACACAGCTGCCAAATGCATAGCTGAGGCCAAAGAATACAACAAACAGAGGTGGGACAAGACACACATGGAACCTGACTTTAAGGAAGGGGACCAGGTGCTGCCACACTGAACTTGAACAATCTTAAAGGACCCAAGAAGATGAGGGACTCATTTGTAGGGCCTTTCACTATCATTACGCTGATAGGAAAGAATGCAGTGGAAGTCAAACTTACAGAGGAATTTTCCAGGAAGCACCCAGTCTTCCCAGTAAGTTTGGTCAAACCATACTTCCAAACAGAGGAGGACAAATTCCCCTCCAGGAAGAAGAACCCCACACCACCTGATATAGTTGACGTGGAGGACTCCCCAGGACCTGTGAGTAAAATCACCAGACCCAGGAAGATTAGACTTAATGGGAGGGATCAAAGACAATACTTAGTCAGATTCAAGCACCAAACAGCTGATAATGACAAATGGTTGGCAGAAGATGCCATACAAGATGGGAACCTTCATCTAAGGAGATTCAGGGCCTCTAGGAGGACTGAACAGTCTCATCAATGATGAGCCTCTTTTGGAGGGAGGGTATGTCAGCCTGTGACTCAAAACCAGAGCACAAGCATGACAGCCAAAATACCATAAACCAATGGTATAGCCAAGATACCACCAAAGCATGGAGCTGAGCCAAATCAGCTAAAAATGTATCAAAAGAAAGAGGAAACTCACCTCTTCCTTAAAATATAAGTCCCATAACCATAGGACTAGAAATCACAAAGTTATTCCTGCTCAAAGTTATTGCTGAGCATAAACCTTAATTTTCACCTCTCATCTAAAATCTAGAAGGAGAGACTTAACACCATCAAATGGGTATTCAAAATGAAGCTCTAAGCCAGGGCTATCCAATGGTACCAGTCAGGCTGAACTAGCACCAATATTACTGGAGTTATGGTCAATTACAGGCCAAATAAGGGTGAACAAAACATTCACCTCTCATCTAACTTCCACAGTTTTAGTGTGGGATACCTGATGTGGGGTTTTTTTGGAAAGAACACAATCAGGGCTATTGTCACAGGGGCTCTTGGAAGAAGAGGGCCTGGCACTCAGGAATCAAGAACTCACTTGGAGGGCTCCAAAGATAAGATAATAATAAGAATGAATTTTCTCTAAGAAAGAATATGGGAGAAAACAAGTATGCCAAAAGATGAGATAAGAAAAAGATGAAGCCAATGGCCAAAGATAATAAAAAAAGCCAAAAGCCAAGAAGCCAACCAGGTGAATCCTCTATTCACTGTTTCAACCTGCCAGAAAAGGAAATGGAATTAGTATAAGGATATGACCACCAATATCCACTGGACAGGCGAGGAAATAAAAGAAAAGGGTGCTGAATGACTGACTTAAGATTATCAGTATTAACTTTAATAAGGTAAAAGAAAATAAGGATAAAAATAAATCCAATATATTAATTAACTGGGGAAAAAGTCCCCAGGTGCTGAAAGGTGGCCAGTATATGTGAAAAGCTGAAAGATTGATCCTGGAGTTGGATCACCGGCTGTATTGTCCAAATCGGGCCAATACAGTTCTGGCCATCTTGAATTTGAAACTGTGTGATTGAATTCCCACAGTGGAATATGAATTGGCCCAATTGGGCCAAGTACATACAGGTTGATTGATTACCGCCTGCATGAACCAATTGAGTTGTCCAAGAAGTATTGAAATACTTGATGCCTTGACAACTGATTGAAAAGATGTAATACCTTTTGAGAATTGCCCTTAGAATAACCCTGAATGAAATTGCCAACCCAACTCCTGCTGAGCCAGGTGATTGGAGTCCTTGAATGGTCTTCTGATTGCCGCCATGGATTACCAAACTGATGAGTCCAAAGGTTCTCCTTCGAAATGGGCGTTGGATCTTGGTACCTTGAGTTAAGAAGGTTGATTTGGGTCCTGAAAACGTCACCATTGAATTGCTGAGCAAAAATGGTGCATAATGGTATATAACACCATATATGCACCACTCCTGCAACCTTGAGTACGAGGTGCATGGAGGAATGAAGCAATCCTCCCTTAAGTTGAGGGAAATGCTTGTTGAGATGATTTGGTGGCCTCTGGTGGTTTCCAGAGGCCATGACGGTGAAGTTGGTCCATGGTGGTCCAGGGCCAAAAATGGGTCCTACGGGATTTATGGCCAAAAATGGATCCAAGGTGTTTTTGGTCCAATTTGGGTCCAAGGGATTGGTGGCCAAAAATGGCTCAGGTGGGCCCAATTGTGGTTTGGGACCCACCTGGCCTTGGGGGCTAGGTGGCTGCCCCCTTTGGCCCCTTTTGGCCTCATTGGATTAGGCCAAAAGGGGCCTAATCCGCCTACGGACCGCGGACCACATATTACGGCCCATGGACCGTAGAAGCCGTGGGGGGCCTAAATGGCCCAAAAAGGCCATTTAGGCCAAAACCCCCATAATGAAAGGGGTGGCCAGGAAACCAATGAAGGTGGCCATGGGGCCTGGAAGCCCCTAGAAGACAAAAGGACCCCCCAGGCCCAAAAACAGTGATGGAGGCCTGGGGGTTGGTGAGGTGGAAATTGGCCAAGAGGACCAATGACACAGGATATGGCCTGAGGCCATAAAGGATGATGGAGGCAATACGTGGCCAATGGAATGGGTTATGGCGTAAGAGCCATGGAACACCCAAAGGGGGTCAATTGGCCATAAATGATGTGACATAGCCAATTGGCCCCAACTTGGCTCCAGGTTGGATTGCCGCCGCCATCAAGGAGGAGGGTCAAAATACGTGGTTGTGACAGTACCCCCCTACCTTGAATGGTGAGCTCCTGAGCACCAAGGTAAGGTAGAGGCCTGTTGAGGCTAATGAGATGGATTTGACGTAAGGATTCCAGAGGTATTGAATCTTGAAAAGAAGAATTGAAACTGATAAGCTTGTTGGCATATGAATTGAGGTTGACTTGATCTTCTCTTGACATTTGGCTTTGACAAAGTTGAAGACATGATTTGACATAAAGATTTTGGCGTTAAAGAGTTATAAGAAAAGAAATTTTAAAAGAATATAAAGAGTAAAAGAGAAAAGGAAACAGATATAAAGAGAGAAAACAGAAAAAATAAAGAAAATGAAATTTGAGGAGGAATCCAATCTTCATCACGGATTACGACAATTGATTTTGAAAGCGACCAAGGACCTGGATAAAAGAATTTGATGCCAGGTGCTCACAGAGTGGCCAAGGTGATGTTTTGACAGATTGTAGACCCCTCAGGGAAGTGCACACCAGGAGAGGAACTTACTTTTAGTAACTGCCACTCCCGCCAGTGCCATAAATAAGAAAGATCTTGATAAATGAATGTGTTGAAAGAATAAAGTCTTGGGAGGGAGAATAAAAAAAAGGAATGGTCCATTTGCCCAAGTGTAAATGGCCATAAATTTGGAATTCGGATGTTGAAAGCCGGGCCAAGAAGTCTGTGTCCAAATTGAAAAGTGCTCACAGAGTGGCCAAGGTGATGCTTACAACACAGAAGAGTAGAATACCCCTAAAGGTGCATACCAGGAGTGGGACTTACTTTTGGTAATTCCTCTCCCCACCAAGCACCATAAAAATTCAAGCCATTGAAGAATTGGGTCCTGGCTTGTCAGGATATAACGAATGAAAATCTTTGACAAGTTCAGGACAATTCTTGAGGTTTTCAGCTGGTTCCCATGTGGATCCTTCTGAATCTTGACTGAAACCTTTCCATTCCACCAGATACCATAATTTTCTTCTCTTGAGCTTTGAATCCAGTACTTGAGAGACTTCCCATTCCTCTTCTTCTTCAATAATGATTGGCGGAGGAGGCTCTTGATGCCGATTTGCGATTGTTTATGTCTTGACTGGTTCCAAGAGTGAGATATGGAAGACTGGGTGGATGGATTTCCATTGAGATGGAAGCTTGAGGTGGTAAGCATGAGTACTGACTTTCTTCAAGATTGGAAAGGGACCCAACCATCTTTCAGACAGTTTCTTGGTGGGTCTAGTTGATTTGATATTCTTGGAAGAAAGCCATACCATGTCACCAGGATGGAAAACAGGTGGACTTGCTCTACTTTTATCTGCATACCTCTTAAACCGGTTTATGGAAGCTTCAAGTTCTCTCTTGACATCTTGCTGTACTGATTGGATTTTTGTTGATAACGCTCCAGCAGGAGTATCTTGAGTGATGTGAACTGAATCAAATTGAGGATCTCTTCCATAAACAGTGAAAAACGGTGATTGCTTGGTTGAAGAGTGGTCAGAGTTATTGTAGGCGAATTCAGCCAGAGGGAGCCAGGTGTTCCAATCATCTTGATGATAACCGACATACATCCGAAGATACTGTTCTAGTATCTGATTTACCCTCTCTGTCTGTCCATCAGTTTCTGGATGGTAAGCAGTTGACAAGTCTCTTGAAATCTTGAGCTGCTGACAAAGATTGGTCCAGAAGGAAGAAACAAAAAGGGGACCTCTATCACTGACAATGCTTGAAAGAAGGCCATGCTTTGAGAAGATATTCTTGATGAATAAATGGGCCAAATCCAAAGAAGTTATTGAAGAAATTGCTGGAATAAAAACCGCCATTTTTGAGAATCTGTCCACTATGACAAGAATTGAGTCAAAAGAATTGGACAGGGGCAGTTGAGTGATGAAATCCATTGAGAGACAAATCCAAGGACCATTTGGAATTGGAAGAGGTTTGAAGAGTCCAAACTTCTTATGGTGGATATTCTTGTTTCTTGAACACTGTTGACAGGATGATACATAATCCTTAATGAATTGAGTCATGCCGGACCAGTGGAAATCCCGCTTGACAAGTTTGAGAGTCTTCTCTTGGCCAGGGTGTCCAGCTAGAGGAGAGTCATGACGCTTTTGAAGAATGCTGAGTTGGATTGTGGGGTCATTTGGGACCACCACCCGATCTTTGAAGAGGAGAAGTTGGGAAGAGGAGTCAAGAGAGTAATCCTGAATGGATTTACCTTTACCAAAATCTTGAAGGACACTTCTGTACTGAGGATCTTGCCATAATTTCTTCTGAATTGAATCAATCAAATTTGAAAAAGAATCCACCTTGACTGCAAAAAACTTTGAGGGTTGAACTTCATCTTGCTTAATGAGTTGTTGAAAATTCATTGGATTCTTGCTGATGAAATCCTCCCCCCTCTCCGGATAGACGTCGTCCCGACGTGATAAGGCATCTGGAAGAGTTGCTAGGCGGCCAGGGCGGTAAGTGATTGAAAAATGAAATTTAGATAAGAATTCAGCCCAGCGGGCTTGACGGCGAGTGAGTACTTTTGAGGACATGAAGTATTGAAGGGAACTGTGATCGGTGAGAACTTCAAAAGGAGAGGACAGAGAAAGAAGAAAAGCCCTCCAGCGCTTGAGAGCCCAGACTATACCAAGGAGTTCTGTGTCATGAATTTCATAGTTGAGTTCTGCTGGAATAAGCTTGCGGCTGTCAAATGCAATGGGATGTTTTCCTGAGTCAGACACCTGACTCAGTACAGCACCCAAAGCATAATCGGATGCATCGGTCTCTACAATGGTGGGTAGAGAAGGATTGAAGTGGGAAAGGATTGGAGCGGTAGTGAAGGCCTCCTTGAGTTGATGAAACTGGCTAAGAGCTTCCTCATTGAGGGGGAAACAGGAATCTTTCTTGAGGAAACTGGTGAGTGAACTGATTTTCTTTGAATAATTCTTGATGAAACGGCGGTAGAAGTTGGCAAAGCCAAGGAAGGATTGAAGAGCCTTGAGGTTTCTTGGAGGAGGCCAATTAAGGATCTGCTGGAATTTTGCTTGGTCCATCTTGAGGCCTTCAGAAGAAACAACATAACCAAGATACTCTACACTAGAAACATGAAAAAGGCATTTAGAAGCCTTGGCAAAAAGGTTATTGGCTCTGAGTCCGGAAAGAACAGTGGACACATGGGTGACATGTTCCTACTCAGATTTGGAAAAGACCATAATGTCATCCAAATAAACCACAACAAAAACATCAAGAAGATCTTGGAATATATCATTGACAAGATTCTGAAAAGAGGCAGGAGCATTGGTGAGCCCAAATGGCATAACCAAGTACTCAAAACTGCCATATTTAGTTCTGAAGCATATCAACTGTTCATCACCCTCCTTGATTCTGAGCAGGTTATATGCACCACGCAAATAAATCTTGGAGAAGATAGAAGAACCATTAAAGACATCAAGAAGCTGGTTCATAGGAGGAACAGGATATTTGTTCTTCCTAGTGACAGCATTGAGTTTGCGGTAATCAACACACAAACGGAGGCCACCATCTTTCTTTTTAACAAAGAGGACAGGTGCTCCTGTTGAGGAGGAGCTTGGCCGGATGAAACCTTTCTCTACATTCTCTGAAATGTAGGCCCTGAGTGTATCTGACTCTTGTTTGGATAAAGAGTAGATCACCCCAACTGGAGGTAGAGACCCCTCCAGTTCAATATGATGATCACAGGCATGGTGAGGAGGAAGTTTCTCTGCCTTCACCTTGGAGAATACATCCAAGTATTGGTGATAAACAGAGGGAACAACCTTCATCACGGTTTCTACTTCTTCTGGCTCTTCCTCTTCATCCCACAACTCCTCCAGGGAGTCATGATAAGATGAAGGAGGAAGGTCCATATTCCCAAAGAAGAGATGAATTGAAGATACAGAATTATCTTCCCCAACATCTTGAATCTCTTTGAAGACTTCATCTCCAGATGATGGTAATGACAGATGGGAATTAAGGGAAGGAATATGGACAGAAGATGGAACTGATGGTGTTCTAGAATCACCAACCAGAGCTGCACATGATTTGGAAGAAGAAGAGTCATTACGGAAGGAATTGGAAGGATCAGAATAGTCCTTTTGAGCAGTATTAAAGGTGATCAGCCCTTGCCTCCAATCAATAGAAGGATTAAAATGATTGAGAAAGTCAAAGCCCAATATGAGGTCTTCTCCCTTGGGAGTATCAATGACTTCAAAGCTTGGGAAGGAAGGGAGCTCAACCATATATTTAGTATGGTGAGTCACAAATACGGAAGGGGACTCAGAGGAGTCCAAAATGATAAGAGGAATCTTCTCTGGAAGTTCTGACGTAGTCAATGAGTACTTGTGAACAAACTGCTTTGCAATGAATGAGTGTGTAGCCCCAGAATCAATGAGAATACTGTAAAAAACATCAGAAAGAGAAGAGAAAACAAAGAATTTGAGAGAATTCTTGACACCAGTATTCAGAATGCACAATTGTGCTCTGGAAGGAAAACTGTGAAGACCATTGAACACAACATGATCCCCACTCAGGCTTTTCCCTGGCTGGGAAAACTGCCTGACGGTTGGGTAAGCTTGTTTTGAGGCCTTTTGACACAGGACTCAAGACTATGCTTCCCACCACAATAGGTACACAAACCCTCCTTGATTCTTCTTTCCTTTTCAGAACCTTTCAACTTGAAGTCCTTATTCAACAATGAAGAATGGGGCTTGTCCCGCTTTTGAGAATGAAATTTCTTCTTTGGTCTTGAACTTGAAGAAACTTGATGATGAGAAGAGTGAGATTTTGAGGCTTCAGGATTCTTCTCTTGATGATGATTCTTTTCCTTCTGCCTCTCATGGTACCTGGTATCAAGTTCCAGGCTGACGTCCATTAAGTCTTGAAGAGAATCAATGTTTGAAGGATGGGAGGCCAATTGATCCAGAATCCTGGAGGCCAAGCCCTTCCTGAAATGATGAATAAGAGACCTTCACCCCAATCCCCAATTCTTGAAATCAAACTCCTGAAGTCGGCAATATACAAAGCAACATGCCCACCTTCTTTCATCCTAAGGCCATCCAATTCACCTTCTGCTTTTCTAACTTCATTTGGGTCTCCAAATAAAGTGAACAATTGGGATTCAAATAATGGCCAGGAATTGAGGAGATAATTTGAGTCTTGATTATTGAGGTTGGAAAGATAAGGCTCAATCCATTTTGCAGCCCTGCCAACTAAGAATGAAGTGGCATAAAGAACCTTCTTTCTGTCTTGAGAGAAGTTTGCCGGATCATTATGAAAGATGAGTTGACAAGATTGAATAAAGCTTCTGACTTTGAAGGGATGAGTCCCATCAAAGCATTCTGGAGCCTTCATAGAGGGAGTCTTGAAGGCTGGTGGTCTTGATAATTCAGAAGAAGAAGCTGCTTGAAGATTGGCCATAATCTGAGTCATTTGCTGCATAATGGCCAATAAAGACGGTTCAGACTGATGAGAGGCAGGCTGATCAGACTGGGCTAGAGTTGGTCCTCTGGTGCCCTCAGATGCACCCACAGGAGCAGGAGCAGCCTCAGTGCCATTAGACTCTTCCTCTTCCACAGAATTCCCCTCCTCCTCTTCACCATCTTCACCTTGAACCTTGGGACTGGTTCTTGAAAATCCTGGGAATACGCCAACCACTCCTGATAAAGACATTGATCTTCTTGGCCCTCTTCCTTCCTTCCTGGATGGTGCTGCTCCTTCCATAATGGGTCCTCTGTCCAATCTGGCCCTCAGTTGAGAAACTGCTGGGGTACCGTCAAGAGGAGCCCTTGGAGTTGGAGTCAGAACAGCTTGAGCTCTGGCCTGAGATCTAGTCTGTCTTGCTGGAGGTGAATGTTGAACTGGCATGATTTCAGGAGTAATCAACCAAAATAAATGAAATAAAATCAAAATTTTCTTGAAGTACAAAATCAACAATCAAATCTTGAGGAAATTGGATAATCAATGAATCAAAATTCTTCAAATACGTCAATCAATCAAATCAAATGAGTCTTGAAGGAAAAATCAATATCAATGAGAATCTTGAAGTCAATAAATCAATCAATCAAACAATCAAAATCAAATCAAATCAAAATCTTGCAGAAACAATCAATCAATCAAAATGAATTCTTGAGTCAAAATCAATTTATGTCAAAACTCTTGATGTGAATAATCAGCAAAATCAATAAAATCTTCAGGTAAATCAATTATCTTGAGGTCAATATCAATTATGTCAAATTAGTCAATCAAATCAATTTTCAAGTGAATTCTTCCAAAAAATCAAAAATTCTTGAGGAATAAATCAAAGTGAATCCTGATATGAAGAATGTGTCTGAATAACCTGATGAATAACTTGAGAACCAAAGATAAAAAATGCCTGAATTATGGATAAAAATATATTGATTAAGATTGAGAATGAGATTGAAAAGATAACCAAAAATAAAAAATGGGTCAGCCTTCAATTTTCAGAATGAAGAATGAATGAGAGAAAATTGAGAGGTGACGAAGAATCATAAGATCATAAACGTTAAAGAATCATAATTTTGATGAAATGAATGAATGAATTTAAAATATAAGAATAAAAGAATGAATGAATGAAGAAGAATTATTAGTTAATTAATATAATGTCACAGGGGCTCTTGGAAGAAGAGGGCCTGGCACTCAGGAATCAAGAACTCACTTGGAGGGCTCCAAAGATAAGATAATAATAAGAATGAATTTTCTCTAAGAAAGAATATGGGAGAAAACAAGTATGCCAAAAGATGAGATAAGAAAAAGATGAAGCCAATGGCCAAAGATAATAAAAAAAGCCAAAAGCCAAGAAGCCAACCAGGTGAATCCTCTATTCACTGTTTCAACCTGCCAGAAAAGGAAATGGAATTAGTATAAGGATATCACCACCAATATCCACTGGACAGGCAAGGAAATAAAAGAAAAGGGTGCTGAATGACTGACTTAAGATTATCAGTATTAACTTTAATAAGGTAAAAGAAAATAAGGATAAAAATAAATCCAATATATTAATTAACTGGTGGAAAAGTCCCCAGGTGCTGAAAGGTGGCCAGTATATGTGAAAAGCTGAAAGATTGATCCTGGAGTTGGATCACCGGCTGTATTGTCCGAATCGGGCCAATACAGTTCTGGCCATCTTGAATTTGAAACTGTGTGATTGAATTCCCACAGTGGAATATGAATTGGCCCAATTGGGCCAAGTACGTACAGGTTGATTGATTACCGCCTGTATGAACCAATTGAGTTTTCCAAGAAGTATTGAAATACTTGATGCCTTGACAACTGATTGAAAAGATGTAATACCTTTTGAGAATTGCCCTTAGAATAACCCTGAATGAAATTGCCAACCCAACTCCTGCTGAGCCAGGTGATTGGAGTCCTTGAATGGTCTTCTGATTGCCGCCATGGATTACCAAACTGATGAGTCCAAAGGTTCTCCTTCGAAATGGGCATTGGATCTTGGTACCTTGAGTTAGGAAGGTTGATTTGGGTCCTGAAAGCGTCACCATTGAATTGCTGAGCAAAAATGGTGCATAATGGTATATAACACCATATATGCACCACTCCTGCAACCTTGAGTACGAGGTGCATGGAGGAATGAAGCAATCCTCCCTTAAGTTGAGGGAAATGCTTGTTGAGATAATTTGGTGGCCTCTGGTGGTTGCCAGAGGCCATGACGGTGAAGTTGGTCCATGGTGGTCCAGGGCCAAAAATGGGTCCTACGGGATTTATGGCCAAAAATGGATCCAAGGTGTTTTTGGTCCAATTTGGGTCCAAGGGATTGGTGGCCAAAAATGGCTCAGGTGGGCCCAATTGTGGTTTGGGACCCACCTGGCCTTGGGGGCTAGGTGGCTGCCCCCTTTGGCCCCTTTTGGCCTCATTGGATTAGGCCAAAAGGGGCCTAATCCGCCTACGGACCGCGGACCGCATATTACGGCCCACGGACCGTAGAAGCCGTGGGGGCCCTAAATGGCCCAAAAAGGCCATTTAGGCGAAAACCCCCATAATGAAAGGGGTGGCCAGGAAACCAATGAAGGTGGCCATGGGGCCTGGAAGCCCCTAGAAGACAAAAGGACCCCCCAGGCCCAAAAACAGTGATTGAGGCCTGGGGGTTGGTGAGGTGGAAATTGGCCAAGAGGACCAATGATGCAGGATATGGCCTGAGGCCATACGTGGCCAATGGAATGGGTTATGGCGTAAGAGACATGGAACACCCAAAGGGGGTCAATTGGCCATAAATGATGTGACATAGCCAATTGGCCCCAACTTGGCTCCAGGTTGGATTGCCGCCACCATCAAGGAGGAGGGTCAAAATACGTGGTTGTGACAGCTATATGATGGTGTCATCCACTTCCCCATATCTCAACTACTGCAGAAGGTATAGGGCAAACAAGCTCAATACAGCTTTTTGCCTAAAACATGCAAATGTACAAAAATCTTGTACATGGGATACCTTGCCATATTTAATGATACCCATATCAAATCAGGTACCGAGGTGTAGAGCACATACAGGGCTACACACTGAACCAATTTTGAGGTTGATATCTCAAGAATTGACAAAGTTATGGCTGTTTTAAGGTCAAAATCCCACCTGCTGTCATATACAGCCTGACCATGGGATAATATCCCATAATCATGAATATGAGGTGTCAAATAGACAAAGAAGCATGTTTTTACTTCAATACCTCATATTTTAGTCAATACTGGGGTCCCATACAGTTTCTGTACAGCATTCTACGCGTCATACACGTCAGAATCAGGCTGTGAGGTCCCCAGATGAAATTTTTCACCCTGTATTGGTGAAAACTGCCCAGATGTGGTTTCAAAACCACATCTGAGCCCAATAAAGGTTATACAGGTTGTTTGAAAACCACAAGCCAGTACTAGAAAGTGAAAAAATCTTCACTTCCTCTACGTGGAAAGGTCTAGCACCCTTTCCACCCCATTTCAGGATAAAAAGGAGGCTTTTCACAGCCAGAATTGTCTCCTCATCCTGCTCTTGAATAACCTACGTAGTAAACTGTCAAAAACAGTTTTACTCTTGGTTAATAATCAGGTATACTATTAAATTAAAGTATTGTAGTGTTTATTATTGTAACCCAACAGGTAAAGCTGCACCCAGGGCTTTCAACAGTGCTCACCACCACTATAACCATTATAGTAAAGCCCTTATATTTTATATTAAATCCATCTTTAACCCTTATAAATCTTTTTTTAAACTATTTTCCACGTGTCACAGTCATATTTTTAGTTGTAAATAGCTTTATTACCACTTCAACATAGACTCATCCTGACAATTGATGGAAAAAAACAGTGATGAATAGACTCTTTTTATGTCTTCAGAGAAGCTCTTGTGATTCATAATGGATAGAGAGGGCGTTCTCAGGTAAAGACTGAAAACCAATGCTTAGAAATAAGGTTCTTAACCTAAGGTAACTTATTTTTAATTCCAATTTAAAGCTACTGGTGTTATTCATAACTCCAAGTAACTGTAAGCCTCATTTAAGTTCATTATCTTAAGTTTTAATATAAAATAAGTTTATTTACATTAAGGTTCTTCAAATGAACAACTTGAAAATCAAGTTTCAAGCAAAAATATCTTAAAATCAACTTTTAATTGTATTTTCAAAGAAATCTTCATTTTCTCTACGTATAATTAAAAGAGTAATTTTACAGTCTAATTACCAATAAAACCTGTTTATAAAAGATACTTAAAGTTTAATTTATACACAGATAACATTAAATGGTAAGCTGTGTGAAATTTCCATGTAAACCCATTATGATTTGGATTTTTAATGAATTTTTGAAGTTATTGCTATTTCTCCACGTAAATTAGTAATACACACTAAAACTTAGCTTTTGATAAGGTTTTAATGCTTGCAACTTTAAGTTTTTAAGCTTATTTAAGCTTTGACAGCTCCTAAAAATTTAATTTCAAGCTTTCATATTGGTATTTACCCTTCGGAAGCTTGTAATTCCTGTCCAAATTGGGATAAAACAGTTTAAACTTTAACGTTGGATCAAATTCTAATCTTAAAGGTTAGATAAGGCTGAAAGTCCTCCAATACATGTGGAAAACCTTAATTGAATCCTTGCAGATCCAAAAAGCTGGGTACCCCAGGTCTGTTTGGTTTTTTTAACTTGTCCTACCTTTTTGTGTGAATTTTGCTCTTTTATTTTTTTAAAGCCATACTATGGCCTTAAACACTTAAATTGAGCCCACTCAGGATTTACATCCTGTGTAGCAAATCCTTAGCCAATTAAGTAAATATACACAACACGTCAATTTTAACTAAAATTTTGGTAAGTTTGCATAAACCTTATGGAATTTCAAATTTAAGCTTATTTAAGCTTAAATTTAACAATTTCAAAAAAATGTTAAAAAAGTTACACTAGTACTGTGAGATTCTTAAATCTTCCAATAACTTAAGATATGAGTATTTTTGGGTATAACACCCTATGGGTGTACCCTAGGTTATTTTTGCTGTAGAATCCAAAAATAAAATAATAATTATAGCTTTGTTTATCCAAAAAAAAGTTATACTTATTTTTTGCTATTTTTTATTTTAATTTCAACTGGAATGTCTGTTCAAGACTAAATCAGCTGTATATAAAGTTATTTGTGGCCTTATGGGTATTTCATATATACCTCACTGGCTCACACCTTCTCTTGCTGTTTTTTCCAAAATCATCACATTATTCGATTATACCATTATTACCAACAAGTAAGTATTAGTTAATCTTTTCCTAAGTGTTTTATTCTATCAGAATCAATGAGAAAGACGTGAAATCATAGGAATGAGCTATATATTGTTTCAATCCTGTTATAAATCAATTTTAATCCATTAAATCCACAATTATCCATCAAATTTCTCTACTATTATCTTTTGATTAGCTCTTTGGAGTATTAGTGAGTCTTTGTCTTAATTCTTAAAGTTCTTCTCTATTAATTATTTTCTTCAAGAATTATATTTATAATTATTCTTGAAAAAGATACTTATATATTAAAATAATTTTATTACTTTAATAAAGAAGTTTTATTAGTAAATACTTCTTGTAATTCATTCTTGTAGACATTTACTGCTTACTGTTATAATCACTATTAGTGTATAACAAGTAAAAGAAATAATTAATTAATTAATTTTTGTTGTAATAATCTTTTTTATTATATTTCATAAGAACATTCATAGTACTGTTGATTAAAAGTAATACTATCAACAGTTTCATAGACACATCTTACACAGAACAATTATTTATTTATATAAATTTCACTTGATGCTAGTATTTTAAAAGTATACTAGTGAAATGTAAATGCATAAAGTTAAATTAAGATTTCCCTAAGTATTGGCACAAAGTGTCATGAGAATTTCCTATAGGAAAAGATCAAAATTTTTGAATAATATAAATATTCTGTATAGACCATCTCCATTTTACCATCATGACCAATATTTTTTCAATAACTCCAAAAACCCAGATGGTTATTTTCACATGTAGATTCAAAGATGTGTCATCTTAAAGATACATTTAAATCCCAAATTTAGATTTCAATTAGGGGAAATTTATTTATTCTCAAAAAATATTTATTTTTACTTTTCTTGAATGAATTCAGTGAAAGTTTTATTTCTTCTCACAAAGCCTGAGAAATCTCCTATATAATTCTTTGTGGCTGTTTTATAGTCATATAATTATTATTAATAATAATTTTATAGATAGTTGTAAATGAATATCTCATATGAGAAGCTTAATATTGAAAATTTCTCATAAAAGTGTTGTCTTGAATCAAACTGATAAGTTCTTTTGATAAAAATAACTTTTGGTGGGAAAGCTTTCTTTTGTCTGAAATTTGAAGCTTATCAATGTCCCATATGGTTTAGAAAATATCTCATTTCAATTCCTCACCCTCTTTTGCTTTTCAAATGATTATATTGTTATGTGAAGTAACCCTGGTTAAGCTCAGGGTTTTTGCCTCAAGGCTTTATCCCTTTTTACCCTTTACTTTTTTTATTCAATATTACCAGTTTCTAATTCTTTAATGAAAGCTTTTACTTAATTGCTATCCTAAAGAAATTTTTCTCAATTTTCCCATCAACTATTGTCTTGTTAATATACTTATAATAGGAAATTTTTCATATTAATGGAGCTCTAATTCTTGTTTCTAATTAAAAAGGCACATAACTAGTTAATTTAGAATATTACCTGCAATTTCACTTTTGGAAAGTCATTTACAAGAGGAAAGTGTCACAACCATGGGAAACAACCCACCCAATTGGTGTTTTACAGCAATTAAAGCCTTCACCAATTTATTGCCAATTGGCCATATTATTATTTATAGAAAAATTGGCCGTTCATGGGTTTTAAATGGCTTTTGGGCCACACCCATATTCTCTGACCATGCATGACCCCAAACATAATTCATGGCCCTCAGGCCATATCCTGTTTAATTGGTACCTTTGGCCAATTTTTTTCCCTCCAAACCCCAGGCCATTTCCTTGATTTTGGGCCTGGGGGTTATTTTGGGTTCCAGGGGTCTTTGGCCCCTCTAGCCATGACTAGGGCCACCACCTTTGATTAAGGGTTTCTGGGCCATTTAGGCCCCCTATGGCCTCCAAAGCCCACGGGCTGTGGGACAAATTAGGCCCCTTTTGGCCTAACTCCAATGAGGCCAAAAGGGGCAAAGGGGAAGCCCACCTGAGCCCCAAGAGCCACAGATTGGCCATAAACATCAATGACCTCTGGAAACCCCCAGAGGCCATCAGCTCAGGTCCAGAAAGGCTTCCCCTCAATTAAAGGGGAGTCCTTTTCCTCAGTTATGGACCCCACACTGCAGGAACCAGGAATGTGGCATATATGGTAGTATATAACATTATGCACCATTTTTGCTCAGAAATCCAATGGTGATGTTTTCAGGACCCCATTAGGACATTGCAAATGAAGTCACCAGATCTATCACTCCACTTCCAAGGAAGGTTTCAGTCAGCCAGTCTTGCAATCCATGCTGGCTATTGACAGACCTTCCAGCAACACCAATCACTTTGTCCTTCAAGTGTTAGTTATTTCATTTCAATAGTATTTCCCCAAGGGAATACTGGCCCAGAATTCTTCAAGGGAAATTTTAAGAGGTTTTTAATCATTCAAAGCAGTTTTCAAGCCATTAAGCACTCCAGCACTTGCTGGACAACTCAATTGGTACATACTGGCAGTATTCCGAAAGCCTGTATGGCATTGGTCCATTTGGGCCAATTCATATTCCATGGTGGGAATTCAAGACACACAGTTCAATTCTAAAGATGAAGAGATCTTTATTGACCCAAAACAGTCAATACAGCTAGCTGGGTGATGAACCCTCCAGGATCAGTCTTCAACTTTTCACATATACTGGCCACCCTTTCTTCCCAGGGGACTTTTTCCCCAGGTAATTAATATTTTGGATTTATTTTTATTATTATTTTCTTTTCATTATTGCAATTAAATACTTATAATCTCAAGTCAATCATTTTCACCTTCTTCTTTACCTGTCAGTGAATATTGGTGGTAATATCCTTTACTGATTCAATTTTTCTTTCTGGCAGTTGAAACAGTGAATTGAGGATTCATTTTGTTGGCTCTTTAGCCTTTGGCTTTCCTTATTATCTTTAGCCCTTGGCTTATTTCTGATCTTTGACATATCGTGTACTTTCTCTTATTTTCTTTAAAAGAAATATATTCTTATTTATTTTTTCTTTATCCTTTGGAGCCCTCCAAGTGAGTTCTTGATTCTTGAGTTCCAGGCCAATCTTGTATTCCACAAGAGCCCCTGTAATAGAACTTTAATTCACATTAATGCTTATTCATTGTTACTTTAAGTCACTTTCTATAAGGTTACAGAAATTTTCCTCTGGTGAATCTCTTTTTGTATTTCAGGGCACAATCAGGGTATTATTTTATTTCTTTCAATACTCTTATCTTTCCTTCTGAGCTATTGATATTTCAAGGATATCAGCTTCTTAAAAAAGGAAAACCTTTTGTTGAATATTTTTTTATATAGTTATTTCATCTATTTTAAGGCAATTTGGACATCCCCACTTCATTCAATTCATCCTCTATGGGTAATATTTTGCACATAAAGGAATGGCCTGTATAATTATTCTTAACTCTTTTGTGAGCCTTAGACATATTTTCATATACCCAAAAGAGCACAAATAAAAAAATAAGATATAAATATAAAAAAAATAAATTTATTTTCATTATCAAAATTGAATTGAAATATAAATGAAAATTTATATACAAAAGAAAATTCACTATAATTCAAAATAAAAATTACATTAAATTTCAAAATTTGTGAAATTGCATTTTTACTTGAAAAAATTAAGTAAAAATGAATTTTTAATAAAATCAATGAAATTAAAATATTTCTGGTAAAAAGGTACATAAAATGTATTATAGCTTTTTATCCGATAAATAAACATAAGAAAATTACTTCATCATTGGATTCCTCATAAAAAATAAGGTGGGTTCACCCCTGGATAAAATTTCTGTAACTCAACTCTAAATAAGCTTAAATTAAGTTTTTAGTATTTTTCTCTACAAAAGTTGAAAATCCTCAAAACCTTAATTTAACTCAAACCACATGTGGTGTTAACCATCAATTTTTGTGGTAAAATTGGGGTGTTGTATCTAGTTTAGAAGCTATGAGGAATTGAAGTATTTTCAATTGAAATGTCAAAATGTGCGTGTGTATTACATAAGTGAACTGTAATTTACATATGAGGTATCACCTATTACAGTTGTGTAATGTAAAACTCAATTGAATTTTATGTGTAAATTACAAGTGTATTACATGATGAGGAATTAAAGAAAAAATAAATTGTAAAGATTAATTCTGGGGGGGAAAGGTACTCCAGCTCCAAGGGGGAGCCAGACCCCCAAGATCCTTGCTTAAAGGCATGAGAGGTCAAAGCACACACAAAGGTTCATCACTTTTGGCCTGGAATTGAGTCACAGGGTCTGTGACTCAATTGATGATGAGGTTTTGATACCAACCAGGGTAGTTTTAACTGTTGCCAAGAGGGTAAAACTACCCTTCAGTTGAAAAAATCTTATGAAAAACATTTTTCAATGTTTTCTACGTCTCCTACACACATTCTGACGTGTTCTTGAGGCTCTAGACCAGGAATTACTATAGTAATGGCTGATTTAAGGGTCTAAGATGGCTAAAACCAACCCTTTTTTGGTCTGAACCAGGGTTCAATGATGCCATAATTGCCTTTTCTGTTGTCAGAGTGCTTTCCACGACTGACAAGAGTAAATTTAACTTTTGAAGTAAGAAAATTGATGGCTATAAAAGAATGTCTTCTTTGCCCCACTTTTCTCTGCATGTTAGAATCTTTTTCTTTTATAATTAGTTTGAACACTGTTAAACTAATCAATAAGAGATTCCAACAACCTTCTTTAATAATTTTAAACCTTATAACCATGTGAAAAAATCATCATAATCACTTTTTGTAACTCTTATAATCATTTTTACTCCTGAACCACCCCATAAGTGAGTTAAAGCATCTTTTATCACTGTAAACTTTGTCACTTTGTTTCCAAATTCACTATGGTCACTTTTAGGCATGTTTTCTCTTTAAAAATATTTTGAAATACTTTTTTCTTTAATCAATTTCTTGCAGTTCTTTGCTCAATTAATTCCAATTGAAATTTCTCTTGAAGAAATTTCTCTTTCAGCCTTAAATTTCTCTTGTAGAGTATTTTTGGATAAATTTTTATTGTTGGTAAAACAATAGATCTTTATAAAATTTCTGTCTTATACTTATAAAGCTAAAAAAACACTAAATTTGGCTTGCTTTCTCTTAAAAATATTATTTTATACTGTTTTAATCAGATTTTTACCCTATACAAATTTTGAGGAGAGGAAAAGTACTTGATTTTCAATCAAAGTTTCATATCCACACCCCAAATTTGGAAGCCCAGCTGTGATATTCTACCTGTGAAATAATTTTGACTCTTTTTAAATCTTTTTTCTTATATTGAAAGATTTAAGAACATATAAAAAATACTTCTAATTAATAAAAATCCATAAAAAATAATGTTTTTCATATTATAGGTGAGGCTTAATTTTTTCATTCCTCTCTTGAAAAAATCTTTTTTTTACTTAATCAATTGGCGTTTTCATTAATTTTAGTGTCTGACAACATGGTAAGACAAGAAAACATTGAAACAGGCTCAACAGTAAGCAGCATTATTCTGCAAGCACTGTGAATTCTGACTATAATATTACAATTATTATAACTCAGAATAATCAACCAGAACCAATTCCTTCTGGATTAATTAGCTTGGGTATAAGTAATACCCTTCAGAAGGCTAAGAATCTGGCAAATAGTAAGTTTTTTGATGTAAAATTACTATCTTAAGCTTTTTAATCATAAAATATGCCATCAACCAGATCAGGAGCCAGTTATAACCCCTCAAGCAGCTCCCAAAGAGGTCATAGAGATGATTATGGCAGAAGCCAGTCAGTTGCAGAAGGACAAGGATCAGTTGATGACCTCCAAATTAATAAATTATGTCATTATGAAGCTGATAATACTATTTTACCTTCAAACAGAACTGACACTGCCACAAGAAGCCTCAGTGGACATATACAAAGCCAACCAGGAGTCTTACAACAATGCATTGCAGCACAAAGAGTACCAGATGCTTGCAGATCTGTGGAAATACTGCATGAATTCTTACCTGACTGTGAGAAAGTTCCTGGTCCATCCCAAAACTTTCAAGTTACTCAATGGATGGCATCCATTGATGGAAAATAAGAGCATGATGCTTTTAACAGCAGAATGGAGGGGAACAACCCTGCACCACCCCAGCAAGTTCCAAAAACAGCCCCAGTAGCCAGAAGCAGCCATTCCAACGTGAAAAAGCAGCCGCAAGCTCAAAACAAGGCCAAAGGCAAGGCACTAGCCACAAAACCTTACAGCCAGGGCTACAGAATCCAAAATATTCAGCAGGATGCCATGGAAAATGTATCTCAGATGGCCAGAACAATGATGGAATTACAGAAAAAGGAGGAAGCCAGATCAAAAGATCAGAAATGATTTCTGATATCTTTGATTCTATCCCAGAGTTTTATGAAGCTATAAATGACATAAAAACTCATGTTTCTGATAAAAATTCATCCATTTGTAACAATCTTAAAACAAACAGCTTAAGTGTGAGCCAAGTAAATGAAACACTTATGTGTTTTGAGAAGAATTTAAGAACCATTCAAACTTCTAATAATGATAATTATCTTTGCAATAAGATAAATGAAAAATCTGCCATTATCAAAGAATTAGCAGACAAATATTCTAAATTTAATATTGATGACATAATTGAAACAAGAATAAGACAAGCCATAAGTAATATCAAAGAGGAGAATAAAAGTGTTCTTGAAAATATTTCAAAATCATTACTGAAGTAAATACATATACAATTTCCTTGAAAAAGTGTTTTGACACCTCACAAGAGGAAATATCAAAATTAACAATGAATTTGTCTCAGATCACCTCTGATAATACTAGACAAACAGAACTATGGCAAGAATTAACACAAACAGAAGATATTCATAAAACTAATGTAATGAATTAAATAAAAAGTTCACAACATGAATTCAGAAATTTCCAAAGGTGTAACAATAGTAAAATGAATGATATTGAACAATTTCTTCACACCTTACCAAGAATGTCTACACCTTTGAATCAGAATGAGGGCATAAGAATCCCAAATCCACAAGTATTGGAGGTTGTAAACTCACATTTAAAAAATGAATTTTCCACTTCTTTTCATAACTAGGAACCATCAATGGGACAAGCACTCCTGAAAGAAGTACCAAAGCTCAAAGAATGGCCTCACTTCAATGGTGAAGGAGAATATGACCATATGGAATTTATCAGAGGTATTGACATTATTAAACAAGATTTTGAATTACCAGACAGATTGGTAACAGAAAGATTTAACACCTTGTTTACCAGATCAGCTCACAGATGGTATATCAAATTAAGACAAGCACATGGACACCAAAGTTGGACTTGGTGGAAAACCCAAATTTTCAAAAAATGGGCCAATGATTCCTGGAGGTTTAAGGTGGAAACAGCCTTTGAATCTGCTCAATTTAATGCTGATAAATACAAAGCTTTACCATGGTTTTGCCAACAAAAAGATAGATTAACAGCATTGTATCCTGACATGTCAGAATTAATGATCCACAGAAAGATTCTGAGAAAATATGGAGGTGAATTAAAGCATGCTGTCAAAAGCAGGACTACTGAACAATTTTCAGAAGAAGACATTATTAATATATTAGAAGAAGTAACCACCAGAACCAGGATTGGTTCTTGTAGGATGAATCTTAAAACAAGGCTTAAAACACCTTGTAAAGATTCTGTGGACAAAAATTCCAAAGAAAATTCTAATAATGTTAAGTATAAATCTGCAGATGTAATCAGAAAGTGCCATATTTGCCAAAGCACCACCCACCTAGCCAATACATGTCCAAAGAGGGGGAAAATCAATGAAATTGAAATTGAAACAGAACCTGATTTTGAAAAAGAGGATATTATAATTGAAGAAAATTGAGATGATAAGTCATGAATATTTTCTGAATCTTCAAAAGATATAGAAAATATCAATTCCACTTTTGACATCATGGAATCTTATTCCCACTTGCCACAATTAAGCAATGGTCAACTTGATTTGTCAAACGTTGAAGATGCACAACTTATGAAAACCAAACCAAACAGGGGAAAGGTTTATACAGCTGGTAACTCCTGTATAACAGAAGTTCTAGTTGACAATAAGCCCACTAAACGTCTACTTGACCCAGGAGCCTTCTGCTCTTGTGTTGGCAAATCTTTTCTTAAGACTTGTGTGCAAAATTTTGAAGACCAATTTTTACCAATTGATGGCATAAAATTGAATAGTGCAAGTAATCCCATGAAAGCATTGGTAATCTTTGAGACCAATGTCATATTTCCACATATTAATGAGAATTTAAGAATCACTGTTGAATTTTTTGTTATGGAAGATTGCTCTAGTACCAATTTTATATTGGGAAATGACTATTTGATCATGTATCGAATATACTTACATAACAACAAAGACAGATACTTTACTATTGGAGACGATAAGCGTCAAAAATTTGTCTTTTTACCATTTAAAAGACAAATTACAGTAAGTAAAGTAGCACCAGTCAACTTAGAGCTGGAAAGATTCAAATCTGAACAGTTAAATGAAGCTGAAATAAGCCTTCATCTGACTTATTATGAGGAAAATAAACTTTCTGCCCTTTTGTATGACCACAGAAAAGCATTTGCATCAGAAAAAGAACCTCTGGGAGCAATTATTTGTCATGAAGTTGACATCATTCTTAACATTGAGAGACCTTATCCACCACTCTTAAGAAGACCTGCATATCCAGCAAGTCCAAAATCAAGAGAAGCTCTAGAAATTCATATCAAAGAACTTCTTGACCTTGGTGTAATAAGAAAAGTAGGCCACAATGAAGAAGTAGAAATAACTACACCAGTCATAGTGGCATGGCATAATGGAAAATCTAGAATGGTTGGAGACTTTAGAGCTCTGAACACTTACACTGCTCCAGACAGGTACCCAATACCAAAAATCCAAATTGTCCTTACCCATATATCTCAAGCAGTGTATATAACCACTATGGATTCCCTTAAGGGATTTCACCAGGATATTGTGACACCAAAGGCCAGAAAGTCCTTGAGAATTATTTTTCATTGTGGAGTATATGAATATTTGAGGATCCCTTTTGGTATCGAGAATGCACCTTCACACTTCCAAGGAATGATTAATGAAATATTCCCTGAAGAACTTTCAGAAGGATGGTTAATCATTTATATTGATGACATTATTGTTTGTTCCAAAACTTGGGAAGAAAATATGTACAGATTATCCAGAGTTCTGACAAATATACAATCTGTCAACATGAAATTTCTTTAAAGAAATTCCATTTTGGATTTAAAGAGCTTAATGCACTGGGACATGTGGTATCTGGTTTATCCCTTGGAATGGACAAAAACAAGGTTGCAGCAGTATTGCTGAAACCCATGCCTCAGAACAAGAAAGAAATTCACTCATTTTTGGGGTTTTCAGGATATTACAGGCAACATATCAAAGATTGTGCATCCATAGCAAGACCTATTTATAAATTATGTGACAAAGACACAGTATTTGAAATGACTTTTGACAGAGTCAAAGCCTTTGAATTGTTGAGACAAGCCTTGAGCACTGCTCCACTCTTACTGATGCCAGAATTTAAGCTACCTTTTAAGCTTTATATTGATGCATCAGGGGATGGGCTTGGTGCTGCACTTCATCAAGTCTAGATTATCAATTATAAACCTGTGGAAGGACCCATATGCTTCATATCCAGGCAAATCAAACCAACTGAAGCCATATATGGAGCCAGTCAAATGGAGTGCTTATGCCTTGGCTGGGCCTTGGAGAAGCTAAATTACTTTTGGTAAGGATGTGTTTCTGAAGTAATAAAATATTGTACTGCTGTTAAGTCACTTTTAAGAATGAAAGGTCTTAACAGGCATATGCTCAGATGGAAAATATCCATACAAGAGTATAGGGACAATATGACCATTGTTCACAAAGATGGGAATATTCATAAAAATGCTGATGGGCTGAGCAGATGGCCATTACTATGTAATATTGATGATCCTGCTTATGTACCAGAGGGAGCTTTCCCACAAATTGCCATAGAAGGAATCAGTGTTATAGACCTGAACACAGCTTTCTTTGAAGAGGTAAGAAACAGTTACACTCAGGATAAAAATTGTAGAATTTTATGCCAATTACTCACTAAGGACTGTAAAGACAATTCTTTGATACATTCCTTAGATAAGATATGGAAAACTCATATGATGAAGGAAGATTCCACTTTCTGGATGGTATAATTTACCACAGAAATAAACATAAATGTGTCATGTCAGTGGTGGACAGGTCCTTAATCAATCTTGTACTGAAAGAATGCCATGACAGCCCTTTCTCAGGACATCTGTCTGAGGACAGAACAAGAGAAAACATAAAAACCTGCATATGGAGGACAATGTGGCAGAAATATGTTGCAGAGTATTGCAAAACCTGTGACATATTTCAAAAAGCAAATACATTCACTGGCAAGAGACTTGAAAATATGATCAAGATCCAAGAACCCAGCAGACAATGGAAAATTGTCCATAGGGATTGGGTAAATGGCCTGCCACCAGGGGGTGACAGACATTATAATGCTTACCTAATGATTGTTGACAGATTTAGTAAGACTCCAATGTTTCTACCATGTCACAAGGATGATACAGCCATGGATACAGCTCTTCTGATATGGAATGGATTAATATCATGGACTGGAATATTCACAAATATCATTAGTGACAGAGATCTTAAATTCAGCTCAGCATTATGGACAAATCTTCACCAACTATTTGGGACAAAATTATCCTTCTCTAAAGCCTACCACCCACAAACTGATGGTCTGGCTGAAAGAATGATTCAAACCTTGGAAGATGTGGTCAGAAGATTTTGTTCATATGGCCTTGAATTCAAAGACTGTAATGGATTTTCCCATGATTGGTGTACTCTTTTACCAGCACTATAATTGGAATATATGAAATCCATTCATGCCAGTACCAATCAAACTCCTGCTATTCTAGAAAAAGGATGGAATCCAAAACTACCTCAATATTCCTTGAGGAAATATTTAGTTGAGATACATCCTACAGCTGCTATTTTTGAAGGAATGCTAGACAAAACTAGAAAGCATGCAAAAGGGTGCATGGAAGACTCTTTTTCATATGCCAAGGACAAATAGGACAAGTCACATACCACTTAAGATTTCAAAGTGGGAGATTTAGTACTTGTATCCACCACTAACTTAAAAAACATCAAAGGATGTAAGAAGCTCAAAGACTCCTTTTCAGGGCCTTTTGTAATTAAGGCCCTCCTTGGACAAAATTCTGTTGAAGTAGAATTATCTGAAGAACTCAGCAATAAGCACCCTACATTTCCAGTGAGCTTGATAAAGCCATATAAATCTAGTGATTCTGAAAGATTTCCCTTGAGGAATAAAGCTCCCCAGGGTATACTTCTTATTGAATTATGTGGTATGAGAAATATTACCAAAGTTCTCAAAGAAAAAAGTTAAGAACCAAAAAATTAAAGGAATACTTTGTGAGGTACAATGACCCAGCTTGTGAAGATGCATGGTTAGCAGAAAAAGACATACCTGAAGCTACTAAACTTCTCAGAAGATTCAGACAGACTAGAAATAACAATATTAAAAAGTAATATTATTTTTTAGGGGGAGGGAATGTGAGCCTTAGATGTATTTTCATATACCCAAAAGACAACAAAAAACAAGATAAGATATAAATATAAATAAAATAAATTTATTTTCATTATCAAAATGAAAATTAAAATATAAATGAAAATTTATATACAAAAATAAAAATTTAACTATAATTTAAAATAAAAATTACATTAAATTTTAAAAGTTGGGAAAGTGCATTTTTACTTGAAAAAATTAAGTAAAAATGAATTTTTAATAAAATTAATGAAATTAAAATATTTTTGGCAAAACGTTACATAAAATATATTATAAATTTTTATCCAATAAATAAAATTAAGAAAATTACTTCACCATTGGATTCCTCATAAAAAATAAGGTGGGGTCACCTCTGGGTAAAATTTCTGTAACTCAACTCTAAATAAGCTCAAATTACGTTTTTAGTATTTTTCCGTACAAAAGTTTAAAATCTTCAAAACTTTAATTTAATTCACATCACATGTGGTATTAACCATCAGTTTTTGTGTTAAAATTGAGGTGTTGTGTGTAGTTTATAAGTTATGAGGAATTGAAGTATTTTCAATTCAAATTTCAAAATGTGCATATGTATTACATAAGTGAGCTGTAATTTACATATGAGGTATCAATCATTACAGTTGTTTAACTTAAAACTCAATTGAATTGTATGTGTAAATTACAAATGTATTACATGATGAGGAATTAAAGAAAAAATAAATTGGAAAGATTAATTCTGGGGGAAAAAGGTACTCTAGCTCCAAGGGGGAGCCAGACCCCCAAAGTCCTTGCTGACAGTAATTAGATGTCAAAATCCACACAATTTTCATCACTTTTGGCCTGGAATTGAGTCACAGGGTCTGTTACTTAATTGATGATGAGGTTTTGATACCAACCAGGGCAGTTTTAACTATTGCAAAGAGGGTAAAACTACCCTTAAGTTATAACAATCTTAGTAAAAACAGTTTCAACTAGTTTCTACGTCTCTTACACACATTCTGACGTGATTTCTAGGCTCTAGACCAGGTATTACTATAGTAATGGCTGATTTAAGGGTCTAAAATGGCTAAACCCAGCCCTTTTTTGGTCTAAACCAGGGTTCAATGATGCCATAATTGGCTTTTCTGTTTTCATAGTTTTTTCCACGACTGACAAGAGTAAATTATACTTTTGGAGTAAGAAAATTGATGACTATAAAAGAATTCCTTCTCTGCCCCACTTTTCTCTACATGTTAGAATCCTTTTCTTTTATAATTAGTTTAAACACTGTTAAACCAATCAATAAAAGATCCCAACCACCCTTTTTAAATTATTTTAAACCTTTTAACCATGTTAAAAAATAATTATAATCATTTTTGTAACTCTTATAATCATTTTTACCCCTTGAACCACCCCAAAAGTGAATTAAAGCATCTTTCATCATTGTTAACTTTGTCACTTTGTTTCCAAACTCACTCTGGTCACTTTAGGGCGTGTTTTCTCTTTAAATATCTTTCTAAAGACTTTGTTCTTTGATTACTTTCTTTCAGTTCTTTTCTCAATTAATTCCAATTGAAATTTCTTTTGTAGCCTTAAAAATCTCCTGTAGAGTATTTTTGGATAAACTTTTATTGTTTGTAAAACAATAAATCTTTATAGTATTATGGTTTTATACTTATAAAGTTAAAAACAATAAAATTGGCGTGTTTCCTCTTAAAAATACTATTTTCATACTATTTTTAATTATATTTTACCTTATACAAATTTTGAGGACAGGAAAAGTACTTGATTTTTAATCAAAGTCTCATGTCCACACCTTATATTTTTCTATCATCAATACCTAAATTCATTTTTCAATCTCAAAAACTTGAAAATATCTCATCACCATTCCTAAAACTCTCATAATTGATTGGAGGGGTTTTTTGATATGTATTGGAAAATATTATGCTGATATATCAAATAGTCAGAGAAAAAAGGGCTTATATTTTTTATTAATTTAGAAGGTGTTCTCATCAGGCCAAGCTATTTTGCAAAAGGGGAATGATTCATTTTCTTTTATTGTTCAATGTAAATTATTCTAGCAGCAAGTGGATTTTTGATTTTTCTCTTAATAAGATATCTTACTTAACCCTTCATTTTCTCCATGAAATTCTCAATAAGATATAGGTTTTATGCTTACAATATATTGCTAATCTTGGGAGTATATTAGCGATTGAAAGGTTTTAGAGCTTAATATCATTTATTTTAGTAATCTTTAATTCCTTTTTTTGTTTTGAATTATCCTGGGACCCTCCAGAATATTATCAATTATATCTTCTTTGAATTATCTCTATATCTATCTAGGGGTATATTTGTACTATATTAGGCTTTTGGAAGCTTATGTCACAGGGTCTCTTCTCAGCAAAGAGGTCCTAGATCTCAGGTAGCTGGGACTAACTCGTAGGGGGCTCAAAATTAATGTTAATAAGACCCAATTAGCTCAACAACCAAAAATGGGATTTCTGGGATATAAGAAAATAATATGCAGAATTTGTCAGCCTGTGACGCAAAACCAGAGCACAAGCATGACAGCCAAAATACAATAAACCAATGGTATAGCCAGGATACCACCAAAACATGGAGCTGAGCCAAGTAAGCTCAAAAGGTATCAAAAGAAAGAGGAAACTCACCTCTTCCTGAAAATATAAGTCCCATCACCATAGGACTAGAAATCACAAAGTTATTCCTGCACAAAGTTATTGCTGAGCATAAACCTTAATTTTCACCTCTTGTCTAAAATCTAGAAAGAGAGGCTTAACCCCATCAAGTGGGTACTCTAAATGAAGCTCTAAGCCAGGTCTATCCAATTGTACCAGCCAAACTGAGCTAGTATCAATATTACTGGAGTTATGGTCAATTACAGGCCAAATAAGGGTGAACAAAACATTCACCTCTCATCTAACTTCTACAGTTTTAGTGTGAGGTACTTGAAGTGGGGCCTTTTTGGAAAGAGCACAATCAGGGCTATCTGATGGTGTCATCCATTTCCTCATAGATCAACTAGAACAAACGTTATGGGGCAAATAAGCTCAATACAGCTTTTTGCCTATACCACGATAATGTACAAAAATCTTGTACATGGGATAGCTTTGCCATATTCAATGATACCCATATCAAATGAGATACCATTGTGTAGAGCACATACAGGGCTACACACTGAACCAATTCTGCGGTTGATATCTCAATAATTGACAAAGTTATGGCTGTTTCAAGTTCAGATTCCCACCTGCTGTCATATACAGCCTTGCCATGGGATAATATCCCAAAAACATGAATATGAGGTGTCAAATAGACAAAAAAGCTTGTTTTTACTTCAATACCTCATATGTCAGTCAATACTGGGGTCCCTCACAGTTTCTGTACAGCATTCTACGTGTCATACACGTCAGAATCAGGCTGTGAGGTCCCCAGATGAAAATGTTCACCCTATATTGGTGAAAACTGCCCAGATGTCGTTTTAAAACCACATCTGAGCCCAATACAGGCTATACAGGCTGTTTTCAAACCACAAGCCAGTACTAGAGGGTGAAAAATCTTCACTTGCTCTACATGGAAAGGTCTAGCACCCTTTCCACCCCATTTCAGGATAAAAAGGAGGCTTTTCACAGCCAGAATTGTTTCCTCATCCTGCTCTTGAATACCCTATGTAGTAAACTGTCAAAAACAGTTTTACTCTTGGGTAATAATCAGGGTATAATTCTAATCTTGAATATTGTAGTTCTTATTATAGTAATTCAACTGGTAAGACTGTACCCAGGGTTCTCAATAGCGCTCACCACCACTATTTCCTCAATAGTAGAACTCCTATATTATATTATAAATCATATTATTAAATTAAAATCTCTTATGTTAAAATTATTTCCACGTGTCACAGTCATAGCTCTAGTTGTAAATAGCCTAATTAATGCTTCAACATAGACTCCAGCTGACATTTTGGGGGCCTGGCCGTGTTTTAAACCTTTTTTGGACCCTTATAAGTGAGTTTTTCTCTTATTTCTCACTTTCTGACAATTGTTTTATTCTTTTTAGGCGTAATATTTCTTAAAAATATATATATTATATATATATATTTCCTTTTTTTGGTACATATACCACCTTATTACTCATATTTTAAGAGTACCTGTCACGTGGCTAATAACCACAAGACCCTTATTTTTGGCGTGTTTTACATATAAAAACACTTGAGCCATTAATAAAGTCTCATTTTTTATTAAAATAAGACACCTCATACTGATAAACCAACAGTTGAGGCGTGGTTGAACATATTGTTAACTCAATTGGCCTGTTACACACCACTTTTTTACAGTTTACACTTGCTAATTACAAGTTATTCTGTGAGATATTGGTATACAAACAGTATACCAAATATCAGTAAGCTGTATTTCTGACGTGTGATTGGTAATTCAATTACACTGACATTGTACAAGGGCACATTGTAATAATATACAAGCCCAGGGGCCATTCTTAGACGTGCAAAACCAGCATTTTTTGAGAAGTCTTAGCTGACATAAGCCCTCTTTTTCCTGTTTTGATTCAGTGGAAGATAACTTCATACCACTTGAAAGCCAGTCACAGGCCAACACACCAGTGACACCCTCAGAACCAGAGGGCAGAAAAGGCAAAGTAAAGAGGCACAGTGAAGGCCTGATAACAGCAAAGGAGTGGACACCCATTGCCACACAGAAGAGTAGAAAACCACAAATTTCTGCTCCAATGCAAGGTAAACCAACCTTGATAACTTCTACAGGGAAAATTACTATAATTAACCCAGTTGTAACCTCTAAAGGTAAATTGCCCAAATCGGCAGACAACAAATTTGTACAAGGCACAGTCGAAGGTAAATACCTTAAAAACATAAAGTTTTTGACTTCTTGCAAACACTAACATGTCACCTCTACACCTCAGAGATCTTGGCTTCCAAAGGAACCAACCAGAGGACAGAGAAGGTTTGTCCAGAACAAGAAGACCTGAAAGAGGACACCTTGGACACAGTAGTGGATTGCAAATCAATGAGGGAGATAATATCAGCCCTGCCATTCACACTTCAACTCAATGGAGACCTCAAACCAGAGGACTGAAAAGACATGGATCAAGTTCCCCAGCTCCACCAACTCCTCAAGGACTTATTCCAATGGAGCATGGACAACAAGAGGTTCAACCTGGCAAGTCACTGGGCACAACTTGGAGCAAGTTGCCAGAAGATCTGTCTCAGAGAGATAGAATTCAAAGACCTGATGGTGATCACCAAAGGTTGGAATCCTACCAGGAAGTTCAGACTCCTGGAGGCAAGGGCACAGAGGATAAGGGAGAATCAAGCCACTATCCAAGCTATAGAAGAACAGTTAACCCAGACAGGGCCTACTCAGATTCCTTCAGGCTCACAAGGAGCAGGCCAAATCAGCTCTCCAGTGGCTTCACACCATTCAGAAACCAGCAGATCAGTGGCCAAGAGTCACCATTCTTCACAATTCCAGGAAGTTTCCAGGAGAAGACAAGGAAACAAGGGCAAGAACAAAACCTCCTTCAACCAGAGGAGGAAAGAGTCAGACCCTATGATTCAGAAGCTGTTGGATTTGGTAAAAGAAGTGCACAAGAACCAGAAGTAGTTTTAAACTACTCTAGAATCACTAGTCCTAGTAATAGAATCATTACCCCCACTCGGACAGAACATAACATTTTCACATCTGAGAGTAACATCAACAGTGATACACTGTGGTTACAAATGTCCCAATATGCTGAACAATCTGCAAAGACATTTGCAGAAATTGAAGCTTGCCAAGAGAGGATGAAAAAAACACAAGCCTCCTTGGAACAGATAGTTAAGAATCTTCAAGAAGGATATGCTCAACTGAGCAAATCCTCTGAAGAAACAAACAAAAGACTGAATCTAGTCTTTGAAGAACAACACCACAGCAAAAGGGACAGGGATTGTCTGGCCCAAGACATAAACAAATTTTTTAATGTCTACCATAACTTGAAGCCCCAATCACAAGCCCAAGTTATGGAAAATCCATATCAACCAGATGACATCAAACCAGATGCCATGTTGATGAATAAGGCAATATCTCCATCACAATACCAGGATGGAGATTGAATGTCTTATTCAGAGGAGGAAGCCTTGAAACAGCTTCCTGAGGCCTCAAGGTGGCCCAAATTCTCTGGATCAGGAGAATATAATCATATGGAACTCATAGATTATATTGATGGACTCTTCATTGATGTACCAAGCATACCAGACTACTGGATTACTGCTAGATTGAATACTGCATTTAAAGGTCATGCTAGTATATGGTACACAGAAATGAAAGAAATCCATGGCAGAAGAAACTAGCCATGGTGGATGAGTCAAATAATACAAAAGTACAGTAATCGAGCTTGGATATGGCAGAAGACAATGTCATTTGAAAATGACAAATACTCAGTGGACAAAGATCCATATAAGTGGTGTCTTAGACAGTCTAAAAGACTTAAAGCCATTGATCCTCAGATGAACATCCAAATGAGGAATCACAAGCTTCTGACACAACTGCCAGGAGAACTAGAGCATGCAGTAAAATGCAGATGCAACCAAAATTGCACTCTAGATGACATTGCCAACACCTTACAAGACATAAGGAAAGGGACTAATATAGGGAAATTCGCGCCATATAAGAGCAGTAGTTTCAAATAGAAACAACCTTTCAGGGTAGAGTTTAAAGACAAACCCAAAGAAAGAGTGGCACAAGTGGCAAAGAAGAGGAATTCTTGTCACAATTGTGGTTCAACAGACCACTATGCCAACAACTTTCCAAAGGCGAAGAAAAAAGTCTATGCCATTGAGAAGGTCCCAGAGGAAGAATCTCCAACAGAGGATTCTGAATCAGACTCCATGGGTGATGCCATCAGAGAACCATCTGATGATGATCAAGACCCAAGAGAGGAATTTCTAGTAGAATACCAAGAGGAAACCCCACTAGAAATTCAGGACATACAGTTGGAAGCAGGCA
Organism: Austropuccinia psidii; assembly: GCA_023105745.1. Lineage (NCBI taxonomy): Eukaryota > Fungi > Basidiomycota > Pucciniomycetes > Pucciniales > Sphaerophragmiaceae > Austropuccinia > Austropuccinia psidii. Next base: position 11,706,364 of record JALGQZ010000001.1, read on the forward strand.
TGCCACAGGACACTGCTAACAAAAACTTGCGCAAACACACACAAGATGCACAAACATTCCTGGTTACACCAACCAAAGGAATGGCATACATACATGGGACAGCCACAAAAATGACTGTTTGCATTGACAATGCTCATCATCCACTGATCATTGATAGTGGAGCACACTGCTCCATAGTGGCCAGAAACTATCTGGATACCCACTTCCCAAACTGGAAAAAATAGCTCTTTCCCACTAAGGCAAAGAACTTTAAAAGTGCATCAGGGAAGATTACTTCCATTGGGAAAATTATTAAAGAGATATTTATACCCCACAGGAAGGGTAATATCAGAATCAACCCAGAGGTCGTAGTGGTTGATGATGCCCACATCCAAGGGTTTTTACTGGGAACAGATTACCAGAGGATGTATGGCATAGACATTTACAACAGTAAAAATAGGCACATCACCAATTTTACTAACAAGGAAAAGAAATTTTCACTTGATATATACCAGATATCTTCTCAAGATCCACTAGAAGAAGTTCTGAAGGAATTCAGAGAGGGACAGTTTAGCACTACCCCCACCAGTAAACAAAAACTAAGTTTACTGAAGATGCTGAGAAAGAACAGACCAGCATTTGCCATTGGTGAAGAACCATTAGGCAAAATCAAAGGCCATGAGATAGAACTATATCTGGATGTTGAAAGGCCTTATCCACCCATGCTCAGGAGACCTCCTTATCCAGCAAGCCTGGAAACCAGGAAAGAAATTGAGAAACATATCAATGAACTCCTGGATATGGATGTCATCAGGAAGATTGGAGATAATGAAATAGTGGAAATCACCACCCCTGTCCTAATCACCTGGCATGATGGCAAGTCTAGACTGTGTGGAGATTTCAGAGCTCTGAATAAGTATACAAAAGCAGAAAGGTACCCTATACCCAGGATACCCCATGCCTTGGATAAACTGGCAAAAGCCAAATACATAAAAAAAATGGATTGCATGAAAGGCTTCCACCAAAATGGAGTTAAACCAAACTCCATGAAATTACTCAAAATAATATGCCATATGGGCATATATGAGTATACCAGGATGCCATTTGGCATCAAAAATGCAGCAGCACATTTCCAAAGGATGATGGACACAATATTTCAAGAAGAAATACTGGAAGGCTGGATGGTGGTATATATTGATGATATCATTATATACTCAGAGACATGGGAGGACAATGTGCAATACATAGACAGAGTACTAAGTAAATCCACACCCATAAATCTGAAAATATCACTTAAAAAGTGCAATTTTGGCCAACAAGAGTTACTGGCTCTAGGACATAAAGTCTCAGGTCTTAGTTTGGAAATTGACCAGAATAAAGTAGCAGCAGTACTGCCAAAGCCAGTACCAAAGAGCATCAAAGAGATGCAATATTTCCTTGGGTTGGATAGCTACTATAGAAACCACATCAAAAACTTTGCACACATAACTAGTAGTTTATACAAGTTATGTTCAAAAGATGTAGTTTTTGAAATAACCAAGGAAATGAGGGATGCATATGAGAGGATCAAATATGAACTCACAAATGCACCTGTGCTCATCTTACCTGACTTTGAACTACCATTCAAGCTATATATAGATGCAGCATGCAGTCAAGGCCTAGGAGCAGCCCTTCACCAAAGACAAATTGTGGATGGTGAACCAAGAGAAGGAGTAATTTGCTACATCTCAAGGCAGCTGAAGGATTCAGAAGCCAGGTATGGGGCCACCCAGACTGAGTGTCTATGTCTAGTCTGGGCTCTAGAAAAACTCCATTATTATCTGGAGGGTGCAGTCTTTGAAGTCTACACAGACTGCACAGCCTTGAAGTCTTTACTGAACATGAAGACTACAAATAGACACATTCTGAGATGGCAAATAACCATCCAGGAGTATAGAGGGAACATGAACATCATATACAAGGAAGGTAAAAGCCATACCAATGCGGATGGCCTTAGCAGATGGCCACTGGATAACGTCAAGAGCAATCCAGCTTATGACCCTGAAGTTGCAGCCAAAATCCCTATCCATTTCATGGAAGTAGATAGGAGGAAGAACTTCAGATTTTCTGAATGGGCACCAGAAAGTGGTACCCTTGACAGTGGAAACACTGATTCAGAGGGGATAGAAACTCCCATATTTGGAATAAGCTCCTCTGAACTGCACAATGAATTTTTTAGTGCAGTACTGAAGTCTTATGCCAAACACAAACAGTGTGGCATACTACTAAAACTCCTTCAACAAAAAAACAGGAGTCAGAACTGGAATCCCAGCTGGGAGAACCCTGGTTGAGGGCCTATAAGGATAACAAGTTCTTCCTTATATATGGCCTGCTCTACCACAGAGAGAAACACACAAGTGCACTCACAGTGGTAGACAGAGACCACATCTCCTTGATCCTGCAGGAATGCCATGCCTGCCCCTATATGGGACACATGAGTGAAGACAGGACCAAGGAGAGGGTAGCTGGGACAGCTTGGTGGCCCAAGTCGGAACAGAAGTTGGTATAATACATCAACACTTGTGAAAGATGCCAAAAGGCTAATAGGAAACATGGGAAGAAGTATGGGTTACTTCAACATATAGAAGAACCCAAAAACCCATGGGAAACCATCAACATGGACTGCGTTACAGGACTTGTCCCAGGAGGCAAAGAAAACTACAATGCCTGCTTGATCATAGTTGATAGGTTCAGCAAGATCATGAGGTGTCTACCATGCCACAAAGAGGACACAGCCATGGATACTTCCCTGTTATTTTTGGAATAACATCATATCTACCTTTGGAGTCCCTAAAATCATCATTAGTGATAGGGACCCAAAATTCACATCTGAATTTTGGACCAACTTGTATGACATGTTTGGCACCAAGCTTGCGTTTTCCACAGCTTACCATCCCCAAACAGATGGCCTAGCTGAGAGGATGATCCAGACTATGGAAGACATCCTTAGAAGGTTCTGTGCCTATGGCATGGAATAGAAGGACCATGAAGGATACACCCATGACTGGGTTGCCCTTCTACAAGCTGTCCAACTGGCTTATAATACAAGTCAGCACTCTACCACAGGAAAAACACTTGCAGTGGTAGAGAAAGGGTGGAATCCCCTGTTTCCTGTGAATCACTTAAAGAAGAATCTTCTGACCATCCACCCCACAGCCAAAGACTTCCATGATATGTGGAAGAGGGCTTGTGACACAGCTGCCAAATGCAAAGCTGAGGAAAAAGAATATAATAAACATAGGTGGGACAAGACACACATGGAACCTGACTTTAAGGAAGGGGACCAGGTGCTAGTGTCTACACTGAAATTTAATAATATTAAAGGACCCAAGAAGATGAGGGACTCATTTGTAGGGCCTTTCACTATCATTAGGTTGATAGGAAAGAATGCAGTGGAAGTCAAACTTACAGAGGAATTTTCCAGGAAGCACCCAGTCTTCCCAGTAAGTTTGGTCAAACCATACTTCCAAACAGAGGAGGATAAATTCCCCTCCAGGAAGAAGAACCCCACACCACCTGATATAATGGAAGTGGAGGACTCCCCAGGACCTGTGAGTAAGATCATAAGGGCCAGGAAGATCAGACTTAATGGAAAGGATCAAAGACAATACTTAGTCAGATTCAAGCACCAAACAGCTGATAAGGACAAATGGTGGGTAGAAGATGCCATACCAGATGGGAACCTTCATCTAAGGAGATTCAGGGCCTCTAGGAGGACTGAAAAGTCTCATCAATGATGAGCCTTTTTTACAGGGAGGGTATGTCAGCCTGTGACTCAAAACCAGAGCACAAGCATGACAGCCAAAATACCATAAACCAATGGTATAGCCAAGATACCACCAAAACATGGAGCTGAGCCAAATCAGCTCAAAATGTATCAAAAAAAGAGGAAACTCACCTCTTTTTTAAAATATAAGTCCCATCACCATAGGACAAGAAATAACAAAGTTATTCCTGCACAAAGTTATTGCTGAGCATAAACCTTAATTTTTACCTCTCATCTAAAATCTAGAAGGAGAGGCTTAAACCCATCAGATTGGTACTCAAAATGAATCTCTAAGCCAGGGCTATCCAGTGGTACCAGCCAAACTGAGCTAGCACCAATATTACTGGAGTTATGGTCAATTACAGGCCAAATAAGGGTGAACAAAACATTCACCTCTCATCTAACTTCTACAGCTTTAGTGTGAGATACTTGAAGTGAGGTCTTTTTGGAAAGAGCACAATCAGGGCTATCTGATGGTGTCATCCATTTCCCCATAGCTCAACTAGAAAAAAAATTATAGGGCAAATCACTCAATACCGCTTTTTGCCTATACCACGCAAATGTACACAAATCTTGTACATGGGATAGCTTTGCCATATTTAATAGTACCCATATCAAATAAGGTACCATTGTGTAGAGCATATCCAGGGCTACACACCGAACCAATTTTTAGGTTGATATCTCAAGAATTGACAAAGGTATGGCTGTTTTAAGGTCAGATTCCCACCTGCTGTCATATACAGCCTTGCCATGGGATAATATCCCATAACCATGAATATGAGGTGTCAAATAGATGAAGAAGCATGTTTTTACTTCAATACCTCATATGTCAGTCAATACTGGGGTCCCATACAGTTTCTGTACAGCATTCTACGTGTCATACATGTCAGAATCAGGCTGTGAGGTCCCCAAATGAAATTTTTCACCCTGTATTGGTGAAAACTGCCCAGATGTGGTTTTAAAACCACATCTGAGCCCAATACAGGCTGTTTGCAAACCACAAGCCAGTACTAGAGGGTGAAAAATCTTCACTTCCTCTACATGCAAAGGTCTAGCACCCTTTCCACCCCATTTCAGGATAAAAAGGAGGCTTTTCACAGCCAGAATTGTTTCCTCATCCTGCTCTTGAATACCCTATGTAGTAAACTGTCAAAAACAGTTTTACTCTTGGGTAATAATCAGGGTATAATTATAATCTTAATTATTGTAGTTCTTATTATAGTAATCCAACTGGTAAGACTGCACCCAGGGTTCTCAATAGTGCTCACCACCACTATTTCCTCAATAGTAGAACCCTTATATTATATTATAAATCATATTATTAAATTAAAATCTCGTATTTTAAAATTATTTCCATGTGTCACAGTCATAGTTCTAGTTGTAAATAGCCTAATTACTGCTTCAGCATAGACTCCAGCTGACAGAATTCAACGATGATAAATGGGGAGCTAACAAAAAAAAATCCAAAGTACACTGTTTGAACCTTCAAGTTAAAAGATAAATGAATTTTTAGGTTGTGGCCACTGACTCTACTTAAATAAGTGAAGGATGAAACAGACTGCCTTGGAAGATATAAAGATTGTTTTTTTTCAGTGTGAAAGTAAAAATTTAAGGAAAAATTCCAATATATTAACAAAATGGCTAAAATTTTCCTAGGAGGAGAAAGATAGGCTTTTCTATGTGAGAATCCATTAACATGAATTCCAAGAAGTGAGTTCTTCATAATATTGACAGAGCTAAATTACACTGACCCTGTACAGAAGTTATATTAGATATGGGTTATATTACAGCTCCATATTCGCAACTCCAGCTTGTATTCATGATGGAAGGATGTATTCATGTTTAAAACCTGTATTGAGTCTCTCAATTTACTTATTCTAGGAATTTATTCTCACTTACAAGACTTCTTTTCCCATCTGGTGAGTTTGAATGGAGTTATGAAAGACTTCAATTTCCTCTTAGTAGTGGCTGTGACAGTTTATTGAAGGACAATTTTGAGATCATTACCTCTGTTTGTTTCAGACTAAGGGCTAAATATTTTTGTACAACCGCTCAAACTATATTCTCAATTCTAACAGTGTGAAACATTTAGGCTATTCCATCTTATTTTAATTCCTCAATATTGAAATCCCCACATTTCAGTGAATGCATGAATTTCTCACCACAAAATAATTTCAGTAAAATTCAAACCTCCCTTTAAATCTTCAAAAATAATCATATAAATATTAATCTTTCAATCACAAATCTTTGGAAGAAAGTTTTGATTTTTTATCAAATAAAGAAGCCCTCAAAAATATTCAACAGCTTGGAGAAAATTTGAAAACCACACAAGAATTATCACATTTCCGTGATATACTGAGTCAGTCAAATTATTCAGAAAAAAAATTCAACTTTATTTTAAGTTTTTGAGCTCCTTCCTGTAAAAATAAGATATTTAAAGCTAGCAAAGCACTATTTCCTCCAAAAAATAGGTGCCCTTGTCTTTCTCAATATAAGTCTTGTGTAAGTTTTTTCTATCAAAGAACTAGTCAAATAAGACTATCTTACTATTACTGTCCTTATTAATAGCTATAATAAATAATATTTATTACAAACTCAAGGTTTAGAAAATTTTGAATTAACTCTATTAATGTGAGCCTTGAGGTATATTTTACATACCCAAATACGCCACAATTATCTTAAAGTTAAAATTTGAACTATGCATAACCCATAAGTCATGCATATATTCAAAATTCATCATTTTGTATTTCAGAAAAGATGAATAGCCTTTTGTGAGTAAGTAAATCCATGGATTTAAGGCCAGATTTGGAATCTACACAAAAGCTTACCTAGGGTAACTCCATATAGCTAATAACCCTAAATTAACTTTATGAGGTCGTAATATGGAAAATACTTCAATACCAGATAAAAGAATTGTGAAAATCTTTGTTTTTCGCAATTTCATGCCAAAATAATGGGAATGTGAGAAATCCCATGTTAGATATACACTAACAATAGTGATATTCATGTTTGTAGAACTTAACATTATGGTATTCTTACATAAACTTTTGATAAACCTATAGTGGATATCAGTTTTGAAGCCTGAATTTCTATTTTTGACATGAAAATATCTAAGGGGGACAAAAGATATCAAACAGAGCCAGGGTACCCAACTTCTGAGGCCTCTGAGGCATGGATAGCTCTAAAGCTTGGATCCATGACTGATCTTGGCCCAATTAGTATACTCAAACCTTTTTAGAACTTAGTTACCAAGTTAAAATCTCATTAAATCATAAGAAAATTGCAAATAAGCTGCTATTTTGATGTGCCAAGAAGGTAAAAAGCATCTTAGACTTCTGTAACAATGCCAATTCTTAATTATTCTCCATGGATAAGCCTTAAAAGAGTAATCAAAACCCTTTTTGGACTAGTATCTATTGATTCACCTCATAGCAACCAGCCATTAAGTGCTGTTTGAAATTCTATGTAGAAATGAGGAAAAACTTCAAAGATTCATTAAAAAAACAATTCTGAATGAATCTTTATGGAATTTTCAGGACCAATGGAAAGAAGTATTATCCATAAAGAAACCAAAAAGAATTACAGACTATGAAACAATGAGTAAAAATTGCTAATATTTTACTTATTGTACTCTGAATGTCCTTATGAATGAAATAAATGAGATGAAAATAATTATAATAATAAAGATTTATTATAATTATGGTGTAAAGATAATTATATTATTAAGTTAATATAATAATATTATTTCTATTATAAAAGAATAATAGAGTAAATAAAGACATTAAGATTTACTAATTAATATATTTGAAAGCTCTTTTATATTGTTACCAACAAATAATAAAGGCGTAAAAAATTGTTTTTTATTACTAAAAACAATTAATAACAATAATATTACTAATATCAAAGTGATATATTAATATAAATACTATTTATATTAATTACGGAATTATTAACAGTAATAATAGAGAGAGATCATTATAATAAGAGAAAATAACCTACTTTTAACACTTGATATAATAATTTTGGAAGCTTTTGCGCCAAATAATGTAAATACAACTTACTTAAATTGTATTTAAAAATAAAAAGAAAAGAAATTACAAATATTCTTGATTTTATGTGAAGATATGTCACAGGGGCTCTTGGAGGAAGAGGGCCTGGCACTCAGGAATCAAGAACTCACTTGGAGGGCTCCAAAGATAAAAGAATAATAAGAATGAATTTCTTTAAGAAAGAATAAAGGGGAAAACAAGTATGCCAAAAGATGAGATAAGAAAAAGATGAAGCCAATGACCAAAGATAATAAAGAAGCCAAAAGCCAAGAAGCCAACCAAGTGAATCCTCAATTCACTGTTTCAACCTGCCAGAAAAGGAAATGGAATTAGTATAAGGATATGACCACCAATATCCACTGGACAGGCGAGGAAATAAAAGAAAAGGGTGCTGAATGACTGACTTAAGATTATCAGTATTAACTTTAATGATGTAAAAGAAAATAAGGATAAAAATAAATCCACTATATTAATTAACTGGGGAAAAAGTCCCCAGGTGCTGAAAGGTGGCCAGTATATGTGAAAAGCTGGAAGGTTGATCCTGGAAGGTGGATCAATGACTGTATTGTCCGAATCGGGAAATACAGTTCTGGCCATCTTGAAATTTGAACTGTGTGATGGAATTCACACAGTGGAATAAGAAATGGCCCAATTGGGCCAAGGCCATACAGGTTGATTGAATAAGGCCTGTACGGATGAATTGGGTTGTCCAAGGAGTATTGAATACTTGATGTCTTTGACAACTGATTGAATTATGTAATACCTCTTGCAAATTGACCTTAGAATAATCCTGAATGAATTGTACCAACCCAACTCCTGCAGATACAGGTGGTTGGGATCCTTGAATGATCTTCTGAATTACCGCCATGGATTGCCAGACTGATAAGCTGGAAAGTCCTCCTTCGAAAATGGGCGTTGGAATTATGGACCTTGAAATGGAAAGGTGGAATTGGGTCCTGAAAACGTCACCATTGGATTGCTGAGTAAAAATGGTGCATAATGGTATATAATACCATATATGCACCACACCTGCAATCTTGAGTACGGAGTGCATGAAGGAAAGGAAAGAATTCCCCTTAAGTTGAGGGAAAAGCTTGTTGAGATGATTTGGTGGCCTCTGGTGGTTGCCAGAGGCCATGACGGTGAAGTTGGTCTATGGTGGTCCAGGGCCAAAAATGGGTCCTACGGGATTTATGGCCAAAAATGGATCCAAGGTGGTTTTTGGTCCAATTTGGGTCCAAGGGATTGGTGGCCAAAAATGGCTCAGGTGGGCTCAATTGTGGTTTGGGACCCACCTGGCCTTGGGGGCTAGGTGGCTGCCCCCTTTGGCCCCTTTTGGCCTCATTGGATTAGGCCAAAAGGGGCCTAACCCGCCTACGGACCGCGGTACGTGGCCTACGGACCGCGGCGTACGGACCGCGTATTACGGCCCGCGGACCGTAGAAGCCGTGGGGGGGCCTAAATGGCCCAAAAAGGCCATTTAGGCCAAAACCCCCATAATGAAATGGGTGGCCAGGAAACCAAGGAAGGTGGCCATGGGGCCTGGAAGCCCCTGGAAGACAAAGGGACCCCCCAGGCCCAAAAACAGTGATGAAGGCCTGGGGGTTGGTGAGGTGGAAATTGGCCAAGAGGGCCAATGACGCAGGATATGGCCTGAGGCCATAAAGGATGATGGAGGCCATAAGTGGCCAATGGAGTGGGTTATGGCATAAGAGCCATGGAACACCCAAAAGGGGTCAATTGGCCATAAATGATATGACATGGCCAATTGGCCCCAACTTGGCTCCAGGTTGGATTGCCGCCGCCATCAAGGAGGAGGGTCAAAATACGTGGCTGTGACAGTACCCCCCTACCTTGAATGGTGAGCTCCTGAGCACCAAGATAAGGTAGAGGCCTGTTGAGGCTAATGAGACGGATTTGACGTAAGGATTCCAGAGGCATTGAATCTTGAAAAGAGAAATTGAACTGATAAGCTTGTTGGCATATGAATTGAGGTTGACTTGGTCTTCTCTTGACATTTGGCTTTGACAAAGTTGAAGACATGATTTGACGTAAAGATTTTGGCGTTAAAGAGTTATAAGAAAAGAAATTTTGAAAGAATATAAAGAGTAAAAGTGAAACAGATATAAAGAGAGAAACAGAAAAAATAAAGAAAATGAAATTTGAGGAGGAATCCAATCTTCATCACGGGTTACGACAATTGATTTTGAAAGTGGCCAAGGACCTGGATAAAAGAATTTGATGCCAGGTGCTCACGGAGTGGCCAAGGTGATGTTTTGACAGATTGTAGACCCCTCAGGGAAGTGCACACCAGGAGAGGAACTTACTTTTGGTAGTTGCCACTCCCGCCAGTGCCATAAATAAAAAAGCTCTTGATAAATGAATGTGTTGAAAGAATAAAGTCTTGGGAAGGAGAATGAAAAAGGAATGGTCCATTTGCCCAAGTGTAAATGGCCATAAATTTGGAATTCGGATGTTGAAAGCCGGGCCAAAAGGTCTGTGTCCAAATTGAAAAGTGCTCACAGAGTGGCCAAAGTGATGCTTACAACAAAGAAGAGTAGAATACCCCTAAAGGTGCATACCAGGAGTGGGACTTACTTTTGGTAATTCCTCTCCCCACCAAGCACCATAAAAATTCAAGCCATTGAAGAATTGGGTCCTGGCTTGTCAGGATATAACGAATGAAAATCTTTGACAAGTTCAGGACAATTCTTGAGGTTTTCAGTTGGTTCCCATGTGGATCTTTCTGAATCTTGACTGAAACCTTTCCATTCCACCAGATACCATAATTTTCTTCTCTTGAGCTTTGAATCCAGTACTTGAGAGACTTCCCATTCCTCTTCTTCTTCAATAATGATTGGAGGAGGAGGCTCTTGATGCCGATTTGGGATTGTTGATGTCTTGACTGGTTCCAAGAGTGAGATATGGAAGACTGGGTGGATGGATTTCCATTGAGATGGAAGCTTGAGGTGGTACGCATGAGTACTGACTTTCTTCAGGATTGGAAAGGGACCCAACCATCTTTCAGACAGTTTCTTGGTGGGTCTAGTTGATTTGATATTCTTGGAAGAAAGCCATACCATGTCACCAGGATTGAAAACAGGTGGACTTGCTCTACTTTTATCTGCATACCTCTTAAACCGGTTTATGGCGATTTCAAGTTCTCTCTTGACATCTTGCTGTACTGATTGGATTTTTGTTGATAACTTTCCAGCAGGAGTATCTTGAGTGATGTGAACTGAATCAAATTGTGGATCTCTTCCATAAACGGTGAAAAACGGTGATTGCTTGGTTGAAGAGTGATCAGAATTATTGTAGGCAAATTCAGCCAGAGGGAGCCAGGTGTTCCAATCATCTTGATGATAACTGACATACATCCGAAGATACTGTTCTAGTATCTGATTTACCCTCTCTGTCTGTCCATCAGTTTCTGGGTGATAAGCAGTTGACAAGTCTCTTGAAATCTTGAGCTGCTGACAAAGATTGGTCCAGAAGGAAGAAACAAAGAGTGAACCTCTATCACTGACAATGCTTGATGGAAAGCCATGCTTTGAGAAGATATTCTTGATGAATAAATGGGCCAAATCCAAAGAAGTTATTGAAGACATTGTTGGAATAAAAACCGCCATTTTTGAGAATCTGTCCACTATGACAAGAATTGAGTCAAAAGAATTGGACAGGGGCAGTTGAGTGATGAAATCCATTGAGAGACAAATCCAAGGACCATTTGGAATTGGAAGAGGTTTGAGGAGTCCAAACTTCTTATGGTGGATATTCTTGTTTCTTGAACACTGTTGACAGGATGATACATAATCCTTAATGAATTGAGTCATGCCGGACCAGTGGAAATCCCGCTTGACAAGTTTGAGAGTCTTCTCTTGGCCAGGGTGTCCAGCTAGAGGAGAGTCATGACGCTTTTGAAGAATGCTGAGTTGAATTGTGGAGTCATTTGGGACTACCACCCGATCTTTGAAGAGAAGAAGTTGGGAGGAGGAATCAAGAGAATAATCTTGGACAGATTTACCTTTACCCAAATCTTCAAGGATACTTCTGTACTGAGTATCTTGCCATAATTTCTTCTGAATTGAATCAATCAAATTTGAAAAAGAATCCACCTTGACTGCAAAAAATTTTGAGGGTTGAACTTCATCTTGCTTAATGAGTTGTTGAAAATTCATTGGATTCTTGCTGATGAAATCCTCCCCCCTCTCCGGATAGACGTCGTCCCGACGTGATAAGGCATCTGGAAGAGTTGCTAGGCGGCCAGGGCGGTAAGTGATTGAAAAATGAAATTCAGATAAGAATTCAGCCCAACGGGCTTGACGGCGAGTAAGGATCTTTGATGACATAAAGTACTGAAGAGAAGAATGATCGGTGAGAACTTCAAAAGGAGAGGACAGAGAAAGAAGAAAAGCCCTCCAGCGCTTGAGAGCCCAGACTATACCAAGGAGTTCCTTGTCATGAATTTCATAGTTGAGTTCTGCTGGAATAAGCTTGCGGCTGTCAAAGGCAATGGGATGTTTTCCTGAGTCAGAGACCTGACTCAGTACAGCACCCAAAGCATAATCGGATGCATCGGTCTCTACAATGGTCGGTAGAGAAGGATTGAAGTGGGAAAGGATTGGAGCGGTAGTGAAGGCCTCTTTGAGTTGATGAAACTGGCTAAGCGCTTCCTCATTGAGGGGGAAACAGGAATCTTTCTTGAGGAAACTGGTGAGTGAACTGATTTTCTTTGAATAATTCTTGATGAAACGGCGGTAGAAGTTGGCAAAGCCAAGGAAGGATTGAAGAGCCTTGAGGTTTCTTGGAGGAGGCCAATTAAGGATCTGCTGGACTTTTGCTTGGTCCATCTTGAGGCCTTCAGAAGAAACAACATAACCAAGGTATTCTACACTAGAGACATGAAAAAGGCATTTAGAAGCCTTGGCGAAAAGGTTATTGGCTCTGAGTCTGGAAAGAACAGTGGACACATGGGTGACATGTTCTTCCTCAGATTTGGAAAAGACCATAATGTCATCCAAATAAACCACAACAAAAACATCAAGAAGATCTTGGAATATATCATTGACAAGATTCTGAAAAGAGGCAGGAGCATTGGTGAGCCCAAATGGCATAACCAAGTACTCAAAACTGCCATATTTAGTTCTGAAGCATGTCAAATGTTCATCACCCTCCTTGATTCTGAGCAGGTTATATGCACCACGCAAATCAATCTTGGAGAAGATAGAAGAACCATTAAAGACATTAAGAAGCTGGTTCATAGGAGGAACAGGATATTTGTTCTTCCTAGTGACAGCATTGAGTTTGCGGTAATCAACACACAAACGGAGGCCACCATCTTTCTTTTTAACAAAGAGGACAGGTGCTCCTGTTGAGGAGGAGCTTGGCCGGATGAAACCTTTCTCTACATTCTCTGAAATGTAGGCCCTGAGTGTATCTGACTCTTGTTTGGATAAAGAGTAGATCACCCCAACTGGAGGTAGAGACCCCTCCAGTTCGATATGATGATCACAGGCACGGTGAGGAGGAAGTTTCTCTGCTTTCACCTTGGAGAATACATCCAAGTATTGGTGATAAACAGAGGGAACAACCTTCATCACGGTTTCTACTTCTTCTGGCTCTTCCTCTTCATCCCACAACTCCTCCAGGGAGTCATGATAAGATGAAGGAGGAAGGTCCATATTCCCAAAGAAGAGATGAAGTGAAGATACAGAATTATCTTCCCCAACATCTTGAATCTCTTTGAAGACTTCATCTCCAGATGATGGTAATGACAGATGGGAATTAAGGGAAGGAATATGGACAGAAGATGGAACTGATGGTGTTCTAGAATCACCAACCAGAGCTGCACATGATTTGGCAGAGGAAGAGTCATTACGGAAGGAATTGGAAGGATCAGAATAGTCCTTTTGATCAGTATTAAAGGTGATCAGCCCTTGCCTCCAATCAATAGAAGGATTAAAATGATTGAGAAAGTCAAAGCCCAATATGAGGTCTTCTCCCTTGGGAGTATCAATGACTAAAAAATCCCATTCAAAGCTTGGGAAGGAAGGGAGCTCAACCATATATTTAGTATGGTGAGTCACAAATAAGGAAGGGGACTCAGAGGAGTCCAAAATGATAAGAGGAATCTTCTCTGGAAGTTCTGACGTAGTCAATGAGTACTTGTGAACAAACTGCTTTGCAATGAATGAGTGTGTAGCACCAGAATCAATGAGAATACTGTAAAAAACATCAGAAAGAGAAGAGAAAACAAAAAATTTAAGAGAATTCTTGACACCAGTATTCAGAATGCACAATTGTGCTCTGGAAGGAAAACTGTGAAGACCATTGAACACAACATGGTCTTCACTCAGGCTTTTCCCTGGCTGGGAAAGCTGCCTGACGGTTGGGTAAGCTTGTTTTGAGGCCTTTTGAGACAGGACTCAAGACTATGCTTCCCACCACAATAGGTACACAACCCCTCCTTGATTCTTCTTTCCTTTTCAGAACCTTTCAACTTGAAGTCCTTATTCAACAATGAAGAATGGGGCTTGTCCCGCTTTTGAGAATGAAATTTCTTCTTTGGTCTTGAACTTGAAGAAACTTGATGATGAGAAGAGTGAGACTTTGAGGCTTCAGGCTTCTTCTCTTGATGATGATTCTTTTCCTTCTGCCTCTCATGGTACCTGGTATCAAGTTCCAGGCTGACGTCCATTAAGTCTTGAAGAGAATCAATGTTTGAAGGATGGGAGGCCAATTGATCCAGAATCCTGGAGGCCAAACCCTTCCTGAAATGATGAATAAGAGCCCTTTCACCCCAATCCCCAATTCTTGAAACCAAACTCCTGAAATCGGCAATATACAAAGCAACATGCCCACCTTCTTTCATCCTAAGGCCATCCAATTCAGCTTCTGCTTTTCTTACTTCATTTGGGTCTCCAAATAAAGTGAACAATTGGGATTCGAATAATGGCCAGGAATTGAGGAGATAATTTGAGTCTTGATTATTGAGATTGGAAAGGTAAGGCTCAATCCATTTTGCAGCCCTGCCAACTAAGAATGAAGTGGCATAAAGAACCTTCTTTCTGTCTTGAGAGAAGTTTGCCGGGTCATTATGAAAGATGAGTTGGCAAGACTGAATAAAGCTTCTGACTTTGAAGGGCTGAGTCCCATCAAAGCATTCTGGAGCCTTCATAGAGGGAGTCTTGAAGGCTGGTGGTCTTGATGATTCAGAAGAAGAAGCTGCTTGCAGATTGGCCATAATCTGAGTCATTTGTTGCATAATGGCCAATAAAGACGGTTCAGACTGATGAGAGGCAGGCTGATCAGACTGGGCTAGAGTTGGTCCTCTGGTGCCCT
The DNA here is from genome assembly GCA_023105745.1 of Austropuccinia psidii. Lineage (NCBI taxonomy): Eukaryota > Fungi > Basidiomycota > Pucciniomycetes > Pucciniales > Sphaerophragmiaceae > Austropuccinia > Austropuccinia psidii. The sequence goes on from JALGQZ010000001.1 coordinate 11,721,538, forward strand.
CAGATGCTCCCGCAGGAGCAGGAGCAGCCTCAGTGCCATTAGACTCTTCCTCTTCCACAGAATTCTCCTCCTCCTCTTCACCATCTTCACCTTGAACCTTGGGACTGGTTCTTGAAAAACCTGGGAATCCGCCAACCACTCCTGATAAAGACATTGACCTTCTTGGCCCTCTTCCTTCCTTCCTGGATGGTGCTGCTCCTTCCATAATGGGTCCTCTGTCCAATCTGGCCCTCAGTTGAGAAACTGCTGGGGTACCGTCAAGAGGAGCCCTTGGAGTTGGAGTCAGAACAGCTTGAGTTCTGGCCTGAGATCTGGTCTGTCTTGCTGGAGGTGAATGTTGAACTGGCATGATTTCAGGGATAATCAACCAAAATAAATGAAATAAAAAATCAAAATTTTCTTGAAGTACAAAATCAACAATCAATCTTGAGGAAATTGGATAATCAATGAATCAAAATTCTTCAAATACGTCAATCAATCAAATCAGAATGAGTCTTGAAGTAAAAATCAATATCAATGAGAATCTTGAAGTCAATAAAAACAATCAATCAAACAATCAAAATCAAATCAAATCAAAATCTTGCAGAAAAAATCAATCAATCAAAATGAATTCTTGAGTCAAAATCAATTTATGTCAAAATCTTGATGTGAATAATCAGCAAAATCAATAAAGTCTTCAGGTCAATCAATTATATTGAGGTCAATTTCAATTATGTCAAATTAGTCAATCAAATCAATTTTCAAGTGAATTCTTCCAAAAAATCAAAAATTCTTGAGGAATAAATCAAAGTGAATCCTGATATGAAGAACGTGTCTGAATAACCTGATGAATAACTTGAGAACCAAAGATAAAAATGCCTGAATTATGGATAAAAATAGATTGATTAAGATTGAGAATGAGATTGAAAAGATAACAGAAAAAATAAAAAATGGGTCAGCTTTCAATTTTCAGAATGAAGAATGAATGAGAGAAAATTGAGAGGTGACGAAGAATCATAAGATCATAAAACGTCAAAGAATCATAATTTTGATGAAATGAATGAATGAATTTAAAATATAAGAATAAAAGAATGAATGAATGAAGAAGAATTGTGAGTTAATTAATATAATGTCACAGGGGCTCTTGGAGGAAGAGGGCCTGGCACTCAGGAATCAAGAACTCACTTGGAGGGCTCCAAAGATAAAAGAATAATAAGAATGAATTTCTTTAAGAAAGAATAAAGGGGAAAACAAGTATGCCAAAAGATGAGATAAGAAAAAGATGAAGCCAATGACCAAAGATAATAAAGAAGCCAAAAGCCAAGAAGCCAACCAAGTGAATCCTCAATTCACTGTTTCAACCTGCCAGAAAAGGAAATGGAATTAGTATAAGGATATGACCACCAATATCCACTGGACAGGCGAGGAAATAAAAGAAAAGGGTGCTGAATGACTGACTTAAGATTATCAGTATTAACTTTAATGATGTAAAAGAAAATAAGGATAAAAATAAATCCACTATATTAATTAACTGGGGAAAAAGTCCCCAGGTGCTGAAAGGTGGCCAGTATATGTGAAAAGCTGGAAGGTTGATCCTGGAAGGTGGATCAATGACTGTATTGTCCGAATCGGGAAATACAGTTCTGGCCATCTTGAAATTTGAACTGTGTGATGGAATTCACACAGTGGAATAAGAAATGGCCCAATTGGGCCAAGGCCATACAGGTTGATTGAATAAGGCCTGTACGGATGAATTGGGTTGTCCAAGGAGTATTGAATACTTGATGTCTTTGACAACTGATTGAATTATGTAATACCTCTTGCGAATTGACCTTAGAATAATCCTGAATGAATTGTACCAACCCAACTCCTGCAGATACAGGTGGTTGGGATCCTTGAATGATCTTCTGAATTACCGCCATGGATTGCCAGACTGATAAGCTGGAAAGTCCTCCTTCGAAAATGGGCGTTGGAATTATGGACCTTGAAATGGAAAGGTGGAATTGGGTCCTGAAAACGTCACCATTGGATTGCTGAGTAAAAATGGTGCATAATGGTATATAATACCATATATGCACCACACCTGCAATCTTGAGTACGGAGTGCATGAAGGAAAGGAAAGAATTCCCCTTAAGTTGAGGGAAAAGCTTGTTGAGATGATTTGGTGGCCTCTGGTGGTTGCCAGAGGCCATGACGGTGAAGTTGGTCTATGGTGGTCCAGGGCCAAAAATGGGTCCTACGGGATTTATGGCCAAAAATGGATCCAAGGTGGTTTTTGGTCCAATTTGGGTCCAAGGGATTGGTGGCCAAAAATGGCTCAGGTGGGCCCAATTGTGGTTTGGGACCCACCTGGCCTTGGGGGCTAGGTGGCTGCCCCCTTTGGCCCCTTTTGGCCTCATTGGATTAGGCCAAAAGGGGCCTAACCCGCCTACGGACCGCGGACCGCGTATTACGGCCCGCGGACCGTAGAAGCCGTGGGGGGGCCTAAATGGCCCAAAAAGTCCATTTAGGCCAAAACCCCCATAATGAAATGGGTGGCCAGGAAACCAAGGAAGGTGGCCATGGGGCCTGGAAGCCCCTGGAAGACAAAGGGACCCCCCAGGCCCAAAAACAGTGATGAAGGCCTGGGGGTTGGTGAGGTGGAAATTGGCCAAGAGGGCCAATGACGCAGGATATGGCCTGAGGCCATAAAGGATGATGGAGGCCATAAGTGGCCAATGGAGTGGGTTATGGCATAAGAGCCATGGAACACCCAAAAGGGGTCAATTGGCCATAAATGATATGACATGGCCAATTGGCCCCAACTTGGCTCCAGGTTGCGTTGCCGCCGCCATCAAGGAGGAGGGTCAAAATACGTGGCTGTGACAAGATAAGATTTTTAGGAGAATTATAAAAAAACAAATGAACAATTGGAGTAATCACATCAAGATTGATGATTATAATAAAGATTATCTTGGGTCTTTGAGAATATAAAAGCTTTTATATATAGAGAAACAAGATTTTACCTTTTGATTTAATTGTTCTATTGTTTTGATGCGTCTGAGGGGAAAATAGAGTAGAAAGAGCTCTATTTATAGTAAATTCCTCCTTTCTAGAGTCTAGTAGGCTTCTTGTAAGGTGTTGATATGAATCTGTGATTAAAAATCAAGTACTTTTCCTGTCCTCAAAATTTTTAAAAGGTAAAATTCAATTAAAAATAGTAAGAAATATTATTTTTAAGAGAAAACACATCAATTTTATTGTTTATAGCTTTATTAGTATAAAACAATAATATCATAAAGATTTATTTTTTTACCAACAATAAAAATTTATCTAAAAATACTCTACAAGACATATTTAAGGCTACAAAAGAAATTTCTTCAAGAGAAATTTCAATTGGAATTAATTGAGCAATGAATTGCAAGCAATTAATTAAAGAACAGAGTCTTTAAAAAGAATATTAAAGAGAAAACACACCCAAAAGTGGCCAGAGTGAATTTGGAAACTAAGTGACAAAGATTACAGTGATGAAAGATGCTTTAAGTGAGGGGTTATAGCTGGCTCCTTATCTGGTTGAAGGCATAATTATGATTAAAAAGGCTTAAAATAGTAATTTTGCGTCAAAAAACTTACTATTGGCCAAATCATTGGCTTTCTGAAGAGTATTACTTATTTCCAAGTTGACTAATTTGGAAGAAATTGGGTCTGGTTGAATATTCTGAGTCACAATAATAGTACTATTATGATCAGAATTAACAGTACTGGCAGGAATAATGCTGGTTACTGTAGAGGCTGTTTCAATGTTTTCTTTTCTTACCACGTTGCCAGACACTGAAATTAATGAAAAAAAACCAATTAATTAAGTAAAAAAAGAATATTTCAAAAAAAGAAATTAAATTATAAGCCTCACTTATAATATTAAAAAAATTATTTTTTTATTGATTTTTTGAATTATAAGTATTTTTTATATGTTTTTAAATCTTTCAACATAAGAAAAAAGATTTAAAAAGAGTAAAAAAATATGTCACAGGTAAAATATCATGGCTGGGCACCCAAATGTAAGGTGTGGATTTGGAACTTTGATTAAAAATCAAGTACTTTTCCTGTCCTCAAAATTTGTATAAGGTAAAAATCAATTAAAAATAGTAAGAAATATTATTTCAAAGAGAAAAAATACCAATTTTATTGTTTATAACTTTATTAGTATAAAACAATAATATTATAAAGATTTATTGTTTTACCAACAATAAAGATTTATCCAAAAATACTCTACAAGACATATTTAAGGCTACAAAAGAAATTTCTTCAAGAGAAATTTCAATTGGAATTAATTGAGCAATGAATTGCAAGCAATTAATTAAAGAAAAGAGTCTTTAAAAAGAATATTAAAGAGAAAACACACCCAAAATTGACCAGAGTGAATTTGGAAACTAAGTGACAAAGATTACAGTGATGAAAGATGCTTTAATCCACTTTTGGGGTGCTTCAGGGGTAAAAATGATTATAAACGTTACAAACAATGACTATAATTATTTTTTCACGTGGTTAAAAGTATTAAAATGATTTAAAAATTGTGGTTGGAATCGCTTATTGATTGGTTTAACAATGTTTAAACTAATTATAAAAGGAAAAGATTCTAACATTAAGAGAAAAGTGGGGCAAAGAAGACATTCTTTTATAGCCATCAATTTTCTTACTCCACAAGTAAAATTTACTCTTGTCAGTCGTGAAAAATAGTCTGACAACAGAAAAGCCAATTATGGCATCATTGAACCCTTGTTTAAGCCATTTTTAGCCATTTTAGACCCATAAATCAGCCATTACTATAGCAATACCTGTTCTAGAGCCTTCAAAACAGGTCAGAATGTGTTTAAGAGACGTAGAAACCCGTTAAAACTGTTTTTACTATGATTTTTTTATCTTAAGGGTAGTTTTACCCTCTTGGCAACAGCTAAAACTAACCCAGTTGGTATTGAAACCTCATCATCAATTGAGTCCACAGACCCTGTAACTCAATTTCAGGCCAAAAGTGATGAACCTTTGCGTGAATTTTGACACCAAATGCCTGTCAGCAAGGATTTTGGGGGTCTAGCTCCCCCTTAGAGCTGTAGTTCCTTTTCCGCCCCAAATTTAATCTTTCCAATTTATTTTTCCTTTCATTCTTCATCATGTATTATACTTATAATTTACATATGTGATTCAATTGAGCTGTACAGTTCAATACAGTAATTATTGATACCTAATATTTAGATCAAAGTTCACTTATGTAATACACACGCACATTTTGACATTTCAATTTAATTCAATTGAAAATACTTTAGTTCCTCATAACTTCTAAAATATACACAACACCTCAATTTTAACACAAATTTTGGTGATTAACACTACATTTGATGTGAATTAAATTAAAGTTTTGAGGATTTTCAATTTTCATACAGAAAATACTAAAAACTTAATTTAAGCTTATTTAGAGTTGAGTTACAAAATTTTCACTCAGAGGTGACCCCACCTGATTTTTTAAGAGGAATCCAATGGTGAAATAATTTTTATATGTTTATTTATTGGATAAAAAGCTATAATAATTTTTATTTATTTTTTTACAATTTTGTTAAAAATTCATTTTTACTTAATTTTTTCAAGTATAAATGTAATTTTATAATTTCAAAATTTAATGTAATTTTATTTTTAAATTGTAATTAAATTTTTTAATTTTGAATATAATTTCATACTTATATCTTGATTTTTATTTTAAAAATATAAATAAATTTGCTTTATTCATATTTATATGTTAATTTTGTATTTGTGGTCTTTTGGATATATGAAGTTCCCTAATAAGGCTCACACTTCTAGTAGATGTTTATTGATGGTATCCACTGGAAATGATCATTACTTCAAGGCTTAGTGATGATTAGGCCATCATCAAACCATCTCATCTCATTATTATGCCACTATCTAGATTCTTCACTATAACTGTAAGTTTGATGACATCATAGGCTTGGCAGAAGCCTATATGTTGTGTATTTCATTATTATCAATCATAATCTAATGGTATTCACCTGCTTATAGCTTATATAACTGTTAAGCTTGAAATAGGATTACAGTGAGTGATCTTAAATGATCAATTTTAAGGTTAAACTTTGAGCATTGATAACTTTTAAATTATACATGCTACAGCTATTCAGATAATTGATTCCAATATCCTGGAATTTTCTTATCAAACTGCAAAAAGCATTTCATTAAATCATTAAAGCCCTATTTTTGATGATTTTTCTTGTATCTCATCTTTTTTGTTGAAATTCAATATTTTAAACTTCAAACGTTTATTTCAGGGGGTTTTACCTTGAATATTATGATAAAAATACATCTTTCTTCACGTATGAACTAGTAGAATCTGAATATCCACTTTGGTTTAAGTTTGGACCTCTACCACAACAAGTGGTCAACAGCTCTAGTAATTTTGTTCAATAAACCCTTACAAGTTATAACCTTGTTTATAGCTTGTCAAATAAAGTTCATATCTTTGTTATTATAGTAATAAAGTGGTGACTTTATTTTTGGTTTAACTCTCTATCATGTATATTTCAAGAGATATTAGCTAAAAACTATGAATGTATGCATTGACCAAAAAATGTATATTTCCAGCTTAATTCCTGAAGTATTGACTTTAGAGAATTGTCATCAAATTGTTTTATGTGTGTTTTTTCATGGGAAATTCAATGGTGCAATTTAATTTACATGTTTCTTCATTTGTTCCTGAGCTAAATAAGATTTTATGTCTTTTTTAGGGTATTATTACTTATTATTCAGTATTTATTGACTTTACAGATATGCCATAGGAGTTTCATATGCATATATTTCCATTAGGAATCTCATTTTGTAATTTATTTAACTTGTTTATTTATGAGATTCTGAGTTAATTCAAAATTTATGCCTATTTATGGCCTTATCACTGGCTTTAAGATAGTTATTAAGAGTATAATTATTAGAAAGTTTTTATTGTGACCTTTTTGGATATGTGGTCATATCTCAAAGGCTCACAGTTTCATGTTTGAAATTAAAAGTTTTACTTACAGTCCACTTTTGATAAATACACGTGAAACACGGAATATTCAAAAATTCACAGAAAATACAACCTGTGATGAAAATCACAATACCATTGATAACTTTGAGAAATTAATTTTATTTTGAAATGATAGAAGATTTACAGTTTTTACTCCTTTTATTCTTAACCATATTTGGGATGGTAGTCATGTAAAAGCATCAATTACATAATTATGATGATCTTACATGACACCAGATAATAAAATCATTAATCCAAAAGGGATTATTGTTTTCTCACTCACTATTTTTCAATTTGCTCCATGGCATGCCTCTGTGAGCTTTTGCTGACTTCGGAGAGGCCTCCTCTTGCAGTTTTCTCCAAATCATCTTGTTATCTAATTATATCTTTGTTAACAACAATTTAGTATTAGTTAAATCTTTTCTTAAGTGTTTTAGTTCTTTCATAAACAATAAGAAAGACTTGAAATCCTAAAAATCAACTATATATTGTTGTAAGACTGTTATAAATCAATTTTGATCCCTTAAATCCACAGTTTATCTGTCAAATCTCTCTACCATATTCATTCCAAGGTTAATTGGAGTATTAGTGAGTGGTTTATAATTAATTCTTAAAGTTTTTCTCTAGTATTTATTTTCTTCAAGAATTCTAATTATAATCATTCTTTTAAAAGATAATTATAAATTAAAATAATTTCATCTTTTTAATAAAGAAGCTTTCTCATTATATACTTCTTGTAATTGATTCTTGTAGACAATTACTTCTTACTGTTATAATCACTAGTAGTGTATAACAAGTAAAAAAAATAATGAATTAATTGATTGTTTAATTGTTTTTATGATAATTTTTGTTATTATATTTCATAAGAACAGTCATAGTACTGTTGATTAATTGTAATATTATGAACGTTTTCATAGACACATCTTACAATATGGCCTACAGCTCAAATATTGTGATGGATTCACCCATGATTGGTGTACCCTTCTACCTGAACCTCATTACCTTCCTGGTACATCAAAATAGCAGCATTTATTCTATATTCTCATTATTAATGGGACATATACTTAGTCAAAACAGGACCTAAAAGTTCTTAATAGACTGATTTTTACAGTATTAAAAGTTTATCTAAGTTTTGGAGCTGGATGAACCTCAGAGGTCTCAGAAGATGGGTACCCTGGCTCTCTTTGATGTATTTTGTGCTCTTTTTCCATTTTCACATCAAAATAGTAGTTTGGCTTCTTAGATTGAAGTTCAATATTTATATAAAATACATTATTTTTAAGTGATACAAACATGAATAACCCTAAATTTTGCATATATGTAATATAGGATTTGTCAGAATCCCATTTTTGTGGCATAAAAGGGAGAAAAACAAAAAAAAACACTTCTTTTATGTACATGTGGAATTGATTATGAGGTGTTTAAGTATTTCCCATATTGACACCTCATAGAGTTAATTTAATCCTATTCACTCTATGGAGTTACCTTTGGTAAATTCTTGTATAGAATCCAAATGTAGTCTCAAATCCATTAATATATCTTTTTACAAAAGAAGTAATTCATGTTCTTCTTCTGAAGAAATAATTAATTTTGGATATATACATGACTTATGGGTTTTGTATATTCCAAAAGTTATTTTAGCATTCTTTGTGTCCTATTTTGGTATGTAAGTGTGAGCCTGTGAGTTATGTATAGCATACCCAGAAGGCCACAAGTGATTTTATATACAGTTGATTTAGTCTCAAACAGACTTTTCAATTGAATTTAAAATAAAAAATAACAAAAAAGAGGTATACCTTTTTTTGGATAAAGAAAGTTATAAATATTGTGTCATTTTTGGATTCTACACCAAAAATGACCTAGGGTACACCCATAGGGTGTTATACCCAAAAAGGCTTATTTCGTATGTTAATGGAAGATTTAAGAATCTCACAGTACTAATGTAGCTTTCTTAACATTTTTTTAGAACTGTCAAATTTAAGCTCAAATAAGCTTTAATTTAAAGTTACATGAGGTTTATGCAAACTTACCAAAATTTTAGTTAAAATTGAGGTGTTGTGTATATTTACTGAATTGGCTGAGGATTTGCCATACAGAATGTAAATCCTGCGTGTGCTCAATTTAAAAGGTTTGAAGGCCGTATGGCTTTAAATAAATAAAAAGGCAAAATCCATGCAAAAAGGTGGGACAAAGGAAAAAGACCAAACAGAGCTTGGGTACCCAGCTTTTTGGATCTTCAAGGATTCAATTAAGGTTGTCCATCCATATTGAAGGGTTTTCAACCTTATTTAAACTTTAATATTAGACTTTGATCCAACCTTAAGGTTTAAATTGGTTTTAACCCAATTTGGACAGGAATTCCAATCTGCCAAACGGTAAATCCCAATATGCAGGCTTGATATTAAAGTTTTGAGACCTTTCAAAGCTTAAATAAGCTTAAAACTTTACGTTCACAAGCATTAAAACGTTATCAAAAGTTAAGGTTTGGTGTGTATTTCTATTTTACGTGGAAAAATAGTAATAACTTCAAAAATTCATTGAAATTCCAACTCTTGATGAATTTGCTTGAATGTTTCGCGCAGATTACAATTTAATATTATCTGTATATAAGTTAGATTTTAATTATCCTTTATAAATAGAATTCCTGGGTAATCAGCCTGGAAATTTACCTTTTTAATTCTTCTTAAAGAAAATTAAGATTTCTTCAAAAGTTAATCAGAAATTGATTTTAAGAGATTTTTGCTTGAAACTCTATTTTTAAGTTGTTCATGTGATGAAATTTAATATAAATAAACTTATTTTATATTAAAACCTATAAAAATTAGCTTAAATGAGGATTAAAGTTACTTTCAGTTAAGAATAACACTGGTAACTTTAAATTAGAATTAAAAATAAGTTACCTTAAGTTAAGAACTTTATTTTTAAGCATGGTTTCTTGGTTTTTGCCTGAGAACGCCCTCTACATCCATTATGAATCATGAGAGCTTCTCTTTGGACATAAAAAGAGTCTTTTCATCACTGTTTTTGTCCATCATCAATTATCAATCCAATCATATTAGACATTTAAACAGGTAAAGTTTCATTATATATAAAATCTTATTATTAAAGTATTTCTTAAGTATTTTATCCTTTATAAATCTTAAATGAAAGAATTGAAATCATAGAAGTTAGATTATTGTTGTAATCACCTATAATATATTTTATTTTATAAAATTATTGTCTTCAAATTATCTTTTAAAATCTACAAATTCCTCTCAAAAACTCTTTAATCATAGTTTTTATTATACAAAGCTGTTTTATCTTTAAAAACATTGATTTTTGGCATTTTTTTAACTTATAATTATTATTTAATATGATAACTGTTGTTTTTTGACTTGTTGTATTAAATAAATATTATAAGTAAGTTTTCTCCAAAATTGTCAGCCTGTGACTCAAAACAGAGCACTAGCATGACATCCAACATACCATAAATAATGGTATGACAATTATTGAACAAACATAGTCAATAAAGGTAATAAATAAGAGTAAAAACTCCTCTTAAATTAAAACACCAACCTTATCCAAACAGAATAAGGAAACCTAGAGGAGAATAAACAAGTCAAAACCCTTATTTTCATCTCTCATCTAACTTATGCATATTTAAGTTAGCCTATACCAAAATGGTATTTTTCTTAAAGCTCATATAGAGAGCTACACAATGGTATGATCCATGTTGCTGTAACACCACTACAACTGGAGATATCATATGACCTTTATTTAAAAACCAAGACCCCCCTGAAAGTCAAAGAGGGCTTGTCAAAAACTGTACAAAAGTATAACCAAATGAAAGATCTAAAGAAGACCTTTAATTTGAGACACCTTAGACCTCTGTATCTCTTAAATTGACTGAGGGATCTTGGTTCAAAGGTTTAACAACCAAAAATACAGATATTTTGAAAACAACAAGGTAAACAAACCCCTGTATCTTTGGCATACACTCATACAACTGTACAGTGTAATATACCAAGCTGTAGAGCTAATAAAGCCCTACAAGACTGTATCATCAGAATACAGATATCTTCCAAATTGGAGAAGATATCTGGTATGGAAGTTTTTGAAGCCTCATACCGATGTACAAAATTACATCCAAAAACTTAAAACCCTTATAACTTTTGCTATTCTAAAGAAGGGTAAGCATGAAGCATACCAAATTGAAGAGCTCATTATGCCGTTCAATTCTGTGCTCTTGGTGTCTTGATATCTTAAGAACTGACTGAGATATCTTGATTGGAAGGTTTTTCTAGCAATACATGACTGTATCATACTTGTATCAAACAGTATTGCTCTTATACTTAAAATAATATACTTATGAAGATATAACCTCTCTAAAATCATTATTATTGATCATACAGACACCAGAACAACGTCATCCAAGTGCTGACGTGGCAGGTGAAAAGTTTTTTCACCCTGTATTGATCCAGAATGATCATTTGTGGTCCCAAAACCACAATTTTGCCTCTATTGACGTCAGAATTGATGATCCTGAACCACAGATTGACCATTGGAGTGAAAATTTTCACTCCTCTGACGTGTGAAGAGTTAATAACTCTTGACAGTCTTGAAAGATATAAAAAGAAGGGTTTTTTCCTTGAAAACCCATCATTCTTATCTTATTACCCATATTCTTATGTGACAAAACTATTATCAATCAGTAGTGTCCTTAGAATTATTATTAAAGATATAATTAGAACATACTTATTGTAGTACCTCTTTACAGTCAAAGATATTAGAGTATTGCAACCCAGGTCCTCAATAGACTCATCACCACTGTTACCACGTTGCAGTAGGACCTGAAGATTTAATTTTATTTGTTTTTGACGTGTCACAGTCATAATAGTAGCTTGTAACTACATTTTATAGCTACTATATAGACTCACCCTGACATTTTGGGGGCCTGGCCGTGGTTTTTCAACCTTATTGTACGTGTTTTGAACTGAATTAGGCGTAAAAATCCAGTTATTTAAAAGGTATTTTACTAACAGTGAGTAAAATTTCTAATTTGTCTTATTTTATATTATTATCATTTTTCTTATATAATATAGCATCATATATTATATACACATTTTTTTTTCCAAAAATATATATTACAAATATTTTTGTTGAGAGTAAGAGTACAAATCCTCTTTATTTCATTATATTGCAATAATTTTCACGAAATTGATAATAATACAACAGAATTATTTAAATTTCAATATAAATAATAATATACAAACAGTATATTACTTATTTTTACTATTGTTTTTCACCAAAGTGCATGAAAATTAATAAAGAAACATTTATTAATAAATAATTAATAAATATTAAATAATAAAATATTTTTTTATTATTTATAAGGAATATTTTAATTAAATATTTCCTTTAAAACAAGACATCACTCAAATTGACATGAAAACTTGTAATTGATTGATATTTTTAATCAAAAATCAAGTGTTAAAATAGATATTATTTATAATATTTATAATAGCAAATCAAGTTTATTATAATTTAATAAATTTGACATGTTTATATAAAAACACAATAATATCCAAGTGAATCATTCACAAAACACTTGGATATTACAGTTTTCACTTATAAAACATAAGTGAAAAACTCAAAACTGTTATTTTTCAATAAAAACATATAAAAAATAAAAAAACAACATATTATAATAAAAATACTTAAAAATTTCGAAAAATAACAGTAGAATTGAATAAAATCATTTTGTTTATCATAAAATACTGATATACAATTTGAAAAATCTTTTCTGAATAGTGGAAAAAGACTATATTCCATTAGAAACCCAGTCACAAGGAAATCCATCTGTGACAGCCTCAGAAGACAGAGAGGTGCTGCCAAAAACCAAGGGCAAGCAGAAAAGACACAGTGAAGTGACAATCAACTCAAAAGAGTGAACACCAATAGCCGTGCCAAGGGCCAAAAAAACCAGAAAAGCTCCAACAAAACCAGTTGGATCACCAAAACAAATTGAAAAACAGAAAATAACTATTATCAACCCAGTTGTAAACTCTAAAGGCAAATTGCCAAAGAGTATAGATCATAAATTTGTACAAGGGCCTGCTAAAGGTAAATAAACCTTGAAACATACAACATTTTTTATTGTCTGTCATTTTTTAACATTGTTAACATGACACCTCCACTTCTTAGAGATCTTGGATTCCCAAGAAATCAACCAGAAAACTGGCCAAGAAGACACAGAGGAAGAAGAACTGGAGCAAATGACCAGCAAAGGACTTACCATCAGGGAACTCCTACCCAAGGTCTTATCCCAAATCAAATTCAACCCAGAAGTCCAACCAGGAGATTGGACAGATGCAGAACAGGTCCTCCAAATACACAAGCTCCTGAAAGACCTCTTCACGTGGAGCATGGACAACAAAATGTTCACTATGGCAGCATCATGGGCAGAAGTGGGGATAACAACTCAGAAAATCTGTCTCAAGCAAATGGCTTGGGTGGAGCTTAGGACAGAAATGAAAGGTTGGAATCCCAACAAGAATTTCAAACTCTTAGAAGAAAGAGCAATCAGAATCAAAGAGAACCAGGCAGCCATACAATCCATAGAGAGATCTTGGCACAAGGAAGAGCCCAGTCAGATTCAGGCACCCCCAGAAATGGAAGGAGAAGTCCCATCTTCCCCACAACAATCCAGCAGTTCCAGGTCTTACAAGCTAAAGGAAACTTCGTCCAAGGCTCCCCAACCATTCCAGGTAGTTTCCAACAGGAGAGAAGGAGCCCAAGGGAGAAACAAAACTTCTTTCAACCAGAGGAAAACGCAAGAATACCCATTGATGAAAAAGCTGATGGACTTAGTCCAAGAAGTACACAAAAGCAAGAAATAGTTGTACCTACAAATAGTTTTGATAGTTCTGACTCAATTGATGCAGAATTAATAACTGAGACTACAATCCACACTCATGAGTTTGAAAACAAATTCACATGGACCAAATTGGCCCAATTCATGGATTGGACACATGAAACCTCAGGAAAAATGAGGACATAATTGGAAACATTGAAAGAAGAAAATGCTTTCCAAGCAACAGTCATAAAAGACTTGAATACAAATCTGGCCAAAATTTGGACAGAATTTGAAAAAACTAACAGACAGTTGAATTCAATTCTAGAAGAACAACAAACTGTGAGGAGAGATCTGAGGAGTATCCAGCAGCAACAGGATAGCTTTGATAAAGAAATTGATTACCTATATGACAGAGAAGACAATCAATACCCTCCAACACAAGGTCAACCCACTACCTCTAAAAAATTGAAAGAAGAGGATAAAGACTATGACCAGGAAGCTTAATATCAGATTCCAAAGTCAAGATCAGAGTCAATGTACCAAGATGGGGAAAATCTCAGCTATTCAGAGAAACAGGCACTAAAACAGTTACCAGAAGTAGCAAACTGGCCAAAGTTCTCAGGAATTGGGGAATATGACCATATGGAAATCATTAACTATATTGATGGACTCTTTGTTGATGTCCCAAAGATACCAGACTACTGGATCACAACAAGACTTAACACAGCATTCAGAGGCCATGCAAACATATGGTATACTGAGATGAAAGAAATACATGGCAGGAAAAGCTGGCCATGGTGGAGGAACCAGATTATACAAAAGTATAGCAATGGTAGCTGGATCTGGCAAAAGACCATGTCCTTTGAAAGTGATAGATACTCCACAGAAAAAGACCCATATGAATGGTGCCTCAAACAAACAAAAAGGCTAAAAGCTATTGATCCCAATATGACAATAGAAATGAGAAACCCTAAACTCCTAACAAAATTACCAGGAGATCTAGAACATGCAGTCAAATGCAGATGCAACAACATCAGCAGCATTGATGACATAGCAAATGTCATACAAGATGTGAGGAAAAAAACCTCCATAGGAAGGTACACATCCTATAAACCAAACTTCAAAGACAAGAAGTTTGAAGTTAAAGAAACAAACAAAGAGAAAGGGAAAGAAACCCCAAAAAAGAAATATGTGTGCCACAACTGTGGATCACCAGACCACTATGCCAACAATTGCACAAAACCAAAAAAGAAAATATATGCAATTGATGAAGAATCAGAAGAAGAACAAACAGGTGACAAATCTGATTCTGACAGTATGGGAAATGGTATGAGAGCAGAATCACAAAGTGAACCTGATACCATAGAAGAATACATAGTGGAATGCAATGAAGAAAGTTCACTTGACATACAAGACATTGAATTAGATTCAGGAATACCACAAAGAACAACAGACAAAGAGCTCTGTAAGCACACACAGAATGCACAAACATTCCTGGTAACCCCAAATAGAGGGATGGGATTCATTAATGGAACACCTACAGAATTGACAGTTTACATTGAGAACTGTAAACATCCAATGATCATTGACACAGGAGCAAGTTGCTCCATAGTGGCAAAAGAATACTTAAAACAACACTTCCCCAAATGGGAAGAGGATATAATCCCAACAAAAGCTAGAAACTTACAAAGTGCATCAGGCAAAATGCACTCACTGGGGACAATAATCAAAGAGATAATTATCCCACACAAAAAGGGAAATATCAGACTAGAACCTGAATTTGTAGTTCTAGAGAATGCACATGTACAAGGATTCTTACTAGGTACAGAGTACCAAAGAATGTATGGTATGGACATTTGCAATAGTAAAAATAGATATCTTACCATAGGTACAAACAAAGACAAAAAATTTTCCTTTGACATAAATCATATAAGAAATGATAACACCCTGAAAGAACTAGTGGAAGAATTCAAAGAAGCCCAATATGGCACTCAACTCACCATTAAAATGAAACTCAGCTTACTGAAAGTATTGAGGAAGCATAGAGGAGCTTTTGCAATAGGAGATGAACCACTAGGAGAAATCAAAGGACATGATATAGAATTATATCTGGATGTAGAAAGACCATATCCACCTATGCTTAGGAGACCACCATACCCAGCCAGCATGGAAACTAGGAAAGAAATTGAGAAACATATCAATGAACTCCTAGAAATGGGGGTAATAAGGAAAATAGGACACAACAAGATAGTAGAAGTCACTACACCAGTCCTTATAACTTGGCATGATGGTAAATCCAGACTGTGTGGGGACTTCAGGGCTTTGAATAATTACACCAAAGCAGATAGGTACCCCATCCCAAGGATACCACATGCACTAGATAAGCTAGCAAAAGCCAAGTTTATTACAAAAATGGATTGCATGAAAGGCTTCCACCAGAATGGGGTGAAACCAGATTCCATCAAATTGCTAAGAATTATATGCCATATGGGCATATATGAATGTACTAGAATGGCATTTGGCATTAAGAATGCACCAGCCCATTTTCAGAGGATGATGGATACCATATTTCAAGATGAAATAATGGAAGGGTGGATGGTAGTGTACATTGATGATATCATAATATACTCAGAAACATGGGAAGACCATGTGAGGAAAATTGATAAAATATTGGGAAAATGTACACCAATCAACATGAAAATATCTCTTAAAAAATGTAACTTTGGACAGCAAGAACTGCTAGCCCTAGGACACAAAGTTTCAGGTTTAAGTCTAGCCATAGACCAAAATAAAGTTGCTGCAGTACTGAAGAAACCAGTACCAAAGAACATTAAACAAATGCAATCTTTCTTGGGCTTTGCTAGTTACTACAGGAGCCACATAAAAAACTTTGCACACATCACAAGTAGCCTATACAAACTGTGCTCAAAATATGTAGTCTTTGAAATTACCAAAGAAAGAAGAGATGCATTTGAGAAGATCAAATATGAACTGACCAATGCCCCTGTCCTAATGATTCATATTTTTAACTACCATTCAAACTATATATAGATGCACCATGTAGCCAAGGACTAGGAGCAGCACTACACCAGAGGCAACTAGTGGATGGAATACCCAAAGAAGGAGTAATTTGCTATATATCAAGACAACTGAAAGACTCAGAAGCCAGATATGGAGCTACTCAGACAGAATGTCTCTGTTTGGTATGGGCATCAGAAAAACTCCATTACTACTTAGAAGGGGCAGTATTTGAAGTTTTTACTGATTGCACAGCCCTCAAATCACTGTTGAACATGAAGACAACAAACAGACACATGCTCAGGTGGCAAATAGCCATACAAGAATACAGAGGGAATATGACTATTATCTATAAAGAAGGTAAAATTCATACTAATGCAGATGGTCTCAGCAGGTGGCCACTAAAGAATGACCAAGATAATCCAGCATATGACCCAGAAAATGGCGCCAAAATACCCATACAATGCATGGAGATAGATAGAAGAAAGAACTTCAAACTATCAAACTGGGCATTAGGGAATGACCCATCAAACCCAGCACAGAGCTATGGGGAGAGCAAAGAGATACCCATATTGGGAATCAGCTCCTCTAATCTGAATACAGAGGTCTTTAGTATAGTACAATCATCATACAATAAACACAAACAGTGTAGTATATTGATACAACTACTAAAACAAAAGTACAGGAGTCCTGAACTAGAGAGAGCCAATTGGAAGAGCCATGGCTCAAAAACTTCAAAGAGAATAGATTTTTTCTGATAGATGATCTACTATACCATAGGGAAAAACACACAAGTGCCCTGGTAATAATAAATAGAGAACATATTTCCCTGATACTACAGGAATGCCATGACTGCCCATACATGGGACATATGAGCGAAGAAAGAACTAAAGAAAGAGTCTTTAGCACAGCTTGGTGGCCAAAGTGGGAACAAGACTTGAGTGAATATATCAACACTTGTACCAGATGCCAAAAAGCCAACAAAGGTCATGGCAAAAGATATGGATTACTCCAGAGTATAGAGGAGCCCAAACACCCCTGGAAAATAATAAACATGGATTGGGTGACAGGCCTGGTCCCTGGAGGGAAAGACAGCTTTAATGCATGCCTAGTAGTAGTATACAGGTACAGAAAGAGTGTAAGATGTCTCCCCTGTCACAAAGAGGACATAGAAATGGACACAGCAATATTGTTCTGGAACAATGTGATAGCAAACTGTGGAGTTCCAAGAATTATAATTAGTGACATAGACCCTAAATTCACATCAGAATTTTGGACTAATCTATATGAGATTCTGGGAACCAAACTAGCATTCTCCACAGCTTACCATCCACAAAGAGATGGTCTAGCAGAAAGAATGATTCAAACATTAGAAGACATCATTAGAAGATTTTCTGCATATGGCATGGAATATAAAGACAATGAGGGATATACCCATGACTGGGTAACCCTCCTACCAGCTGTACAATTGGCATACAACACAAGTATACACTCAGTGACAGGAAAAGCCCCTGCCACATTAGAGAAAGGATGGAACCAGCTACTTCCAGTAGACTACTTGAAGAAGAACCTCCTCTCAGTACACCCCACAGCTAAAGACTTCCACACAATGTGGAAAACTGCCTGTGAAAACGCAGAACAATGTGTGGCTGAAGCTAAATTATACAACAAACAGAGATATGATAAAAGTCACCAAGAACCTGATTTCAAGGAAGGAGACCAAGTTCTAATCTCAACTCTTAACTTCAACAATCTAAGAGGACCCAAGAAGATGAGAGACTCATTCATAGGACCATTCAACATTATTAAATTAATAGGAAAGAATGCAGTAGAAGACAACCTGACCAAAGAGTTTTCTAGGAAACACCCAGTTTTCCCTGTGAGCCTGGTCAAACCTTATCACCAGACAGATGAGGAGAAATTCCCTGACAGAAAGAAGACAGTCACCCATGAAAGATTGGTAGAGGAAGATGACTCACCTGGACCAGTGAAAAAGATCATTAAAGCCAGGAAAATAAGAATTAATGGGAAAGACAACAGGCAATATCTGGTTAGATTCAAGAATCAACCAACAGATAAAGATAAATGGTTAACTGATAAAGAAATCCCAGATGGAGAAATACACCTCAGAAGATTCAGAGCCTCCAGAAGGGCTGAAGAGTCTCATCAATGATGAGCCTTCTTTTGAGGGAGGGTATGTCAGCCTGTGACTCAAAACAGAGCACTAGCATGACATCCAACATACCATAAATAATGGTATGACAAGTATTGAACAAACATAGTCAATACAGGTAATAAATAAGAGGAAAAACTCCTCTTAAATTAAAACACCAACCTTATCCAAACAGAATAAGGAAACCTAGAGGAGAATAAACAAGTCAAAACCCTTATTTTCACCTCTCATCTAACTTATGCATATTTAAGTTAGCCTATACCAAAATGGTATCTTTCTTAAAGTTCACATAGAGAGCTACACAATGGTATGATCCATGTTGCTGTAACACCACTACAACTGGAGATATCATATGACCTTTATTTTAAAACCAAGACCCCCCTGAAAGTCAAAGAGGGCTTGTACAAAACTGTACAAAGGTATAACCAAATTAAAGATCTAAAGAAGACCTTTAATTTGAGACACCTTAGACCTCTGTATCTCTTAAATTGACTGAGGGATCTTGGTTCAAAGGTTTAACAACCAAAAATACAGATATTTTGAAAACAACAAGGTAAACAAACCCCTGTATCTTTGGCATACACTCATACAACTGTACAGTTTAATATACCAAACTGTAGAGCTAATAAAGCCCTACAAGACTGTATCATCAGAATACAGATATCTTCCAAATTGGAGAAGATATCTGGTATGGAAGTTTTTGAAGCCTCATACCGATGTACAAAATTACATCCAAAAACTTAAAGCCCTTATATCTTTTGCTATTTTAAAGAAGGGTAAATATGAATCATACAAAATTGAAGAGCTCATTAATCCCTTCAATTCTGTTCTCTTGTTTTCTTGATATCTCAAGAACTGACTGAGATATCTTGATTGGAAGGTTTTTCTAGCAATACATGACTGTATCAAACTTGTATCAAACAGTATTGCTCTTATACTTAAAATAATATACTTATGAAGATATAACCTCTCTAAAATAATCATTATTGATCATACAGACACCAGAAAAACGTCATCCAAGTGCTGACGTGGCAGGTGAAAAGTTTTTTCACCTTGTATTGATCCAGAATGATCATTTGTGGTCCCAAAACCACAATTCTGCCTCTATTGACGTCAGAATTGATGATCCAGAACCACAGATTGACCATTGGAGTGAAAATTTTCACTCCTCTGATGTTTGAAGAGTTAATCACTCTCGACAGTTTTGAAAGATATAAAAAGAAGGGTTTTTTCCTTGAAAACCCATCATTCTTATCTTATTACCCATATTCTTACGTGACAAAACTGTTATCAATAAGTAGTGTCCTTAGAATTATTATTAAAGATATAATTAGAACATAATTATTGTAGTACCTCTTTACAGTAAATTTCACACACCTCACTATTTCTTAATTCCTATGTTTATTTCTATCCTTCCAGATTTGCTATCAAATTTTGATCACATCCATCCAGAGAGGGGATATTTATCATAAAAAACAACTTTAATTTCAAGAAATCTAAATCTCAGTACTCAAATTGGAAACATTTCAAAATTTTACAGATACAATTCAAAAATTATTTCATTCCTCATAGATATCCATGAGTTGATCTTTCAATATATTTTCAGTCTTCCCAGAAGCCAAAGGTTCAGCTCAATATGTACAATTTCAAGACTGTTCTCTTTCTGATGCCCCCAATTAAGGCTAAAATTTTAGTTTAGGTAAGAGGAATCTCAAATTTCCCAGAAGTGATTAATTAATAACAAATCATTCCTCACTGTTAATATTTCTTGAGTTAAACAAGAATACTAAACACAAGGTTTTTTGATTCCTCCAATCTTTTTTGATCCAGACTGTGTCCCAGATGGATGGTTAAAGAGACTTTAGAGGTTCAATTTTCCTGTTAATCTCTTTTTCTTTCATACTATACACAATAAATTCTCTCTCAGAAATTGGAGTATTAATAACAAAATTTCCTTCAATAGCTTCAGTGAGTTTCTCTGATGTCTTTATGATAAACTATTCTGCAATAATGGCCTCCAACAAAGAACTCATAGCTTTAGATTCTACCTTTTAGCTCAGTAATCTTGAATAATTAATTGCTAGCAGATAAATATTTAATATATATTTCAAATTTGTCACAAATAAACAGTAAGAGAGAAGTTAAAGGTAAACTATATAGTTCACTATTACCTTTAAGCTCAATTAAATCTGTAGCCATATTACTGGAAAAGCAGAATTCCTCCACATAAATCTCCTTGGAATGGATTCTGAAAGATCTTCAACAAAGCACTCACTATTCTTCCCTTTTTTAAATAAAAGACCTTAGCTTCAATTAATAAAATATTATCAAAGACAATCCTTCTTCAAAGATATGATAGCCTAAAATAATAAACAATTCAATTAATCAAGACCTGATGATACTATGGAATCAACAGATTCAATAAATTTCCAGCATAAATTATATCTAAGTGAACTTATTTCATTCCTTTTGGAAATTTCATGTTTCCTTCAAACAGCGTAAACTCATTAAGAACCACAAAAAATTATCCCAAATCTGGTTCAGGCTCTTTTGAATTTTCAAGTCAGAACTAATTATTTTAACTACAATATTTGCAAGATATTGCAGGAATTACAACTGAGACTCCATGTCTCACTATTTGAGCTGGTAAAAAATTCTTCCTTTCATATTTTCATAAAGAATCTCCTAAACCAGTTATAATACAAACAAAATTAGAATAATAATTATATCATCTATTTTAATAAAACCTAAAAAAAGAAAATTCTTTTTAGCTTTCTGGGTAGAAATTATTTACTCAATATTTGGAAATATTTACTTCAAGCTATCCAAGTTCTTGTAAGGTTTGACTATGAAACAATAAGAAAATATTACAAATATTTTACTTATTGTACTATTAATGTCCTTAGAAAATTTCAAGAATGAAATAATAATTATTATAATAATGGCATAAAATAATTATATCACTAAATAAATATAATAATATAATTTTTATTATAAAAAAATGTAAAAGAATAAATATATTAATATTTGACAATTAATATATTTATGGAAGTTTATTATTTTTACCAACAAATAATCAATGTGTAAGAAATTTTCATTAAATAATAAAAAACAATTTGTAAAATAATATTACTGATATTAATGTTATATATTAATATTAATACTGTTTATATTAATAAGGAATTATTGAAGATAATATACAGAAAAATATTATGATAAGAGAAAAAACCTACTTTTGATGCTTAATATTATATTTTTGGATGAATTTATACCAAATAAAGTAAATACAACTTATTTAAATTGTATTTACAAATAAAAAAAATAAAATAAAAAGCTTCTTGATTTTATGTGGATTTAGAGTTTTAGAGTTAATTATAAGAAAAACAATTAAAAATTGATGTAATGATGTCAAGATTGGTTTTTATAATTAATATTATCTTTTTTCTTTAATAATGAAATTGATTTATATATAAAGAATAGATAAATTACCTTTTAGTTTAATTTTTTAATGTTTTTGATGCATCTGACAGGAAATAGAGTAAAAAGAGCTCTATTAGTAGTAAAATCATCCCTTCTAGAGTCCAACAGGCTTCTACTAGAAATTTGCCAATGGTATCCACTGGAATTGATCGGTATTCTAAGGTTTAGTGATGATTACAGCATAATTAAACCATGTTATCTCATTATTATGCCATTATTTACAGTTATCACTATAACTGTAAATTTGATGACATCATAGGCTTTTCAGAAGCCTAAGCTTTGTGGATTTTATTATTAATAATAATAATCTAATAGTATTCACCAGTTGTATCACTTATATAACTGTTGAACTTAAAATAAGAGTACAGTTAGTGATCATAAATGATCAATTTTATGCTTAAGCATTGATCATTAATAACTTGAAAGTTATACACGCTACAGCCAATTAGAGAGTGGATTCTTATAGCTTAACATGTTATAATTAATGTTCCAAGAGAGTTTAATTACATCATAAAAGCTCTGTTTTTGATTATTTCTTTTGTAACTCATTTTTTCTGTTCAAATTCACTATCACCACAGAAAAAGACTGGGGACTTGCATACAGGTCCTTTACAGTATCTTCAGCTTATGTCTGAGTGTATCTCTGGAAGTATCCCTAGTTTAACTCACATTCATTGTATTCTGACATTTTTACTCCCCCTTTAATTTTTATTAATATTCTCTCAACCCAATATATACACTGGCAACAAACATAGGTAATTAATCTTATTAAATTTTTGGATTGTTAGAACATTGAAATTCCCTCATGATTCTTATAGTTAGTAGAATAATCTTCAAATTATCTCATCAATCAAGCTCCTTACAATTCACTTCATGAATGCTTGTGGATTTTGAAAGGTCATCCAGCTATAGGGGGAGCCTTGAAAAGGAATTCTTTGATACTTGTAGCATTAATTGCTTCTTTGATCTTATCGTCATTCTGCTGCCTTTATTCTTGAATTTATTTGATTTTAATTTATCTTTCATTTTGGCCTAAAGAATGAGGATAACTTAAGAATTAAGAAATTCTATTTACCAGAATGCTTGTTTTCAGATGAATCAACAATTAAGCTTGAATTAATTTCACACAATGATAATAATAAGTAATGATGAATTTAAAAATTATAATGGTAATTATTTTGAGGGAATCCTGTCCAAATTTAAATTAAAAATGGGTGTTCCTCCTTAAAATGATGAATATTTCAGAAAAATAAGATCCAATAATTTTATAATAGGTAAAATACCTCTCCTTGAGTGATGATTATCATCATAGAAATTGGCAAAAATTATTGGAAAGGATGTTTCCATACAAATTAATCTTAATTTATTAGAATGATGTTTCAAAATAAAATATGGATAAATAATAAGCTTGAAGCTCTTCAAGTAGTGAGCCAATGGCCTTCAACATGATTGAATGAATACTTTTGAAGTTAGATTATTGGGAATTTCTGCAAGGGAAACATAAACAAAGTATATGAATACTTTGATGAATTAAGAAAAAGTTGGAAAGGGGTTGCATGGGCCACAAATGAAAAATTTTGTCCAGTGCTGGATATATCTTGGAGGGAACTCCACATTTGAAAAGGAACTTGTCTCCTCATAGATAATTTCTTTTAAAATCAAAATCCAAGGATTTGGGACAACAGTAATAAGAAATTTAATTGATCTGCAGATTTGGAATATATTTATGTCTGTTAATAAACTAATTTTCAAAATATAATTCATTTTTTACGCTATCAAGAAAAATTCAGGGGCTAAATCTTTAGCTTATCAAAATCACTTACAAAATCCCCAGGGGTCTTTCCACTATATAACCCATGCAATCCTATAATTTAGGTTCCATTTGTCCTAAAAATTCATATCACACTGATATATTAAATTTTCATTCTAAAAAATTACAATATGATTTCAATATTTTGTCTTGGGTTTTTTATTATTCAAATTGAAAAAAAAATCAATATTGAACAATCCTTTCCAACCTCTCTGAGCTCAGTAATATTCAGAAGAGTATTTAATTATATTCATATACTATTAGAATCTGACTTGAGTCATCTTGGGAGCCTTAATTCTTTCCAGACTTTCCATCTGGGTCCACTTCTTGATATTTTTGGAGGAGTGGCTGAAGGCTTAAATCCTGAAACATATAAAAAATACAAAAACAATAATAAAGTCCTTTTTATAAATTCTTTCATAAATTTCAAGAATAAAGATAAAAATATCCTATTACATGGATGTGTTTTTGTGGATAAAGGGAATATTTTCCAAACAAGAGAGGCTTTAAAGAATGCAAACATGGCTCTGAGACATATTGAAAACTATAGCTCACCTTTATTTATTAATATTCCTCAAGATTGTGATCTTTATCAAGCTTCCAAAAATACAAGTTTAACTAGTTCTGTTACTTCAATACCTAATTGTCAAACCAATATTTCATTGCATCAAATCCAGGGTATTTCCTTTCTCTTAAATATTGAAAATAATATGGAAAGAATTTGTGAAAACCTATGGAAACATTCAGATAACATATGGATTAAAAAAGTGTTTTCTAATGCGGTTGAAAATGGGCTGATACCACAAGATATTGTGTGCAAAAGTAGGGGTGGAATATTGGCTGATGATATGGGACTTGGAAAATCGTTGACAACTTTATGCTTGATAAAAAAACACAAAATGAAGCATTAAAGTACTCAGAAATATCTAAGGACCATGTCCCAGCTACATTGATCATTGTACCACTTTCTACTTTGCATAACTGGGAGAATGAAATAAGACTACATTTTCATGATGGTAGTTTACCATATTCAATATTCCATGGTTCCAATCGTAATTTCATTTCATTCCAAAATTTGAAGCAGAATGCAATTATCATCACCAGATATGATGTCATTGATGGTTATAATGTTGATGATGTTCATGGGATGAGAATAAATCCTCTTTTGGTTAATTGGTTCAGAATAGTGTTGGATGAAGCACAGTAAGCTTCTCTTTGTGATTCTTAAATAAAAAGGTACTGAAATTTTTACATCAATTAGCTACATAAAGGAACAATCTACTCATAGAGCATTCACAATATTGAATTTAAAATCTGAAAGAAAGTTATGCCTTACAGGAACACCATTACAAAACAATCTTTGGGATCTACATAGTCTGTTGAGGTTTTTACAAGTAGAACCATGGAATCTCAAGCCTTTATGGGAAAATTGCATAATCAAACAAATATCATCTGGGAATCAAATGGCAATCCAATCATTACAGCTTATAATGCAAACACTCACCTTGAGAAGATTGAAAGCCAACCTACTGGATCTTCCCAAGAAAGTGCAACATGGAGTTGGAATTGAAATCTATGAGCCATGGAAAACAGTTTATTTCAAAAAGCATGAAGAGTTTAGTGCATTGTATGGAAAACAGAGGTCCAAAGCAGTTCAATGGGATTCATCAGAATTTTTCTCCAGATTATCAGATTTGAGGCAGCTTTGCAACCATCCAGCACTAATAGAAAGGGAAGAAGGGGGAAGGAGATATACCTGGAAAGAAGGATCCAAAGTGGTGCATCTTGTTAGCCATCTCAAGGAGTTTTTTCAGAAGGAGCCAGGCTTAAGATATCCCAAAGCAGTTGTTTTTTTCAGAATACAAAAGGTTTCTTGATATGTGAGCTCAAATCCCTCTACTACCTGTCATTTGAATAATTTTATTGATCAAATATTGTAAAAAGTATTGAAATTGCACTGGATGAAAGCGGAATATCCAATTTGATGATGCATGGAATGCTCAAAAATGATCAAAGGATCCAAATCCTTGAAGAATTCAGAAAAAATCCAAAATCTCAAGTTCTTCTTACAACAAAAGGCACAGGTGGTGTTGGTATTGATCTGAGATGTGCTCAAAATGTCTACATCATGGTAAGACAGTATTTAGATACACTTGAAGCTTAATCTAATATTATTCCAATTACTTAAATTAGGAACCAGGTTGGAACCCTTCAACTGATGATCAAGCAGTTGATAGGCTTTATTGGCTAGGGCAAAAGAAAGAAGTGCATGTATTTCATTATATAACGGTTGGTAGTATTGAGGTGAATATTCAGCAAGTTAGAAGGAAGAAACAGCAGCTTCAGATGTAAGATAGTTTATACTCAACCAATATTTATCTTTTTTGGTATCTGAAATGTTTTTATTTCATTTCAGGTTGAGCATTGGACATTTAGGTACTGTGGATCATGAATTGGAAAAATTGATTGTGGAAACAATAGAAAAATCATGAATTATTTTTTTAGGTTTCAGATAGTTGAAGTAAATGATGAATATCTATACATGGCTTTGATTGTAACATTAGCTTCTCATCATTAGTAAGCTTGGAAATATAATCATTTGAATAAAGATTTTCTGGAAGTCCAATTGGAACTTTGGCTTCTTTCTCAAAAATACCACTTTGTACTCTTCTACTTTCCAAGACATTTGGAATTCTATTGAATTTATGTTTTTGAATTTGCTTTTGAATTAATAAGGAATCTAATTGACTTGCTAACTTTGAGAATAAAGCTGACCTCCAAGGGGACTTTAGTTTTATTAATGATCCATTTTCATCTTCAGTATCAGAGCAGCATTGTGGCTCATCAAACATGGAAGCTTCATCTTGATTAATTTTCAATGATAGCAATGTCTCTGAGCGATTTGATGATAGCTGAATATTAAATAACATCAATTGGTGTAAAAATCAACCACAAATAAAATAAAAACATAATTTTTTACGCCACCTTTATTTCTGCTTCTGACTGGCTTTTTTTGAAAGTGCTTGAGGAACCAATTTATCATTCTTAAGATCCTCTTGCCTCCCTCTGAACCAGCGCATTAGTATTAAAGACTTATTAACATTTGTATTATCATTTGGATTTATCAAGAATATTTTCAATTCTCCTTGTTGGTGTAGATAGTTCCAGTGCTTGAGAACAAATTTTGCAAATATTTGATTCCATTTTGATTCCCAACATTGATTCCAAGCAAAGGTTGACATTGGGAAGCCTGATTTGAAGAGATCCTTTCGAAACATAGTTTTGTACAGTGGTGAAATTAATATTCTTGGGTTTATAGACAATCTATCCTCTCCTGAGGTGTGATTGTGGGGATTTATAATTGGATTATCAGTGCAAGAAAAGGGTAAGTTCTCAACAATTTTGAGACTTTCTTCTGATGGAAGAGATTTCCAACTATTTATACCAGATGGAGATTGGAAATAGTTGATTTCCATGATCAACCAGCATAATTGATGTATGGATCTTGATATTGCACTGGTAGGTAGTGGGATAATGGGATGTAATATCTTGTTGATAGTCCTGTTTGATTGAGGTATAGAGGTCTCAAGAAAGTAATGTGAAGCTATAGGCATAGTAAAACAGGTTAATTAAAGTCAGATTTCTGGGTATAGGTGGAAGAATGAAGAGAAAGGCTCCTATTTATCATAAATGAGAGGATTCTGGAGCCCTGTAGTTATTTCTTACAGTTTGAATGTGCCTGAAAGAAGCTACCTTGTGTAAAAGGAGCTTATTTGGGAAAGTAAGCAATGAGATATCAGGTTCAATAAAAATCACCCTGTTTTGAAAGAATAAAATTAAATTACAGAAAAACTGATCAAATTAATAAGGTGTTTATATTGGCTTTATCAGGGAGATCTAGTACAGGTTGTCCATCTATGGTATTTTTTTCAAGCCATGCCTCACTGAAGTCCAATACTAAACATTTTGCCACTTCTAATTTTTTTGGAGCAGTGGGAACAAATTCATGGGTTTTTGAGAAAAATGCCTTGTTAAAAATATCCAAAATATATGCATTTGTTCTCTTCCAAATAGACTCATAAGGCCTTTCCTTAGCAATAACACTATCAGTAATTTCAATCATCTGCAATGCTCCTTTAGCTGAGCTTTTTCTCCAATCTCTTGAGCAAACCATTAATCCTCTTACCCCAGAAGCAAGAAATGAAGCTAAAATATGATAGCAGGGCTTAACTAATCCTATTTTTGATTGTAGCTCTGATAAGGTCTTAAGGTGTTCTTTGGACCTTTTATGAGTGAGCACAAATCCATCAGGAATATTGACTGGAAGAACTTTTGAATGTGCTAGTATCAGGACATATGAAATCATAAGATGTAAAATGGAATCATTGAAAGATATTAAGCTATTCATTCCATAATGAATTGGCTGGTTTTCCTCCTTTTCATCAAGGGTATTTTCAATTTGAGCTGAATGGGATGGTCTTGTGCTGAGGCAGGACACTAGAAATTCCAGGCTGAGTCTTTGAACTAACAAGGGATCATCTTCTGTTGATTTTGTGATTTCAAACTTTTCAGGTTGTATGAGATCTTGTGCAGAAACTGATATTGACTCTAGTATTAGATTGGCCCAGAACTTTTTCTTTTGAAGATTGGGGACAAAGAGGGATTGTGCCAATTGAAAGAGGGGTTGGTGTGATTTGGGAATGTTTTGCATTGAAATTGTAGAATCCAAAGTAAAGATAGGGACATTCCAAGCATCAGGATCATTGAAAGGATCATATTTCTTTGGTGAAAAGATATCTAATCCTGAAAAATGCAAGTAAATATCAATGTTCTGGATGAAACATGAATGAATGTCTTTTGTATTTACCAGATTTATCCAAATCCACTAGCCATTTGGTAATGCTAAGAGATCCAATACTTTGAAAGTGTATTCCTTTGGGTAGTTTGGTAGAAAATGGCCTTTGGGGAATTTCCTGGAATCGTTCTCTTACTAGATTTTCAACATTAACCTGGCATTTCTTCCATGAGGATACAGAAAGTGGCTGATAATGGCTGATTTTCTCTTCAAAGTGATCCGAGTGAATGGGATTGAGGAAGCTTTTTCTTCTTTTGGGATGTTGAAGGCTCCTCATTACTGGTTTGCATTAATTTTGAAGTTGATGGGTTGTCATCTACATGTATTAAATTGGAGTTAGGTTTTTCTTTTGAGTGTTTGGTTGATGTAGGTTGTATCAAGGGCTCCTCTATTTTTGATTTTGCTTTTTTTCTCATGGTGGAAGCTGGAAAGCTTTGTATATTTGATTGATCATTTTGAGAAATACTATTGACTTCAGGGCTGGAGTTTGATGTGGATAGGGCTTTTTCAAAATCATTTTGAGGTTGGAATAGTCCTGGTTCTAGATTTTGAGAATCTGACTGGTTTTGTGGGTGTGATTTCTCAGTATCATAATTGAATTCCAATTTCTAAGAAAGAAATGATTCAGGAAATATAGTTCAATCTTTAATTAAAGCCTAAATAAAATATTGAGAAATACTTCTTGATTCTTTTCCTTTATATTTTGATAAATTTTGGCCTTTTTATTACTCATACTAGAAGAAGATATGAAATACCTCTTTATTGATGTTTGGGAGGATGCTGGGATAACAACCTTGGCTTCAGGGGGTAATGATCCACCTAGCTGTACACCTAAGTTATGATTCAAATTTCAATTAAAAATGGCTCCATATGGGCAAAAGCTGGAAAAACATACGATACAGATCATTTTCAAGTATTTTGGAGACCTCTTGAATTTTTTTTCTTGCATATTCAGGAAAGTGAGTATCGCAGGTAGCAAGCTTGAGAGAAGGTAGAAATTTGGAGATTTTGGATATGAATTCTGATTTTTCAGCTTGCTTTGGCTCTATTTCAAGTAATGGATCCATTTTGGAGCAGTGAATATTTGAAATTGACTGAGGGATAATTATTATAAATAAGTTTTGAAATTTCTTTTTGAAATGAAATTGAAAAAAATAGAAGGTGGGTGTTCTTTACAGTGTTCAAGAGAGATTGTACTATTATGGAATGTAGGATTTTTGGGAAGGCATATATAATGATGATGTAAGGTGTGGATATGAAACTTTGATTAAAAATCAAGTACTTTTCCTGTCCTCAAAATTTGTATAAGGTAAAATTCAGTTAAAAATAGTATGAAATATTATTTTTAAGAGAAAACACGCCAATTTTATTGTTTATAACTTTATTAGTATAAAACAATAATATTATAAAAATTTATTGTTTTACCAACAATAAAAATTTATCCAAAAAATACTCTACAAGAGATATTTTAAGGCTACAAAAGAAATTTCTTCAAGAGCAATTTCAATTGGAATTAATTGAGCAAAGAACTGCAAGCAATTAATTAAAGAACAGAGTTTTTAAAAAGAATATTAAAGAGAAAACACGCCCAAAAGTGACCAGAGTGAATTTGGAAACAAAGTGACAAAGTTAACAGTGATGAAAGATGCTTTAATTCACTTTTGGGGTGGTTCAGGGGTAAAAATGATTATAAGAGTTACAAACAATGATTATAATGATTTTTTCACGTGGTTAAAAGGTTTAAAATGATTTAAAAGAGGTGGTTGGAATCTTTTATTGATTGGTTTAACAGTTTTAAACTAATTAATAAAAGGAAAAGATTCTAACATGAAGAGAAAAGTGGGGCAAAGAAGACATTCTTTTATAGCCATCAATTCTCTTACTCCAAAAGTAAAATTTACTCTTGTCAGTCGTGAAAAACAGTCTGACAACAGAAAAGCCAATTATGGCATCATTGAACCCTGATTTAGACCAAAAAGGGCTGGTTTAAGCCATTTTTAGCCATTTTTAGCCATTTTAGACCCTTAAATCAGCCATTACTATAGCAATACCAGGCCTAGAGCCTTCAAAACACGTCAGAATGTGTGTCAGAGTCGTAGAAACCAGTTAAAACTGTTTTTACTCTGATGGTTTTATCTTAAGGGTAGTTTTACCCTCTTGGCAACAGCTAAAACTACCCCAGTTGGTATCAAAACCTCATCATCAATTGAGTCCACAGACCCTGTGACTCAATTCCAGGCCAAAAGTGGTGAACTTTTGCGTGAATTTTGACATCCCACGCCTGTCAGCAAGGATTTTGGGGGTCTAGCTCCCCCCTAGAGCTGGAGTTCCTTTTCCCCCCCAAATTTAATCTTTCCAATTTATTTTTCCTTTAATTCCTCATCATGTATTATACTTATAATTTACACATGTAATTCAATTCAATTGTACAGTACAATACAGTAATAATTGACACCTCATATGTAAATCAAAGTTCACTTATGTAATACACGCGCACATTTTGACATTTCAATTGAATTCAATTGAAAATACTTTAATTCCTCATAACTTCTAAACTAAACACAACACCTCAATTTTAACACAAAAATTGATGGTTAACACCACATGTGGTGTGAATTAAATTAAGGTTTTGAGGATTTTCAACTTTTGTATTGAAAATACTAAAAACTTAATTTAAGCTTATTTAGAGTTGAGTTACAAAAATTTCACTCAGAGGTGACCCCACCTGATTTTTTATGGGGAATCCAATGGTGAAATAAAATTTATATGTTTATTTATTGGATAAAAAGTTATAATAAATTTTATTTAACTTTTTTCCAAA
The DNA here is from genome assembly GCA_023105745.1 of Austropuccinia psidii. Lineage (NCBI taxonomy): Eukaryota > Fungi > Basidiomycota > Pucciniomycetes > Pucciniales > Sphaerophragmiaceae > Austropuccinia > Austropuccinia psidii. The sequence goes on from JALGQZ010000001.1 coordinate 11,753,548, forward strand.
TTTATTTATTTTTTCACAATTTTGTTAAAATTTCATTTTTACTTAAATTTTTCAAGTATAAATGTAATTTTATATTTACAAAATTTAAAGTAATTTTGTTTTTAAATTATAATTAATTTTTTATTTTTAATATAATTTTATATTTATATTTTTTATTTTCATTTTAATAATATAAATAAATTTATTTTGTTTATATTAATATGTTATTTTTTATATTTGTGGTCTTTTGGGTATATGAAATTACCTCTAAGGCTCACAGATGACTTCTGATAAATGTCAATATTTTTGTTTGAGCATTGCTCAATATATAATAGCTTGGGGACAAATGAAAACCAAAGCAGGCATAAATAAGAGGCTTATATATTAAATAATGTTGAGAACCTATAGCACAGTTCAGCTTTGAAAACATTAAATAAATAACAAATTTATGACTGATGGTCATAATTGTGAAATCCCACATTGTGGATAAATTATAAATTCTCACAATGGGTGACTTTTCAAAGTATTTTAAATCATGTTTTCTTTTGAAGTACATTTATTACTAAATTCTCAGCTTGGAAAACATATAGGACATTTCAGCTCTCAAATAAACTACAAAAATATGAATTTTATGACGGCCAGTCATGATTTTGAAAGGAATCTTTGGACTTGGTTATTAATTCACTCAATCGGTGAATTGTTAAAATAATTTATCTCTAATTATATTTCCAAATACATCTTTTTCAAAACTCTAAGCTTGGATACAAAAAAGGACTAGGAGGTAAACATTATTCAGGATTCATACGATTATGACTACTTGAACCAGCTTCAATTCCACTGAAAGAAGATCTTCCTGGCCTCTGTATGATGTGACGTCCCCTTTTTTTCTTGGCCTCAATCTCTAATAAAATATTTTGGAGTCCAATGGGTTCTTTCACCAGTAAGTGGTTTCTTTCAACTTCTGAAATTGTGTTTAGGTATATTGTGGAATAACAATCTAAAGGTAAGCAATGTGGGACATTAGTTAAATCAGAATTATAGTCTAGTTTCTCTCCATCCCTATGAAGCATACGTTGAACTCTATTCTTTTCAAGCTGGGTTTTGGCACCAAGGGTCATTGCTAGATCCAATTGCCTTGTACACATGGTCAAAGCTTCACTACGCCAAACTCCAACAAGTCTTTTTGGTGCTTTTCCCACATCAGAATTATCCTCTACATCTGAAGTTGCTTTTATATCAGTATATATTGCAGTGAAATCGTTGTTTTGAGGGAATAATTGACATGCTATTTTGAAACGGGCAGCTGTAACCTAAATATAAAAGTAATATTAGAGTTTGTTATATGTCTATCAAAAGAATAAGCACGTGCATTCTGCCTCCCTCTAGTGTTTTTGGATTTCTTAGCTTTTTGAAATTTGACCTCCTCTGCAGCCTGGCCAATTTTTGAAAGCTTTTTCATTTCTTTACCCCTTCCATTGACCCAACATTCAATTGATAGGTTTAGTTGATTGGGATTGTTGATATTTAAGCTGGGTTGAGTCTGGCTCCAATTGAAAAAATGTTTGGAGATAATGTCGGCTATGGCTGCATTCCAAGTGGAGTTATTGAATGAGGTTCCCCATTGGAAGGTAATCCTCTTGAGGCCTACTAGCTGGCATTCCTTTTCACAAGCATGCTTTTCAACTATTGAGAACATCATGACTTGGTTTAAATTCGGGTGGCTGCAATTGTTGAGATATAAAGGTGATTTCTTGTTTGACCAGAATTTTGCGCTCACTAATTGGACGATCTCTCAGTCCGTATTCAAAGGTTTCCAAATGGGTCTTGATGTGTTTAGCTTGGTTTTTGACCCAATGAATGTGAAATTCCTCTTCATCATTGGTAGGATTGGGTGGGAAGTGATCTACAGAAGGTGGCATACCCATTAAGAAGTAGATAAATTCTCACAGGTGGACGGATTCAGTGGATGCCTGACTTGGGAGATTGTTCTTTGTTACCAATCTTGTAATGCGGTGATTTCTCCCTTGCAAAATTCTCTTATTATTTCTAGCCCTCTGTTGGTCCTCTTCTTGTTGAATACTGAATTCAACTCCAACAACTGAAAACCAAATCAGTTAGTAATTTTCAATCAGCTTTAGGAAAGATACTCACCACCGGATGTTATTTCCTCTTGTCCCTCCTGACTGGCATTCTTTGAAATGGCATCCTCTATTCCAAGTCTTTCCAAATCTTGCAGAAAGATGAATTTCTGTCCAGTAGAGTCAGTATGGATGCTTTCGTGGTTTTCTTCATCTGAGTGAATTATTGAGTCACCCTCTGTTGGTGGGGTTTGTGATGAGGATCCAGAATTTTCTCTGTGGAATGCCGAGGGGGAGCCACCCATTGCATTGGAAGACATTTTAATATCAATTTAAAGAAGTGGAGATAAATTGAGGAAAATGAGGTAATTATATTAGAGAAGGTTTGAGGATGTTAAACAGAGCTGGACTACACATTCAACATATAAGAATGAATTTGGTGGATGAGAGAGCTCAGGAAAGCTTAAGGCAGTTTGGTGATGTGGAAATACAGACATTTTTGGTGGAGAAGAGATAGTTTATATAAATGTTTTTTCAAACCTGTTCTATCCAGCACCAAAAAACCAAATTATGTCTTGAAATATCTTTGGGAGGCTTAAATATGGCCGATTGACAATTTAAATCTCTTTTAAAAGGGATTTGAGTGAATTATTCTAAAAAAACTACATTTAATAGCATATAACAATATCAACAAAGGAAAATTATTGTTTTTTCTCCAAGTAAATTTTTATTGAGCATTGATAAGGAAACCTAAGGCTGAAAGGGGTGTGGTGCTTCAGTCACCTATCCATTGCTAGCAAGGTTTGAAAGGAAATGGTAAGAAGCTGTTAAAATATATGAGATAATGAGTGGAAGTCTACTGAATCACTTACTGATGAATGTAGAGATACCAAGCAGAGTGTAGCCTGATCAATTCCAAAGGTTCCAGGGGGATTCTTGAGGCATGCAGCATGACCCAAAACTGATTGGGAGTTGATGATTATGGCATCCTCTGTCTGGTCCAATAGAATAGAACAATTGAGATCTGGAAAAGGGTGGAAAGGGTCTTTTTCTATTTCATTATTTTCCAGATTCTTAAAAGGTTTGATTATTAGCCACCATATGTTGGGATCACCTCCAACTAATGAGACAATATTATCAATATGTCCCAATGATTTGACATTATTAATGCTATACTCTATGATACTGTCTTCAACATGTGATTTTAAATTACAATACCTTTTTTTTCAAAAGTTATTGACTTTTTGCATTCAAAGAGATTTACAACATCCCTTAAGTCTCTTGAAACTAGGAGTTTCCACTGTTGAAAAATAGCATCATGCAATTGAATTTTATGACTGGCACTGATATTTTTTGATTGATGCAGAGCAATGAGGGGATTGTTCCTACCAACTCTTTGTTGAAGATTAGGCAATTTGGAAATCCATTGATATTGTACTTTAGTTATCCATCTTTTCAGTATTGTTTGGGAGATCTCAGCTACAATTGGTTATATGTGGGTTAGTATTGTCTTAGGGTGATTTTTTGACATAAAAATATATAATTCAAACTCAACATGGCTTATTATTCCGTGGTATGTCCCCAAATGTACGGTTCATTCTTTCATATGCCCACAAAGCTAAGCTTCTTGGTGGCCCTAGCTCCTTGATAACCTTTGGGAAATGTTGTTTTAGGTGTAGATTAGGTTTGGAGTTTATCATTGACCAACCCAAACGAAGTGTTTGACGATAGATCTTTGTAGTACTTTCAATCTTATCCAGGTCTTCTTCATGAATGCTTGTCCTGAGTAACATGTTTGTTAATGTAACTAATGAAATTAGTGATTTGGGGAGAAGATCCTTATGGAGGTAGTTCCCTGGGCATTTTACCCTTTCCTCCCTGTGAGGTATTTGTGAACTCCATAGTGGTACAAGTGCCAATGGTAAATACAATGTCATCAAGATTTGCCACTCCGCTGCTTTGAGTGTCTGAAAGTTTTTGAAACCAAATTTTCTGGGTAGACGAGAAAACCATGATGGGACTTTTGTTTGATTGATGACTTTTTGAAGTACCTCTAATTCGTCTTTTTTTTTCTTGGAGTTTCATCCCCCATTGGATTCAAATCCTGATTATCATCAGAAGATAAATCAGAAGGAACCAATGAATCACTAGCATGTGTAAAAGGTAATAAGTTGAGTACTGTAGAAGTGGTTGTCTGGGATCTAAGGGAATACCTGGAGTTTGAAGTTCTGTTGCTTTTTGCAGTTTGATCACTTTTGGTCCTGGAGGCTTCACTAGAGCCTTTGTGCCTTTGGGATGTACGAGGTCGAATGCAGGCAAGGTTAGCTCTTGTAAGGTTTGGTTTCTTGGGTCTACTTATTTTTTCAGAATCATTGTCATCTTCATTTTTCCTTTTTCTTGGTCGCCCCAATAAACAAAAAGGATATTTGGATGGATTTGAGGGTGCCAAAAAACTTTGCTTTTTCCTTTGAAGCTCTAACTCGTGACCAGCGAACCCCACCTTGAGGAATGATATGCAATAGTCTTTGATATCCCCTAAAATCAAACAATGCATAATATCTATCCCACAAAAGTCAATTGGTCTCCAGTAATCTAGCTTATTTAGAATACTCCACCGGACACCATGTGACTTTACAAATTCATCTTGTTCCTTTTTGGTTTGAAGTTGAAGCCATTCATTTGCCTTGGAAATATGATTTTCATGTGTCCTTGTTTCAAATTTTGAAATATATATTTCATTGATGTCAACCCTTGTAATATTACAAAAGGAGCAAAATCGATTGGCCGAATGAGAGGCAAATCCAGCCACTTTACATAGAGCAGGAAGATCTGCTATTAAAGGTAATAAAGCCACTCTAATAAGTCTACCCTGTGGGAAGTCGTGGGTATTGGAAAACCAAATACCATTCCATAACATTTGAAGCTCAATCACAAGAGGCTCCAAGATTGAATTCATTTGATCAAGAGATGGCTCTTTGGGACCAGGAATTATTGCATACAAAAACATGTTCTCCTCTTTGTGACGTTCACTTGGAGGAAGATTCAAACAAGTGAGAAGAATTGACCCAATTGAAATGGATTTTGCAGCCCCTTTGTTACTGAATGGATTGAACCAATCTACATATAAGCTGAATATCAAATTACCTGGTCTATTTGTAAATGCTTGTTTACTACATGGGGAAGATTTGAATGTGTTCCAAATTTTGCTATGCCAAATATCAGAAATAAATTTAGGGTCTGTTTGAGAGTTATGGGTATTGTGAGAATTTAATAGCTTTTCAAAGCCAGGAATCCACATATGGGAGGCCAACCATTTTTGCAAGGATTGGTATGTAAAGGTACAGATTGGTTTTTGAAGTGAAGTATCATTCTTGTCATCAGTTTGAAATAAAAGAGAACCACATTCTTTTCTTGCAAGAGATCCTAATTTGACAATGGAGGAAGGAAAAGGTTCAATAAATTTGGATGTACACTGTTTGTTGATGTGCCCCGTTGGAGTCAGATCATACAAACTGAAGCATTCTGGACAGCAATTTTTTTTTCAAAGTCCATGGATATGCCCAGCTGAACCAAAATAGTTTCAATTGAAAGTGGGATTTCTTTAGCAATGGATAATCCATCAAAATTGAATTTCTCTCCAAGGCTAGTTATCTTTTCCCTTTCTGATAGAAGAAATTCTTTGATACTATCTCTGGAAATTCCATTATTGAGGTATAGGCTGGAAGCTTGAACCAAAACTTTAAGAGCATGAGAGTCAATAAATTTACAGGTCTTGTTTTCATATTTTTTGGTATCAAAAAGTTAATTTCTTTCATTATTCTGACGAAATATCTGTTCAATTTGAGAGCATTCATGGGATTTCTGTGTTGGCTGTGCCAAAAGATTGTGGAAAATTAGATTGAAGTAATGTTGAATGATTGAAATGCATGAGGGAAAGAGTACTTACATTTTCAATATTTTGGGCTAAAGACATCTGATCAACCAAAGGCTGGGGTCTCCTGAGTTTGAGTAGTTCCATTTGATGTGTATTCCAAGCTGGGTCAGACATAGGTCTTCCATGCTGAACAATATTGTTCAAATCTTCATAATATTGATTGTAACAGCCAAGCTCATGACAAGTGCAAATTTTTTTGGGGTGACCCATTTTTGCACCATGAAACTTTGTGGGGAATGAGCAAAAAGGGCCCAGAAATTGAAATGGAGTAGGGTGGTTATGAGTAATGTTTTGGGGGGCAAAGTGAGCTCAAAAGAGCTTTCAAGTGGACACAAGCGTAGCTTTATTTATATTTGAGCATCTTTGATTTTGAAAACATAGGAGCCAATTAATCCCCTACAGACTTCATTAAGATACAGGTTCTTCTGTATCTGAATGGGTCTGATGAAATTCCCAAGAGACAAATCAATTACGGCCTTAATTGTTTTGCAAGTGGTAGAAATTATGACCGGCGGTCATAATTTCACCACCTGTGTATGGTTACAGCCAAAGCTGTATTGGCTCTGGACCTCATTCAGATACAGTTTTTTCTGTATCTGAATGGGTCTGATGAAATTCCCAAGAGAAAAACCAATTACAGCCATAATTGGTTTGCAAGTGGTAGAAATTATGACCGGCGGTCATAATTTGACCACCTGTGTAAGGTTACAACCAAAGCTGTATTGTCTCTGGACCTCATTAAGATACAGTTTTTTCTGTATCTGAATGGGTCTGATGAAATTCCCAAGAGAAAAACCAATTACGGCCGTAATTGGTTTGCAAGTGGTACAAATTATGACTGGTGGTCATAATTTGGATCCACTTGTGTATTATTACAGCCAAAGCTGTATTTTGACTGGACCTCATTCCGATACAGTTTTTTCTGTATCTGAATGGGTCTTGTTGGATTTCAAGGGGACAAACCAATTACGGCCGTAATTGGTTTGCAAGTGGTACAAATTATGACCGGCGGTCATAATTTCACCACCTGTGTAAGGTTACAGCCAAAGCTGTATTGTCTCTGGACCCCATTCAGATACAGTTTTTTCTGTATCTAAATGTGTGAGCCTTTGAGATATGACCACATACCCAATAAGGTCACAAAAAAGACTCAGAATAATTATAACTTTAATATAATTATATTAAAATTACTTAGAATAAATATACATTAAGAATAATTACTTAAATATACAAAAAATACCATAAATTGGTATAAAAATTGGTTTAACTTAAAAACCAATGAATCAACATGTAAAATAAATTATACCATTGAATTCCCCATGGAAAAATACACATATACCACTTTTATGGCATATCTGTAAAGTCAATATTTAAGGAATTATAAGGTATAATACCTTATAAAAACCATAAAACCTTATTTATCTCAGAAACTAATGAATCAACATGTGAAATAAATTGTACCAGTGGATTTCCCACAAAAATCCACATATAAAACAATTAATAAGCTAATTGCCAAAATCAATAATTAAGGAATTATCCTGAATATATGCACTTTTTTGGTCAACGCATATATTCAGGGATCATAGCTAATATCCTCTAAACTATACATGCTAGAATGATGAACCAAAAATAAAGTTACCACGTAATTACTGTAAGAACAAAGATATGAACTTTATTTTGCAAATTATAAACAAGGTTAAGACTTATGAGGAAATATTGATAAAAATCAACAGAGCTGTTGACCACTTTGTTGTGAAAGTAGTCCAAACTTAAAAAAAAGTATACAGTTGGATTCTACTAGTTTATTCGAGAAGAATGACGTAATTATTATTATTAAATTCAGGGTATAACCCCCTGAAATCAAGGTTTGAAGTTTAAAATATTGAATTTCGACAGAAAAGATGAGTTACAAGAAAAATCATCAAAATTAGAGTTTTGATGATGTAATGAAAAGCTCTTGCCAGCATAATAAGGTTATGTCAGGCTATCAGAATTCACTCTCTGAATTGCTGTAGCGTGAAAACCTTAAAAGCTATTGAGGATCAAAGTTTGAGCTTAAATTGAGCTGTTATGATCACATACTGTAACCTTAAATTAAGTTTAACAGTCTTAAGAGTGACAAAATTGGTGAATACTATTAGTTTATGATTAAAACTAATAAAATCCACGAAATTTGGGGTTCTTCCAAGCCTCTGATGTCATCAAAATTAGAGTTACAGTGATAACTCTAAATAATGGTGTAATAATGATGTAATATGGTTTGATCATGATGTAATCACCCTCAAACCTTAAAATATTGATCAATTCCAGTGGATATGATCAGTACACGTCTACTAGAAGCCTGTTGGACTCTAGGAGGGAGGTATTTACTATAAATAGAGCTCTTTTTACTCTATTTACCCCTCAGACGCATCAAAAACATTAAATCAATTAAATAAAAGGTAATTTCTTTATTCTTTATATATAAAACTCTTATATTATTAAAGACCAAAGATCATCTTAATATTAATCACTATTTTTACGTGATTAAATCAATTCTTTAATTGTTTTTGTTATAAATCTCTCTATAAACTCATTTCCACGTAAAATCAAGAAATTTAGTAAATTTCTTTATTTTTTATTGTAAATACAATTTGAAAAAGTTGTATTATATTCTTTTGGCGTAAAATATCTCAAAATTATTATTTTAAGTGTTAAAAGTAGGTTATTTCATCTTATTATACTAATTTCTCTCTTATTATTACTCTTAATAATTCTTAATTAATATAAATAGTATTTATATTAATATATAACTTTAATATTAGTAATATTATTGTTATTAATTGTTTTTTATTTATAAAAAACAATTTTTTACGCCTTTATTATTTGTTGGTAACAATAATAAAGAGCTTTATAATATATTAATTATTTTATATTAATATATTATTTATAATATTATAATTTCATATAATATTAATTTATATTATTATATTTATTTAATAATATAATATTTTTATGCCATAATAATAATATTTCTTTATTATTATTATTATTTTAATCTTATTTATTTTAATTATAAGGACATTCAGAGTACAATAAGTAATAAATTAGTAATTTTTACTTATTGTTTCATAGTCAAACCTTACATTTGGGGGCCTGGCCGTGATATTTACTTAAAAGACCTTTAAAAAGATTCTATTTGGGTTTATCCAATAATAAATTATATTTATAATCATAAAATTATATAATAATTTTATATTTTATTGATTTTAAAAGCTATTGAGGCATTTGGAAAGCAATTGTACTGTCTTACACGTGGTTTTTCACATCCTTAGACTTGCAAGAACTTTCTTTGAGTGACTCTAGTGATTAAAAGAGATATTTTATAAATTAAAAATAATTTTTATTATAATTTAATTTTATAAGAATCATATTCATTTTTTATTTTATTCTTTAAAAAATAAAAATAAAAAATATTAAAAAATATTAAAAACCAATAAAAAAGTTATTTTTATTCATTTTTATTCATTTCTTTATTTATTTCAATTTTTCAAAGATATAAAAGCAATTTCTACGTGGAAAATTGCCATATCTTGCCAAAAATAACACTTATTATAAAAAGACTTATATTTATTTGTCTTTTTTAGTGTTTGAAGATAACCCAACAGAAGACAACCAAGCTACTGTTGAGAGATTGGTGGAAGAAACTTGTCAAAGCTCTCCTACACCAGTTATCACCAAAAGAAAGAAAGCTAAGAAATTAGACTTTCCAGGGCCCACCATTCAAGACTCTGAAGGTGAGCACCTCTTTTTAAATTGCCATAAAAGAATTTTATTCTAAAATACTTTTATTTTTTCTTATTCTTTAAATTATGACTACCAGAAGAGGTTCCCAATACTCCATCCAATCAGATGGAGCTGGACTCAGAGGTAGAATTGATCCCTCAAAAGGGAAAAGAAAGGGCAATATCCCCAGTGGAACAGAATCCACACAAGGAAGTGCCTTATCCCAAAGGCAAGTCCCAGAAATGCCCATGATATCTGAGCCTGAATTGGAACTAAGTATGAGTGACTCAAAGAGGTACAAATCACATTCAGAGGGCTCAAATAGACATCTACATGAGCCAGTACAAGCAGTATTACACAGTATACAAGGACAAAGACTGGGAAATGCTGCCTCAAATACACCAAGAGTGATGAACTCCTGGCACATCCTGAAAAAGTTCCTCAAAGAGGAGGAGATAGTGAAATACTCCAATGGATGGAATCCACTGTCATCCAAACCTCAAATCAAAAAAATCAAGGATTATCATGCCAAAAAGAGGGAGGCAACCAAGGAAGAAGCCCCAGTAGCCTCTACCAGCAAGCCTCAAGCCAACCCACTTCCCCAAGAAGGGAAGAAGAACAAGAAAAAGCATTGGAGGAAACCATATTCCCCAAGTTACAGAATCCCAAGAATCCAAAAGGATGCCATGGACAATGTTTTCAACATGGCCAGAACCTTGATGGAATTCAAGGACAAGGAAGAGCAAAGAATGAGACAACCTCATTTCCCAAAGAAATAACCTTGTCCAAAGATGTTGTAAATACTTTAACAGAAATTAAAAATAGTATATTACCTCTAAAAGAAATTAAAAATAGTTTATTATCACTACAAGAAATAAATAACAATTTATCTTCTCTAACAAATATTGTGGTGCAAAACAAAAAAGAAATTGACAACATTAAGTTTATTGTTGAAAATAATAAACCAAAGAATTTAATTGACAATACTCAAAAATTAATACAAGGACAACAAGAATTGTATAAATACATAAAGGATATCAAAGACAAGACTTTGACAATCAATTATGATGTGAGTATTGACAATCTTACAGAAAAATTAAATAAATTAAGTATTTCTGTAGAAAAATTTGAAGAAAAGACTTCATCACACCAAAAATTACTTTTGGACCATGTGGAAAAAAGTGATGAAGCAAGAATGCATCTGAAAGATGATATTCAAAGTGAAATAAGGCTTATTACAGAAAAAATGGATAAAATTAATGAGGCTAATTTAAATATGCCAAAGTTATCAACACCATTTTCTCATATAAGAAGCCCTGTTAAAACAAAAGAGGAATTGTCAAATCCTTTCATAACAGACTTGAGTCACCAAGACAATAACCAAGTCTTAATGAAAGAAGCACCTCAATTGAAGGAATGGCCAACATTCACAGGAGAAGGTGAATATGACCACATGTCATTTATTAAAACAATTGACATGTTACAAGAAGACTATGCCATACCAGATGAATTAATCACTGCAAGATTACATTCATTATTTGAGAAATCTGCAAAAAGATGGTATTATGGCATAAGACAGACAAATGGTAAAAATACCTGGTCTTGGTGGAAACAAGAAATAATCACCAAGTGGGCAAATGATGCCTGGAGGTATAAGATAGAAAATGCATTTGAAAACTCTTTCTTTGACCCAGAGAAAGATAAACCTTTAACTTGGTTCTTAAAACAAGTTGAAAGGCTTAATGCACTGTACCCAGAAATGTCACAGAAGATGGTGCATATGAAAATACTTAAAAAATGTGGAGGGGAACTAGAACATGCCCTAAGAAGCAGGTGCATAGAACCATGCTCCACAGAAGAGTATATAAATGCACTAGAAGATATAGTGACAAGAACAAAAATTGGCAGGACTTGGAAAAAATTGGACATTAAAAGCCCAAATAAACCATTTATCAAAAAAGATAAATCAAAAGAATCCTTTAAGCCCAATACATCCAACAATAATGAGCAAAGAAAATGCCATAAATGTGGAGGTATTGGACACTTAGCCAATAATTGCCTTAAAAAAGCAAAGATTAATGAAATTGTGGAAACAGAAAACCACAATGACAAAGAAGAGGAATCAGACTCTGAAAAAGAGACAGAAGAGTCAGAAAGCTCTGAAAGTGATGAAATCAATATAATTAATGCACAAATTAATAATATTGATATAATTTATGAAGTACTGGATGTTAACTCAAACTTGCCACAAGTTGGAACATCTGACACAAATCTGACAAACATACAAGATGCCAAAATGTATAGAACCAAACCTGCAAGAGGAATGGGATATACAGCTGGAAAATCAAGTATTAGTATTGTTATGGTTGATAACCAAGAAGGAAAGGTTAACTTGGATACAGGAGCATATTGCACTTGTGTTGGCAAAAGTTATTTAAAAACCATTGTCCCAGACTGGCAAGAAAAACTTATGCCAATACAAGGTGTCAAATTTAGTAGTGCAAGTGAGAGCATGAAGCCCCTTGGAATAATTGATTTAACACTAATTTTTCCTCATCCCTCACAATGTGTCAGAATTAAAGTAGAGTTTGTAGTAATGGACAACTGTACTAGTAACCATTTCATACTTGGGAATGACTACTTATCAATCTATGGTATAGATATCTCCAACCAAAAGGACAGATATTTTACCATAGGAGATAACAAAAGACAAAAGTTTGGATTCTTAAATAACAAAAAACAAATCACAGTTATTAAGAATGAAGAAAAAATTCCAGAAAAGGAACTTTTTATATCTGAACAACTCAAAGAGGCAGAATTCAATCAAGAATTAACAGAAAAAATGAAAGAAAAATTGATTGATCTCTTATTTAAGTATAGAAATGCCTTTGCAACTGACAAAGAGCCACTAGGTGCCATAATTGGACATGAAGTGGATATAATTCTTAATGTAGAAAAACCTTACCCACCTTTATTAAGAAGACCTGTTTATCCAGCCAGTCCAAGAGCTAGAGAAGCCTTAGAAGTGCACATTAAAGAATTAATGGACCTTGGAGTATTAAGAAAGGTTGGACATAATGAACAAGTAGAAGTTACTACACCTGTCATTATAACTTGGCATAATGGAAAATCAAGGATGGTAGGAGACTTCAGAGCCCTGAATACCTATACCATTCCAGACAGATATCCAATACCCAGAATCCATAAGACATTAACCCAATTGTCACAAGCTAAGTTCATCACAGCTATGGATGCTCTGAAGGGTTTTCATCAAAATGTCTTAACAGACAATGCCAAGAAATTACTAAGAATAATAGTCCATTGTGGAATTTTTGAATACTTAAGAATGCCATTTGGAATAAAAAATGCACCTTCCCATTATCAAAGAATGATGAATACAATATTCCCTGAAGAATTATCAGAAGGATGGTTGATTATCTATATTGATGATATCATAGTTTGCTCAGAAACTTGGGAAAATCACCTTACAAGACTAGAAAGGGTATTACAGAAAATAGTCCAAGTAAATATGAAAATTTCCTTGAAAAAATGTCATTTTGCATACAGTGAATTAAAGGCACTAGGACATGTAGTATCTGGCCTTAGTCTAGGCATAGACAAAAATAAAGTAGCAGCAGTACTACTTAAGCCAATGCCTCAAACCAAAAAAGAAATGAAATCATTTCTAGGATTTGCTGGTTACTATAGACAGCATATAAAGGACTTTGAAAAGATTGCTAAATCCTTGTATAAGCTATGTGACCAACAAACAGTCTATGAGATGACAGAAGAAAGAGTCACGGCATATGAAGAATTGAAAAATTCCTTAACAAATGCCCCATTTCTTCTGATGCCAGATTGGAAACTACCCTTAAAACTGTACATTGATGCTTGTGGAGAAGGACTAGGTGCTGCACTTCACCAAACACAAATTATCAATGACAAACCAGTGGAAGGACCAATTTGTTTCATTTCAAGGCAGATAAAGCCAACAGAAGCAAGGTATGGAGCAAGCCAAATGGAATGCTTATGCCTAGTATGGGCTTTAGAAAAACTGCATTATTATTTGGATGGCACAGTATTTGATGTAATCACAGACTGTAATGCTGTGAAATCACTATTAAATATGAAGACTCCAAATAGACATATGCTGAGATGGCAAATAGCTATCCAAGAATATAGAGGAAATATGACTATTGTTCATAAATCTGGGAATATTCATAAAAATGCAGATGGTCTTAGTAGATGGGCTCTAGCAAATACCCCTGACAATCCAGCATGGGTACCACAAGAGGAGCACCATATAGAAGGAATATTTGTTACAGACATTGGCACAGAATTCTTTAACCAAGTTAAAGAAAGCTATAAGACAGACAAAAATTGCCATATCTTAAGCCAACTTCTAATGAAAGACTGCAAAGATCCATCACTTTCATCAAAACTAGATGAAATATGGAAAAAGGCATATGATGAAGGAAGATTTCACCTCCTTGATGGAATCCTTTACCATAGAACAAAACACACATGTGTTATGGCCTTAACAGATAGAACACTAATAAACACCATTTTACATGAGTGTCATGATAGTGTTGCATCTGGACATCTCTCAGAAGATAGGACACTAGAGAGGGTGAAAACCTGCTCTTGGTGGCCAAATTGGAAGAAAGATGTTGCAGAGTACTGCCAAACCTGTGACAGATGTCAAAAAGCCAACAGAGCCACAGGAAAGAAGTTTGGAATGATGATCCAAATCCAAGAACCAAAATCCCCATGGGAAATAGTTCATATGGATTGGGTAACAGCCTTACCTCCAGGAGGAGACAGGAGTTATAATGCATGCCTAGTATTAGTTGACAGGTACAGTAAAACTCCCATGTTCTTACCATGTCATAAAGATGACACAGCTATGGATACAGCCATAATGATATGGAATAAAGTCATTAGCCACACAGGCTTATTCCAAAATATTATAAGTGACAGAGACCCAAAGTTCACTTCAGCATTATGGACAAATCTCCATAACTTTTTTGGGACAAAATTATCATTCTCAACAGCTTATCATCCTCAAACTGATGGTCTAGCAGAAAGAATGATACAGACCCTAGAGGATATGATCAGAAGATTCTGTGCTTATGGGCTAGAATTCAAAGATTCTGATGTTTTTACCCATGATTGGTGTACACTAATACCAGCACTTGAACTGGCATATAAGACATCAATCCATTCTTCTACTGGCAAAACACCAGCAATGCTAGAGAAAGGTTGGAATCCAAGACTTCCTTATGACACCCTCAAAAAGGACTTAGTGGATATACATCCAACAGCAAGCAGTTTCAAGATAATGCTTGACAAAGCAAGACACCATGCAAACAGATGCATGCAAGATTCTTTTAAATATGCAAAAGAAAGATGGGATAAAAGTCATAAACCACCTGATTTCAAAATAGGAGACTTGGTTTAGTATCAACCCTTAATTTCAATAACATAAAAGGCCCAAAGAAATTGAAAGATTCCTTTGCAGGACCATTTATGATAAAAGCACTCCATGGACCCAATGCTGTGCAATTAGAACTCACAGGTGAACTAATGAACAAACACCCAACTTTCCCTGTAAGTCTGATAAAACCTTACAGTTCAAGTGACAAGGAGTTATTTCCACTAAGAAATAAACCCCCACTTGAGATTCCCCCCTTGGAGGAAGGAGAGGAAAAGAAAATAGTAAAAGTCCTTAAAGAAAGAAGGACAAGAAACACAAAAGAAAGGGAATACCTTGTAAGGTATAGGAATTCAACTCAGGAAGATGAATGGCTACTTGAGAAAGATATAACAAATGCTGATAAATTACTAAGAAGATTTAGACATGAAAGAAAACCTGGAAAATAAAAAAGTTAAGCATTATTGAACTTCAAGACTAACAAAGTCTATTGAAGAGGTAGGACAGTGGATGATACCCTAATCACACATATCAGATTGTGGTACAATCTTTTTTGGTGGTAGGGAATGTGAGCCTTTGAGATATGACCACATACCCAATAAGGTCACAAAAAAGACTCAGAATAATTATAACTTTAATATAATTATATTAAAATTACTTAGAATAAATATACATTAAGAATAATTACTTAAATATACAAAAAATACCATAAATTGGTATAAAAATTGGTTTAACTTAAAAACCAATGAATCAACATGTAAAATAAATTATACCATTGAATTCCCCATGGAAAAATACACATATACCACTTTTATGGCATATCTGTAAAGTCAATATTTAAGGAATTATAAGATATAATACCTTATAAAAACCATAAAACCTTATTTATCTCAGAAACTAATGAAACAACATGTGAAATAAATTGTACCAGTGGATTCCCCACAAAAATCCACATATAAAACAATTAATAAGCTAATTCCCAAAATCAATAATTAAGGAATTATCCTGAATATATGCACTTTTTTGGTCAACGCATATATTCAGGGATCATAGCTAATATCCTCTAAACTATACATGCTAGAATGATGAACCAAAAATAAAGTGACCACGTAATTACTGTAAGAACAAAGATATGAACTTTATTTTGCAAATTATAAACAAGGTTAAGACTTATGAGGAAATATTGATAAAAATCAACAGAGCTGTTGACCACTTTGTTGTGAAAGTAGTCCAAACTTAAAAAAAAGTATACAGTTGGATTCTACTAGTTTATTCGAGAAGAATGACGTAATTATTATTATTAAATTCAGGGTATAACCCCCTGAAATCAAGGTTTGAAGTTTAAAATATTGAATTTCGACAGAAAAGATGAGTTACAAGAAAAATCATCAAAATTAGAGTTTTGATGATGTAATGAAAAGCTCTTGGCAGCATAATAAGGTTATGTCAGGCTATCAGAATTCACTCTCTGAATTGCTGTAGCGTGAAAACCTTAAAAGCTATTGAGGATCAAAGTTTGAGCTTAAATTGAGCTGTTATGATCACATACTGTAACCTTAAATTAAGTTTAACAGTCTTAAGAGTGACAAAATTGGTGAATACTATTAGTTTATGATTAAAACTAATAAAATCCACGAAATTTGGGGTTCTGCCAAGCCTCTGATGTCATCAAACTTAGAGTTACAGTGATAACTCTAAATAATGGTGTAATAATGATGTAATATGGTTTGATCATGATGTAATCACCCTCAAACCTTAAAATATTGATCAATTCCAGTGGATATGATCAGTACACGTCTACTAGAAGCCTGTTGGACTCTAGGAGGGAGGTATTTACTATAAATAGAGCTCTTTTTACTCTATTTACCCCTCAGACGCATCAAAAACATTAAATCAATTAAATAAAAGGTAATTTCTTTATTCTTTATATATAAAACTCTTATATTATTAAAGACCAAAGATCATCTTAATATTAATCACTATTTTTACGTGATTAAATCAATTCTTTAATTGTTTTTGTTATAAATCTCTCTATAAACTCATTTCCACGTAAAATCAAGAAATTTAGTAAATTTCTTTATTTTTTATTGTAAATACAATTTGAAAAAGTTGTATTATATTCTTTTGGCGTAAAATATCTCAAAATTATTATTTTAAGTGTTAAAAGTAGGTTATTTCATCTTATTATAATAATTTCTCTCTTATTATTACTCTTAATAATTCTTAATTAATATAAATAGTATTTATATTAATATATAACTTTAATATTAGTAATATTATTGTTATTAATTGTTTTTTATTTATAAAAAACAATTTTTTACGCCTTTATTATTTGTTGGTAACAATAATAAAGAGCTTTATAATATATTAATTATTTTATATTAATATATTATTTATAATATTATAATTTCATATAATATTAATTTATATTATTATATTTATTTAATAATATAATATTTTTACGCCATAATAATAATATTTCTTTATTATTATTATTATTTTAATCTTATTTATTTTAATTATAAGGACATTCAGAGTACAATAAGTAATAAATTAGTAATTTTTACTTATTGTTTCATAGTCAAACCTTACAGAATGGGTCTGATGAAATTCCCACGAGAAAAACCAATTACGGCCGTAATTGGTTTGCAAGTGGTACAAATTATGACCGGCGGTCATAATTTGGATCCACTTGTGTATTATTACAGCAAAGCTGTATTCTGACTGGACCTCATTCAGACACAGTTTTCTCTGTATCTGAATTGGTCTGGTTGGATTTCAAGGGGGCAAACCAATTACAGCCGTAATTGGTTTGCAAGTGGTACAAATTATGACCGGCGGTCATAATTTGACCACCTGTGTAAGGTTACAGCCAAAGCTGTATTGTCTCTGGACCTCATTCAGATACAGTTTTTTCTGTATCTGAATGGGTCTGATGAAATTCCCAAGAGAAAAACCAATTACGGCCGTAATTGGTTTGCAAGTGGTACAATTACGGTGTAACAACCACTCATCAGGGGTAAGGGTATTCATTCACACACCCACTCAAACACCTCATTACAGCAAATCCAGTATCTGCATCAGCATTCAATTTCAGAAATCTTCATTCTGAAACATGCATACAGCTTGGTACCTCAATACAGCCTGTCAATACCTGTACAGGCTGGATTCACCCAATACAGTTTCAATACACCAACTTGAAACTGTATGATCACTCAAATACACCACACCTCTTGTACAGGTTCTGTACAGCCGTACAGGACCTGTATTGGCCAGACTCAATTCAATAATCAATTATTCTCATGAAAATTCTTCTCTGGATCAGGGCTGGTGATTCTCACATATACCAGCCCCTCTTTCTCCCCCCTGGGGACTTTTCCCCAGTTAATTAATTTAGTTTATTTATCATTTCATAATTATTCTTATCCTTATTTTGGGTATTATAATTATTTAATCTTAAGTTAGTCTTTGCATTTTTCTCTTTGCCTGTACAGTATGAGTTGGGTGGCCATATCCTTATTAACCCTTCTCTTTCCATTCTGACAGGTTGAAACAGTGGACTTGGACTTGTTTGTTGTTGGCTCTTCTATTCTTTTACTCTTATCCTTTGTTGCTGATTTTCTTATATTCATTCTTGTAGTAATCCATCTTAACACTCTTAAGTGTATCTCATCTTATCTTATCTTTGAGCCCTCCATAAGTGAGTCCCAGTTTACTGAGTGCCAGGCCCTCTTCACTTCGAAGAGCCCCTGTGACATTAAATTAATTAACTCATATTTGATTCTTTCTTTTCATTCATTTATATTCATTTTCTCTCATTCATCAATTATGATCTCATTTATGATTAAACAATCTTTAATGATTATGATTTTCTCTTTTATCAATTTTCATCTCATTCATTTCATTTATATGAAAATTGATCCTTTCTTCTTTCTTAATCAATGCTGACCATTTCATCATTTCATTCTATTTTATCAAATCAAATTTTTCTGTGTTTTTATTCAGGTCTTATTCAGGAGTAATTGATTGGTTATTTGATTGGATTATTCATTGGGATTTATTGGTTGATTGGGTTATTGATTCAGGATTTCATTTGGATTATTGATTGACTTTTGAACTCTCAAGATATTGATTGATCCTCAAGAACTTATTTTGATTTATTGATTGATTTTGACTCATCAAGATATTGAATTGATTTCTGAAGATTTTGAATTGATTGATTGATTCCTCAAGACCTTGATTTCATATTGAAGACACTGAATTATTGATTTATTGATTATTGATTTACTCAAGACTATTGATATTTGATTTGAATTGATTGTTGATTGATTGAATTGATTTGATTGTTGATTGAATTTGATTTCACCACAAGATTTTAATTGATTCCTCAAGATTCATCAACATTTTATTGTGATTGATTTGGCCAAGCCTGATTATTCTTCTTAATACCATCAAGTTATTTTAATTCTTTTCATAATGCCAGTCCAGCATAGCCCTCCAGCAAAGAATACTAGATCCCAGAAATTTCCAACTGTTCTCACTCCTACAGCAAGGGCTACTCTTGACCGCACACCATCAGTTCATCAACTGAGTGCAAACTTGGACAGAGGACCACCAATGGAAGGAGCAGCACCCTCAAGAAGAGGTGGAATGAAATCTAGAAGATCAAGATCCTTTTCTGGACTTTTGGGTGGCTACGCTGGCATGTCTGAAGGTGCAAGAGCAAGATTAGGGGAAGTTGAAGATGAAGAGGGGGAAGAGTCTGGGGAAACTGACGTGGCAGATGCCTTGGCAAATGCTCCAGAGGTGCCTCAGGGTTCTAATCTAGCCCTTTCTAGTCAACCTCTTGTCTCTCAAACTGATCCAAGTCTCCTCAAGATGATGGAGCAGATGACTCAATTCATGGGGCAACTCACTCAAGCAGTTGCTCCCAGGGACAATTCCAAGGCCCCTGCTTTCAAGACTCCATCCATGAAGGCACCTGATTCTTTTGATGGTACTCAAGCTCATAGACTGAGAGGATTTATCCAATCCTGTCAATTAATCTTCCATAATGATCCGGCGAATTTCTTCTCTGACAGGAAGAAAGTTCTTTACTCAACTTCTTTTCTCACTGGTAGAGCTGGAAAGTGGATTGAACCCTATCTCTCAAATATTTCCAATGAAGACCCTTCCTACCTCCTCAATAATTGGCCATTATTTGAATCTCAATTATTCACTCTGTTTGGTGACCCAAATGAAGTCAGGAAAGCTGAACAAGAGTTGGACAATTTGAGGATGAAGGAAAGTGGTCATGTTTCCTTGTACATTGCAGATTTCAGAAGCCTAATGTCAAGAATTGGAGATTGGGGGGAAAGAGCTTATATCCATGTTTACAGAAGAGGATTGGCATCAAGATTATTGGATCAGTTGGCTTCTCACCCTGGAACATTTGATACTCTTCAAGAACTTATGGATGTCACCTTAGAATTAGACACAAGATATCATGAGAGGCAAAAAGAAAAGGGTGGCAATCAAGAGAAGAAGCCCCCAATCATCGGATGCAATTTCCCCAAGCCCCCTCAAAGTTCATCACCCAAGAAGCCTTATCACAATAAGAATAAGAAGGGGAAGAATTTTCAAATGTCCAAAGACAAGCCTCATGCTACTCTCCTCAATAAGGACAACAAATTAATTGGTTCTGAAAAGGAGAGGAGGATTAAAGAAGGCTTGTGCAATTATTGTGGTGGAAAGCACCCATTTGAAAAATGCTTCAAGAGGCCTGAGAATAGCCAAGGATCATCAAGAGGCTTCCCTAGCAAGCAGGGCAAAGCCTGAGTGGGGATCATGATGTGTTCAATGGTTCTCACTTATTTCCTTCAAGAGAACAATTGTGCACTCTGAATACTAGTGTCAAGAAATCTTTAAAGTTTCTTATTTTCTCTTCTGTCTCTGATATTTTTTATAGTATTCTCATTGATTCTGGTGCTACAAACTCTTTTATTGCAAAGAATTTTGTTCTCAAGTACTCATTGACTCTGTCAGAGCTCCCTGAAAAGATTACTCTTTTCATTTTGGATTCTAATGAATCCCCTGCCTTGTTCATCACCCATTATACCAAGTGGGTAGTTGACTTGCCTTCCTTCCCAAGCTTTGAATGGGACTTCTTTATCATAGATTCACCCAAGGGAGAAGACCTGATATTGGGCTATGATTTCGTTTACCATTTCAATCCCATTATTGATTGGAAAAATGGATTGATCACCTATGATTCTAATCATAAGGATTCTAGTGGTATTATCCCTTCTGCTAGTAATGACTTCGCCACTGCTGTCAACAGTGTTGCTCTGGTCGGTGAACTTAAGACACCTTCCCTTCCTTCTTCTGTCCATATCCCTTCCATTATTCCCTCTCAGTCATTACTTCCATCAAGAGATAAAGGATGTTGGAGAAGATGTTGCCATATCTTCACTTCATCTCTTCCAAGGGGATATGGACCTTCCTCCCTTATCTTTTCATGCATCCCTGGAGGAGCAGTGGGATGAGGAGGAAGAGCAAGAAGAAATTGAAACTGTGTTGAAGGTTGTTCCTCCTGCTTATCACCAATATTTGGATGTATTCTCCAAGGTGAAAGCAGAGAAACTTCCTCCACACCACGCCTGTGATCACCATATCGAATTGGAGGGTCTTCTACCTCCAATTGGTGTTATCTACTCATTATCAAATCAAGAGTCAGAAACACTGCGGGCCTACATTTCAGAGAATGTAGAGAAATGTTTCATTAGACCAAGCTCCTCTTCAACAGGAGCACCTGTCCTTTTTGTCAAGAAAAAGGATGGAGGTCTTTGTTTGTGTGTTGACTACCGCAAACTCAATGCTGTCACTAGGAAGAACAGATACCCTGTTCCTCCTATGAACCAGCTTCTTACCGTATTCAACGGTTCCACTATCTTCTCCAAGATAGACTTGCGTGGTGCATATAACCTTCTGAGAATCAAAGAGGGGGATGAGCACTTAACTGCCTTTAGAACCAAGAATGGTAGTTATGAGTATTTGGTCATGCCATTTGGTTTGACCAATGCTCCTGCTTCTTTCCAGAATCTAGTAAATGATATCTTTGCAGATTTTTTGGATGTGTTTGTTGTGGTCTATTTAGATGATATTATGGTCTTTTCCAGCTCTGAGGAGGAACATGTCAAACATGTGGCCTCTGTCCTCCAAAGACTGAGGGACAATAATTTGTTTGCCAAAGCCTCCAAGTGTGTATTCCATGCCTCAAGTGTAGAATACTTGGGCTATGTTGTTTCAAGCGATGGCCTCAAGATGGATTCTTCAAAAGTTCAGCAAATCCTCAATTGGCCTCAGCCCAAAAACATCAAGGCCCTTCAATCTTTCCTTGGCTTTGCCAATTTTTATCGACGTTTCATTAAAAATTATTCTAAAAAAATCACTTCTCTCACTTCCCTTCTCAAAAAAGATTCCCCTTTCATCTTCAATGAGGAAGCTCTTAGTCAGTTTCAAGCACTCAAAGAAGCTTTCACCTCTGCTCCTATCTTATCCCATTTCAATCCATCTCTACCTACTATTGTAGAGACTGATGCTTCTGATTATGCATTGGGTGCCGTACTGAGTCAGGTGAATGACTCTGGAAAGCATCCCATTTCATTTGATAGTCGCAAGCTCTTACCAGCTGAACTCAACTATGAAATTCATGACAAGGAACTCCTTGGCATAGTTTGGGCTCTCAAGCGCTGGAGGGAATTTCTTCTTTCTCTTTCCAAACCTTTTGAGGTCTTGACAGACCACTCTTCCTTGCAGTATTTCATGTCTTCCAAAGTTCTTACTCGCCGTCAGGCCCGTTGGGCTGAATTTCTCTCAGAATTTCATTTCACTATCACTTACCGCCCAGGCAGGCTGGCCACTTTACCAGATGCCTTGTCACGTCGGGACGACGTGTACCCAGAGAGGGGGGTGGACTTCATCAGCAAGAATCCTCAGAATTTTCATCAAGTACTTAAGCAAGATGGAATTCAAGAATCAATATTCTTCTCAATCAAAGTGGAAATTTTCTCAGATTTAGTGGACAAGATTCAAAAAGAAGTATGGCAAGACAAAGAATATAAAGAAATACTCAAGCAACTAGCAAGAGGTGAATCAGTTCCAGATTATTCTCTTGAACCTCAAGCCAAGTTATTATTATTCAAAGATAGAGTGGTAATCCCAAGCAATGAAGAACTTCAACTCAATATTCTTCAAAAGTGTCATGACTCACCATTGGCTGGCCATCCCGGCTGGGAGAAGACCCTCAAGCTCATCAAGAGGGATTTTTATTGGGCTGGCATGAATCAATTCATCAAGGACTATGTGTCCTCATGTCAGCAATGTTCAAGAAACAAGAACATTCATCACAAGAAGTTTGGATTACTCAAGCCTCTTTCAATTCCGTCTGGTCCTTGGAATTCATTATCAATGGACTTCATCACTCAATTGCCACTGTCAAACAACTTTGATTCAATTTTAGTAGTTGTGGACAGATTCTCAAAAATGGCAATCTTCATTCCAACTTATGGCACAATCACTGCTCTGGATTTAGCTCAAATCTTCATTAGTCATGTAAGTTCCAAGCATGGACTTCCAGTCAGTATTGTAAGTGATAGAGGATCCTTATTTGTTTCATCATTCTGGACTCAATTGTGTCAGAAGCTCAAGATATCAAGAGATCTTTCAACTTCCTTTCACCCTGAAACAGATGGACAGACAGAGAGGGTAAATCAGATACTAGAACAGTACCTTTGGATGTATGTCAGCTATCATCAAGATGACTGGTACACCTGGCTCCCTCTGGCTGAATTTGCCTATAATAATGCAGAACATTCATCAACCAAGCAATCACCTTTTTTCACCATTTATGGAAGAAATCCCAGCTTTGACTCAATCCATATTTCTCAAGACTCACCTGCTGGAAAGTTATCAACAAAACTCCAATCAGTACAGCAAGTTGTCAAAGAAAAATTAGAGTCAGCAATAAGGAGATTCAAGAAGTATGCAGATAGAAATAGAGCAATTCCACCTGATTCCCAACCTGGGGACAAAGTATGGCTAGCTTCCAAGAACATTAAGGCAACAAGACCCACCAATAACTTATCAGAAAGATGGTTGGGACCTTTTGAAGTTCTGAAGAAGATTGGCAGTCATGCATATCACCTCAAGTTGCCTCAGCAATGGAAGACAGTTCACCCTGTATTCCATGTGTCCTTATTAGAACCAGTCAAGCATTCAACTATCCCAAATCGCCATCAATTGCCACCACCACCAGTTTTAGTGGAGCAGCAAGAAGAATGGGAAGTGGCTCAGGTTCTGGACTCAAAACTCAAAAGAGGTAAATTATGGTATCTTGTAGAGTTGAAAGGATTCAGCGAAGACCCAGAAAGAACCACTTGGGAACCAGCTTCAAACCTTACCAACTCACCAGATCTTGTCAAGGACTTCCACTCATTTTATCCAGACAAGCCTGGTCCAAATACCTCAAGAGTTTGATTTATGGTGCTTGGTGGGGAGAAGAAGTTATGAAAGTAAGTTCCTCTCCTGGCATGCACCTTTAAGGGGGTATTCTACCCATATGTTGTTGTAAGAATCACCTTGGCCACTTTGTGAGCACTTGTCGATTCTTTGGACACGTTCAGGAAGCATACAACACCAATACCCTCCGATTTGGACCTTATCAAGATATGGCCAAATATTCCTTTCTTTGTTTCTTTTCATTTATCATTTCAATTTATGCCAATCATCATAATTCAAGACATTAATTACTCCAAGTCATTTATGGCAATTCTTCTCAGAAGCCATTTATGGCAATTCATCTCAGAAGTCATTATGGCAACCTTTTTCAATTTTATGGTGCTTGGTGGGGAGTGGAAGTTATGAAAGTAAGTTCCATCTCCTGGTATGCATACCTGAGGGTTCTACTTCTTGTAAAACATCACCTTGGCCACTCTGTGAGCATCAAATGCTTGGCTTTCATTTTCAGACACTTTTTTGGCCAGAATCAAGCAACTCACTACAAGAAGGATCAACCATCAGGATTTTTCTTTATTTCTTTCTTTACTCTCATTTTCTCTTATACTTTTATTTTTCTTTCTTCTTTAATTGTATAATTTTCTTTCTTTTATTTCTTTAAAGCAGCAGCATCCCCTCCCAAATCATGTATTGGGAGGTTCCATTATTTTTTCTTTTTTTTTAGTATTTATAAGAGTGGGGATAGAAGTCGAACAAACATAAACAAGGACAAGCAACTGGTTATGCTTACCCAATTCATCAAAATTCCACTAGAGGTCATGGTTAACTCATGGCTGAAGATACGCAAGCAGAAGATTCAGTACGGCAGAATCAGTCCAGTTGTAGGCCAAAGATTTGACCTCAAGGAAATGGGGCCATAACTCCTTTATGCCCCACCTCAAAGCCTCTCTATTCCAATCCATGGCCCCTTTGGGGCTGGAGTTGTCACCCAGGGCCTCCCCTGCAACTTTGGGGAAGGCCAGGGTTTGGTGGTCCTGGACCCCACCAATGGGTCCAGGCCATAAAGGTGAAATTTTGCTAATTTGGGCCATTTTAGGTGCCATGACCCCCTTGGGTCCCCAGCAAATTTGGGCCCAAGGGGTCCATTTTGGCCCTGGGGGCTTCCAATAACCCCCACGGCCCGCGGACCGTAGGACCCCAAAGACTTCAAAAGGCCAAAACAGCCAGAAAATTGCAAAAAAACACAATTTGGCCATAAAAGGCCATGGACCAAAGTTTCACCCAAAGACACCAAGAAGCCAAAAAAGGCCAAAATGGCCATAAATTCAAGGATCCTCAAGAACCTCCATAGAGAAGGCACCAGCCCAAAATCACTATAAAGGGCTGGTTGAGGCATTTTGAAGGCCATTGGGGACAAGACCCCTGAATTCTTGTCACCATCATTTTCTTTGATTGGGCTGGCCAGATGAGTAAACTTCATATACTCATCTGGCACCATTTTTTGAGCACAAGAGCTCAGTGGCCATAATTTTGGGATAAGACCCAAGGCCACTCCCCAGGACAAGTGGAAATGACTGAATCAGAAGAAAAGCATATTTCGAAGTGGAATGTTTACTCAAATTTCAAGAAAAAAAAGGGGGGGAATGGATTTAATTGACAGAGAAGAATTGAAGATGGATTGTCAGGATATTGGTCAAGAGGAAAAGAATTTTAAAAGAAAATTTTTGAAAAAAATGTGGGGATATTAAGATGCCACTCAACAGCGGCAGGGTATTATGGTGTTCAGGAGCCCACCAGTTTCAAGAGAGGGATACTGTAACAACCACTCATCAGGGGTAAGGGTATTCATTCACACAGCCACTCAAACACCTCATTACAGCAAATCCAGTATCTGCATCAGCATTCAATTTCAGAAATCTTCATTCTGAAACATGCATACAGCTTGGTACCTCAATACAGCCTGTCAATACCTGTACAGGCTGGATTCACCCAATACAGTTTCAATACACCAACTTGAAACTGTATGATCACTCAAATACACCACACCTCTTGTACAGGTTCTGTACAGCCGTACAGGACCTGTATTGGCCAGACTCAATTCAATAATCAATTATTCTCATGAAAATTCTTCTCTGGATCAGGGCTGGTGATTCTCACATATACCAGCCCCTCTTTCTCCCCCCTGGGGACTTTTCCCCAGTTAATTAATTTAGTTTATTTATCATTTCATAATTATTCTTATCCTTATTTTGGGTATTATAATTATTTAATCTTAAGTTAGTCTTTGCATTTTTCTCTTCGCATGTACAGTATGAGTTGGGTGGCCATATCCTTATTAACCCTTCTCTTTCCATTCTGACAGGTTGAAACAGTGGACTTGGACTTGTTTGTTGTTGGCTCTTCTATTCTTTTACTCTTATCCTTTGTTGCTGCTTTTCTAATATTCATTCTTGTAGTAATCCATCTTAACACTCTTAAGTGTATCTCATCTTATCTTATCTTTGAGCCCTCCATAAGTGAGTCCCAGTTTACTGAGTGCCAGGCCCTCTTCACTTCAAAGAGCCCCTGTGACATACGGCCATAATTGGTTTGCAAGTCGTGCAAGTTATGACTGGAGGTCATAATTTGACCACCTGTGTATGGTTACAGCTAAAGCTGTATTGTCTCTGGACCTCATTCAGATACAGTTGTTTCTGTATCTGAATGGGTCTGATGAAATTCCCAAGAGAAAAACCAATTACGGCCGTAATTGGTTTGCAAGTGGTACAAATTATGACGGGCGGTCATAATTTTACCACCTGTGTATGGTTACAGCCAAAGCTGTATTGTCTCTTCACCTCATTAAGATACAGTTTTTTCTGTATCTGAGTGGGTCTGGTTGGATTTCAAGGGGACAAACCAATTACGGACGTAATTGGTTTGCAAGTGGTACAAATTATGACCGGCGGTCATAATTTGACCACCTGTGTATGGTTACAGCCAAAGCTGTATTGGCTCTGGACCTCATTCAGATACAGTTTTTTCTGTATCTTAATGGGTCTGATGAAATTCCCAAGAGAAAAACCAATTACGGCTGTAATTGGTTTGCAAGTGGTACAAATTATGACTGGTGGTCATAATTTTACCACCTGTGTATGGTTACAGCCAAAGCTGTAGTGTGACTGGACCTCATTCAGATACAGTTTTTTCTGTATCTGAATGGGTCTGATGAAATGCCCAAGAGAAAAACCAATTACGGCCGTAATTGGTTTACAAGTGGTACAAACTATGACCAGCAGTCATAATTTTACCACTCGTGTATTATTACAGCCAAAACTGTATTCTGACTGGACCTCATTGAGATACAGTTTTTTCTGGATCTGAATGGGTCTAGTTAGATTTCAAGGGGACAAACCAATTACAACCGTAATTGGTTTGCAAGTGGTACAAATTATGACCAGCTGTCATAATTTAACCACCTGTGTATGGTTACAGCCAAAGCTGTATTGTCTCTGGACCTCATTCAGATACAGTTTATTCTGTATCTGAATGGGTCTGATGAAATTCCCAAGAGAAAAACCAATTACAGCCGTAATTGGTTTGTCCCCTTGAAATCCAACCAGACCCACTCAGATACAGAAAAAACTGTATCTGAATGAGGTCCAGAGACAATACAGCTTTGGCTGTAACCATATACAGGTTGTAAAATTATGACCGCCGGTCAGATACAGTTTTTTCTGTATCTGAGTGGGTCTGATTGGATTTCAAGGGGACAATCCAATTATGGCCGTAATTCGTTTGCAAGTGGTACAAATTATGACCAGCGGTCATAATTTGACCACCTGTGTACAATTACAGCCAAAGCTGTATTGTGACTGGACCTCATTCAGATACACGTTTTTCTCTATCTGAATGGGTCTGATGAAATTCCCAAGAGACAAATCAATTATGGACGTAATTGGTTTGCAAGTGGTGCAAATTCTGACCGGCGGTCATAATTTTACCACCTGTGTATGGTTACAGCCAAAGCTGTATTGTGACTGGACCTCATTCAGATACACGTTTTTCTGTATCTGAATGGGTCTGATGAAATTCCCAAGAGACAAATCAATTACGGCCGTAATTGGTTTGCAAGTGGTGCAAATTATGACCGGCGGTCATAATTGTGACTGGACCTCCTTCAGATACAGTTTTTTCTGTATCTGAGAGGGTCTGGTTGGATTTCAAGGGGACAAACCAATTACGGCCGTAATTGGTTTGCAAGTGGTACAAATTATGACCAGCAGTCATAATTTGACCACCTGTGTATGGTTACAGCCAAAGCTGTATTGTCTCTTCACCTCATTCAGATACAGTTTTTTCTGTATCTGAGTGGGTCTGGTTGGAATTCAAGGGGACAAACCAATTACGGCCGTAATTGGTTTTTCTCTTGGGAATTTCATCAGAACCATTCAGATACAGAAAAAACTGTATCTGAATGAGGTCCAGAGACAATACAGCTTTGGATGTAACCATACACAGGTGGTCAAATTATGACCGCCGGTCATAATTTGTACCACTTGCAAACCAATTACGTCTGTAATTGGTTTGTCCCCTTGAAATCCAACCATACCCACTGAGATACAGAAAAAACTGTATCTGAATGAGGTGAAGAGACAATACAGCCTTGGCTGTAACCATACACAGGTGGTAAAATTATGACCGCCAGTCATAATTTGTACCACTTGCAAACCAATTACGGCCGTAATTGCTTTTTCTCTTGGGAATTTCATCAGACCCATTCAGATACAGAAAAAACTGTATCTGAATGAGGTCCAGTCACAATACAGCTTTGGCTGTAACCATACACAGGTGGTAAAATTATGACCGCTGGTCATAATTTGCACCACTTGCAAACCAATTACGGCCTTAATTGATTTGTCTCTTGGGAATTCCATCGGACCCATTCAGATACAGAAAAATGTGTATCTGAATGAGGTCCAGTCACAATAAAGCTTTGGCTGTAATTGTACACAGGTGGTCAAATTATGACCGCCGGTCATAATTTGTACCACTTGCAAACAAATTGCGGCCGTAATTGGTTTGTCCCCTTGAAATCCAACCAGACACACTCAGATACAGAAAAAACTGTATCTGAATGAGGTCCAGAGGCAATACAGCTTTGGCTGTAACCATACATAGGTGGTCAAATTATGACCGCCGGTCATAATTTGCATTTGCAAACCAATTACGGCCGTAATGGTACCACTTGCAAACCAATCAGGGCCGTAATTGGTTTTTCTCTTGGGAATCTCATCAGACCCATTCAGATACAGAAAAACCTGTATCTGAATGAGGTCCAGCCACCCTACAGCTTGTCTGTAATCATAAACAGGTGGTCAAATTATGACTGCCGGTCATAATTTGTACCATCTTCAAACCAATTACGGCCATAATTGGTTTGTCTCCTTGAAATCCAACCAGACCCATTCAGATACAGAAAAAACTGTATCTGAATGAGGTCCAGTCACAATACAGCTTTGGCTGTAAGCTTACACAGGTGGTCAAATTCTGACTGCCGGTCATAATTTGTACCACTTGTAAACCAATTATGGCCGTAATTGGTTTGTCTCCTTGAAATCCAACCAGACCCATTCAGATACAGAAAACACTGTATCTGAATGAGTTCCAGTCACAATACAGCTTTGGCTGTAACCATACACAGGTGGTAAAATTATGATCGCTGGTCATAATTTGTACCACTTGCAAACCAATTACGGCCGTAATTGGTTTGTCTCCTTGAAATCCAACCAGACCCACTCAGATACAGAAAAAACTGTATCTGAATGAGGTCCAGAGACAATACAGCTTTAGCTGTAACCATACACAGGTGGTCAAATTATGACCTTCAGTCATAACTTGCACGACTTGCAAACCAATTATGGCCGTAATTGTACCACTTGCAAACCAATTACAGCAGTAATTGGTTTTTCTCTTGGGAATTTCATCAGACCCATTCAGATACAGAAAAACAGTATCTGAATGAGGTCCAGAGACAATACAGCTTTGGCTGTAACCTTACACAGGTGGTCAAATTATGACCGCCGGTCATAATTTGTACCACTTGCAAACCAATTACGGCTGTAATTGGTTTGTCCCCTTGAAATCCAACCAGACCAATTCAGATACAGAAAAAAGTGTATCTGAATGAGGTCCAGTCAGAATACAGGTTTGCTGTAATAATACACAAGTGGATCCAAATTATGACCGCCGGTCATAATTTGTACCACTTGCAAACCAATTACGGCCGTAATTGGTTTTTCTCTTGGGAATTTCATCAGACCCATTCAGATACAGAAAAAACTGTATCTGAATGAGATCCAGAGACAATACAGCTTTGGATGTAATCATACACAGGTGGTCAAATTATGACCGGCGGTCATAATTTGGATCCACTTGCAAACCAATTGTGGCTGTAATTGTACCACTTGCAAACCAATTACGGCCTTAATTGGTTTTTCTCTTGGGAATTGCATCAGACCCACTCAGATACAGAAAAAAATTTATCTGAATGAGGTCCAGAGACAATACAGTTTGGCTGTAACCATACACAGGCGGTCAAATTATGACCGGTGGTCATAATTTGGATCCACTTGCAACCCAATTATGGCCGTAATTGTACCACTTGCAAACCAATTACGGCCTTAATTGGGTTTTCTCTTGGGAATTGCATCAGACCCACTCAGATACAGAAAAAAATGCATCTGAATGAGGTCCAGAGACAATACAGCTTTGGCTGTAACCATATACAGGTGGTAAAATTATGACCCCCAGTCATAATTTCTACCACTTAAACCAATTACAGCCGTAATTGGTTTGCAAGTGGTACAATTACGGCCATAATTGGTTTGCAAGTGGATCCAAATTATGACCGCCAGTCATAATTTGACCACCTGTGTATGATTACATCCAAAGCTGTATTGTCTCTGGATCTCATTCAGATACAGTTTTTTCTGTATCTGAATGGGTCTGATGAAATTCCCAAGAGAAAAACCAATTACGGCTGTAATTGGTTTGCAAGTGGTACAATTACGGCCATAATTGGTTTGCAAGTCGTGCAAGTTATTACTGGAGGTCATAATTTGACCACCTGTGTATGGTTACAGCTACAGCTGTATTGTCTCTGGACCTCATTCAGATACAGTTTTTTCTGTATCTGAGTGGGTCTGATTGGATTTCAAGGAGAAAAACCAATTACGGCCGTAATTGGTTTGCAAGTGGTACAAATTATGACCAGCGATCATAATTTTACCACCTGTGTATGGTTACAGCCAAAGCTTTATTGTGACTGGAACTCATTCAGATACAGTGTTTTCTGTATCTGAATGGGTCTGGTTGGATTTCAAGGAGACAAACCAATTACGGCCATAATTGGTTTACAAGTGGTACAAATTATGACCGGCAGTCATAATTTGACCACCTGTGTATGCTTACAGCCAAAGCTGTATTGTGACTGGACCTCATTCAGATACAGTTTTTTCTGTATCTGAATGGGTCTGGTTGGATTTCAAGGAGACAAACCAATTATGGCCGTAATTGGTTTGAATATGGTACAAATTATTACCGGCAGTCATAATTTGACCACCTGTTTATGATTACAGACAAGCTGTAGGGTGGCTGGACCTCATTCAGATACAGGTTTTTCTGTATCTGAATGGGTCTGATGAGATTCCCAAGAGAAAAACCAATTACGGCCCTGATTGGTTTGCAAGTGGTACAATTACGGCCGTAATTGGTTTGCAAATGCAAATTATGACCGGCGGTCATAATTTGACCACCTATGTATGGTTACAGCCAAAGCTGTATTGCCTCTGGACCTCATTCAGATACAGTTTTTTCTGTATCTGAGTGGGTCTGGTTGGATTTCAAGGGGACAAACCAATTACGGCCGCAATTGGTTTGCAAGTGGTACAAATTATGACCGGCGGTCATAATTTGACCACCTGTGTACAATTACAGCCAAAGCTTTATTGTGACTGGACCTCATTCAGATACACGTTTTTCTGTATCTGAATGGGTCTGATGAAATTCCCAAGAGACAAATCAATTAAGGCCGTAATTGGTTTGCAAGTGGTGCAAATTATGACCAGCGGTCATAATTTTACCACCTGTGTATGGTTACAGCCAAAGCTGTATTGTGACTGGACCTCATTCAGATACAGTTTTTTCTGTATCTGAATGGGTCTGATGAAATTCCCAAGAGAAAAAGCAATTACGGCCGTAATTGGTTTGCAAGTGGTACAAATTATGACCGGCGGTCATAATTTTACCACCTGTGTATGGTTACAGCCAAAGCTGTATTGTCTCTTCACCTCATTCAGATACAGTTTTTTCTGTATCTGAGTGGGTCTGGTTGGATTTCAAGGGGACAAACCAATTACGGACGTAATTGGTTTGCAAGTGGTACAAATTATGACCGGCGGTCATAATTTTACCACCTGTTATTACGGCCGTAATTGGTTTGCAAGTGGTACAAATTATGACCGGAGGTCATAATTTTACCACCTGTATATGGTTACAGCCAAAGCTGTATTGTCTCTGGACCTCATTCAGATACATTTTTTTCTGTATCTGAGTGGGTCTGATGCAATTCCCAAGAGACAAACCAATTACGGCCATAATTGGTTGGCAAGTGGTAGAAATTATGACCGGCGGTCATAATTTTACCACTTGTGTACATCATTACTGGTGGGCTAAATCTCTCACCCACCTATAGGTGTGACCGTACCATCCAATCTAATCACCCATGTAATTGAAGGATTATTCTAAATATACACATTTCCTGACACATAATCCTGCCCTAAATGTGTAATTGTGTTTTATGTCTAGAGGATCTGCAGTTTTCTTTCCTTTGAAACCACAAAACTCATTTCTGCTCTATTTCTATGGGCTACACCCCCACTTCACTTAATTGGGACCTGCAATATAAATAGAGCTGATTTTCCCGTGTTTTCCCTAAGTCCCTCTGTTGGCCATTCAAATCCCTCTCCTCCCAATATATAATACCCAATACTATGAATCCACCCCAACAACCTTATTCCAATGTGTCATTTGATGAAATGTTTCATAGGGTTTTTTCAAATAACACAGATTTTAATTCATCTTTATCTTATCAAAATGAGGCACCATCCCATTCATCCATCAATTCATTGTACACCTCAAACCAAAGCACTGAACCCCAGGAATGTTACAATCTTTTTCACTACCTCAATTCTCCCAATCTAGTACCACCAGCTCCCATTAGTCATCCTCACATCTTGCCCTTCCCCCCACCAAACAAAATAAATAGAACCCCCTTTCAACTTGGTAAATTTTTTCTTCCCCACGTAATCTCATCCTCAACAATTTTTAATATCATATTTTTACCCAAAATATTAGATATCACAAACACACCAAACATGAGTTTGTGTAATCCACACCCAAATACTCCACAAACCCTTCCACCACCCTCATTCATAGAATTTGACATGAATAACCCACCCACTCAAGTACAATCCATCTCACCAATTCTATCTTCTGAGCTAACTCGCCTCTCCCGTGAAGAATTTTCTCTCAACCACCACCGTATCCAGAAAATCCTCAATAATGCCCTCTCTGAAGCTTAAAAGAATCCTGTATCAATTGAGATTAAGGATTATTTGACAAAGGGCCTTACATTGATTTCTCAAAAAGAACATGGTAATTATTATTCTTTACATCTGTCCTCAATTGTGTATTAATTTGATCTCCCTTATTGTAGAATTTTCTTCATCACAATCAATTGGTCTCGTAGATGGAAATGTTGAAGTTATTGAGAGAGAAGTTCCTTCCATACGCTCATCCCAATCATCCCTTCCAGAGGAGGTTGTTCCTGATGGAAATCACAAGAAAAAAAGGAAAATTCAAAATAAACCACCACCAAATATTCGTCGTTTCATGCAACAATCTGTCACTATTAATAATACCCAACAGGTTCTCTCCATGATTCCTCCCACAAATACACCTTTTGTCTCCATTGTTTCCAGCCCACCCCAATCTATCAATCCTCAAATGTTATTGCAAGCACATCCCAATGACCTTCCATCTCCTGATACTCCTCGTCATTCACCTACTTTAATGGTTTCCCAATCTCATGGGTCTGATTTCCCACCAATATTCACTGAGGAAGAACAAACTCATCAAGAGAATTTACCTAATACAGAAAGCCCACGTCACAACCCTTCTGAGCAAAGTGACCACAGCAACATTTGTGAGAGCTCATCAAATTTACCTATTTCAAATGAGACACCTATCCACTCAAGAGCAGATGTTCATCAGGTCTCTCCAATTATTTCAGCAGGAGGAATTAATGTTACAACTAACACCCAGGAAATCCAGTCCACTATTTCAACACCACAAAATGCACATACTCCTTGTGTCCGTTCATCCCCACATGATACCTCAATTGAACCACCACCCCCGTCATGTGATGATGTTCCTCCTCAATCAATGGAATCAAGTTCATCCCCTCCATTACATGCCCCAACACCAGGTCTCAATAATCTCAATCAAGAAGTTGATTGTCAGACTCAAAACCCTCCCACATTGGAAGAGACTCAACAATCTCCCATTTCCCAACCAGCCTCTCCCCCCAATGTTGAATTTTCCATCTTTTCCAATGAATTTTGTCCTCAATTTTATAAAATTTTCCAAATGTTTAATTCAGGACGACCAACTCAAGCCAAATATCAAACCACGTTTGAAGCAATCAACTCTTTGGTTAAATGGCGTCTTCAATCTTTGGGTTGTGAAAAACCTGCACAAGGGAATTTTGACTTCAACCAATGCTCATCTTCATATACCAAATGGATTGATGAACTAAGTGATCATAGTTAGTTGCCTTATAATAATTAGTCATTACAAAATATTAAATCTTATCCTATTTCTGAACAGGCTCACCATTTTTGAATGCCACCAAAGCTGAATTTTATGTCTCCCCTCAAATTTTCAACATGCAAATATATGATGACATTAAATCACCTGAGCCAAGTATATCTATTCCTTTTTCTCTGGAGCCCCACGTTCGTAATGAAAAGCACCCTGAAACAATTGTTTTTCGTCATCTCATTTATATGGCCCAACCACGCCACTTCACCATCATTGCTGCATCTATATCTGCAAAAATGGATGAATTTTGTATCCCTAAACCCCCCATGACAGCTCCAACCACTCCTGGAAAGGTACATGCTTATTTGGATATGCTTACATACTTTGAAGGATTGAAGAGACCTTCTATTCCACCAATGGAGCTTATGTCAACCATCCCCCCAAATCCAAACCCATCTATTAGCAATATAGACACTGAACAGAATTTGGGTTCTAATTCTGATCAACAACTCAAGTCGTTTCAAGATTTAATTTTGGATGTTATGATTTCATACATCATTTTCAAGCACAGGCAAACATAGAGGAACTTTCCCCTCCCAACCGATCAGAACAACGTAAACGTCCCAAAAATACAAAGAATCAACATCTTAGAAGAGATGAAATTTCCTCATTAATCATTAACCACAGACCTCAAAGAATCACTCTGTTGGACAATCAAGCATCACAATTGGACCAAGCTAAAAAGAAATTGAGTGAATATTGTAGTCGGCATAATTTTCTTCCATTTGTTTATTTCTTAATATTAGGTGTTAAGGGTTTATTCACTGCTCACAAAGATCATCGCCATTTTTCTATCTCCAATGCTATGCTTATTTTATGTTCTTTTAACATATCTCATCAGCTTGATCAGCCATCACCTCCAGACGAGCCTGTCTGGAAAAATCTATCTTTTCACCTCAACTCGTTTTTTTCTAAAGGCATGAATCCAATTAGTGATGTTCAACTTGTTTGTCCCCCCTCCCGGAATCAACTAGCACAATATATCACCAGCGATTTCTTAAATCAATGGGAAGCTCAAGCAACAGTGACATCACTTCTTCCTCCTAGTCAAAGATCTTTTTTGACTTAGTTTTAAATTTATCATGTTTTTAATAACTATTTTGCAATTGCCATTTTTCAATCCTTACTCTTATTGGCCATCTCCAACTTTCCCCACCACTTAAGATACATTATGTTTGTGAGTTCTCCTCAGGTCTTGAATTATACTACTTGATCATCATTCTATTACAATAATCTTAAGAGAGTAAGAAATTCCCCCTTGTAATTGAGATTTAATACAATATGATAGTTTTCAAATTTAAATATTAACCTTCTTTCACACTATTCATATGACATGTAAGTTTCAAGATTTTTGGACAATAAATTACACAATCATATCTTACTAGTGAGCACAAATAGCAGAGAATATGATGAATATAAATTTGAAACTTGACCTTTCTATACTATATAAACATTTGGGGTCAGTTAAAACGTATTTGTGGCAACTATTAGTCAAACATAATATCATTAGCCTTTAGAGCTATTCTTTTAATTATATTTTCATAATATAGTATTACTTATTCATTAAGTGAAATTCATCTCAATTTTCAACCATACCTTTTGTGGACCACCTTGATTTTAAGAGCATTCAACCTCAAAATGAAACTTTGTATTATAGTACAATTCATAAATGACATAAGAGATTCTTTCCATTAAGAATTCTACTTGAAAGAAATTTGAAAGTTTTATATAATTGAATTTTTCTATTCATGTTTCTGAACATGTACAATTAGTTGATATGAAAAGTACACTTTATTACTGAACTAGTAGCTTAATAGTACTTCAACTTGAAAAGATAATGTTTACATTTGTAAATAAATCCATTGCATATGGATTTTTTAAATTGATGCAAAGTCAAACATCCAAAATTATTACCACAAGATATATTAAAAATTTCCCAAACCTCATAATTAATAAAAAGATACCAATTTAAATTATGAATATATAATACTACATTCAAAAATGAGTAATAATTGCTTTTAATATGAATAATAATCCACAATGTGACTTTGAGCGTTATTTTTTTGTGAAAATATTTCAGATTTCTGTGAGACAAATGACAGTGAAAACAAGATCCTATTTGTCAAATACTAATTACCATTTTTTGATATTTGGCACATCGTTGTGCTCTTCCAATTGTTTTATCAACAAAATCTCCTGTTCCCTCTCTCTCATGTTTCTTCACCTGTTTAATTAATTCATTAGAAATTTGAAATGAGCAACCAAAGTGAGTCGTTGTATTGTTGGTTGATACTTCAAGAGGAGGTTTGGTTGTTTGATGTAAGATCTTTTTTGAAGGCCAGATTAATTCTATAATACCATTGTTCAATCCAAATTCAAAATTCAAGTTGTAATCTGGAAAAGAAAAACTATGACCTATACATTTGGTTGGTGGTGATACTGGATTTCCATTTTTGATATCTATGTAACTGAATAAGCCATATGTAAGATTGTTTGAATTGTTGTCACAATGAGCATGGTTATGAAAATCATTGTAAGTGATTGATACATTTGAGAATAATCTTCTATTTTCAATTTTGTCTTGATCATTCCATTCAGAGTCGTCCCAACTTGGTAATTGCCATTGTTTCATCAAACGTTCATTATTAGTAGAACCATCTTTTGTGAATAAATAAAATCTATGAGAGAGAAAACTATTATAACTTGGTAACTTGTTCCATAATTCTTCATCTTTTACTTTTCTTTCAGACAAACACTTTTTATGTAGTGTATATACTCCTAAAAACAAAGAAAAAAATTAATGTTTTGTTTTTTTAAATTCAAAATTTAATATTACTTACCTGCACTTTTTCCTTTATCATATCCACCTCTAAATCCAAGACATTTCATTTGCCCACCAATTAAGAATTTGTTAGTTTTTTGATGTAGACGGTTTTGTGCCATATAATAAAAATCTTGTATTATATTTGATAATTGGAAGGCTACTGAATTTTGATCTTTGATTTTTTCAAGTGAATGGAATTTAATCATACAAACTAAATCTTTGGTTTTTTCATCTTGGTAGAATCTATAATTATCATTGTTAAACTGAATATGAAACTTCTTTTGATTTTGGACTTGAATTCTCTTGATTTTTAAGTTATTTGGAGCTTTTTCAATAAATTCACCTTCTTCTGCTTCTTCAACAATTTCACCCTCTTCAGCTTCTTCAGAAATTTCACCTTCTTCTATCTCTTCATGATATCCTTGTTCTTCATAACTTCCTTTTTTTTGGAAAATGAATGGTTTAAGCATTTATCTTTGTGAGCCCTTTTGCTGAGACTATTTTGATCCATCATAAAGAGAGAAAATCTTTTAATACCAAAAAAATATGATATTGTAATACTTGAAATAGTAATATCAAAAGAAATCAAGATAATGAATTTGAATCTTCCACCCGCTTCATCCCTCTTCTTTCTTATAATCCAAATTTCATTCTTCCTCAAACCTAACTTCATTGTTTCTCAATTATTAAATATCATCACCCCCCAACCTTTTTGATCACCTCAATTGTGTTTTTACTTATTGTATTCTCATCCTTAATTTCACCTGCTCTTTTGCACCCTCAGCTCTTTTGCACTCTCCAATGCTATGGAAACAATCAGGGTCATTGATGTTCCAGCGTTGGTTCCGTTGATCCTGGTTGTTGGTTAGCAAATCTTTTGCATTTCTAAATTCCAATTCAACATCCAATCTAATCAATTCATCATCATCTTCTTCTTCTTCAGATTCGTCTTCAAATAAATTTAGTAAATCAAATCATTTAATTAGATCAACCTCATCAAATTTAAATATTTCAAATCAAATATCTTCTCCAAAAAATTCAAATAGTAAAATTATAATATTAAAAACTAAATCAGGTTTAAATCAAAGAGTCTCAATCAATACTTCATTCAAGTCTTGCCAGCCCTAGCCGCATTACCCTTGCTTTGTGTCTTAGCTATAACCGCAATCAAAGATGCTCATGAAGATGCTCACAGACACGCCTCTGATCATCAAACTAACCTTCAAACTGTCTTAATTTTATCTCAATCTGTTTATAAAAATCAAAATTTAACTCATCCAAAAACTTCCTCAGCTTTTTCAGCTCACTTTTTATTTTGAATTTTAAGATTTAATCGTCAAAAAATCAAATCATCAAATTCTACAACCGAGCGGCATTGGTTCTCATTTCCCTGTAACTCTAAATTAAAACAAACTCCCAAACTTAATTCAACAAATTCAAATTTACATTCAAATCAACAACAACATCATCATCATGATCATGATGATTTAAATAATGGTTTTCAAATTAAAACTTGGCAAGATTTACAAGTTGGTGATTTTGTTAAATTAAAAAATAATCAAGCCGTACCTGCAGATATCATTATTTGCTCTACATCAGATGAAGAAGAAAACGTTTGTTTCATCGAAACTAAAAATTTAGATGGTGAAACCAACTTGAAATCTTGTCATGTCCTTCAATTGCTAAGTCATCTAAGAAATTCATCCAATTTCTCTTCTTCTAATCATCATCCTCAAGATCATCTTAATCAATTCATTGTCGAAAATCAATTACCTGATCCCAACATGTTTTCTTATAATGCTGTCATCTCCTTTCCTGATCATCATAATCATTCATCTTCACCTAATCAGTCTCAATCTATCAAATCCCAACATCAAGTTCCAGTCGATCTTAATTCAATTCTATTAAGAGGTACCGTCATCAGAAATACTGAATGGATCATTGGTCTTGTCATCTTCACAGGTCCAAATACAAAAATTATGCTTAACTCTAGTCCAACTCCATCCAAAAGATCCAAAGTCGAACGTCAGATGAACCCCATGGTGTCAGTCAAACTTGATCTTCTTCCTTCTACCTCATCAAAACTTATTCTTTTTTAATTTGTGTTTTTTATTAGCTTCATTAATCTCGCAATCTTAGCTCTTATGTGTCTTTTTAATGCCATGGGAACTCATCTTGCTGAAAAGTATTATTACAAGCGTAATGCCTATTGGTCTGTAGGTTCAGATCGATCTGATGATAATCCCGACATTAATGATCTAATAGGATTTGCTTATGCGATGATCACTTATCAAAACATCGTACCCATCTCACTCTATATTTCAATCGAATTTGTTCGTACCATTCAAGCTTACTTTATTTGGGCAGATGAAGATTTGAAATACAAAGGTCGTTGCACCTTAGCTCGATCCTGGAATCTATCTGATGATCTGGGTCAGATTCAATACATTTTCACTGACAAAAATGGTACTTTAACTCAAAACTTAATGCAATTCAAACAATGTTCAATTGCTGGTAAGATTTATCGTGGCCATCATCAACCTGAAGAAATCTCAAAAGAAGAAGATGTAATGACAGATGATACAACAATGAACGGAAACATTGAACCCATCAAAGAATCAAGTAAATTATCAACTTTACATCCAAATCCACCTCATTGGACTAGTCCTAGAAAATCAAACCAAGATTCCTTGACTGATTCAAACGCTGAAAAATCTAAACAAGATTCTCAAGATTCTCACGACGTGCTCGGCTCATCTAAATTATTAATTGAACCATTCAAAGATATTGAACTCTCAAAAGATTTAGCCATGTTAAATACAGATCATTCTAGGATGATTCATGGGTTTTTTGCATGTCTTGCACTTTGTCACACCGTACTTGTTAGTGAAGAATCAGATGGCTCAATTCATTACAAAGCGCAATCACCAGATGAAGCAGCATTAGTACAAGCAGCTGCTGACACTGGATTTGTTTTTAGAGGGAGGGACAAGAATATCATTAAATTACAAGTTCCATCAGTTCTTAATAGACTTAAACCACCCTCGGTCGCTCGATCAACACAACAATTAGAAATCGAACCAGTTGATGATGTCATCTCAGAAGAAGAGCATTCATCTGAAATTCATGAGTATGAACTATTGGAATTGATTGAATTTACAAGCGTTCGAAAACGAATGAGCGTAATTGTCAAAAAGATAGCCAAAGATGAACTTAATTTGGATCCGCAAATTTATTTACTCGTCAAAGGAGCTGATAATGTAATATTTGAACGACTAGCACCAGGTCAAGATCAAATGAGGCAAAAGACAGATGATCAACTTGAAGATTTTGCCAATCAGGGTCTTTGAACATTATGCTTGGCCTATTGACCGCTGGATGAAGCTGAACTTAAGTTATGGTCACAAAATTACTCTCATGCCTGTAGTCAATTAGGTTCGGAGCGTGAAAAAATAATCTTAGCTGTTCAAGATGAAATATAACATGATTTAATTCTATTGGGTGCAACTGCAATTGAAGACAAATTACAAGATGGTGTACCTGAAACAATCTCAGATCTCAAATGCGCTGGTATTAAAGTTTGGATGGCAACTGGGGATAAGTTGGAAACTGCCGTTGGTTGGTAAAATTTAGAGTCTAGTTGACAAGAAGATTCTTGAAATCTTGATGGGTTTTTCATTCCTTTATTTTAGCAATAGCACGATCTTGTCATCTCATTGGAAACGATATGAATTTGATCATTGTCAAAGGTGGTGCCTATGGTCAAAGTAATTCAGCTTATGAACAAATTCGAAAAGCTTTGGTTAATTTTTTTGATGGAGCAGAGCTAGTTGATCAATTGGAAAACTTACCCCCTAATTGTTCCCAATCTGATCCATATACACTTCAACCATCTATCAATCAATCTCCGCGTCAAATTAGAAATTTGTCATTACATGAAGATTTAGAATCGATCCTTGGAGAAGACAATGGAAATCGAGCAGGTGGCTATGGTCTTGTAATCAATGGTGGATCTTTAAACTATGCATTAGAAGAAAAATTCACCAAGGAAGCTTTACTGGAATTAGCCACCAGGTGTTTAGTTGTTGTATGTTGCAGAACATCACCAAAGCAAAAATCGGAAATAGTCAAATTAATTAAAGATGGAATTGAAGTTCAAACTCTAGCTATTGGTGATGGTGCAAATGATGTATCAATGATTCAAACAGCAGATATTGGAATTGGAGTGTTTGGCAAAGAAGGCTTACAAGCGGTTAATTCATCCAATTATTCTGTTGGGCAATTTAGATTAATTTCAAAATTATTATTTTTACATGGTCATTGGTCGTATGATCAAAATAGTTTAATGATCCTAAATTTCTTCTATAAAGAAATTATTGGAATTTCTGTTTTATGGTTTTATCAATTTTGGTGTGCTTATTCTACTACTACGCTATATGAATATACTGTAAGTTTTTTAAAGTTCTCATTTGCTGCTTGTTTAGGTTCGCTAACGTCACCTTTCAAAAAACAAATAAATACATGAAACAAATTTTAAAGTATTTGCTATTTTACAATGTATTTTGGACACTTTGTAAGTTATTTGCAAAAATGATTATTGATTCCATGAAGTTCCCAATATTTCAAATACTAACGTTTTTCTTTTTTGTAGTACCTGTCATTGGGATGGGAGTTTTTATACAAGATGTCAGTCAAAAAGTTTTACTTCAAGTCCCAGAATTATATTCAATTGGTAGGGAAGGAAAATTATTCGGAATTCATCAATTTGGAATTTATATGATCCAGGGTATCTATCAAGGCGCAATTTGTTTTTTCTTCATTAAATTTGCTTATGATACAGTGTCAGCTAGGGATGATGGATTGGATGTCGGAATGAATGAAGTCTCAACTGTAATCATTGTAGCTGTGATTTGGGTCTGTAATCTGTTTAATGGCTTAGATCATACATCTTGGAATTGGTGGACATTTGGATTTGTAGCCTTTGGACCGATAATCATTTTACTCTACACTGCTGTTTACTCTGCGTTGAAACCAGGTTGGGTGTGAGTCAATGTTTTTTTTCTTTGTGGTGGAGGTTTATTGTTTGCCTAATAATTGTTTTTATAGTTGGACCGAAGTTTATGGTAACAATCATTTTCTTTGGTCAGCCCCCAACTGGTGGTTTGGAATTCTCCTTGCAATCGTTTTATCATTAATGCCTCAATATTTGATAAAGTATTATCAGCAAGTGTATCATCCGACGTAAGTTTTTTTTTTTTTAAAAAAACGGATTGCAAAAAAAGGAAAAAGCGTCTAATGAAATTGGGTTTTAGTGA
This sequence comes from Austropuccinia psidii, assembly GCA_023105745.1. Lineage (NCBI taxonomy): Eukaryota > Fungi > Basidiomycota > Pucciniomycetes > Pucciniales > Sphaerophragmiaceae > Austropuccinia > Austropuccinia psidii. Next base: position 11,797,295 of record JALGQZ010000001.1, read on the forward strand.
TTTGCAAATCTTACGATATATTGATTTAAAAGACCGTAATCATGATTTTATTGCTGATGAGCAAATGCCTTATAAACGAGTTCAGGCACACTATGTCGAAGAAATTAAAGAAGGAAAACCGTTAGAAAAGGTAATGAGCAAGGAAGAGGAACCGATTAGGCCGGAACTCTTTAGATCCAGAACTTCATTAACTCATGATATGGCTACCGGTCAATTATCGCCTAGCCCAAGAGGATTCAATTTTGATCAAGCCGATGGAGTAGGTGAACGTGCAGTTGGCAATATATTGAGAAGATATAATACTACTTTGAGTGAGTTTAAGTTTAGTTTGAAAAACATTTTTGTTTAGCAGGCCATTAAAGCTTAAACTTTCTTGCAGGCGCAGGATTGCAATTTGACGAAGTTAATGAGAATAAAAATAATTCATTAAAAGGATCATTAAGAACGCCCAAAAGTATCAGAACTCGGCCTAGATCTTAAAAAATCGGTAATCTTGATTTTGCTTTTGGTGCCTTTCCCAATTTGAAAAACAAAATTCAATCCGATTCACAACAACCATCAAATCAACAAAGTGGCAGTAGTAACAATCATACTAACCCAAACCATACAAGTTTCTCCAAACGTCTTTCGGTTTTCTTACATCATCCTCCTTCACCGAAATCAAATTCAGAGCCAAACCAGGATTCAAACGTTGAAGATAATAATGGAGAGCAAGAAGATCAAGAAGTTGTCAACGCTCGTGGTGAAAGTTTTGAAGTATTTCGTAATATTGGTGCGAATGGACCTGAGCATAGGTTATAGGCAAACTCAGAAAAACAATTGTATTTCTGATATTTTTTTTGTTTTGTTATCATAAACTTGGAAATTTCTCTTGAGCTATGTTGTTACCAAGAAAAAAAGCAGCTTTCCTAACTTATCATTATAATTATTATATATATGTGACTTGATGTTTTTTGTGCTTACACTTGAGATTTTGTTGAAAGGTTGGGGATTTTTGTCTTTGACTTTTATTTTTGTAACTAATAAATTAATCATTAATATGGACTAAGTATCAATGATGTTGTATGTTTAATTTCGGGTCTGCTATTATTACTCAAGAACCCACACAACCACATGGTTTGTAAGGTTTGACTATGAAACAATAAGTAAAAATTACTAATTTATTACTTATTGTACTCTGAATGTCCTTATAATTGAAATAAATAAGATTAAAATAATAATAATAATAATAAAGAAATATTATTATTATGGCGTAAAAATATTATATTATTAAGTAAATATAATAATATAATTAATATTATATGAAATTATAATATTATAAATAATATATTAATATAAAATAATTAATATATTGTAAAGCTCTTTCTTATTGTTACCAACAAATAATAAAGGCGTAAAAAACTGTTTTTTATAAATAAAAAACAATTAATAACAATAATATTACTAATATTAAAGTTATATATTAATATAAATACTATTTATATTAAATAAGAATTATTAAGAGTAATAATAAGATGAAATAACCTACTTTTAACACTTAAAATAATAATTTTGAGATATTTTACGCCAATAGAATATAATACAACCTTTTCAAATTGTATTTACAATAAAAAATAAAGAAAATTACTAAAATTCTTGATTTTTACGTGGAAATGAGTTTATAGAGAGATTTATAACAAAAACAATTAAAGAATTGGTTTAATCACGTAAAAATAGTGATTAATATTAAGATGTTCTTTGGTCTTTAATAATATAAGAGTTTTATATATAAAGAATAAAGAAATTACCTTTTATTTAATTTATTTAATGTTTTTGATGCATCTGAGGGGAAAATAGAGTAAAAAGAGCTCTATTTATAGTAAATACCTCCCTCCTAGAGTCCAACAGGCTTCTAGTAGACGTTTACTGATCATATCCACTGGAATTGATCAATATTTTAAGGTTTGAGGGTGATTACATCATGATCAAACCATATTACATCATTATTACACCATTATTTAGAGTTATCACTATAACTCTAAGTTTGATGACATCAGAGGCTTGGCAGAACCCCAAATTTTGTGGATTTTATTAGTTTTAATCATAAACTAATAGTATTCACCAATTTTATCACTCTTAAGACTGTTAAACTTAAATTAAGGTTACAGTATGTGATCATAACTGCTCAAATTAAGCTCAAACTTTGATCCTCAATAACTTTTAAGATTTACACGCTACAGCAATTCAGAGAGTGAATTCTGATAGCCTGGCATAACCTTATTATGCTGCCAAGAGCTTTTCATTACATCATCAAAACTCTAATTTTGATGATTTTTCTTGTAACTCATCTTTTCTGTCGAAATTCAATATTTTAAACTTCAAACCTTGATTTCAGGGGGTTATACCCTGAATTTAATAATAAAAATTACATCATTCTTCACTAATTAACTAGGAGAATCCAACTGTGTACTTTTTTTTAAGTTTGGAACACTTTCACAACAAAGTGGTCAACAGCTCTGTTGATTTTTATCAATAATTCATCATAGGTTTTAACCTTGTTTATAATTTGTAAAATAAAGTTCATATCTGTGTTCTTACAGTAATTACGTGGTAACTTTATTTTTGGTTCATCATTCTATCATGTATAGTTTAGAAGATATTAGCTATGATCCTTGAATATATGCGTTGACCAAAAAAGTGCATATATTCAGGATAATTCCTTAAGTATTAACATTGGAAATTAGCTTATTAATTGTTTTATGTGTGGATTTTCATGGGGAATCCACTGGTACAATTTATTTTACATGTTGTTTCATTAGGTTTTGAGATAAATAAGGTTTTATGGTTTTTATAAGGTATTATACCTTATAATTCCTTAAGTATTGACTTTACAGATATGCCATAAAAATGGTATATGTGTATTTTTCCATGGAGAATCCAATGGTATGATTTATTTTACATGTTGATTCATTGGTTTTTAAGTTAAACCAATTTTTGTACCAATTTATGGTATTTTTTGTATATTTGATTAATTATTTTTAATGTATAATTATTTTAAGTAATTTTAATATAATTATATTAAAAGTCTAATTATTCTGAGTCTTTTTGTGACCTTATTGGGTATGTGGTCATATCTCAAAGGCTCACATGGTTCCACTTGTCCCCCAATGATTTCTCATTGTTTTGTTTCGCTACAATTCATGTAAAAATCACCATTGGTGGGAATGTTTTGCTACACAGTTTTATTAAAGAATCAATAAGTGGGATTCAATTTTATTTTCATTATTTTTAATGAAAGCATGTCTTAACCCATGAAATCTTTTTTTCCTTTTTTTTTAATTGTTTTTTTAAGAAAAGTCACTAAATGAATTTTTATTTATTTTTCAACAAAAAAAATATTTGTTAAAAGCAATTAAAAAAAATTATTGATATTTTTTTATAAAAAAGAAAAAAGAAATTTGATTATACAAAAAAAAGCATTATTTTATGTTTTTTTTATGAAAGTAAATTAATAATACACATAAAAAGAAAATTTGATAAGAAAAAACATTTAGGTAGTAGTTTACTAATTAGGCCTTTGTTTGTTTGTTTTTTTAAGAAAACCCTCTATTTCACTTCTTTTTTAAATCATTTCCAAACAAAAAAAACAAAAAAAACAATATAGTAATAGTAGTAATTTGAATTTAGGTTTAATTAATTTTTTATTTTATTTTTATTTTTATTTTTTATTTACAAAATAAAGGTTTTTTTCTTTTGTTTTTATTTTATTAATTTTTTAACCAAAAAAAAAAAAAACTTACTTTTTTTAAGGAATTTGAAAAAAATGTTTAAAATTTGAATTTTTTTTTCAATTCAGTTCAATTGTTTGTTTTTTTTTGAAAAAAAATTGAAAATAAAATAAAAAATATTAAAAATATTATTATTACTTATTTAATAAAACTTTAATATAATGAATGTACTTTATTTAATATTATAAAAAAAAAATTAAAAAAAAATATGATTTAGAGTTTTTAAAGGTAAAAAAAGAAAAAAATAAATTAAATAAATAAAAAATATCAAGAAGGATTAAATCTTTTTTTTTTTAAAAAAAAAACAAACAAAATGATCAAATCATTTATTAAATTGTGAATGAATTTATGATAAATAAAAAAAAAACAATTTTTGATTCAATCAAAGATTTAATTATAAATAAGAAGGTTTTTTTTTTTTTTTTTTGGAGAAAAATCATTTTAATAAAAAAGAGAAAAAAAAAGAAAGGAAATTTTTGGTTTAAATGTTTTTTTTTTATAAATTATCAAGAAAAAGAAAAAAATTTATAATTTTTAAATTAATTAATTAATAAAATTATAATAAATTTTTTAATTTTTTTTTTTAAAATTAAATAATTTTTTTTTAAAAGAAGGAATTAATTTTTTTTTTTTTTTTTATAATTTAAATTTTTTAAATTAAAATCTTATTTATATAGATTTAAAATTGATTTTTTTTTCTTTAAACTTCTTTAACTTGATCATCACCCACCTTAAAAATTAATAATAAGAGTAAAAATAATAATTATAACTATAATAAATTGAAATAGAGATAATTTCAATATTGTTTTTAAAAAAATGTTCAAAAATTAATAGATATTTAATTACTATAAAACAAACTCTCTTCAAAATATGAAAGGAAAATATATAATTAAAAGAAAATTGAGTCAGTAAATTCAAAGTACCAAAAAAATATATGGTTTTAAACATTTTATCATTTTATATATAGAAATGAAAATCAAATAATAAAAAGTAAAAATAATATCAATAATAATAATAATTAAAAATTTCAAAATTGAATTGTTTAATTAAATTTGTTTTTTAATTAAAACTTTAAAAATAAATATAAAATTAAATTATTTTATAAGATTTTATTAATTTTTTTTTGGGTGTAGGTAAACATACATAAGCCCTTACATGTTTTTACCAATTTATGGCCAAAACATGTAATTTTATGGTAAAAACACGTAAGTGACCTCATTTTTCAAAAAGAATTCCTCAGGATCAGTTTTGAGGTTTTTTTTTAATTTTTTTGCCATATTTTTCCTGACATGGGATGTCAATATGCACAAATTTTTTCATAATTTTTTTTTGGCCCAATTTGGCAAAATGATTTATTTTTTTAAAAAAAATTCATTAAATATGTTGCCACTTATGAATTTCCAAAATTTTTTTTTTCAAAAGAAAGGGAAAAATCTTAAGAATAAAAAACCAGGAGCCCATAATTTTGGGATTTGTTTTGTGCCAGGACATTTGTAGGCCCAAAAAGTCCTTTTTTTTTACATTTTCTGTTCATGTTGGTAATTCAATTGAAAATGCCATTTATGACATAAATTGAATTCAAAGTTTAATTTATTATGAGTGGAAGTTAAAATTTCATTTGTGGAATTAATAGTGCCATTTATGGCATCAAGAATGACATAAAGATGCCATTTATGGCCATAAAATTGGCATAAATGGCATTGCAACAATGCTATAGATAGCATTGTAAATGCCATAAATGAAATTTTATGGCCTTAAAAATGTCATTTATGCATTTAACAATTCCATAAATAGCATTAACAATGCCATAAATGGCCTCAAAAATGGCATGAATGGCCTTAAAATTGGCCTTAGAAATGGCATGAATGGACTTTACAATATCATTGATGGAATTAAAACTGCCATTTATGGCATCAATAATGCCACATAAACAATGGCATTAATTGCATTGTTAATGTGTCATTAAAAATGCCATTTGTGGCATTGTTAATTCGATTAATTACATTGCTAATGTGGCATTAATGGCATCAGAAATACCATACCCTATTCATAATGTGTAAGACCTCTACAGAGATATGAAAAAAGTGAAGAATGGATTGATTTGGAGATACATGTGGAGATATGACTGAAGTTAAGGATGAGTTAACATTGAGATACACATGTAGATATGATATGAGTTAATGCTGAGTTAACTTGGAGATATAAACCAAGATCCTTGTAAGGGACTTGCAGGCAGGTCCAATTGAAATCCCCCTGGTGTATCTTAGACTTCAAACCATGATTTCAAGGGGTTTTAACTTCCTTATAACGGCAAAAAATACATCATTCTTCACCTATGAACTATTGGAGCCTGAATATCTACTTTTTTTAAGCTTGGACTACTCTCCCAACAAAGTGGTCAAAAGCTAAAGCAATTTTATTCAATAAACCCTTACAAGTTATAACCTTGTATGTAGCTTGTCAAATAAAGTTTATATCTGTATTCCTCCAGTAATTTAGTGGTAACTTTATGTTTTCTTTAACTCTTTATCATGTGTATTTTAAGAGATATGAGCTGAAAAACATGAATATATGCACTGAGCATAAAAGTCCATATATTCAGGTTATTTCCTTAAATATTGATTTTACAAATATGACATAAAAACTTTATATGTGTAGTACTTCATGGGGAATTCAATTTTTAAATTTATTTCAAATGCTGTTCCATTTGTGTCTGAGATAAATCAGAATTTATGTCTTTTTTATGGTATTTTTACTTATTATTCATTAATTATTGACTTTACAGATATGCCATAAAAATGATATATGTGTATTTTACAATGAGGAATCTAATGGTGTGATTTATTTCACATTTTTACCCATTATATTTCAAGATAATTAAGAGTTTATGCCTCTTTATGGCAGCTTCACTTATTTTAAAAGAATAATTATTGTAAAGTTTTCTTGTGACCTTTTTGGATATGTGGTCATATCTCCAAGGCTCACAGTTCTTTAATACCCCCATAGCTCTTCTTTGGAACTCCAATATTTTGTATTGTGACAATCCATAGATAATATTCATAAAGGCCTTCATTATATTTCATTCTTAACATGCATATTATCAGGGGTTATCCCCCTTCTAGTATACACTTCCAGAAGTTATTCTACCTCAATTTCTGTCATTATATAATGTTGGTCACGTTGTGATGAAATTTTACTTCATTTTTCATTTTGCTCTTGTTGTTAAAACAAATTTCATTTTCATTTATTATTTACTTAAAGATACAATCCATATTTGTCTTCAGCTTTAGCCTTTTCCAAGATCTGCCACTTCAAGGTATTACTCTATCAATTCATTTTCTGAGAATTAATGGGGATATTTAGGATATGAAATTTATTTACTCTTTTTGTATCAAATTATGTTCCAGGCTCCAATTCTTTTGTAGAAATACCATGTATACTCTGTGAGATTCCATAGCTCATCTCCTTTTGAGGATTCCTTGGAGGATTTGCACCTCAATTCAAAATGATTTCAAATTGTATCAAAAATTTAAATTTCATTTCACTTTGTTTTTTTACTGAAATGTGTTTATTTCTAAGATTTCATGTCATTTTCTTCATTCTCATTTATTCCTTAATCAAAAACTTTGGAAGTAAGGGAATCACTTTTTATCCTAGGGATATCCAAATTTTTATGCAGACCTCAGAAAATCCTCAAGGGGGAAAACTCACCCATAATTCAATACTGGACCAAATATTGCCAGTAATTTAATGGTTATATCTAAAGTTTCCAAGTCACTACATTTAACCTCAAGGAGACCCAATTTATAATACTATGGGGTTTTAGCACAGTATAGAAAAAGAAAATATTTTGCTTTTCTCATAAATATTCCAATTTGAAGTCAATAAGCTCTACTCCAGCCAGCATTCTCAATTAATATCCCACTTGAAGAATAAGAATAGTTGTTGAAGTCTCCCACATAACAAACCATAGCACAGATGATAGAAATTTAAGTTTTCAGATAACCTTATTCATAATAAATTGGGTAGTGGGAACAATTGAGAAGCTTTGAGATTAACCAAAAGAATTTTTAAGCTTTGAGTAACATTTCAGCTCATTTATAAAGCTTGGAACTCATTCTTGGTCAGAAGTAGCCAAATTGGAAGGTATTCCTCAATACCCACAGTGAATCTCTGTAGAGCATTAATTATCAATCCAGTACACTGTTGGATCCTGAATGATCAATTCCACTCTTCTACCATATACCTTCTTATCTTTTTTCCCCTGAGGGGCTTTCCCAAATCTAGTTAAACTGTTAATATTCTTTGTTATTATTATTATTTTTCTCCCTTAATTAAGATACTTATATGGAAAGTTGATGATTCGAGCTTCCTTATTAGCCTGTTCAATGGAAATGTGTGGTAATATCTTTGGTAATTCCTTTTTCTTGAGATATATCAAAAGAGAAACCTCATTATTTGGCTTTACGTGTTATTTAACTGTATAATTTTTGCTTTTCTTCAAGTAGTTAATATAATTTGATTTTTTATTTACAGATTTGAAGCAAATTGCAGATATTTATTGATTGGTGCTTTTCAAGTCACTCTTTGCTTAGAAGAACCACTTCAAAAAAATACCTATGAATAAAATCAATTGAACTACCATAATTAAGTGTCATGATTAGAAAGGATATTTAACAGAGAATCCATTACTAAATAGTATCAGCTAACCCATGAATGCATTTGTTAGGAATACGTGACTCATTCTGCAATGTCTGAAGCTTTTTTCTCAGCAAAAATGACGTTTTCAGCTTTAAAGCCCCTTCACGTTTGAAAGCATTTTTCTGTCTCCAAGAGCGTTTTTCTTATAGCTAAACTCTCATCATGCTGAAAAATTAAGTAGGCCTTTTTTAAAAAAGGATATTTTTGAAATGACAATGGTTTGCTTTATATAGATTACATGAGTTTTGTTTTATTTAACCAAAAGACGCAAGTGGTTTTTCTTTGTTAGACGACTGCCATTTGGATTTAGTAAAAGCTTTGGAACATTGTGCCATCGTGACTGAAGCCCGAGAGATAGGATCAGTTAGGTAAAAGTCATCGATGGGTAAGATTAGATCATCCTGTTGCCCAGATTTCTTAGCATCTGTAAGACCCTTGCTAGTAGCAAGAGCCTGAATGGCCTCTATAGATGTGGAGCTCGGTGCCAATTCATCATATCGTATTAAGCTCGGGCACACATCCCACATTCGGTTCCTTAACTGCACGACATCATCATAAGGAAGCTCCATGCCCAAAACTTCCGATACTGCTCTAATAATCTTCCAGTCTTCTCTCGATGCGCCGGGCGAAGAGACGGCAGCACGTCCTAATTGGCTCCTTCCTTCAGTGTTAACCCAAGTAGAAGATTTCTCAGTGTAAGCTGTGCCTGGAAGACAGACATCCGCGTATCGAGCACCAAGATCGCCATGGTGACCTTGGTATACCACAAAAGCATTCTTGGGTATTACATTTGGATCAAAATCGTCAGCATTTAACAAGTATATGAACTTTGGTGTGACCTGACTTGCGGAAGCCGTGGGAACAAATCCTATATCATACGCTGCCGTACTTGAGGCAGTCTGAGCTTGACCAATCAATCATTAGCATGGTGAATTCGTACAATTAAATAGTCATGTACTTACACGCTGTAGAACATTGAAACCATTCCACTCTTCGGTTAAAAACTTGGCCTTGTTGGCTTCGACGTAGCTAGCTAATGTTTTAAAAATTTCATGCCCGTCCGCGTGATCATTCACTGTGCTTCCAATAATAATCATGGGTTTTTGGGCCTTTTTGAAAGACTCGGCAAACTCGCCAGAACCAGCAACAAAATCCTTCACTGCTTTCAAGTCAGTACCTAAATGATCGACCTCAAACACGCTGTCAAATTCTTGACCAATGAGCCCAACTTTTAAGCCTTTATTCAAATAAGATCTCCTAAAACGACTATTTAGTACAGCAGCCTCATGTCGTGGGTTGGTACCAACAAGCAAGAGATAATCGGCTTCATCGGCACCCACAATTTTGGAATTGAATGTGTAATTTTGCCTAAAATCAACGCCATGTACAGGCGGAAGATGACCTTTTGGAGGTTCCAAGGTTGTGTTATCGGATCCTAATCTGTTGATAACATCCTTTAGCGCCATGAGGGATTCTGTATCAGCTAAGGCGCCAGCGATCGCTTTAATCTCATTATTTTGAGCGCCGGACCGTGTTAAGCCCTGGGCAATGGCAGTCAAAGCCTCCGGCCAAGACGCTGGTTGGAACTTGCCATCAGACTTGATTAAAGGTGTGGTTAACCTTTGAGTCTTCAAGCCATCATTGGCATAACGAGTTTTATCACTAATCCATTCCTCATTAACGTCTTCATTGATCCTTGGTTGAATTCTCATCACTTGCAATCCTCGTGAGTCAATTCGAATGTTGCTTCCCAGTGCATCCATCACATCGATTGATTCGGTTTTTTTGAGTTCCCATGGGCGGGCTACAAATGCATAAGGTTTTGAAGTGAGTGCACCAACAGGACATAAGTCGATGATATTGCCGCTCAATTCACTATTCAAAGTTCTTTCAATGTAGGTTCCGATTTGCATATCATTGCCTCTTCCAGTGGTTCCAAATTCATCGACTCCAGCGACTTCATTTGCAAAGCGAACACATCGAGTACACTGAATACATCGAGTCATGACGGTCTTGACAATTGGGCCTAGATTTTTGTTCTCAACAGCACGTTTTCCGGTATATTCTTTGAATCTAGACCGATCAGATCCATAGCGCATTGATTGATCTTGAAGATCGCATTCACCTCCTTGATCGCAAATCGGGCAGTCAAGAGGATGATTGGCTAAAAGAAACTCCATGACGCCCTCCCTGGCCTGATGAACCAATGGAGTGTTTGTAAAGACTTTGGTGCCCGGCCTGTATGATCATGATACGGAAAACGACCTTCAATACCGAAATTGATGTAACAATTCTTGGGCTCCAGAGAAAATAAAAACATGAATGTAGTCTTACATGGCCGGCATAGCACAAGACGCAACTGGTTTGGGAGATTTTTCTACCTCAACTAAACACATTCTGAGCAATGAGATGAATAAGGATTAAAATCATGATATATAAGTATCACGTTTTATTGGGTCATGATGATATTATTGAATCTACAGGGCAAATTCTATCAAACGAGAGCCACGTACCTACAGTTTCCGGCGATCGCCAAGCGGTCATGATAGCAAAATCGTGGGACCTAATTTTAAGACAACCAATGTCGAAAATAAACTTTAGGAAGAGCTAATGAGGCAGAGGTCAAGAAAATGATGGCTCACTGTTGCACCAGCTTTCTCACAACTTCAAAGCAAACAAACCCATCAAGTCAGATATTTTTCAAATCCAGGAATCTCCTAAGCTAGCCATCGACCTACGCTTGAATCAAAGCCGTTCCTTGTTCAACCACAACTTTCTTTCCATCAATTTCCAATTCGATTTCACCTTGAGATCGGCAAGATGAGCTAAAGTGATTGTTAAGGCCAACTCGCACAGGCTGGCTGAACCTCAAAGATTTTCTTTGACGGATTCCGATGACGATTGGATTCGACAGCGTCTTGGGACGGATCATGATGAGAAATGGAATGTGCTGATGCTGATGATAGCTTTCGAAGGAAGTGAGTGGATGAGGATCCTTCGAGCTCCGATCCAAGCTATCCCTGATTTCAACTGGAGCGGACCAATCAGCGCTGGCTGGAAGGAACCGGTAGACAAATTAAATCGGACACTCATCACCACTCAGCAAAACCAATTTGGCTCAGACTTCGATAAAATTTCAAAATTTCTTGAAAAAAACAAGAAAATAGAATATTTATTTGTTGAAGACCTCATAGTTGTGGAAAAAATCTGGATTTCTCTCAAAGAAAGCCCTTTATAACCTAGTGACTTCTATAGCTTTTATATTGGATAAAATATTGAGGAGCTTTAAAGATACAAATTATTCTGAGATTTTATTGAACCATCCAAGAATTCTTTCTTATGGTTTGAATGTAATTGAAATATTTTTGAAATCATATTCTTCCTTTTCAATTCAAATATTACTTTTAGGATAATGTTAAATACACAAACGCAAAATGATGAAAACCTCCAAAATCTTATATGCTTTTTACCATTTTGCTTACATTTATCTACCATTTCCTTATTATTATTTCCAAAATGAACTTTTATAGATAATTTTCAGTAAATTGAGGATCAGTTTTTCCCTCTACATTTAAATTGTTTTCCCATGAAGATTTCATCACCATAAAAAATATCTTTTCATACATTTTTTGATTTTGGTAAACATATTTTTGGTCGATATTCTAGCCATAAAGATAATATCTGAGTTATCTAAGACAGCAATAGAACTTAAATTTCTAACCAAATAGCTTATAGAATATAAAATCTTGATAATTTATGATTTTTTTACAAAAATTCCATTCCTTATATCAAGCTTTCCTCCTTGAACTACATTGATTTTGCCTCATCTTAGCTTTAAGAAAAAATAACTGTTTCTATCTCCCCCATAAGCTTTGAGTTAATTATCAAAAATATTACTTGTATATTTAACTTGGGAAAATTAGCCACACCTTAAAGCAGGTGTTCCATTTGGGAAGTGACAAGGGAGATAGGTATGACACATGTTGGAATTCAAACGAAAATTAGACTGAAAATTAGAAATATTGGAAAAAAATCCCAGCCACATATTCAAGCCACCAATTTCCAGTTCAATTGGCTCAATAGTAAGATTTGGAAAGTATCTTCAAAGTTCAATTATCCACAAATATATCATACATAAGCTCATTTCTCATTCCACATGTATTTTTCTCTACATGTAAGAATATATTATTGAATGGAAAAGAAATGAAAACTGGAGTTTTGTCTTGATAGCTCTTCACATTCATTTAAAGATATAAGCATAGGCTCTTTGTCCATTTCAAAAATATAAAAACTACTTATTGAAAGCTCTATAGTTGAAGCTCTTTCATCCAAAAATCAAACTCAATTAGATTAAAAAATTCCATCAGAAATTAAGCATACTTCAGAGATACCAAGATATTATGTAACAGTTGCTCTATAGTTAGGCTGATCTCTCTTACAAAAATCTATACCAAGATAGATAAGATATCTCCCCCTGTTTTTCCTCTTATTAGAGGAATATTGTATTTCTAATAAGTTAAATGAAAGCTAACTATGAGCTTATTACACAATATCAATTAAATTAAACATCAATCAAATTAGAATTCTTAATGTACACATCTTAAAAGCATTTAAAATTTGAAACCTTTGAATATTATATTTTGCTACTTATATTCCTAATAAATCAAAATATTCAGAAAGATATTTGAGTTCTCTGTCACAGTTAAGAAGTGTTTTTTCTGAAAAACACCAGGATTTAAGTTGAAAATGATACTGTTATGAAGAGATGATATAATGGTTCTTCATGATTACCATCTTAGATATCTTATTCTTTTTTCTTTGAAATATTTAAAGCTTTAATTATCAATAATCATGTGTATCTGCTCTTTAGTATTCAGTCCTTTCAAAAAATGGTGCAGTTTTATTCACTAAACTTAGGTAAGGCTAGATCTTGGTAGAAGATGAATGTTCTTCAATATTGAAAATTGTTGAGGATATAATTTTGAGATTTCTTGGGGAGAAATTGTATCATGGAGTATTTGTATTTGATATTTAGACCCTTTTTATCATATATCAAACCATTGAAAGTATAAAGATTCCGTTTGAAGAAGGCTGGTCTAAATTTATTGATACAGTGAATCTTATTTTACATACAGTGACATCTCAGCTCAAAAATGCACTATTCCATTTAGGTTTAAGCCCAATTTCTTACATTCTATAAAACCTTCATCTTCTTATTTGAAGACCACTCATATTTGGTTATTTTTTTAATCGACACAATTAACTTCTAGCTATTTGTATTTTAAAGTTCACGGAAGTTCCTGTATTCTATGGGTTTTTTACTTGAAATATTCAAAATAATCCCCTTTATTCATGTAAAATTCAGAATAAGAAAGTCCAAATGATAGAAACTAATCATAAAAGAAGAATTTACCATGATAAGTATTTCCAAAACAATGGTAAAAGGATACAGAAATCCTGATCATGAATGAAAATGGACAATATTCACTAATATTACTATTCAATAGCTATAGATATGAGGTAAAAACTTGCTTTGTTTCTGACTATTGGATTCCACATCATTTTATTTTCAAATATTCCTAAGCAATGAAAATTGAAAAAAAATATGTTTTTAAATTAAATTTATCAATTTATTTATTAGCCTAGTAAAGAGTTTTCTGAAGCCAAAAGGCACTTCCAGATACATATTCAAACCAAAGCCAGATATTATGAGTATAATATTCTATTTATAAATTGTCTATCTTATTTAAGTTTTAGGAAAGATAAAATATAGAAAAATAATTACAAATCCTTTGTTTTCAAGTTGACCAAACTAGATCAAAGTATCAATTTGGGTCCAATAACTTTGAGATACTTCACAGAAGTAGTCTTTAAGCTCTTCCAATCTTAATTCACAGCAATATTAAAATAATTTCCCATCATAGTACCTGTCCCTTACCATAGTTTCAACATCTGTAAGATGTGACTATGAAACTTGTTGATAATATTACTATTAATCAACAGTACTATTACTGTTCTTATGAAATATAATGATAAAAATTCTCATAACCACAATTAATTAATTCATTAATTAATTATTTCTTTTACTTGTTATACACTACTAGTGATTATAACAGTAAGCAGTAATTGCCTACAAGAATTAATTACAAGAAGAATTTAATAATAAATCTTCTTTATTAAAATAATAAAATTATTTTTATAGATAATTATCTTTTATAATAATAATTATAAAAATAAATCTTGAAGAAAAATATCAATAGAGAAAAACTTTAAGAATTGAATCAAAACACTCACTAATACTCCAAAGATCTTATTGAAAGATAAGAGTAGAGAAATTTTGACAGATAATTGTGGATTTAAAGGATCAAAATTTATTTATAGCAGGATTAAAACATCATATAGTTGATTTCTATGATTTCACCCCTTCCCGATTGATTCTGAAAGAATAAAACACTTAAGAAATAGCTTTAACTAATACTTACTTGTTGGTAATAATGGTATAATGGAATAATGTGATGATTCTGGAAAAAACAGGAAGAGGAGGCCTCTTTAAGTCAACAACAGCTCACAGAGGCGTGCCATGAAGAAAACTGAAAAAAAAGTGAGTGAGAAAACAATAAAACGTTTTGTATTATTGATTGCATCATCTGTTGTCACGTAAGATTATCATAATTACTTAATTAGGGCTTTTATGTGACTACCAACCCATTTATGGTTAAGAATAAAAAGAGTAACAACTGTAAATCTTCTTTTATTCCAAAATGATCATTTATTTCTCAAAGTTATCAATATTATTGGAAATTTCATCACAGAATGTATTTTCTGTAAGTTTTTAAAGATTCTGTGTTTCACGTGGAATCATCAAAAATGGACTGTAAGTAAAACTTTTAATTTGAATTATAAATATATAATTATTTTTGGGTTTTATATGAATTATACAGCTATTAATTGGTCCTGAAAGTTTCAGAAAGATTCATCAAGAATTTTTGAAGTTTTTACCTGATTTCTACATAGAATTGCAAATAGCAGTATATGGCTGGTTGCTATGAGGTAATTCAATGGATACTAGTCCAAAAAGTGTTTTAATTACTATTTTGGTGTTTATAAATGGAAATTAATTCATAATTTACATGGTTACAGGATTCTAAGTTGTTCTTTACCCCCTTGGCACATCAAAATAGCAGCTTATTTGCAATTATCTTATGGTTTACTGAAGTTGTGACATGGTAACTATGTTCCCCAAAGGTTTTAGTTTACTAATTGGGCCAATATCAGCCATGGATCCAAGGTTTGGAGTTCTCCATGCCTCAGAGGCCTCAGAAGCTGGGTACCCTGGCTCTCTTTAATGTCTTTTGTCCCCCTTGACTATTTTTCACATCAAAAATAGAAATTTATGCTTCAAGTGAGATATCCACTATGGGTGTACCAAAAGTGCATGTAAGAATACCATAATATTAAGTTCACAAAACATGCATAACACTATTCTTACCTTATATGTAACAAGGAATTCCTCACATCCCCATTATTTTGGCGTGAAATGGAGAAAAACAAAAATTTTCACGGATCTTGTATGGGGTATTTATGATGTGGTATTGAAGTATTTTCCATATTACCACCTCAAAGAGCTGCTTTAAGCTTATTCACTCTATGGAGCTACCATAGGTGAATTTTTGTGTAGAATCCAGATCTGGTCTTAAATCCATGGATCTACTTACTCAATAAAATGTTATTCATCTTTTCTGAGATCAAAAAAGGTGAATTTTGAATATATGCATGACTTATGGGTTATGCATAGTTCAAAATTTATTTTTAAGATAATTGTGGCCTATTTGGGTATTTAAAATATACCTCAAGGCTCACAACATCCCTTTCCAAAAACTAACTGGAATATTAGGTAAAATATTTAGTTTACTCCCATTTTAATTTATGAATAATCACCCCCAATAATTTATACACTTACTGTGAGCCTTGAGGTATATTTTAAATACCCAAATAGGCCACAATTACCTGTGAAATTACTTTTTGAACTATGCTTAACCAATAAGTCATGCATGCATTCAAAATTCATCATTTGTGATTTCAGAAAAGATTAATAACTTTTTATTGAGTACGTAAATACATGTATTCAAGGCCAGATTTGGATTCTACACAAGAATTCACCTAGGGTAGCTCCATAGATTGAATAAGCTCAAAATAACTCTATGAGGTGGTAATATGGAAAATACTTCAATACCACATAAAAGACTTGTGAACATTGTTGTTTTTCTCAATTTCACACCAAAATAATGGGAATGTGAGAAATCCCATGTTCCATATAAGCTGAGAATAGTGTTATGCATGTTTGTGGCACTTGATATTATGGTACTCTTACATACACTTCTGGTACACCCATAGAGGATATCAGTCTTGAAGCCTGAATTTTTATTTTGATATGTGTGAACCTTTGAGATATGACCACATACCCAAAAAGGTCACAAGAATTATTTAAAATAATTATACATTAAAAATAATTATCTTAAAGCTACAAAAATGCCATAACTTGGCATAAAGCTTGGTTTAACTTAAAAAACAATGAATAAACATGTGAAAGAAATTATACCATTGGATTACTCATGGTAAAATACACATATACCATTTTTATGGCATATCTGTAAAGTCAATATTTAATGAGTTATAAGTTATAATACCTTATAAAAAACATAAATCCTTAATTATTTCAAATAACAATGAAACAACATGTGAAAAAAATGGTACCATTGGATTCTCCATAAACCTCCACACATAAAACAATTAAGAAGCTAATCTCCAAATTCAATACTTAAGGAGTTAAGCTGAATATATGCACTTTTTTGGTCAACGCATATATTCAAGGATTTTAGCTAATATCTTTTGAAGTATGCATGATAGAGTGATGAACCAAAGAAAATTCATCACATAATTACTGTAGGAATACAGAAATGAACTTTATTTCACAAGCTATAAGCAAGGTTAAAACCTGTAAGAGATTATTGATTAAAATCAATGGAGCTGTTGACCACTTTGTTGTGAAAGTTGTCCAAAATTAAAAATAAGTAGAAATTCAGATTCTACTAGTTCATTCGTGAAGAATGACATAATTTTTATTATAAAATTCAGGGTATAACCCCTTGAAATCATGGTTTGAAGTTTAAAATATCAAATTTCGACAGAAAAGATGAGTTACAAGAAAAATCATCAAAAATGGAGTTTTGATGACTTAATGAAATTCTCTCGGAAGCATAATAGGGTTATGCCAAGGTACTAGAATTAACTCTCTGAATTTCTGTAGTGTGTAAAACTTAGAATTTATTAAGGATCAAAGCTTGAGCCCAATTTGATCATTTATGATCACTCACTGTAGCCATAAATTCAGTTTAACAGTCTTATGAGTGATAGAATTTGTGAATACTGTTAGTTTATGATTAAAACTAATAAAATCCACAAATTTTGGGGTTCTGCCAAGCCTTGATGTCACCAAACTTAGAGTTATAGTGATAACTCGAAATAATGGCGTAATAATGAGATAATATGGTTTGATCATGATGTAATCATCACCAAACCTTAAATTATTGATCAATTCCAGTGGATATAATCAGTGCACGTCTACTAGAATCCTTTTGGACTCTAGGAGGAAGGAATTTAATATAAATAGAGCTCTTTTTACTCTATTTCCCCCTCAGACACTTACAAAACATTAAATCATTAAATAAAAAGGTAATTTATTTATTCTTTATATATAAAACTTTTATATTATTAAATACCAAAGAGAATCTTATAATAATCTTAATCTCTGAAGTGATTACTGCAATTATTTAATCGTTTTTTTTTAAATTTCTCTTAAAAACCTCAATTCCATGTAAAACCCAGAAAATTTGTAATTTCTCTTAAATTGTATTGTAACTACAATTTAAATAAGTTGTATTTACATTTCTAGGCGTAAAGGTATTCAAAATTATTATATTAAGCATTAAAATTAGGTTATTTCTCTTATTATAATAACTTTTCTCTATTATTACTTTTGATAATTCTATAATCAATATAAATAGTATTTATATTAATTTATAACTTTAATATTGGTAATATTATTGTTATTAATTGTTTTTTATTAATGAAAAACAATTTTTTACGCCTTTATTATTTGTTTGTAACAATAATAAAGTGCTTTTAAATATATTAATTATCTTATATTAATATATTTATTATATATATATTATTTTTTATAATATAAATTATATTATTATATTTATTTAATAATATAATTATTTTACACCATAATTATAATAATTCTTTATTATTATAATTATTTTGATCTTATTTATTTCATTTATAAGGACATTCATAGTACAATAAGTAACATATTAGTAATTTTTACTTATTGTTTCATAGTCAAACTTTACAATATGAAAAATAATCAAGGGGGACAAAAGACATCAAAGAGAGCCAGGGTACCCAACTTCTGAGGCCTCTGAGGAATGATTAGCTCTAAAGCTTGGATCCTTGGCTGATCTTGGCCCAATTAGTATACTAAAACCTTTTTGGGTTCTTGGTTACCAAGTTAAAATCTCATTAAATCATAAGAAAATTGCAAATAACCTGCTATTTTGATGTGCCAAGAAGGTAAAAAGCAACTTAGACTCCTGTAACAATGTCAATTCTTAATGATTTTCCATGGATAAACCCTAGCAAAGTAATTAAGACACTTTTTGGACTATTATCCATTGATTCACCTCATAGCAACCAGTAATATAGTGCTATTTGCAATTCTACATAGAATTAAGGTAAAAACTTCAAAAATTCATTAAAAATAAAATTCTTAATTAATATTTCTGAACCTTTCAGGACCAATTTAGAGAAGTATGATTCATAAATAAACCAAAAATAATCATACTTTTATAAGTAAAATTGAACGTTTTACTTACAGTCAATTTTTGAAGATTCCATGTGAAACACTGACTCTTCAAAAATTCACAGAAAAGACAATCTGTGATGGAATTGCCAATAAAATTGATAAGCTTGAGAAATAAATGACTATTTTGAAATAAGAGAAGATTTAAAATTGTTACTCCTTTTATTCTTAACCATAAATGGGTTGGTAGTCACGTGAAAGCATCAATTAAATGATTATGATAATCTTACATGACAACAGATGATGAAATCAATAATCCAAAAAAGGTTTATTGCTTTCTCACTCACTGGGTTTTTAGTTTGCTCCATGGTATTCCTCTGTGAGCTGTTGTTAACTTAAAAGAGGCCTTCTTTTGCTGCTTTTCCAAAAATCATCACATTTTCAATTATACCATTATTACCAACAAGTATTAGTTAATCTTTTATTAAGTGTTTTATTCTTTCAAAATAAATCAGAAAGACGTGAAATACTAGAAATAAACTATATATTGTTGTAATCTTGCTATAAATCAATTTTGATCCTTTTAAATCCACAATTACCCATCAAATTTCTCTACTATTATCTTTCAATAAGTTCTTTGGAGTATTAGTGAGTGATTTATATTTATTTTTAATGTTTTTCTCTAGTAATAATTTTATTCAAGAGTTATCTTTATAATTATTCTTTTAAAAGATGGTTATATATTAAATGAATTTTATTATTTTAATAAAGAAGTTTTTTATTATTAAATTCTTCTTGTATTTGATTCTTGTAGAAAATTACTGCTTACTGTTATGATAGCCAGTAGTGTATAACAAAAAGAAGAAATAAATAATTAATTAATTATTTCACTGTGGTTATAATAATTTTTATTATTATATTTCATAAGAAAAGTCATTTTACTGTTGATTAATAGTAATATTATCAACAGCTTCATAGAAAGATCTTACACTTACAACTAACATTTAGTTTTTTAATTTACATTATTAATTTCTTAAGATGACCCAGTCATGTCTGAAGTTCATGAAAAAAATAGACTTGGGAAAAAAATCTTTGTGAAAAGAACAATACCTCTTGAAAACCTTTGAATATCAAAAATACAAGTCTTAAATCTGTATTTTGGATTTATCAAACCAGAATCAAATCAAAATACATATTTTGAATTGTTAATTACTCATTAACATGATTAATTAAAAAAATTCAATATTTCAAGCAGTGGTCCCCCACTAATTGGAATAAGATATAAGATGAAAGTTTGAAGTTTAAACAATTGGCTAACACACTGAATTGCTTTTACCATCTATGATTGCACCAATTTTACTTAGGGATGGTGAATTTTTTTGTTCTGCTTCCAGAACAAAGACAAAAAAAAATAAAAATATTTCATTTTCTGCCAAAAAAGCTTCAAAAAAGTGTGAGCCTTTGAGATATGACCACATATCCAAAAAGGTCACAAGAAAACTCTACAATGATTATTCTTTTAAATAAGTAAGCATACCATAGAAAGGCATAAATGATGAATTAGCTTATAATATGATGAATAAACATCTGAAAGAAATTACACCATTATATTATTAATGATAAAACACACATATATCAGTTTTATGGCATATCTTTAAAGTCAATACTTAATGAGTAATAAGTAAAAATGCCATAAAAGAACATTAATTTTTATTTATCTTAGAAACCAATGAAAAAAAATGTGAAATAACTTGCACCATTGGATTCCCCATTAAAGATTGCACATCTGTGAGCCTTAGAGGTAATTTCATATACCCAAAAGACCACAAATATAAAAAATAACATATTAATATAAATAAAATAAATTTATTTATATTTTTAAAATAAAAATCAAAATATAAATATAAAATTATATTAAAAATAAAAAATTAATTATAATTTAAAAATAAAAAATACATTAAATTTTGTAAATATAAAATTACATTTATACTTGAAAAAATTAAGTAAAAATGAAATTTTAACAAAATTGTGAAAAAATAAATAAATTTGGAAAAAAGTTAAATAAAATTTATCATAACTTTCTATCCAATAAATAAACATATAAAATTTATTTCACCATTGGATTCCTCATAAAAAATCAGGTGGGGTCACCTCTGAGTGAAAATCTTGTAACTCAACTCTAAATAAGCTTAAATTAAGTTTTTAGTATTTTCAATACAAAAGTTGAAAATCCTCAAAACCTTAATTTAATTCACACCACATGTGGTGTTAACCATCAATTTTTGTGTTAAAATTGAGGTGTTGTGTTTAGTTTAGAAGTTATGAGGAATTGAAGTATTTTCAATTGAATTCAATTGAAATGTCAAAATGTGCGCGTGTATTACATAAGTGAGCTTTGATTTACATATGAGGTGTCAATTATTACTGTATTGTACTGTACAATTGAATTGAATTACATATGTAAATTATAAGTATAATACATGATGAGGAATTAAAGGAAAAATAAATTGGAAAGATTAAATTTGGGGGGGAAAAGGAACTCCAGCTCTAAGGGGGAGCTAGACCCCCAAAATCCTTGCTGACAGGCGTGGGATGTCAAAATTCACGCAAAAGTTCATCACTTTTGGCCTGGAATTGAGTTACAGGGTCTGTGGACTCAATTGATGATGAGGTTTTGATACCAACTGGGGTAGTTTTAGCTGTTGCCAAGAGGGTAAAACTACCCTTAAGATAAAACAATCATAATAAAAACAGTTTTAACTGGTTTCTACGCCTCTGACACACATTCTGACGTGTTTTGAAGGCTCTAGGCCTGGTATTGCTATAGTAATGGCTGATTTAAGGGTCTAAAATGGCTAAAAATGGCTTAAACCAGCCCTTTTTGGTCTAAACCAGGGTTCAATGATGCCATAATTGGCTTTTCTGTTGTCAGACTGTTTTTCACGACTGACAAGAGTAAAATTTACTTTTGGAGTAAGAGAATTGATGGCT
Organism: Austropuccinia psidii; assembly: GCA_023105745.1. Lineage (NCBI taxonomy): Eukaryota > Fungi > Basidiomycota > Pucciniomycetes > Pucciniales > Sphaerophragmiaceae > Austropuccinia > Austropuccinia psidii. The sequence continues at coordinate 11,819,618 of JALGQZ010000001.1, forward strand.
ATAAAAGAATGTCTTCTTTGCCCCACTTTTCTTTTCATGTTAGAATCTTTTCCTTTTATTAATTAGTTTAAAACTGTTAAACCAATCAATCAAAGATTCCAACCACCACTTTTAAATCATTTTAATCCTTTTAACCACGTGAAAAAATCATTATAATCATTGTTTGCAACTCTTATAATCATTTTTACCCCTGAACCACCCCAAAAGTGAATTAAAGCATCTTTCATCACTGTAAACTTTGTCACTTTGTTTCCAAATTCACTCTGGTCACTTTTGGGCGTGTTTTCTCTTTAATATTCTTTTTAAAGACTTTTTTCTTTAATTAATTGCTTGCAGTTCTTTGCTCAATTAATTCCAATTGAAATTGCTCTTGAAGAAATTTCTTTTGTAGCCTTAAAATATCTCTTGTAGAGTATTTTTTGGATAAATCTTTATTGTTGGTAAAACAATAAATTTTTATATTATTGTTTTATACTAATAAAGCTATAAACAATAAAATTTGGCGTGTTTTCTCTTAAAAATAATATTTCATACTATTTTTAACTGAATTTTACCTTATACAAATTTTGAGGACAGGAAAAGTACTTGATTTTTAATCAAAGTTTCATATCCACACCTTACATTTGGGGGCCCAGCCGTGATATTTTACCTGTGACATATTTTTTTTTACTCTTTTTAAATCTTTTTTCTTATATTGAAAAATTTAAAAACATAAAAAAAAATACTTATAATTCAAAAAATCCATAAAAAATAACTTTTTTCATATTATAAGTGAGGCTTATATTTTTATTTCTTTTTTGAAATAACCTTTTTTTTACTTAATTAATTGGCTTTTTCATTAATTTTAGTGTCTGACAACGTGGTAAGACAAGAAAACATTGAAACAGCCTCAACAGTAACCAGCATTATCCCTGCCAGTACTGTTAATTCTGATCATAATAGCACTGTTATTGTGACTCAAAATAACCAGCCTGAACCAATATCTTCTGAATTAATTAACTTGGACATAAGTAATACTCTTCAGAAGGCTAAGAATTTGGCCAATAGTAAGTTTTTGACGTAAAAATACTATTTTAAGCCTTTTTTAACCATAATTATGCCTTCAACCAGATCAGGAGCCAGCTACAACCCCTCAAGCAGCTCCCAAAAAGGTAATAGACATGATTATGGCAGAGGCCAATCAGGTACAGAAGGAAAAGGGTCAGTTGATGACTTCCAAACAACTAAAATAGGTCATTCTGAAGCTGATAATACCATTTTACCTTCAAAAAGAGCTGACACCGCCACAACAAGCCTCTGTGGACATATACAAAGCCAGCCACAGTGCATACAACAATGCACTCCAATTCAAGGAGTACCAGATCCTTGCAGACCTGTGGAAGAATTGCATGAATTCTTACCTGACAGTAAGAAAATTCTTGGGCCATCCCAACACTTGCAAATTGCTCAATGGATGGCATCCATTGATGGAGAAGAAAAACATGATGCTTTTGACACTAGAATGGAGGAAAAACAACCCTCCACCACCCAAACCAGTGCCAAAAACAGCCCCAGTGACCAGCAGCAGCAATTCCAACGTGAAAAAGCAGCCACAAACTCCAAACAAGGGCAAAGGGAAGGCACCAGCCCCAAAAACTTACAGCCAGGGCTACAGAATCCCAAAGATTCAGCAGGATGCCATGGAAAATGTATTTCAGATGGCCAGAACCATGATGGAATTACAGAAGAAGGAGGAAGCCAGATTAAGATTCCAGAAATGATTTCTGACATATTTGATTCCATCCCAGAGTTGTATAATGCTATAAATGACGTGAAAAAACATCTTTCTGATAAAAATGAAACCATTTGTAACAACATTAAAACAAACAACCTAAGTCTGTGCCAAATTAATGAAACACTTATGTGTTTTGAAAAAGTTTTAAGAACAATTAAAAATTCTAATAATGACAATTCTTCTAACATTGAAATAAATGAACAATCTGCCATTATTAAAGAATTAACAGATAAATATTCTAAATTCAATATTGATGACATAATTGAAACAAGAATTAAACAAGCCATAAATATTATCAAAACAGATAACAAGAAAGTCCTTGATGACATTTCAAATTCATTTACTGAAGTAAAGACATATACCATTGCCTTGAAAAAGTGTTTTGATGCTTCACAAGAAGAAGTATCAAAATTATCAATGAAATTGAATCAAGTCACTGCTGATAATACAAGACAGACAGAGTTATGGCAAGAACTGACACATAAGGAAGACATGTATAAAATTGAAGTAATAAATTTAATACAAAGCTTCCAACATGAATACAGAAATTCCCAAAGGTGTAGCAACAGTAAAATGAATGACATTGAACAAATACTGAACACCTTACCAAGAATGTCTACACCTCTAAATCAAAATGAGGGCACAAGAATTCCAAATCCACAAGTATTGGATCCTGATAATTCACAATTAAAAAATGAATTATCCACTTCTTTTCATAACTTGGAACCATCAATGGGCCAAGCACTCTTGAAAGAAGTTCCAAAACTTAAAGAATGGCCTCACTTCAATGGTGAAGGAGAGTATGACCATATGGAATTCATTAGAGGTATTGACATGATCAAAGAGGATTTTGAATTACCAGACAGATTGGTAACAGCCAGGTTTAACACCTTGTTTACCAGATCAGCTCACAGATGGTACATCAAAATAAGACAAGCACATGGACACCAGAGTTGGACTTGGTGGAAAACCCAAATCATCAACAAATGGGCAAATGATGCTTGGAGGTTTAAAGTTGAAACAGCCTTTGAATCTGCCAAATTTAATGCTGATAAAGACAGAGCTTTACCATGGTTTTGCCAACAAAAGGACAGATTAACAGCATTATATCCTGACATGTCAGAGTTTATGATCCATAGAAAAATTCTGAGACAATGTGGAGGTGACTTAGAGCATGCTGTCAAAAGCAGGACTACTGAACAATCTTCAGCAGAAGATATTATCAATATACTAGAAGAAGTAACCACCAGAACCAAAATTGGTTCTAGTAGGGTGAATCTCAAAACAAGGTTTAATACACCTTGGAAAGATTCTGTGGACAAAAACCCCAAAGAAAATTCTGGTAATATTAAATATAAATCTGCAGATACAGTCAGAAAATGCCATATTTGCCAAGGCACCACCCATTTAGCCAATACATGTCCAAAGAGGGGGAAAATCAATGAAATTGACATTGAAAAGGAACCAGATGTTGAAAAAGAAGACATAATTGAAGACAATTCAGATGATAAGTCATCCATATTTTCTGAATCTTCAAAAGATATAGAAAATATCAATGCCACTTTTGACATCATGGAATCTTATTCCCACTTACCACAATTGAGCAATGGTCAAGTTGATTTATCAAAAGTTCAAGATGCACAACTTATGAAGACAAAACCAAACAGAGGAAAAGGTTATACAGCTGGTAACTCCTGTATAACAGAAGTGGTAATTGACAACAAGCCCACCAAACTTTTGCTTGACCCAGGAGCCTTCTGCTCTTGTGTTGGAAAATCCTTTCTTAAGACTTGTGTGCCAAACTTTGAAGACCAATTGTTACCAATTGATGGTATAAAATTCAACAGTGCAAGTAACCCAATGAAAGCATTGGGAATCTTTGAGACCAATGTCATATTCCCACACATAAATGGGAATTTAAGGATCACAGTTGAATTTGTTGTTATGGAAAATTGCTCTAGTACCCATTTTATATTGGGAAATGACTATTTGATCATGTATGGGATAGATTTACATAATAACAAAGACAGATACTTTACAATTGGGGACAATAAGCACCAGAAATTTGCCTTTTTACCATTTAAAAGACAAATTACAGTAAACAAAGTATCACCAGTCAGCTTAGAGTTAGAAAAATTCAAGTCTGAACAGTTAAATGAGGCTGAGATAAGCCTTCATCTGACTGATAAACAAGAAAATGAACTTTCTTCCCTTTTGTATGACCACAAAGGAGCATTTGCTACAGACAAAGAACCTCTGGGAGCAATTATTGGTCATGAAGTTGACATCATTCTTAACATTGAGAGACCTTATCCACCACTCTTAAGAAGACCTGCTTATCCAGCAAGTCCAAAATCAAGAGAAGCTCTAGAAATTCATATCAAAGAACTTCTAGACCTTGGTGTAATAAGAAAAGTAGGCCACAATGAGGAAGTAGAAATAACTACACCAGTTATAGTGGCGTGGCATAATGGAAAATCCAGAATGGTTGGGGACTTTAGAGCTCTGAACACTTACACTGTTCCAGACAGATACCCAATACCAAAAATCCAAATTGCCCTTACTCAAATATCTCAAGCAGTGTATATAACCACTATGGATGCCCTTAAAGGATTCCATCAAAATGTGGTAACACCAAGAGCAAGAAAATACTTGAGAATTATTGTTCATTGTGGAGTGTATGAATACTTAAGGATGCCCTTTGGCATCAAAAATGCACCTTCACACTTCCAAAGGATGATGAATGAAATCTTCCCTGAAGAACTCTCAGAGGGATGGTTAATCATTTACATTGATGACATTATTATCTGTTCAAAGACTTGGGAGGAGCACATGTACAGACTATCAAGAGTTTTGACAAAAATCCAATCAGTAAACATGAAAATCTCCTTGAAGAAATGTCATTTTGGATTTAAAGAACTTAAGGCACTAGGACATGTTGTATCTGGTTTGTCCCTTGGAATTGATAAAAACAAAGTTGCAGCAGTATTGTTAAAACCCATGCCTCAGAATAAGAAGGAAATTCAGTCATTCTTAGGTTTTGCAGGATATTACAGGCAACACATTAAAGACTTTGCATCCATAGCAAGACCACTTTATAAGTTGTGTGACAAAGACACAGTATTTGAGATGACTGTTGACAGAGTCAAAGCTTTTGAATCTCTAAGAGAAGCATTGACCACTGCTCCACTCTTACTGATGCCAGACTTTAAATTGCCTTTCAAACTGTATATTGATGCACCAGGGGATGGACTAGGTGCTGCACTTCACCAAGTTCAGATCATAAATGACAAACCTGTAGAAGGACCAATATGTTTCATATCCAGGCAAATCAAACCAACTGAAGCCAGATATGAAGCAAGTCAAATGGAATGTCTATGCCTTGTCTGGGCCTTGGAAAAATTGAACTATTTCTTAGAGGGATGTGTTTTTGAAGTAATAACAGATTGTACAGCTGTGAAATCACTTTTGAACATGAAAACACCTAACAGACACATGCTCAGATGGCAAATAGCCATACAAGAATACAGAGGCAATATGACTATTGTTCATAAGGATGGGAATATTCATAAGAATGCAGATGGACTAAGCAGATGGCCATTACCAAATAACATTGATAATCCTGCTTATGTTCCAGAAGAAGCTTCACCACAAATTCCAATAGAAGGAATAAGTGTTACAGACTTGAACACCACCTTCTTTGAAGAAGTCAGAAATAGTTACACTCAAGATAAGAATTGTAGCATCTTATGCCAATTACTTAACAAAGACTGTAAAGACAACTCTCTAATACATGCCTTGGATGAAGTATGGAGAAAATCTTATAATGAAGGAAGATTTCACCTACTGGATGGTATAATTTACCACAGAACCAAGCACACATGTGTCATGACAGTTGTAGACAGGTCATTAATCAATCTTGTACTGAAAGAATGCCATGATAGTCCCTTTTCAGGACATCTTTCTGAAGACAGAACAAGAGAGAAAGTGAAGACCTGCATATGGTGGCCAATGTGGCAAAAAGATGTTGCAGAGTATTGCAAAACCTGTGACAGATGCCAAAAGGCAAATAAATCCACTGGCAAAAGACTTGGAAATATGATGAAAATCCAAGAACCAAACAGACCTTGGGAAATTGTCCATATGGATTGGGTAACTGGCCTACCACCAGGAGGTGACAGGAGCTATAATGCTTGCCTAGTAATTGTGGACAGATTCAGTAAAACTCCAATCTTTTTACCATGTCACAAAGATGATACAGCCATGGATACAGCTCTTCTGATATGGAATAGAGTAGTGTCATGGACTGGGATATTTACAAATATCATCAGTGATAGAGATCCCAAATTCACTTCAGCACTATGGACAAATCTTCACCAATTATTTGGCACTAAACTGTCTTTCTCTACAGCCTACCACCCACAAACTGATGGCCTGGCTGAAAGAATGATCCAAACCTTAGAGGACATGGTGAGAAGATTTTGTGCATATGGCCTTGAATTCAAAGATTGTGATGGATTTACCCATGATTGGTGTACTCTGTTACCAGCACTGGAATTAGCATATAAAACATAAATCCATGCTAGTACCAATCAGACTCCTGCTGTTCTAGAAAAAGGATGGAACCCCAAGTTACCCCAAGACTCCTTGAGGAAAGACTTAATTGAAATACATCCCACAGCTGCTAGCTTCAAAGGAATGCTAGACAAAGCTAGAAAGCATGCAGTAAGGTGCATGGAAGACTCTTTTGCATATGCTAAAGACAAATGGGATAAATCTCATGCAACTCCAGATTTCAAAGTGGGGGACCTAGTTCTTGTATCCACCACTAACTTCAATAACATCAAAGGATGTAAAAAGTTGAAAGACTCCTTTGCAGGACCTTTTGTGATTAAGGCCCTCCATGGAGAGAATGCTGTTGAAGTAGAGTTATCTGAAGAACTTAGCAATAAGCACCCTACATTACCAGTGAGCTTGATAAAACCATATAAATCTAGTGATGCTGAGAAATTTCCCTTGAGGAATAAGGTTCCCCAAGTTATACCTCCTATTGAGACATCTGGTACTAGGAAAATAACCAAAGTTCTTAAAGAAAGGAAATTAAGAACCAAGAAAGTAAGGGAATACCTTGTTAGGTACAGTGACCCAACTTGTGAAGATGAATGGTTAGAAGAAAAAAATATACCAGAAGCTACCAAACTCCTGAGGAGATTCAGACACACTAGAAACACCAATATTACAAAGTAATATTCTTTTTTAGGGGGAGGGAATGTGAGCCTTAGAGGTAATTTCATATACCCAAAAGACCACAAATATAAAAAATAACATATTAATATAAATAAAATAAATTTATTTATATTTTTAAAATAAAAATCAAAATATAAATATAAAATTATATTAAAAATAAAAAATTAATTGTAATTTAAAAATAAAAAATACATTAAATTTTGTAAATATAAAATTACATTTATACTTGAAAAAATTAAGTAAAAATGAAATTTTAACAAAATTGTGAAAAAATAAATAAATTTGGAAAAAAGTTAAATAAAATTTATCATAACTTTTTATCCAATAAATAAACATATAAAATTTATTTCACCATTGGATTCCTCATAAAAAATCAGGTGGGGTCACCTCTGAGTGAAAATCTTGTAACTCAACTCTAAATAAGCTTAAATTAAGTTTTTAGTATTTTCAATACAAAAGTTGAAAATCCTCAAAACCTTAATTTAATTCACACCACATGTGGTGTTAACCATCAATTTTTGTGTTAAAATTGAGGTGTTGTGTTTAGTTTAGAAGTTATGAGGAATTGAAGTATTTTCAATTGAATTCAATTGAAATGTCAAAATGTGCGCGTGTATTACATAAGTGAGCTTTGATTTACATATGAGGTGTCAATTATTACTGTATTGTACTGTACAATTGAATTGAATTACATATGTAAATTATAAGTATAATACATGATGAGGAATTAAAGGAAAAATAAATTGGAAAGATTAAATTTGGGGGGGAAAAGGAACTCCAGCTCTAAGGGGGAGCTAGACCCCCAAAATCCTTGCTGACAGGCGTGGGATGTCAAAATTCACGCAAAAGTTCATCACTTTTGGCCTGGAATTGAGTTACAGGGTCTGTGGACTCAATTGATGATGAGGTTTTGATACCAACTGGGGTAGTTTTAGCTGTTGCCAAGAGGGTAAAACTACCCTTAAGATAAAACAATCATAATAAAAACAGTTTTAACTGGTTTCTACGCCTCTGATACACATTCTGACGTGTTTTGAAGGCTCTAGGCCTGGTATTGCTATAGTAATGGCTGATTTAAGGGTCTAAAATGGCTAAAAATGGCTAAAAATGGCTTAAACCAGCCCTTTTTGGTCTAAACCAGGGTTCAATGATGCCATAATTGGCTTTTCTGTTTTCAGACTGTTTTTCACGACTGACAAGAGTAAATTTTACTTTTGGAGTAAGAGAATTGATGGCTATAAAAGAATGTCTTCTTTGCCCCACTTTTCTCTTCATGTTAGAATCTTTTCCTTTTATTAATTAGTTTAAAACTGTTAAACCAATCAATCAAAGATTCCAACCACCACTTTTAAATCATTTTAATCCTTTTGACCACGTGAAGAAATCATTATAATCATTGTTTGTAACTCTTATAATCATTTTTACCCCTGAACCACCCCAAAAGTGAATTAAAGCATCTTTCATCACTGTAAACTTTGTCACTTTGTTTCCAAATTCACTCTGGTCACTTTTGGGCGTGTTTTCTCTTTAATATTCTTTTTAAATACTTTGTTCTTTAATTAATTGCTTGCAGTTCTTTGCTCAATTAATTCCAATTGAAATTGCTCTTGAAGAAATTTCTTTTGTAGCCTTAAAATATCTCTTGTAGAGTATTTTTTGGATAAATCTTTATTGTTGGTAAAACAATAAATTTTTATATTATTGTTTTATACTAATAAAGTTATAAACAATAAAATTTGGCGTGTTTTCTCTTAAAAATAATATTTCATACTATTTTTAACTGAATTTTACCTTATACAAATTTTGAGGACAGGAAAAGTACTTGATTTTTAATCAAAGTTTCATATCCACACCTTACAACATCAAACAATTTTTTCATCTCTCCAAATTTAATGCTTAAGGAATTAAGCTGAATATATGCACTTTTATGATCAGTGCATACATTAATGGTTTTTAGCTAATATCTTCTAAAATATACATGATAGAGAGTCAAACCAAAGAAAAGGCTAACATGTAATTACTATAAGAATACAGATATGAACATTATTTTACAAGTTATGAACAAGGTTATAGATTGTAAGGGTTTATTGAACAAAATTGATAGAGCTGTTGAGCACTTTGTTGTGAAAATGGTCCAAACTCAAAAAAATGGATATTAAGGTGCTACTACTTCATAAGTGAAGAATTATGTATTTTTTATTATAATATTCAAGGTACAACCCCCTGAAATCATGGTTTGAAGTTTAAAATAGTAAATTTTGACAGAAAAGATGAGTTACAAAAAAAATCATCAAAAATAGAGTTTTGATGATGTAATTAAATTCTCTTGGAATTTAAATAAGGACCTTCCAAGCTATCAGAATTCACTATCTTAATGGATTTAGCATGTATAACATCAAAGTTATTAACAATCAAAGTTTAAGCTTAAATTTGATCATTTATGATCACTCACTGCAGTCCTATTTTAAGTTTAACAGTCATATGAGTGATGAAACTGATGAATACTATTTGATTATGATTAATAATAATTAAATACACAAATTTTAGGCTTATTCCAAGCCTATGATTTCATTAAACTTAGAGTTATAGTGATAACTCTAAATAATTGTGTAATAATGAGATAAGATGGTTTGATTATGATGTAATGATCACTAAACCTTGAAATAATGATCAATTACAGTGGATACCATCAGTACACATCTACTAAAAGCCTGTTGAACTCTAGAAGGGAGAGGGAGAAAATTACTATAAATAGAGCTCTTTTTACTCTATTTCCCCCTCAGATGCATCAAAAACAATAAAACACAAAACAAAAAGGTAAAATCTTTATTCTTTATATGTCAATATTTTACATTGTCAAAGACCAAACATAATACTTATTATAATATTCAATCTTGAAATGATTACTTCAACTATTTAAGTGTTTTTATTATATTTCTCTATAAATCCTATTTTCCATGTAAAATTAAGAATATTTGTAACTTCTCTTATTTTATTTTTGTAAACACAATTTAAATAAGTTGTATTTATGTTTTTTTGGAATAAAATCTTTCAAAATTATTATATTAAGTGTTAAAAGTAGGTTATTTTCTCTTTTATAATAATTTCTCTCTATTGCTCATTTTAATAATTTATTTGTTAATATGAAAAGTAGTATTAATGTAAAACATTAATATTGGTAATATTATTGTTATTGATTGTTTTTTATCATCAAAAAACAATTTTTTAGACCTTTATTATTTGTTGGTAACAATAGTAAAGAGCTTTAAATATATTAAAATATTAAAATATTAAAATATTAAAATATTTATTTTTTATTATATTATATTCTTATAATATAAATTATATTATTATATTCATTTAATAATAAAATAATTTTACACCATAATTATAATAATTCTTTATTTTTTCTATTAATAAGGACATTCATAGTACAATAAGTGAAATCTTTGTAATATTTACTTATTTATTAATAGTCAAACCTTACATTTGACTGCCTGGTCATGATATTTACTTAAAGAGCTTTAAAAAAGATTCAAATTGGGTTTATCCAATAATAAATTATATAATAATCTTAAATTTATTTATTTTAAGAGCTTTCGAGGCATTTGGACAGGAATTGTACTGTCTTACACATGGTTTTTCACATCCTTAGACTTGTAAGAACTTTCTTTGAGTGACTCTAGTTATTGAGAAATATATTTATGAATTAAAAATAAATTTATATTATTAGTTAATTTCAAAAGAATCATCTGAATTTTATTTTATTGTTTAAAAATAAAAATATAAAAAAAACCAAATGAAAAAAGTTATTTTTCTTCTTTTTGATCGTTTCTTTTATTCATTTTATTCATTCAAAGACAAAAAAGCAGTTTTTATGTGGAAATTTCCATATCTTATCAAAAATAACACTTTTGAAAAAAGACTTATATTTATTTGTCTTTTTAGTGTTTTAAGACAACTCAGCAGAGGATAATCAAACCACCGTTGAAATATTAGTGGAAGAAGCTTGTCCAAGTTCTCAAACACCAATTGTCAATAAGAAAAAGAAAGCTAAAAAATTAGTCTTTCCAGGACCCACTATTCAGGAATTGGAAGGCAAGTACCTCCTTTTAATTTCCATAAAAGATCTCTTTGTGTTCTGAAATCTTTTTTTCCCTAAGCCTTTACTATTACTACTGGAAGAGTGTTATCCTTTGAGATATTACCACATATCCAAAAAAGGTCACAAGAAAAATTCTATAATAATTATACTTATAATAATTATCATAAAAACAAGTCAAAATACAATAAAGAGGTACAAAATCTGAATGAACTCAGAATCTAATGAGTAAAAATGTGAAATAAATTACACCATTAGATTCCTAATGGTAGAATACACATATATCATTTTGATGGCATATCTGAAAAGTCAATAATTGGTAAAGAATAAGTAATAATACGCTAGAAAAGACACAAAAACTTGTTTAACTCAGAAAACAATGAAACAAAATGTGAAATAAATTTTTCCATTGAATTCTCCATTAAAATACACACATAAAACAATTATATGGAAATTCTTTAAAGTCAATACTTAAGGAATTAAGCTGAATATATGTACTTTTTTGGTCAATGAATATATTCATGGTGTGAGCCTTAGAGGTAATTTCATATACCCAAAAGACCACAAATACAAAAATAACATATTATTATAAAGAAAATAAATTTATTTATATTACTAAAATAAAATTATATTAAAAATAAAAAAATTAATTACAATTTAAGAATAAAAATAGATTAAATTTTGTAAGTATAAAATTACATTTATACTTGAAAAAATTAAGTAAAAATGAAATTTTAACAAAATTGTGAAAAAATAAATAAATTTGGAAAAAAGTTAAATAAAAATCACCAGGGCAATTTTCATGTGACTGGTTAGCCAGTAATTTAATGTGTCCTGTCTGTGGCTTGAAAATATCTCTTAATGTGAAATTAATATAACCAAGATAAAATTATATGATGACCTAAGAAAAGCCCAAATATTACCTGGATGAACTTCAGTATTAGGATTTTCTTTCACAGCTGGATTAACTCAATATATGATTAAAAGAAACTTTCATAATTTAACAATAATATTTGCAAAGAAAATTACATGGAGCAGAAGTGGGTTATTTCAGTATTTTGAGCAGCATCCTTTTCTCCCCAAGCACCTATTATTCAGAATTTACCCCCTTTAAAATGTTTGAGATATCAATAAATATTGTATAGTTGTGTTTATAGAGTCAAAAAGAAAGAAATTTTCACTTTCCCTTTGAATATTCATATTCATTTTAATGAGATATTTTATCACTTAATGGTATTCCAAATTAGGCTATGAATTACTCAGTAATTCTCTGTGAGCTATGTGATATGGGAGGAATATCTTTCAATTAAGGGAGGAAAAAAATGGGAATTTTATCAATTAACAATTAATATCTATCGTTTAAGAGCACAATTTATTGCAGAAAAAAGGTCATCATGTCTTGATATGAGCCCTAAATGTTCCATTGAGAGCACAGAATAAAAATTGATAAATATCCAAATAACAGAAATTATGAAATGATTTTGGGAACTAATATCAAGAAGGCTAAGCCATACCCATATATTCCAAATTAAAACATTTTCATCATTCTAGCTTTTTATACACTTCCCTTGGAAACAGAACACACCACCAACAATTTCTGAAAGAAGCTCTGTGGACAATAATTAATAGTTTTCTGACAGATAAGCAATGGAAATCCTTGGAGGTTTTAAAGAGTATTTGATAAGATACAACTTTCACATACAGAAATCATCATAATTATAAAAAATATGCTTAAATTTCATCTTTCAGGTGAAGAAAAGCTTCTTCATTGTATTGAAATTTCCAAAAATTCAGAACATATGTTTGGTAAAAGCATTTTTTCTACATTAGTATTTTCAATATACAAACAATTGTGTCCGCAGTAATATGTTTTGGTGGCTTTTGTTTTTATGAAACTGTTTTTGGTTTTTGGTTCAAATTTTACATAATCTACCTCAAAATTCAATTATCTTTGAATAATATCAGAAATTTAGTAGTAATCCAAAGATGTTCAACCAAAAAATGTAAATTTAAGCTTAAAGATGAGAAATTCGGGAATTTTTTTTGATTGGAAATTAATCTTCACAGGTATTTTGGCTACTCCATAAATATAACATTACTTTCATTCTTTGTCAAACGTTATATTATATATGAAGTATGCCACTAGAACTTAAAGTTTTGCATTCTAATTACTGGGAAAAAATGAAATCATTAAGTTTATTCCCTCCTATACGGTTTATATTGAACCCCACTTTTTTCAAAAGGAATATGTGAGCTATGAGTTTTCTTTAGGCAGGAAAAAGTGACACGTTACTCAGATGCTATAGAGGGGTGTGCACATGAACTATATTCTCTGCTTGAAAGTACATCTTTAATTATAATTTCTGTTTCCCCACTCACTAAACACTACTACTAATGATAAATTTCAGACCATTAACCATTACAAAATTGGAAAATGTGAGTGTTCTTGCATAGTTAATATTCCAAAAAAAAAATATCAAGTGACAGCTGAGGTTCTCCCTCAGTTTCTTTCTTTTCCTCTAATGATAAACCTCCCTCCAAAGATGATTAAAATTATTTCACAATTATGCTCAAATACATGGAATCACTCAGCTTGTTTCCATTGGCTTTAAGGGATAGATAATCAAAATAATATCTTCCCATACTAAAACGTTTGGGGGTTGGTTTATATCACCTGGTGCAGACAGACCCCACAAGGTAGCTCTAAAATCCAGAGGTAATTCATATATGGTATTGTAAACAACCCCCCACAACCAGCTTCAAATTGCTGGGGGTGGTTTTATCCCACTAGTGTAAAAGGCCTTATGACACCATCTCCAAGACTGTGGATTTGGTTACAAAAAGGTTGTGTGAAAAAAACCCTAAAACCAAATAGAAGTTGGAGGGGTGCTGTTTCCAACAACCCCCCAAAGCCAGACGTAAAAGGCCATGAGGTTGTTTGCATCAGCTAGCTGAAACAGCCCCCTCAAAACAGTGGCAAACGTACGGGGTTGCTTGCATTAGCTAGTGAAAACAACCCCCCAAAACTGGCTGCAAAAAGGTGGGGGATTGTTTGCATCAGCTTCTGCAAACAACCCCCTGAAACAAGCAGTAAAAGGCCGGGGGGTTGTTCACATCAGCTAGCGCGAACAATCCCCCGAAACAAGCAGTAAAAGGCCGGGGGGTTGTTTGCATCAGCTAGCGCAAACAACCCCCCGAAACAAGCAGTAAAAGGCCGGGGGGTTGTTTGCATCAGCTACTGCGAACAACCCCCCAAAACTGGCTGTAAAACACCAGGGGGTTGTGAACACCAGCCTCTGCAGTGTTAGGATATTGCAGGTGGGCCCTGGCGGCACCAGTCAAGCAAAACACTGAGGCATAATGGGTGGTTTCTCTCTACAATAGGAGAGCCCCCCATGGATCTTAGCAAGGAGTGCCTCATTGCCTGCCACATGGGTGATTTGAACCTGTGGCAAAGTGAGAAAGTAGTGCAGATGCAAGGCTTACCAGCTAAGAGAGGAAAAATTGGATGTTGCAAGTTCATCCACAATTTTGTATTAGTTTTTTTCAAATAAACTATTTTTGTACTAGTTTTTTTCAAAAAAACTATTGTTGTAGTAGTTTTTTTCAAATAAACTATTTTTGTACTAGTTTTTTTGAAATAAACTATTTTTGTACTAGTTTTTTTCAGAAAACTATTTTTGCACCAGTTTTTCTTCAAAAAAATATTTCTGTACTAGTTTTTAGCAAAAAGTCTTTTTTGCACTTGTTTTCTTGAAAAAACCATTGTATTATTTCTTTAGAAACACTGCTTTTTTGATTAGTTTTTTCCAATTGATTGTTTGTTTACTAGTATTTTCAAAAAAGTGTTTTTTTACTACCTTATACTATTCTTCCAAGGGTCTTTTAAAAAAACTATTTTCAAATAGTTTTGCAAAAACAAAGTATAACTAATTTTTTTATAAATGACTTTTTTGAAAGAAGGTAGTTTTGTGGAAAAAGAACAATTTTTTCAATGTTACCCTTTTCTTTGTCAAAGAAACCAGCTAAACTTCCAACATAAAAACACTTTTTTGTAATTTCAGAAGCAAAATTGATTTTTCTAGGAAAGTTTTCCCAAGTAACTTGTTATTTTGAAAATACTGTTTTTTCCTCAAAAATATAGATTTCTTTCAAAAGAAACTTTTTTCAAAAAGCTAAGAATCCCAAAAGAACTATTTTTTCAACAAGAAAATATCTTTCTGTTAAAAGTTATTATTTCTTTTTGAATAGAACTACATTTTTCAGAAAATCTATTCTTTTTTTTTAAAAAAACTATGACCTTGCAAAAGACTTCTTCAAAGAGCATTTTTTTGGCAAAAGACCTACTTTCTCTCAAAACCTGTAATTTTATTCAAAATGAATCATTTGATTTAAAACTCCAACTTGGAAACAAGAAAGCTTTTTTTTGCAAAAAACCCCATGGAATTCAACTTAAGAAAACAAGATTTTTCTACTAAGTAAAGTGTTTTTTCAGAAAACTCTGATTTTTGTAGAAAAGAAAAAATATTTTTTTTATCAAAAATACTTTTGAAAAATGATTCTCATCATTACACAAAGTAAAAGACCTTTCTTATCCAAAAATTAACTTCAGAAACCAAGATTTGAAAATTATGAAGGGATTATTAAACAATAAGATTTGTAGTTCTCATAGAAAAACTAAATTTTAATTTCTTTAGATCACACTTAAATGAAAAATACTATTTATCAATCTTTCATAGAGAAATTAATTCATATGCATGAAGAACATTATATTTTGGATCAGAAAATTCCTAATTTATAACTTCTTTTATTTATACAATTCACCAAAAATCAGAAGAGTATTAAATTTATAGCATCTATTTAATTATTTCTTGCTTCAAGCTATTTATGACATTCAAAATTATGTTATTCTCCTCCATTCCTTGAGCATATCACTTAATTCACTTTAAGTGATATTAATAAGTACTATTCTCTTCTATAGATTCAATTTGGTTCTCTTAAGAGGTTGGGAATTTCTTTTTTTTCAGTTTCCTGGAAAAAATATAAATACTAAATTCAGTATATTTTAAGAACAAAAATGGGATTAACATTTATTATCTAATGAATAATTTCTTCATTCATGTCAGATACTCTTGTAAATTATTCTCATTTAAAATCCCTGAACATTCTGTAAATTAAATGAAGTGAAAGCCTACTTGTGGGAAGTCTAAAACTCTAGAATAAAGGTGAGTAAAATTTGGATTTTTGGCAATGTTTAATGTTGGATTCTTTTATTATTATAATCAAGTCCTTCTCTTGAGAGAAATTAAAACACTTTATTTTCACCTAATAAGAATAAAAAAGGAATACTCAAGTGATATAAGGGTAAAAATAAAGTCACATATTAAGAACAAACAAAGTATGCTAAAGCTCTCTCCTGGTAATAATGTGTGACTGGCCAGCAGGTTACACCAAAAATGCCCTGGTGAATTATTATAACTTTTTATTCAATAAATAAACACATAAAAATTATTTCACCATTGGATTCCTCATAAAAAATCAGGTGGGGTCACCTCTGAGTGAAATTCTTGTAACTCAACTCTAAATAAGCTTAAATTAAGTTTTTAGTATTTTCAATACAAAAGTTGAAAATACTCAAAACCTTAATTTAATTCACACCACATGTGGTGTTAACCATCAATTTTTGTGTTAAAATTGAGGTGTTGTGTTTAGTTTAGAAGTTATGAGGAATTGAAGTATTTTCAATTGAATTAAATTGAAATGTCAAAATGTGCGCGTGTATTACATAAGTGAGCTTTGATTTACATATGAGGTGTTAATTATTACTGTATTGTACTGTACAATTGAATTGAATTACATATGTAAATTATAAGTATAATACATGATGAGGAATTAAAGGAAAAATAAATTGGGGGGGAAAAGGAACTCCAGCTCTAAGGGGGAGCTAGACCCCCAAAATCCTTGCTGACAGGCGTGGGATGTCAAAATTCACGCAAACGTTCATCACTTTTGGCCTGGAATTGAGTTACAGGGTCTGTGGACTCAATTGATGATGAGGTTTTGATACCAACTGGGGTAGTTTTAGCTGTTGCCAAGAGGGTAAAACTACCCTTAAGATAAAAAAATCATAGTAAAAACAGCTTTAACTGGTTTCTACGCCTCTGACACACATTCTGACGTGTTTTGAAGGCTCTAGGCCTGGTATTGCTATAGTAATGGCTGATTTAAGGGTCTAAAATGGCTAAAAATGGTTAAACCAGCCCTTTTTGGTCTAAACCAGGGTTCAATGATGCCATAATTGGCTTTTCTGTTGTCAGACTGTTCTTCACGACTGAAAAGAGTAAATTGTACTTTTGGAGTAAGAGAATTGATGGCTATAAAAGAATGTCTTCTTTGCCCCACTTTTCTCTTCATGTTAGAATCTTTTCCTTTTATTAATTAGTTTAAACACTGTTAAACCAATCAATCAAAGATTCCAACCACCATTTTTAAACAATATTAGTCCTTTTAACCACGTCAAAAAATCATTATAATCATTGTTTGTAACTCTTATAATCATTTTTACCCCTGAACCACCCCAAAAGTGAATTAAAGCATCTTTCATCACTATAAACTTTGTCACTTTGTTTCCAAATTCACTCTGGTCACTTTTGGGCGTGTTTTCTCTTTAATATTCTTTTTAAAGACTTTGTTCTTTAATTAATTGCTTGCAGTTCTTTGCTCAATTAATTCCAATTGAAATTGCTCTTGAAGAAATTTCTTTTGTAGCCTTAAAATATCTCTTGTAGAGTATTTTTTGGATAATTTTTTATTGTTGGTAAAATAATAAATTTTCATAATATTATTGTTTTATACTAATAAAGCTATAAACAATAAAATTGGCGTGTTTTCTCTTAAAAATAATATTTCTTACTATTTTTAATTGAATTTTTACCTTATACAAATTTTGAGGACAGGAAAAGTACTTGATTTTTAATCAAAGTTTCATATCAACACCTTACATTTGGGGGCCCAGCGGTGATATTTTACCTGTGACATATTTTTTTCACTCTTTTTAAATCTTTTTTCTTATATTGAAAAATTTAAAAACATATAAAAAATACTTATAATTCAAAAAATCCATAAAAAATAATTTTTTTTCATATTATAAGTGAGGCTTATATTTTTATTTCCTTTTTGAAATAACCTTTTTTTTACTTAATTGATTGGCTTTTTCATTAATTTTAGTGTCTGACAACGTGGTAAGACCAGAAAACATTGAAACAGCCTCAACAGTCACCAGCATTGTTCCTGCAAGCACTATTAATTCAGACCATAATAGTACTGTCATTGTGACTAAAAATAATCAACCTGAACCAATATCTTCTGAATTGATTAGCTTGGATATAAGTAATACTCTTCAGAAAGCTAAGAATCTGGCCAATAGTAAGTTTTTTTGACGTAAAAATACTATTTTAAGCCTTTTTAAACCATAATTATGCCTTCAACCAGGTCAGGAGCCAGCTACAACCCCTCAAGCAGCTCCCAAAAAGGTAATAGACGTGATTATGGCAGAGGCCAATCAGGTACAGAAGGAAAAGGGTCAGTTGATGACTTCCAAACAACTAAAATAGGTCATTCTGAAGCTGATAATACCATTTTACCTTCATAAAGAGCTGACACCGCCACAACAAGCCTCTGTGGACATATACAAAGCCAGCCACAGTGCATACAACAATGAACTTCAATTCAAGCAGTACCAAATCCTTGAAGACCTGTGGAAGAATTGCATGAATTCTTACCTGACAGTAAGAAAATTCTTGGGGCATCCCAACACTTGCAAATTGCTCAATGGATGGCATCCATTGATGGAGAAGAAAAACATGATGCTTTTGACACTAGAATGGAGGAAAAACAACCCTCCACCACCCAAACCAGTGCCAAAAACATCCCCAGTGGCCAGCAGCAGAAATTCCCACGTGGAAAAGCAGCCACAAACTCCAAACAAGGGCAAAGGGAAGGCACCAGCCCCAAAACCTTACAGCCAGTGCTACAGAATCCCAAAGATTCAACAGGATGCCATGGAAAATGTATTTCAGATGGCCAGAACCATGATGGAATTACAGAAGAAGGAGGAAGCCAGATTAAGATTCCAGAAATGATTTCTGACATATTTGATTCCATCCCAGAGTTTTATAATGCTATAAATGACGTGAAAAAACATCTTTCTGATAAAAATGAAACCATTTGTAACAACATTAAAACAAACAACCTGAGTCTGTGCCAAATTAATGAAACACTTATGTGTTTTGAAAAAAGCTTTACGAACAATTAAAAATTCCAATAATGATAATTCTTCTAACAATAAAATAAATGAACAATCTGCCATTATTAAAGAATTAACAGATAAATATTCTAAATTCAATATTGATGACATAATTGAAACAAGAATTAAACAAGCCCCAAATATTATCAAGACAGATAACAAGAAAGTCCTTGATGACATTTCAAATTCATTTACTGAAGTAAAGACATATACCATTGCCTTGAAAAAGTATTTTGATGCTTCACAAGAAGAAATATCAAAATTATCAATGAAATTGAATCAAGTCACTGCTGATAATACAAGACAGACAGAGTTATGGCAAGAACTGACACATAAGGAAGACATGTATAAAATTGAAGTAATAAATTTAATACAAAGCTTCCAACATGAATAAAGAAATTCCCAAAGGTGTAGCAACAGTAAAATGAATGACATTGAACAAATACTGAACACCTTACCAAGAATGTCTACACCCCTAAATCAAAATGAGGGCACAAGAATTCCAAATCCACAAGTATTGGATCCTGATAATTCACAATTAAAAAATGAATTATCCACTTCTTTTCATAACTTGGAACCATCAATGGGCCAAGCACTCTTGAAAGAAGTTCCAAAACTTAAAGAATGGCCTCACTTCAGTGGTGAAGGAGAGTATGACCATATGGAATTCATTAGAGGTATTGACATGATCAAAGAGGATTTTGAATTACCAGAAAGATTGGTAACAGCCAGGTTTAACACCTTGCTTACCAGATCAGCTCACAAATGGTACATCAAAATAAGACAAGCACATGGACACCAGAGTTGGACTTGGTGGAAACCCCAAATCATCAACAAATGGTAAAATGATCCTTGGAGGTTTAAAGTTGAAACAGCCTTTGAATCTTCCAAATTTAATGCTGATCAAGACAAAGCTTTACCATGGTTTTGCAAACAAAAGGACAGATTAACAGCATTATATCCTGACATGTCAGAATTTATGATCCATAGAAAAATTCTGAGACAATGTGGGGGTGACTTAGAGCATGCTGTCAAAAGAAGGACTACTGAACAATCTTCAGCAGAGGATATTATCAATATACTAGAAGAAGTAACCACCAGACCCAAAATTGGTTCTAGTAGGGTGAATCTCAAAACAAGGTTTAATACACCCTGGAATGATTCTGTGGACAAAAACCCCAAAGAAAATTCTAGTAATATTAAGTATAAATCTGCAGATACAGTCAGAAAGTGCCATATTTGCCAAAGCACCACCCATTTAGCCAATACATGTCCAAAAAGGGGGAAAATCAATGAAATTGACATTGAAAAGGAACCAGATGTTGAAAAAGAAAGCATAATTGAAGACAATTCAGATGATAAGTCATCCATATTTTCTGAATCTTCAAAAGATATAGAAAATATCAATGCCACTTTTGACATCATGGAATCTTATTCCCACTTACCACAATTGAGCAATGGTCAACTTGATTTATCAAAAGTTCAAGATGCACAGCTTATGAAGACAAAACCAAACAGAGGAAAAGGTTATACAGCTGGTAACTCCTGTATAACAGAGGTGGTGATTGACAACAAGCCCACCAAACTTTTGCTTGACCCAGGAGCCTTCTGCTCTTGCGTTGGAGAATCTTTTCTTCAGACTTGCGTACCAAATTTTGAAGACCAATTGTTACCAATTGATGGTATAAAATTCAACAGTGCAAGTAACCCAATGAAAGCATTAGGAATCTTTGAGACCAATGTCATATTCCCACACATAAATGGTCATGTGAGAATCACAGTTGAATTTGTTGTTATGGAAAATTGCTCTAGTACCCATTTTATATTGGGAAATGACTATTTAATCATGTATGGGATAGATTTACATAATAAGAAAGACAGATACTTTACAATTGGGGAAAATAAGCGCCAGAAATTTGCCTTTTTACCATTTAAAAGACAAATTACAGTAAACAAAGTATCACCAGTCAACTTAGAGTTAGAGAAATTCAAGCCTGAACACTTAAATGAGGCTGAGATAAGCCTTCATCTGACTGATAAACAAGAAAATGAACTTTCTTCCCTTTTGTATGACCACAGAGGAGCATTTGCTACAGACAAAGAACCTCTGGGAGCAATTATTGGTCATGAAGTTGACATCATTCTTAACATTGAGAGACCTTATCCACCACTCTTAAGAAGACCTGCTTATCCAGCAAGTCCAAAATCAAGAGAAGCTCTAGAGATTCATATCAAAGAACTTCTGGACCTTGGTGTAATAAGAAAAGTAGGCCACAATGAGGAAGTAGAAATAACCACACCAGTCATAGTGGCGTGGCATAATGGAAAATCCAGAATGGTTGGGGACTTTAGAGCTCTGAACACTTACACTGTCCCAGACAGATACCCAATATCAAAAATCCAAATTGCCCTTACTCCAATATCTCAAGCAGTGTATATAACCACTATGGATGCCCTTAAAGGATTCCATCAAAATGTGGTAACACCAAGAGCAAGAAAATACTTGAGAATTATTGTTCATTGTGGAGTGTATGAATACTTAAGGATGCCCTTTGGTACCAAAAATGCACCTTCACACTTCCAAAGAATGATGAATGAAATCTTCCCTGAAGAACTCTCAGAGGGATGGTTGATCATTTACATTGATGACATTATTATCTGTTCCAAGACTTGGGAGGAGCACATGTACAGATTATCAAGAGTTTTGACAAAAATCCAATCAGTAAATATGAACATCTCCTTGAAGAGGTGTCATTTTGGATTTAAAGAACTTAAAGCACTAGGACATTTTGTATCTGGTTTGTCCCTTGGAATTGACAAAAACAAAGTTGCAGCAGTATTGTTAAAACCCATGCCTCAGAATAAGAAGGAAATTCAGTCATTCTTAGGTTTTGCAGGATATTACAGGCAAAAAATTAAAGATTTTGCATCCATAGCAAGACCACTTTATAAGTTGTGTGACAAAGACACAGTGTTTGAGATGACTGTTGACAGAGTCAAAGCTTTTGAGTCTCTAAGAGAAGCATTGACCACTGCTCCACTTTTACTGATGCCAAACTTTAAATTGCCTTTCAAACTGTATATTGATGCATCAGGGGATGGACTGGGTGCTGCACTTCACCAAGTTCAGATCATAAATGATAAACCTGTAGAAGGACCCATATGTTTCATATCCAGCCAAATGAAACCAACTGAAGCCAGATATGGAGCAAGTCAGATGGAATGTCTATGCCTTGTCTGGGCCTTGGAGAAATTGAACTACTTCTTAGAGGGATGTGCTTTTGAAGTGATAACAAATTGTACAGCTGTCAAATCACTTTTGAACATGAAAACACCCAACAGACACATGCTCAGATGGCAAATAGCCATACAAGAATACAGAGGCGATATGACTATTGTTCATAAAGATGGGAATATTCTTAAAAATGCAGATGGACTAAGCAGATGGCCATTACCAAATAATATTGATAATCCTGCTTATGTGCCAGAAGAAGCTTCACCACAAATTCCAATAGAAGCAATAAGTGTTACAGACTTGAACACCACCTTCTTTGAAGAAGTCAGAAGTAGCTACACTCAAGATAAGAATTGTAGCATCTTATGCCAATTACTTAACAAAGACTTTAAAGACAACTCTCTAATACATGCCTTGGATGAAGTATGGAGAAAATCTTATGATGAAGGAAGATTTCACCTACTGGATGGTATAATTTACCACAGAACCAAGCACACATGTGTCATGACAGTTGTAGACAGGTCATTAATCAATCTTGTACTGAAAGAATGCCATGATAGTCCCTTTTCAGGACATGTGTCTGAAGACAGAACAAGAGAGAAAGTAAAGACCTGCATATGGTGGCCAATGTGGCAGAAAGATGTTGCAGAGTATTGCAAAACCTGTGACAGATGCCAAAAAGCAAATAAATCCACTGGAAAAAGACTTGGAAATATGATAAAAATCCAAGAACCAAACAGACCTTGGGAAATTGTCCATATAGATTGGGTAACTGGCCTACCACCAGGAGGTGACAGGAGCTATAATGCTTGCCTAGTAATTGTGGACAGATTCAGTAAAACTCCAATCTTTTTACCATGTCACAAAGATGATACAGACATGGATACAGCTCTTCTGATATGGAATAGAGTAGTGTCATGGACTGGGATATTTACAAATATCATCATTGATAGAGATCCCAAATTAACTTCAGCACTATGGACAAATCTTCACCAATTATTTGGCACTAAACTGTCTTTCTCTACAGCCTACCACCCACAAACTGATGGCCTGGCTGAAAGGATGATCCAAACCTTAGAGGACATGGTGAGAAGATTTTGTGCATATGGCCTTTAATTCAAAGATTGTGATGGATTTACCCATGATTGGTGTACTCTGTTGCCAGCACTGGAATTAGCATATAAAACATCAATCCCTGCCAGTACCAATCAGAATCCTGCTATTCTAGAAAAAGGATGGAACCCCAAGTTACCCCAAGATTCCTTGAGGAAAGACTTAATTGAAATACATCCCACAGCTGCTAGCTTCAAAGGAATGCTAGACAAAGCTAGAAAGCATGCAGTAAGATGCATGGAGGACTCTTTTGCATATGCTGAAGACAAATGGGATAAATCTCATGCAACTCCAGATTTCAAAGTGGGGGACCTAGTTCTTGTATCCACCACTAACTTCAATAACATCAAAGGATGTAAAAAGTTGAAAGACTCCTTTGCACGACCTTTTGTGATTAAGGCCCTCCATGGAGAAAATGCTGTTGAAGTAGAGTTATCTGAAGAACTTAGCAATAAGCACCCTACATTTCCAGTAAGCTTGATAAAGCCATATAAATCTAGTGATGCTGAGAAATTTCCCTTGAGGAATAAGATTCCCCAAGTTATACCTCCTATTGAGACATCTGGTAGTAAGAAAATTACCAAAGTTCTTAAAGAAAGGAAATTAAGAACCAAGAAAGTAAGGGAATACCTTGTTAGGTACAGTGACCCAACGTGTGAAGATGAATGGTTAGAAGAAAAATGTATACCAGAAGCTACCAAACTCCTCAGAAGATTAAGACACACTAGAAACACAAATATTACAAACTAATATTCTTTTTAGGGGGAGGGAATGTGAGCCTTAGAGGTAATTTCATATACCCAAAAGACCACAAATACAAAAATAACATATTAATATAAATAAAATAAATTTATTTATATTATTAAAAAAAAATCAAAATATAAATATAAAATTATATTGAAAATAAAAAAACTAATTACAATTTAAGAATAAAAATACATTAAATTTTGTAAGTATAAAATTACATTTATACTTGAAAAAATCAAGTAAAAATGAAATTTTAACAAAATTGTGAAAAAATAAATAAATTTGGAAAAAAGTTAAATAAAAATTATGATAACTTTTTATTCAATAAATAAACACATAAAAATTATTTCACCATTGGATTCCTCATAAAAAATCAGGTGGGGTCACCTCTGAGTGAAATTCTTGTAACTCAACTCTAAATAAGCTTAAATTAAGTTTTTAGTATTTTCAATACAAAAGTTGAAAATCCTCAAAACCTTAATTTGATTCACACCAAATGTGGTGTTAACCATCAATTTTTGTGTTAAAATTGAGGTGTTGTGTTTAGTTTAGAAGTTATGAGGAATTGAAGTATTTTCAATTGAATTCAATTGAAATGTCAAAATGTGCGCGTGTATTACATAAGTGAACTTTGATTTACATATGAGGTGTCAATTATTACTGTATTGTACTGTACAATTGAATCGAATTACATATGTAAATTATAAGTATAATACATGATGAGGAATTAAAGGAAAAATAAATTGGGGGGAGAAAAGGAACTCCAGCTCTAAGGGGGAGCTAGACCCCCAAAATCCTTGCTGATAGGCGTGGGATGTCAAAATTCACGCAAAGGTTCGTCACTTTTGGCCTGGAATTGAGTTACAGGGTCTGTGGACTCAATTGATGATGAGGTTTTGATACCAACTGGGGTAGTTTTAGCTGTTGCCAAGAGGGTAAAACTACCCTTAAGATAAAACAATCATAGTAAAAACAGTTTTAACTGGTTTCTACGCCTCTGAAACACATTCTGACGTGTTTTGAAGGCTCTAGGCCTGGTATTGCTATAGTAATGGCTGATTTAAGGGTCTAAAATGGCTAAAAATTGCTTAAACCAGCCCTTTTTGGTCTAAACCAGGGTTCAATGATGCCATAATTGGCTTTTCTGTTGTCAGACTGTTTTTCACGACTGAAAAGAGTAAATGTTACTTTTGGAGTAAGAGAATTGATGGCTATAAAAGAATGTCTTCTTTGCCCCACTTTTCTCTTCATGTTAGAATCTTTTCCTTTTATTAATTAGTTTAAACACTGTTAAATCAATCAATCAAAGATTCCAACCACCATTTTTAAATCATTTTAATCCTTTTAACCACGTGAAAAATATCATTATAATCATTGTTTGTAACTCTTATAATCATTTTTACCCCCGAACCACCCCAAAAGTGAATTAAAGCATCTTTCATCACTGTAAACTTTGTCACTTTGTTTCCAAATTCACTCTGGTCACTTTTGGGCGTGTTTTCTCTTGAATATTCTTTTTAAAGACTTTGTTCTTTGATTAATTGCTTGCAGTTCTTTGCTCAATTAATTCCAATTGAAATTTCTCTTGAAGAAATTTCTTTTGTAGCCTTAAAATATCTCTTGTAGAGTATTTTTTGGATAAATTTTTATTGTTGGTAAAACAATGAATTTTTATAATATTATTGTTTTATACTAATAAAGCTATAAACAATAAAATTGGCGTGTTTTCTCTTAAAAATAATATTTCTTACTATTTTTAATTGAATTTTTACCTTATACAAATTTTGAGGATAGGAAAAGACCTTGATTTTTAATCAAAGTTTCATATCCACACCTTACACATGGTTTTTAACTAGTATCTCTTGAAATATAAAATATAGAGAGTTAAACAAAAGAAAAAGTCACCACCTAATTACTGTAAGAACACAAATATGAACTTTATTTTACAAGTTATAAACAAAGTTAAAACTTGTAATGGTTTGTTGAACAAAATCACTGGAGCTGTTGACCACTTTGTTGTGAAAGTGGTCAAAACTTAAAAAAGTAGATGTTCAGATTCTACTAGCTCATACGTGAAGAATGGTGTAATTTTTATTAGAATATTAATGGTATAACCCCTTGAAATTAAGGCTTGAAGTTTAAAATATTGAATTTTGACAGAAAAGATGAGTTACAAGAAAAATTGTCAAAGATAGAGTTTTGATGATGTAATGAAATGCTCTTGGAACTTTGATAAGGATATGCCAAGGTATCAGAATTAACTCTCATAATAGCTGTAGCATGTATAACTTAAAAGTTATTAATTATCAAAGTTTAAGTTTAAAATTGATCATTTATGATCATTCAATGTAATATTATTTTAAGTTTAACAATTAGGAAAGTGATAGAAGTGGTGAATACTATCAGATTATGATTAATAATAATAAAATCCACAAAGTTTCAGCTTCTGAAAAGCCTATGATGTCATCAAACTCAGAGTTATAGTGATAACTCTGAATAATGGCGTAATAATGAGATAAGATTGTTTGATCATGAAGTAATCATCACTAAATATTAAATTACTGATCATTTACAGTGGATACCATCATTAAACGTCTACTAGAAGTCTACTGGACTCCAGAAGGGAGGTATTCACTATAAATACAGCTCTTTTTACTCTATTTTCCCATCAGAAACATCAAAACAATTAAGTAATTAAATCCAAAGGTAAAATATTTTATTCTTTATATATAAATCTCTTATATTATCAAGGACCGAAATTTCTCCTTATTATAATCATCATTTTTTGACATGATTACTCTAATTGTTCTATTGTTTGTTATAATTCTCTTAAAAATCTCAATTCCACATAAAAATCAAGAAGATTTATAATTTCTTTTATTTTTATTTGTAAATACAATTTGAATAAGTTGTATTAACATTATTTGGCATAAATTCATTCAAAATTATTATATTAAGCATCAAAAGTACATTTTTTTCTCTTATTATAATAATTTCTCTTTATTATTACTATCAATAATTCTTTAATTAATATCAATAGCATTCATATTGAAATATGACTTTAAAATTAGTAGTATTATTTTTATTAATGCAAAACAATTTCTTACACCTTTATCATTTGTTGGTAACAATAATAAAGTGCTTTTAAATATATTAATATATTTATTTATTATATTGTTTTTTCATAATATAAGCTATATTATTATATTTATTTAATAATATTATTATTTTTTACGCCATAATTATAATAATTCTTTATTATTAGAATTATTTTTTATCTCATTTATTTTCTTTATAAGGAAGTTCATAGTACAATAAGTAAAATATTAGTAATCTTTACTTATTTTTCCATAGTCAAACCTTACAAAGAGGATCCCAATAATCCATCCAATCAGATGGAGGTGGACTTGTAAGTAGAGTTGATCCCTCAAAAGGGAAAAGAAAGGGAAAAATACCCAGTGGAACAGAATCCACACAAGGAAGTGCCATATCCAAAAGGAAACTCCCAGCTATGCCCATGATTTCTGAACCAGAATTGGAACTAAGTATGAGTAACTCAAACAGGAAAAAATAACATTTAGAGGGCTCAAATAGACATTTATATCAGCCAGGACAGGCAGTATCACATGGTGTACAAGGACAAAGATTGGGAAATGTTGCCACAAATCCACCAAGGGGTGATGAACTCTTGGCATATCCTGAGGAAATTACTCAAAGAGGAGGAAATAGGGAGATACTCCAATTGATGGAATCCACTATCATCAAAGCCTAAAATCAAGAAGCTAAAGGAATACCATGCTAAAAAGAGGGAGGAAAGCAAAGAAGAAGCCCCAGTAGCTTCTACCAGCAAGCCTCAAGCCAACCAACTTTCCCAAGATGGGAAGAAGAACAAGAAAAAGAATTGGAGGAAACCATATTCCCCAAGTTACAGGATCCCAAAAATTCAAAAAGGTGCTATGGACAATGTCTTCAACATGGAAAAAACCTTGATGGAATTCAAGGACAAAGAGGAAAAAAGAATGAGACAACCTCATTTCCCAAAAAAATAACTTTGTCTCCTGATGTAAATACTTTAACTGAAATTAGGAATAGTATCTTACCTATTAAAGACATTAAGAATAGTCTATTATTGTTACAAGAAATAAATAACAGCTTATCATCTCTAACAAAAATTGTTGTACAAAATAAAAAAGAAATTAATAACATTAAATTTATGGTTCAAAATAATAAACCAAAAAATCAATTGACAATACTAAAAAATTAATAAAAGGACAACAAGAATTGTATAAATACATAAAAGATTATAAAGAAAAACTTTCACAATCTATTATGAAGTGAGCATTGAAAATTTAACACAAAAGTTAAACAAATTAAGTATTTTTGTTGAAAAATTTGAAGAAAAGACTTGATCACATCAAAAATCACTTCTAGACCATGTAGAAAAGAATGATGAAGTAATAATGAATCTTAAGGATTCCATTCAAGGTGAAATAAGACTTATTACTGAAAAAATGGATAAAATATATGAGGCTCACTTAAATATGCCAAGGTTATCAACCCCATTTTCTCACATAAGAAGTCCTGTTAAACCAAAGGGGAAATAACAAATCCATTAATGACAGACTCGAGTAATCAAGAAAGTAACCCAGTATTAATGAAGGAAGCACCTCAATTAAAAGAATGGCCAACATTCACAGGTGAAGGTGATTATGACCATATGTAATTCATTATAACAGTTAATACGTTAAAAGAAGATTATGCCATACCAGATCAATTAATCACTGCAAGATTACATTAATTATTTGAAAGATCTGCAAGAAGTTGGTATTATGGCATAAGAAAAACCAATGGTAAGAATACCTGGTCTTAGTCGAAAAATGAAATAATAACCAAGTGGAAAAATGATGCCAGGAGGGACAAAATAGAAAATGAATTTGAAAATTCCTTCCTTGATCCAGATAAGGATGAACCTTTGACTTGGTTCTTAAAACAAGCTGAAAGATTGAATGCACTGTACCCAGAAATGTCACAAAAGATGGTGCACATGAAGATACTTCAGAAAGATGGAGGGGAATTAAAAAAATTACCTCAGAAGCAGGTGCATAGAACTATGCTCCACAGAGGAATATATCAATTCACTGGAAGATATAGTGACAAGAACTAAGATTGGTAGAGCTTGGAAAAAAGTGGACATCAAAGGTCCAAAAAAACAATTGATCAAGAAAGATAAACCAAGAGAAGCTTTCAAGCCCAATAACCCAAAAGTAATGAGAAAAGAAAATGCCATAAGTGTGGAGGTAATGGACACTTAGCCAATAATTTCCTCAAAAAAGCAAAGATAAATGATATTGTGGAAACAGATGACCACAGTGACAAAGAAGAAGAATCAGATTCTGAAAAAGACACTGAAGAGTCAGAAACTTCTGACAGTGATTAAATTAATATAATTAATGCACAAATTAATACTATTGATTTAATATATGAAGTATTAGATGTCATCTCAAACTTACCACAAGCTGGAACATCTGATATAAGTCTGACAAACATACAAGATGCCAAACTGTATAAAACCAAACCAGCAAAAGGAATGGGATATACAGCTGGAAAGTCAAGTATAAGCATTGTAATGGCTGACAACCAAGGGGGAAAAGTGAGCGTGGACATAGGAGCATAATGTACATGTGTTGGTAAAAGGTATTTGGAATTAATTATACCAGATTGGGAAGGAAACCTATACCAATACAAGGAGTCAAATTTAGTAGTGCAAGTGAAAGCATGAAGCCCCTTGGAATAATAGACTTAACATTAATTTTTCCTCAGCCTTCACAATGTATAAGAGTGAAAGTAGAGTTTGTAGTAATAGAAAACTGTACTAGTAACCACCTTATACTTGAAAATAATTACTTGTCAATTTATGGCATAGATATCTCAAATCAAAAAGACAGATGTTTTACCATAGGAGGCAATAAGACGCAAAAATTTGGTTTTTCAATAACAAAAAACATATCACAGTCATAAAAAAATGAAGAGGAAAGCCCAGAAAAAGATTTTTTCATAAGGGACCAACTTAAAGAGGCACAATTCAATCAAGAATTAACAGAAAAAATAAAAGAAAAATTGATTGACCTCCTATTCAAATAGAAAAATGCGTTTGCAACTGACAAAGAGCCACTAGGCGCCATTATTGTACATGAAGTAAACATTATCCTGAATGTAGAAAAAACCTTATCAACCCCTGTTAAGACAAACAGCTTACCCAGCCAGCCCAAGAGCTAGAGAAGCCTGAGAGGTACACATTAAAGAATTAATGGACCTTGGAGTATTAAGAAAGGTAGGACATAATGAACAGGTAGAGGTCACTACACCTGTCATTATAACTTGGCATAATGGAAAATCAAGGATTGTAGAATACTTCAGAGCCCTGAACACCTACACTATCCCTGACAGATATCCAATACCCAGAATCCATGAGACATTGACACAATTGTCACAGGGTAAGCTCATTACAGCCATGGATGCTCTAAAGGGATTTCATCAAAATGTCTTGAAAGAAAATGCTAAGAAACTACTGAGGATAATAGTCCACTATGGGATAGACTATGAATATTTAAGAATGCCATTTGGTATGAAAAATGAACCTTCCCATTATCAAGGGATGATGAACACCATATTTCCTGAAGAGTTATCAGAAGTATGGTTGATTATCTATATTTATAATATCTTAGCTTGCTCAGAAACTTGGGAAATTCACTTAACAAGACTAGAAAGGTTGATACAAAAAGATAGTGCAAGTGAATATGAAGATTTCCCTCAAAAGGTGTCATTTTGCATATATTGAGCTAAAAGCACTAGGACATGTTGTATATGGACTACACTTGAGCATAGATAAAAACAAAGTAGAAGAAGTACTACTGAAACCAATGCCCCAAACTGTAAGGTGTGGATATGAGACTTTGATTAAAAATCAAGTACTTTTCCTGTCCTCAAAATTTGTATAAGGTAAGAAATGATTCAAAATAGTATGAAATAGTATTTTTAAGAGAAAACACGCCAATTTTATTGTTTTTAACTATATAAGTATAAAAAAATAATACTTTAAAGATTTATTGTTTTATCAACAATTAAAATTTATTCAAAAATACTCTCCAGGAGATATTTAAGGCTACAAAAGAAATTTCTTCAAGAGCAATTTCAATTGGAATTAATTGAGCAAAGAATTGAAAGAAATTAATCAAAGAACAAAGTCTTGAAAAAGATATTTAATGAGAAAACATGCCCAAAAGTGACCAGAGTGAATTTGGAAACAAAGTGACAAAGTTAACAGTGGTGAAAGATGCTTTAATTCACTTTTGGGGTAGTTCAAGGGGTAAAAATGATTATAAGATTTACAAAAAATGATTATAATAATTTTTTCACGTGGTTCAAAGTTTAAAAATGATTTAAGAAAGGGTTGTTGGAATCTTTTATTGATTGGTTTAATAGTGTTTAAACTAGGTATACAAGGCAAAGATTCTAACATGAAGAGCAAAGTGGGGCAAAGAAGACATTCTTTTATAGCCATCAATTTTCTTACCTCAAAAGTAAAATTTACTCTCGTCAGTCGTGGAAAACACTCTGACAACAGAAGAGCCAATTATGGCATCATTGAACCCTGGTTTAGATCAAAAAAGGGCTGCTTTTAGCCATTTTAGACCCTTAAATCAGCCATTACTAGAGTAATACCTGGTCTAGAGCCTTCAAAACACGTCAGAATGTGTGTATAAGTCATAGAAACAAGTCAAAACTGTTTTTACTGAGGTTGATTTAACTTAAGGGTAGTCTTACCCTCTTGGAAACAGTTAAAACTGCCCTGGTTGGTATCAAAACCTCATCATCAATTGAGTCACAGACTCTGCGACTCAATTCCAGGCCCAAAGTGAAGAAATTCTGCATGGATTTTGACATCCCACACCTGCAGGAAGGACTTTGGGGGTCTGGCTCCCCCTTGGAGCTAGATTTCCTTTTCCCCCCAGAATTAATCTTTCCAATATATTTATTTTTTAATTCCTCATCATGTAATACACTAGTAATTTAAACATACAATTCAATTGAATTTTACAGTACACAACTGTAATAATTGATACCTCATATGTAAATTACAGTTCACTTATGTAATACATGCGCACATTTTGACATTTCAATTGAAAATCCTTCAATTCCTCATAACTCATAAACTACACGCAACACCTCAATTGTAACACAAAAATCAATTGTTAAAACCACATTTGGTGTGAATTAAATTAAGGTTTTGAGGATTTTCAACTTTTGTACAGAAAATACTAAAAACTTAATTTAAGCTTATTTAGAGTTGGGTTACAGAAATGTTACCCTGAGGTGACCCCACCTTACTTTCTATGAGGAATCCAATGGTGAAGTAATTTTATGAAGTTTATTTATTGGATAAAAAGTTATAATATATTTTATGTACCCTTTAACCAAAAATATTTTAATTTCATTGATTTTATTCAAAATTAATTTTTACTTAATTTGTTCAAGTAAAAATGCATTTTCACAATTTCAAAATTTAATGTAATTTTTTATTTGAAATTATAATTAAATTTTTATTTTTATATATAAATTTTTATTTATGATTTAATTTTTATTTTCATAATATAAATAAATTTATTTTATTTATATTTATATCTTATTTTGTTATTTGTGGTCTTTTGGGTATATGAAAATACCTTTAAGGCTCACATTCCCTCCCACTACAAAAGAATATTACTTTGTAATATTGTTATTCCTAGTGTGTCTGAACCTTCTGAGAAGCTTAGTAGCCTCAGGTATGTCCTTTTCTGCTAACCATTCATCTTCAGAAGTTGGGTCACTGTACCTAACAAGGTATTCCCTTATGTTATTGGTTCTCAACTTGCTTTCTTTGAGAGCCTTGGTAATCTTCTTAATGCCAGATGATGCAAGAAGATGTATAACTTGGGGAACTTTATTCCTCAAAGGAAAATTTTCATCATAACTAGATTTATATGGCTTTATCAAGCTCAATGCAAATATAGGATGCTTATTGCTAAGTTCTCTAGATAGTTCTTCTTCAACAACATTTTCTCCATGGAGGGACTCAATGACAAAAGTTCCTGAAAAGGAATCTTTGAGCTTTTTACATACTTTGATGTTATTGAAGTTAGTGGTGGATACAAGTACTAAATCTCCCACTTTGAAATCTGGAGTGGAGTGTGATTTGTCCCATTTGTCCTTACCATATGAAAAAGAGTCTTCCATGCACCTTGCTGCATGCTTTCTTGCTTTGTCTAGCACCCCTTTTAAGCTAGAAGCTGTAGGATGTATTTCAACCAATTCTTCCCTCAAGGAATATTGAGGTAATTTGGGATTCCATCCTTTCTCTAGAATAGCAGGAGTTTGATTGGTACTGGCATGAATAGATGTCTTATATACCAATTCTAGTGCTGTTAAAAGAGTACACCAATCATGGGTAAATACATCACAATATCTAAATTAAGGCCATATGCAGAAACTCTTCTTACCACCCCTATTTTCTAAGGTCTGGATCATCATTTCAGCCAAACCATCAGTCTGTGGGCGTTAGGCTGTAAAGAAGGATCATTTTGTCCCAAATAGTTGGTGAAGATTTTTCCATAGTGCTGAGGTGAATTTGGGATCTCTGTCACTAATGATGTTTATGAATATGCCAGTCCATGATACTACTCTATTCCATTTCATAAGAGCTGTATCCATGGCTGTATCATCCTTGTGACATGGTAGAAAGATTTGAGTCTTACTAAATCTGTAAACAATCACTAGGGAAGCATCATAACTTCTGTCACCCCCTGGTGGCAGGCCAGTTACCCAATCCATATGGATAATTTCTCAAGGTCTTCTGGGTTCTTGGATTTTAATCATATTTCCAAGTCTTTTGCCCCTGTATTTATTTGCCTTTTGACATCTGTCACAGGTTTTGCAATAATCTGCCACATCTTTCTGCCATATTGGCCACCTCATGTAGGTTTTTACTTTTTCTCTTGTTCTGTCGTCAGACAGATGTCCTGAGAAAGGGATGTCATGGCATTCTTTAAGTACATGATTTATTAAGGACCTGTCCACAACTTTCATGACACATGTATGCTTAGTTCTGTGGTAAATTATACCATCCAGTAAGTGTAATCTTCCTTCATCATAAGATGTTCTCCATATCTCATCTAGGGAATGTATAAAAGAGTTGTCTTTATAGTCCCTAGTAAGTAATTGGCATAAAATGCTACAATTTTTGTCCTGAGTATAACTGTTTTTTTACTCCTCAAAGAAAGTGGTTTTCAGGTCTGCAACACTGATTCCTTCGATGGGTATTTGTGAGGAAGCTTCCTCTGGAACATAAGCAGGATTATCAATATTATTTGGTAATGGCCATCTTCTCAGTCCATCTTCATTTTTATGAATATTCCCATGTTTATGAACAATGGTCACATTTCCCCTATACTCTTGTATGGCTATTTGCCATCTGAGCATATGGCTGTTAGGAGTCTTCATGTTTAAAAGTGACTTAACCATAGTAAAATATGTTATTACTCTAAAAACACATCCTTCCAGAAAGTTGTTTATATTTTCCAAGGCCCACACAAGGCATAAGCATTCTATTTGACTGGATCCATATCTGGCTTCAGTTCGTTTGATTTGCCTGCATATGAAGCATATGGGTCCTTCCACAGGTTTATCATTCATAATTTGGACTTGATGAAGTGCAGCACCAAGCCCATATCCTGATGCATCCATATAAAGCTTAAAAGGCAGCTTAAATTTTGGAATCAGTAAGAGTGAAGCAGTGGTCAAGGCTTGTATCAAGGATTCAAAGGCTTTGACTCTGTCAACAGTC
The DNA here is from genome assembly GCA_023105745.1 of Austropuccinia psidii. Taxonomy (NCBI): domain Eukaryota; kingdom Fungi; phylum Basidiomycota; class Pucciniomycetes; order Pucciniales; family Sphaerophragmiaceae; genus Austropuccinia; species Austropuccinia psidii. Next base: position 11,855,020 of record JALGQZ010000001.1, read on the forward strand.
ATTTCAAATACTGTGTCTTTGTCACATAATTTATAAAGAGGTCTTGCTATGAATGCAAAATCTTTAATATGTTGCCTGTAATATCCTGAAAACACTAAAAATGACTGAATTTCTTTCTTCTTTTGAGGCATGGGTTTGAGCAATACTGCTGAAACCTTGGTTTTGTCAATGCCAAGGGATAGAACAGAAACTACATGTCCCAGTGCTTTAAGTTCTTTAAATCCAAAATGGCATTTCTGTAAGGATATTTTCATGTTCACAGATTGGGTTTTTGTCGAACCTCTGGATAATCTCTTCATATGTTCTTCCCAAGTTTTGGAACAGACAATAATGTCATCAATGTAAATGATTAACCATCCTTCTGAAAGCTCTCCAGGGAATATTTCATTCATCATTCTTTGGAAGTGTGAAGGTGCATTTTCGATACCAAAAGGCATCGTCAAATATTCATATACTCCACAATTAACAATAATTCTCAAGTATTTTCTTTCCCTTGGTGTCACTACATTCTGGTGAAACCCCTTAAGGGCATCCATAGTGGTTATATACAATTCTTGAGAGATCTGGGTAAGGCCAATTTGGATTTTTGGTATGGGGTACCTGTCTGGAACAGTGTAAGTGTTCAGAGCTCCAAAGTCCCCAACCATTCTAGATTTTCCATTATGCCATGCCACTATGACTGGTGTAGTTATTTCTACTTCCTCATTATGGAAAACCTTCCTTATTACACCAAGATCTAGAAGCTCTTTAATATGAATTTTGAGAGCTTCTCTTGATTTAGGACTTTCTGGATATGCAGGTCTTCTTGAGAGGGGTGGATAAGGTCTCTCAATATTAAGGATGATGTCATCTTCATGACCAATAATTGCCCCCAAAGGCTTGTGGTCTGATGCAAGTATTTCTTTGTGGTCATATAAAAGGTAAGAAAGTTTATTTTCCTGACTATCAGTCAAATGAAGGCTTATTTCTGTAAGGTGTGGATATGAAATTTTGATAAAATATCAAGTACCTTTCCTGTCCTCAAGATCTTTATAAGGTAAAATTATTTTAAAAATAGTAAGAAATAGTATTTTTAAAGAGAAAACATGCCAAGTTTGTTGTTTTAAACTTTCTAGGTATCAAACAATAATATAATAAACATTTATTGTTTTACCAACAATACTCTACAAGAGCAATTTCAATTGGAATTAATTGAGCAAAGAGTTGCAAGCAATTAATTAAAGAAAAAAGTATTTAAAAATATATTTAAAGAGAAAACACGCCCAAAAGTGACCAGAGTGAATTTGGAAACAAACTGACAAAGCTAACAGTGATGAAAGATGCTTTAATTCACTTTTGGGGTGGTTCAGGGGTAAAAATGATTATAAGAGTTACAAATATTAATTATAATGATTTTTTCACGTGGCTATAAGGTTCAAAATAATATGAAAAGGGTGGTTGGAATCCTCTATTGATTGGTTTAACAGTTTTTAAACTAATTATAAAAGGAAAAAGTTCTAACATGAAGAGAAAAGTGGGGCAAAGAAGACATTCTTTTATAGCCATCAATTTTCTTACTCAAAAAGTAAAATTTGCTCTTGTCAGTCGTGGAAAACACTCTGGCAGCAGAAAAGCTAATTATGGCATCATTGAACCCTGGCTTAGACTAAAAAAGGGCGGGTTTTAACCATTTTTTGCTATTTTTAGCCATTTTAGACCCTTAAATCAGCCATTACTACAGTAATACCTGGCCTAGAGCCTTCAAAACACGCCAGAATGCGTGTAAGAGATTTAGAAGCCAGCCAAAACCATATTTACTAAGTTTGTTCTATCTTAAGGGTAGCTTTACCCTCTTGGCAACAGTTAAAGCTGCTCTGGTTGGTATCAAACCCTCATCATCAATTGAATCACAGACCCGGTGACTCAATTCCAGGCCTCAAGTGATGGGCTTTTGCATGGATTTTGACATCTCACTCCTTTCAGCAAGGAGTTTGGGGGTCTGGCTCCCCCTTAGAGCTAGAGTTCCTTGTCACCCCCCACGTTCAATCTTTCCAATTTATTTTTTCTTTTAATTCCTCATCATGCATTATACTTATAAGCTACATATATAATTAAATTGAGTTTTGCAGTACACTAATTTAATTATTGACACCTCATATGTAAATCAAAGTTCACTTATATAATACACACACACATTTTGACAATTCAATTGAATTCAATTGAAAATACTTCAATTCCTCATAGCTTCTAAAGTATACACAAAACCTCAAGTTTAACAAAAAAATTGATGAGTAAAACTACATGTGATATGAATTAAATTAAGGTTTTGAGTATTTCCAACTTTTATACAGAAAATACAAAAAACTCAATTTGAGCTTATTTAGAGTTGAGTTATAGAAATTTCACTCAGAGGTGACCCCACCTAATTTTTTATAAGGCATCCAATGGTGAAATAAATTTTATATAATTATTTTTTTGATAAAAGGTTATGATAAATTTTATTTCACTTTTCTCCAAAATCATCTTATTTTGGGTAATTTTGTTGAAATTCATTTTTACTTAATTTTTTCAAGTAAAAATGTGTTTTTACAGTTTTCTAACTTAATTTATTTTATTTTTGAATTATAATAAGATTTTTGATTTTGTATATAAATTAATATTTATATTTTAAATTTTCTTTTAATAATATAAATAAATTTATTTTATTTATGTTTATATATTATTTTTTGTTTGTGGTCTTTTGGGTATATGAAAATAACTCTAAGCCTCACAATTTCAGCTTCATTTAACTGTTCAGATTTGAATCTTTCCAGCTCTAAATTGACTGGTGTTACTTTACTTAGTGTATTTTGTCTTTTAACTGGTAAAAAGCCAAATTTTTGATGCTTATTGTCTCCAATAGTAAAGTATTTGTCTTTGTTGATATGTAAGTCTATCCAATTTTCCACAACAACAAATCAAACAGTGATTCTTAAATTTCCATTAATATGTGGAAATATAACATTGGTCTCAAAGATTCCCATTGCTTTCATCTGATTACTTACACTATTGAATTGTTTGCCATCAATTGGTAACAATTGGTCTTCAAAGTTTGGTACACAAGTCTCAAGAAAATATTTGCCAACACAAGAGCAGAAGGCTCCTGGGTAAAGTAAATATTTAGTGGGCTGGTTGTCAATTACCACCTCTGTTATACAGGAGCTACCAGCTGTATAGTCTTTTCCCCTGTTTGGTTTGGTTTTCATAAGTTGTGCATCTTGAATTTTTGACAAATCAAGTTGACCATTGCTTAATTGTGGCAAGTGGGAATAAGGCTGTGAGCCTTTGAGATATGACCAAATACCCAAAAAGGTCACAAGAAATATTTAAAATAATTATACATTAAAAATAATTACCTTAAAACTACAAAAATGCCATAAATTTGCATAAAACTTGGTTTAACTTAAAAGCCAATAAATAAAAATGTGAAAGATATTATACAATTGGATTCCCCATGGTAAAATACACATATACCATTTTTATGGCATATCTGTAAAGTCAATATTTAATGAGTTATAAGTAATAATACCTTATATAAAACACAAATCCTTGATTATTTCAAATACAAATGAAACAACATGTGCAATGAATGATACCATTGGATTCTCCATAAAGATCCACATATGAAACAATTAAGAAGCTAATCTCCAAAGTAAGTAATTAAGGAGTTAAGCTGAATATATGCACTTTTTTGGTCAATGCATATATTCAAGGATTTTAACTAATATCTTTTGAAATATGCATGATAGAGGTATGAACCAAAAATAAATTCATCACATGGTTACTGTAGGAATACAGAAATGAAGTTTATTTCACAAGTTATAAACAAGGTTAAAGCCTGTAAGGGATTATTGATTGAAATCAATAGAGCTGTTGATCACTTTGTTGTGAAAGTGGTCCAAACTTAAACAAAAAAAGCAGAAAGTTGGATGCTACTAGTTCATTCGTGAAGAATGATGTGTGTTTTCTTATAATATTCAAGGTATAACCCCTTGAAATCATGGTTTGAAGTTTACAATATTAAATTTTGACAGAAAAGATGAGTTACAAGAAAAATAATCAAAATAGAGTTTTGATGATGTAATGAAATGCTCTTGCAGAATAATGAGGTTATGCCAAGCTATTAGAATTCACTCTCTGAATTGCTGTAGCATGAAAAACTTAAAAGTTATTAAGGATCAAAGTTTGAGCTTAATTTGATCATTTATGATCACTCACTGTAACCTTAAATTAGGTTTAACAGTCATATGAGTGATACAATTGGTGAATAATGTTAGTTTATGATTAAAACTAATAAAATCAAAAGATTTTGGGGTTCTGCCAAGCCTTGACGTCATCAAGTTTAGAGTTATAGTGATAACTCTAAATAATGGCATAATATTGAGATAAGATGGTTTGATCATGACATAATCATCACCAAACCTTGAAATATTGATCAATTCCAGTGGATATGATTGGTGCACGTCTACTAGAAGACTGTTGGACTCTAGGAGGGAGGTATTTACTATAAATAGAGCTCTTTTTACTCTGTTTTCCCCTCAGATGCTTACAAAACATTAAATCATTATATAAAAAGGTAATTTCTTTATTCTTTATATATAAAAATTTTATATTATTAAAGACCAAAGATAATCTTATAATAATCTTCATCTTTGATGTGATTATTGCAATTATTTAATTGTTTTGTTTAAATTTCTCTTAAAAACCTCAATTCCACATAAAACCAAGAAAATTTGTAATTTCTCTTAAACTGTATTGTAACTACAATTTAAATAATTTTTCTTTACATTTTCTAGGCATAAAGGTATTCAAAATTATTATATTAAGCATTAAAAGTAGGTTATTTCTCTTATTATAATAATTTTTCTCTATTATTAATTTTGATAATTCTATAATTAATATAAATAGTATTTATATTAATTTACAACTGTAATATTGGCTATATTATTGTTATTAATTGTTTTTTATTAATAAAAAACAATTTTTACGCCTTTATTATTTGTTGGTAACAATAATAAAGTGCTTCTAAATATATTAATTATCTTATATTAATATATTTATTTTATATATATTATTTTTTAAAATATAAATTATATTATTATATTTATTTAATAATATAGTTATTTTACGCCATAATTATAATAATTCTTTGTTATTATAGTTATTTTTATCTTATTTATTTCATTTATAAGGATATTCATAGTACAATTAGTAAATTATGAGTAATTTTTACTTATTGTTTCATAGTCAAACCTTACATTTGGGGGCCTGGCCGTGATATTTACTCTAAAAAGACCTTTAAAAAGATTCTAATTGGGTTTATCCAATAATAAACTATAATTATAATCATAAAATTATATAATAATTTGATATTTTATTAATTTTAAGAGCTATTGAGGCATTTGGAAAGCAATTGTACTGTCTTACACGTGGTGTTTGACATCCTTAGACTTGCAAAAACTTTCTTTGAGTGATTCTAGTGATTAAAAAAGATATTTTAGAAATAAAAAATAATTTTATATTATAAATTAAGTTTAAAGATAATCATATTCATTTTTATTTTATTCTTTAAAAATAAAAACATATAAAATAATAAAACATATTAAAAACCAATACAAAAGTTATATTATTCATTTCAATTTCATTTATTTAATTATTTTCATTTTTAAAGATATAAAAGCATGTTTTACATGAAAAATTGCCATATCTTCCCAAAAATAACACATCTTATATAAAAGACTTATATTCATTTGTCTTTTTTAGTGTTTGAAGACAATCCAACAGAGGACAACCAAGCCACTGTTGAAAGATTAGTGGAAGAAACTTGCCCAAGTTCTCCAACACCAATTGTCAATAAGAAAAAGAAAGCTAAGAAATTAGACTTTCCAGGACCCACCATTCCGGACTCTGAAGGTGAGTACCTCATTTATAAATTTCCATAAGAAGAATTCCTGCTCTGAAATCCTCTTATTTTCTTCTTTTTCTTAAATCATGACTACCAGAAGAGGATCCCAATACTCCATCCAATCAGATGGAGCTGGACTCAGAGGTAGAATTGATTCCTCAAAAGGGAAAAGGAAGGGAAATATCCACAGTGGAACAGAATCCACACAAGGAAGTGCCTTATCCCAAAGGCAAGTCCCAGAAAAGCCCATGTTATCTGAACCAGAATTGAAACTAAGTATGAGTGACTCAAACAGGTACAAAACACATTCAGAGGGCTCAAATAGACATTTACATGAGCCAGTACAAACAGCACTACACATTGTACAAAGACAAGGATTGTGAAATGTTGCCCCAAATACACCAAGGAGTGATGAACTTCTGGCACATCCTGAAAACGTTCCTCAAAGAGGAGGAAATAGTGAGATACTCCAATGGATGGAATCCACTATCATCCAAACCTCAAATCAAAAAGATCAAGGAGTACCATGGCAAAAAGAAGGAGGCAACCAAGGAAGAAGCCCCAGTAGCTTCTACCAGAAAGCCCCAAGCCAAACCGTTTCCCCAAGAAGGGAAGAAGAACAAGAAAAAAAATGGGAGAAAACCATATTCCCCAAGCTACAGGATCCCCAAAATCCAAAAAGATGCCATGGACAATGTCTTCAACATGGCCAGAACTTTCATGGAATTCAAAGACAAAGAGGAGCAAAGAATGAGAAAACGTCATTTCCCAAAGAAATAACCTTTTCTCCTGATGTTGTAAATACTTCAACAGGGATTAAAAATAGTATTTTACATCTTAAAGACATTAAAAATAGTTTATTATCTTTCCAAGAAATAAATAATAGCTTATCATCTTTAACAAAACTTTTTGTACAAAATAAAAAAGAACTTGATAACATAAAATTTATGATTGAAAATAATAAACCAAAAGTCTTAATTGATAATACTCAGAAATTAATACAAGGACAAGAAGAATTGTACAAATACATAAGTGATATCAAAGAAAAAACTTTGGCAATCAATTATGACGTGAGTATTGATAATCTTACAGAAAAATTAAACAGATTAAGCATTTCTGTAGAACGATTTTAAGAAAAGACTTCATCACACCAAAAATTAATTTTGGACCATGTGGAAAAGAGTGATAAAGCAAGAATGCATCTGAAAGATGACATTCAAAGTGAAATAAGGCTTATCACTGAAAAAATGGATAAAGCTAATGAGGCTAACTGAAATATGCCAAGTTTATCAACCACATTTTCTAACATAAGAAGCACTGTTAAACCAAAAGAGGAATTAAAAAATCCATTCATAACAGACTTAAGTCACCAAGACAATAACCAAGTCTTAATGAAGGAAGCACCTCAATTAAACAAATGGCCAACATACACAGGAGAAGGTAAATATGATCACATGTCATTTATCAAAACAATTGACATGCTACAAGAGGATTATGCCATACCAGATGAATTAATAACTGCAAGATTACATTCATTGTTTGAAAAATATGCAAAAAGATGGTATTATGGCATAAGGAAAACAAATGGCAAAAATACCTGGTCTTGGTGGAAACATGAAATAATCACCAAGTGGGCTAATGATGCCTGGAGGTACAAGATAGAAAATGCATTTGAAAATTCTTTCTTTGACCCAGACAAAGACAAACCTTTAACTTGGTTCTTAAAAAAAGTTGAAAGAATCAATGCATTGTACCCAGAAATGTCACAAAAAATGGTGCACATGAAAATACTTAAGAAATGTGGAGGCGAGCTAGAACATGCCCTAAGAAGCAGGTGTATAGAACCATGCTCCACAGAAGAGTATATCAATGCACTAGAAGACATAGTGACAAGAGCAAAAATTGGCAGAACTTGGAAGAAATTGGACATTAAAAGTCCAAATAAACCATTTATCAAAAAGCATAAATCAAAAGAAGCTTTCAAACCCAATACATCCAACAATAATGAGCAAAGAAAATGCCATAAATGTGGAGGTATTGGACACTTAGCCAATAATTGCCTCAAAAAGGCAAAACTTAATGAGATTGTGGAAACAGAAATCAACAATGACAAAGAGGAGGAATCTGACTCTGAAAAAGAAACAGAAGATTCAGAAAGTTCTGAAAGTGATGAAATTGATATAATTAATGAACAAATTAATAATATTGATATAATTTATGAAGTACTAGATGTTAACTCAAACTTACCACAAGTTGGAACATCTGACACAAACCTGACAAGTATACAAGATGCCAAAATGTATAGAACCAAACCTGCAAGAGGAATAGGATATACAGCGGGAAAATCAAGTATAAGTATTGTTATGGTTGATAACCAAGAAGGAAAAGTGAGCTTGGATACAGGCACATATTGCACCTGTGTTGTTAAAAGTTATTTCAAAACCATTGTCCCAGACTGGCAAGAAAAACTTATGCCAATACAGGGTGTCAAATTTAGTAGTGCAAGTGAGAGCATGAAGCCCCTTGGAATAATTGATTTAACACTAATTTTTCCTCACCCCTCACAGTGTGTTAGAATTAAAGTAGAGCTTGTAGTAATGGACAACTTTACTAGTAATCACTTCATACTTAGAAATGGGTACTTATCAATTTATGGTGTAGATATATCTAACCAAAAAGACAGATATTTTACCATAGGAGATAACAAAAGACAAACGTTTGGCTTCTTAAATAACAAAAAACAAATCACAGTTATTAAGAATGAAGAGAAAAGTCCAGAAAAGGACGTTTTTATATCTGAACAACTTAAAGAGGCAGAATTAAATCAAGAATTAACAGAAAAAATGAAAGAAAAATTGATTGACGTCTTATTTAAGTACAAAAATGCCTTTGAAATGAACAAGGAGCCACTAGGTGCCATAATTGGGCATGAGGTGGATATAATTCTTAATGTAGAAGAGCCTTACCCACCCTTACTAAGGAGACCTGCTTACCCAGCTAGTCCAAGGGCTAGAGAAGCCTTGGAGGCACACATGAAAGAATTAATGGACCTTGGAGTATTAAGAAAGGTAGGACATAATGAACAGGTAGAGGTCACTACACCTGTCATTATAGCTTGGCATAATGGAAAATCAAGGATGGTAGCAGACTTCAGAGCCCTGAACACCTATACCATTCCAGACAGATATCCAACACCCAGAATCCATGAGACATTGACACAATTGTCACAAGCTAAGTTCATTACAGCCATGGATGCCTTAAAGGGTTTTCATCAAAATGTCTTAACAGAAAATGGCAAGAAACTACTGAGGACAATAGTCCACTGTGGGATTTTTGAATACTTAAGAATGCCATTTGGCATGAAAATGCACCTTCCCATTATCAAGGAATGATGAATACCATATTTCCTGAAGAATTATCAGAAGGATGGTTAATTATCTATATTGATGATATCATAGTTTGCTCAGAAACTTGGGAAAATCACCTTACAAGACTAGAAAGGGTACTAAAAAAAATAGTGCAAGTGAATATGAAAACTTCCTTGAGAAAGTGTGATTTTGCATACAGTGAAGTAAAAGCACTAGGACATGTTGTATCTGGACTTAGTATAGGCATAGACAAGAATAAAGTAGCAGCAGTACTACTCAAGCCAATGCCACAAACCAAAAAAGAAATGCAATCATTTTTAGGATTTGCTGGTTACTATAGACAGCATATAAAGGACTTTGCAAAAATTTCTAAATCCTTGTATAAGCTATGTGACCAAAAAACAGTCTATGAAATGACAGAAGAAAGAGTCAAGGCATATGAAGAATTGAAAAATTCCTTAACAAATGCCCCATTTCTTCTAATGCCAGATTGGAAACTACCCTTCAAACTTTACATTGATGCTTGGGGAGAAGGACTAGGTGCTGCACTACACCAGACACAAATTATCAATGATAAACCAGTGGAAATACCAATTTGTTTTATTTCAAGACAGATAAAGCCAACAGAAGAAAGATATGGCGCAAGCCAAATGGAATGCCTCTGCTTAGTGTGGGCTTTAGAAAAATTACATTATTACTTGGATGGAACAGTATTTGATGTGATTACAGACTGTAATGCTGTAAAATCTCTATTAAATATGAAAAATCCAAATAGACATATGCTGAGATGGCAAATTTCTATCCAAGAATATAGAGGAAATATGACTATTGTTCATAAATCTGGTAATATTCATAAAAATGCAGATGGTCTCTATCAAATACCCCTGACAATCCAGAATGGGTACCACAGTGTAAGGTTTGACTATGAAACAATAAGCAAAAATTACTAATTTTTTACTTATTGTACTCTGAATGTCCTTATAATTGAAATAAATAAGATTAAAATATTAATAATAATAAAGAAATATTATTATTATGGCGTAAAAATGTTATAGTATTAAATAAATATAATAATATAATTAATATTATATGAAATTATAATATTATAAATAATATATTAATATAAAATAATTAATATATTATAAAGCTCTTTATTATTGTTACCAACAAATAATAAAGGCGTAAAAAACTGTTTTTTATAAATAAAAAACAATTAATAACAATAATATTACTAATATTAAAGTTATATATTAATATAAATACTATTTATATTAAATAAGAATTATTAAGAGTAATAATAAGAGAGAAATTATTATAATAAGATGAAATAACCTAATTTTAACACTTAAAATAATAATTTTGAGATATTTTACGCCAAAAGAATATAATACAACTTTTTCAAATTGTATTTACAATAAAAAATAAAGAAAATTACTAAAATTCTTGATTTTACGTGGAAATGAGTTTATAGAGAGATTTATGACAAAAACAATTAAAGAATTGATTTAATCACGTAAAAAATAGTGATTAATATTAAGATGGCCTTTGGTCTTTAATAATATAAGAGTTTTATATATAAAGAATAAAGAAATTACCTTTTATTTAATTGATTTAATTTTTTTGATGCGTCTGAGGGGTAAATAGAGTAAAAAGAGCTCTATTTATAGTAAATACCTCCCTCCTAGAGTCCAACAGGCTTCTAGTAGACGTGTACTGATCATATCCACTGGAATTGATTAATACTTTAAGGTTTGAGGGTGATTACATCATGATCAAACCATATTACATCATTATTACACCATTATTTAGAGTTATCACTATAACTCTAGGTTTGATGACATCAGAGGCTTGGGAGAACCCCAAATTTCGTGGATTTTATTAGTTTTAATCATAAACTAATAGTATTCACCAATTTTATCACTCTTAAGACTGTTAAACTTAAATTAAGGTTACAGTATGTGATCATAACTGCTCAAATTAAGCTCAAACTTTGATCCTCAATAACTTTTAAGATTTACACTATACAGCAATTCAGAGAGTGAATTCTCATAGCCTGACATAACCTTATTATGCTGCCAAGAGCTTTTCATTACATCATCAAAACTCTATTTTTGATGATTTTTCTGGTAACTCATCTTTTCTGTCGAAATTCAATATTTTAAACTTCAAACCTTGATTTCAGGGGGTTATACCCTGAATTTAATAATAAAAATTACATCATTCTTCACGAATGAACTAGGAGAATCCAACTGTATACTTTTTTTTAAGTTTGGAACACTTTCACAACAAAGTGGTTAACAGCTCTGTTGATTTTTATCAATAATTCATCATAGGTTTTAACCTTGTTTATAATTTGTAAAATAAAGTTCATATCTGTGTTCTTACAGTAATTACGTGGTAACTTTATTTTTGGTTCATCATTCCATCATGTATAGTTTAGAAGATATTAGCTATGATCCTTGAATATATGCGTTGGCCAAAAAAGTGCATATATTCAGGATAATTCCTTAAGTATTAACATTGGAAATTAGCTTATTAATTGTTTTATGTGTGGAGTTTCATGGGGAATCCACTGGTACAATTTATTTCACATGTTGTTTCATTAGTGTTTGAGATAAATAAGGTTTTATGATTTTTATAAGGTATTATACCTTATAATTCCTTAAATATTGACTTTACAGATATGCCATAAAAATGGTATATGTGTATTTTTCCATGGGGAATCCAATGGTATAGTCTATTTTACATGTTGATTCATTGGTTTTTAAGTCAAACCAATTTTTGTACCAATTTATGGTATTTTTTGTATATTTAAGTAATTATTCTTAATGTATATGTAACAACCACTCACCAAGGGGTAAGGGTATTCATTCATACACCCACTCAAGCACCTCAAATCAGCAGATCCAGCACTTGTATCAGCATTCAGTTTCAGCAATCTTCATTCTGAAACATTCATACAGCTTGGAATCTCAATACAGCCTGTCAATACCTGTACAGGTTGGTTTCACCCAATACAGTTTCAATACACCAGTATGGAACTGTATGATCACTCAAATACACCACACCTCTTGTACAGGTTCTGTACAGCCGTACAGGACCTGTATTGGCCAGACTCAATTCAATCATCAATTATTCTCATGAAAATTCTTCCTCTGGATCAGGGCTGGTGATTCTCACATATACCAGCCCCTCTTTCTTCCCCAGTTAATTAATTTAGTTTATTTATCATTTTATAATTATTCTTATCCTTATTTTGGGTATTATAATTATTTAATTTTAAGTTAGTCTTTGCATTTCTCTCTTTGCCTGTACAGTATGAGTTGGGTGGCCATATCCTTATTAACCCTCCTCTTTCCATTCTGACAGGTTGAAACAGTGGACTTGGACTTGTTTGTGGTTGGCTCTTCTATTCTTTTACTCTTATCTTTTGTTGCTGCTTTTTCTTATATTCATTCTTTAGCAATTTATCTTTAACACTCTTAAGTGTATCTCATCTTATCTTATCTTTGAGCCCTCCATAAGTGAGTCCCAGTTTACTGAGTGCCAGGCCCTCTTCACTTTGAAGAGCCCCTGTGACATTAAATTAATTAACTCATATTTGATTCTTTCTTTTCATTCATTTATATTCATTTCCTCTCATTCATCAATTATGACCTTTCATGATTTTATGATTTTTTATGATTTTCTATGAAATTTTCTCTCTCATCAATTTTCATCTCATTCTTTTCATTCTTATGAAAATTGATTCTTTTTCCTTTCTTAATCATTGCTGACCATTTCATCACTTCATTTTATTTTTATCAATCAGATTTTTTCTGTGTTCTTATCCAGGTTTCATCTAGGGATTATTGATTGGATTATTCATTGGGATTCATTTGGGTTATTGATTCAGGATTTATTGGATTTATTGACTTTGAACTCTCAAGATATTGATTGATCCTCAAGAATTGATTTTGATTATTGATTTGATCTGACTCATCAAGATATTGAATTGATTTCTTAAGATTTTGAACTGATTGATTGATTCCCCAAGACTTGATTTCATATTGAAGACACTTATTGATTGATTATTGATTGAATTGATTGTTGATTGATTGAATTTATTTGACTGTTGATTGAATTTGATTCCTCAAGATTTGAATTGATTCCTCAAGATTCATCAAGATTTTATTGTGATTGATTTGGCCAAGCCTGATTATTCTTCTTAATACCATCAAGTTATTTTACTCTTTTCATAATTCCAGTCCAGCATAGCCCCCCAGCAAAGAATACTAGATCCCAGAAAATTACAGCTGTTCTCACTCCTACAGCAAGGGCTCCTCTTGACCGCACACCATCAGTTCATCAACTGAGTGCAAACTTGGACAGAGGACCACCAATGGAAGGAGCAGCACCCTCAAGAAGAGGTGGAATGAAATCTAGAAGATCAAGATCCTTTTCTGGACTTTTGGGTGGCTACCCTGGCATGTCTGAAGGTGCAAGAGAAAGATTAGGGGAAGTTGAAGATGAAGAGGGGGAAGAGTCTGTGGAAGAGGAAGATTCTGGGGAAACTGAAGTGGCAGATGCCTTGGCGAATGCTCCTGAGGTGCCTCAGGGTTCTAATCTAGCCCTTTCTAGTCAACATCTTGTCTCTAAAACTGATCCAAGTCTCCTCAAGATGATGGAGCAGATGACTCAATTCATGGGACAACTCACTCAAGCAGTTGCCCCCAGGGACAATTCCAAAGCCCCTGCTTTCAAGACTCCATCCATGAAGGCACCTGATTCTTTTGATGGTACTCAAGCTCATAAGCTGAGAGGATTTGTCCAATCCTGTCAACTAATTTTCCATAATGATACAGCAAACTTCTTCTCTGACAGGAATAAGGTTTTGTACTCAACTTCTTTTCTTACTGGTAGAGCCGGCAAATGGATTGAACCTTACCTCTCAAATATTTCCAATGAAGACCCTTCCTACCTCCTCAATAATTGGCCATTGTTTGAATCTCAATTATTCACTCTGTTTGGTGACCCCAATGAAGTCAGGAAAGCTGAACAAGAGTTGGACAATTTGAGGATGAAGGAAAGTGGTCATGTTTCCTTGTACATAGCAGATTTCAGGAGCTTAATGTCAAGAATTGGAGATTGGGGGGAAAGAGCTTACATTCATGTGTACAGAAGAGGATTGGCATCAAGATTAATGGACCAATTGGCTTCTCACCCTGGAACTTTTGACACTCTTCAAGAACTTATGGATGTCACTTTAGAATTAGACACAAGATATCATGAGAGGCAAAAGGAAAAGGGCAGTCATCAAGAGAAGAAGCCTCCAATCATTGGATCCAATTCCTCCAAGCCTCCTCAAAGTTCATCATCCAAGAAGCCTTATCACAATAAGAATAAGAAGGGGAAGAATTTTCAAATGTCCAAAGACAAGCCTCATGCTGCTCTCCTCAATAAGGACAACAAATTAATTGGTTCTGAAAAGGAGAGGAGGATTAAAGAAGGCTTGTGCAATTATTGTGGTGGAAAGCACCCATTTGAAAAATGCTTCAAGAGGCCTGAGAATAGGCAAGGATCATCAGAAGGCTTCCCTAGCAAGCAGGGAAAAGCCTGAGTGGGAATCATGATGTGTTCAATGGTTCTCACTTATTTCCTTCAAGAGCACAATTGTGCACTCTGAATACTAGTGTCAAGAAATCTTTAAAGTTTCTTATTTTCTCTTCTGTCTCTGATATTTTTTTATAGTATTCTCATTGATTCTGGTGCTACAAACTCTTTTATTGCAAAGAATTTTGTTCTCAAGTACTCATTGACTTTGTCAGAGCTCCCTGAAAAGATTCCTCTTTTCATTTTGGATTCTAATGAATCCCCTGCCTTGTTCATCACCCATTATACCAAGTGGGTAGTTGACTTGCCTTCCTTCCCAAGCTTTGAATGGGATTTCTTTATCATAGATTCACCCAAGGGAGAAGACCTGATATTGGGCTATGATTTCCTTTACCATTTCAATCCCATTATTGATTGGAAAAATGGATTGATCACCTATGATTCTAATCATAAGGATTCTAGTGGTATTATTCCTTCTACTAGTAATGACTTAGCCACTGCTGTCAACAGTGTTGCTCTGGCTGGTGAACTTAAGACACCTTCCATCCCTTCTTCTGTCCATATCCCTTCCATAATTCCCTCTCAGTCATTACTTCCATCAAGAGATGAAGTCTTCAAAGAGATAAAGGATGTTGGAGAAGATGTTGCCATATCTTCACTTCATCTCTTCCAAGGGGATATGGACCTTCCTCCCTTATCTTTTCATGCATCCCTGGAGGAGCAGTGGGATGAGGAGGAAGAGCCAGAAGAAATTGAAACTGTGCTGAAGGTTGTTCCTCCTGCTTATCACCAATATTTGGATGTATTCTCCAAGGTGAAAGCAGAGAAACTTCCTCCACACCGCGCCTGTGATCACCATATCGAATTGGAGGGTCTTCTACCTCCAATTGGTGTTATCTACTCATTATCAAATCAAGAGTCAGCAACACTGCGGGCCTACATTTCAGAGAATGTAGAGAAAGGTTTCATTAGACCAAGCTCCTCTTCAACAGGAGCACCTGTCCTTTTTGTCAAGAAAAAGGATGGAGGTCTTTGTTTGTGTGTTGACTACCGCAAACTCAATGCTGTCACTAGGAAGAACAGATACCCTGTTCCTCCTATGAACCAGCTTCTTACCGTATTCAACGGTTCCACTATCTTCTCCAAGATAGACTTGCGTGGTGCATATAACCTTCTGAGAATCAAAGAGGGGGATGAGCACTTAACTGCCTTTAGAACCAAGTATGGTAGTTATGAGTATTTGGTCATGCCATTTGGTTTGACCAATGCTCCTGCTTCTTTCCAGAATCTAGTAAATGATATCTTTGCAGATTTTTTGGATGTGTTTGTTGTGGTCTATTTAGATGATATTATGGTCTTTTCCAGCTCTGAGGAGGAACATGTCAAACATGTGGCCTCTGTCCTCCAAAGACTGAGGGACAATAATCTGTTTGCCAAAGCCTCCAAGTGTGTATTCCATGCGTCAAGTGTGGAATACTTGGGCTATGTTGTTTCAAGTGATGGCCTCAAGATGGATTATTCAAAAGTTCAGCAAATCCCCAATTGGCCTCAGCCCAAAAACATCAAGGCCCTTCAATCTTTCCTTGGCTTTGCCAATTTTTATCAACGTTTCATTAAAAATTATTCTAAAAAAATCACTTCTCTCACTTCCCTCCTTAAAAAAGATTCTCCTTTCATCTTCAATGAGGAAGCTCTTAGTCAGTTTCAAGCACTCAAAGAAGCTTTCACCTCTGCTCCTATCTTATCTCACTTTAATCCTTCTCTACCTACTATAGTAGAGACTGATGCTTCTGATTATGCATTGGGCACCGTACTGAGTCAGGTGAATGACTCTGGAAAGCATCCCATTGCATTTGATAGTCGCAAGCTCTTACCAGCTGAACTCAACTATGAAATTCATGACAAGGAACTCCTTGGCATAGTTTGGGCTCTCAAGCGTTGGAGAGCATTTCTTCTTTCTCTTTCCAATCCTTTTGAGATCTTGACAGACCACTCTTCCTTGCAATATTTCATGTCTTCCAAAGTTCTTACTCGTCGTCAGGCCCATTGGGCTGAATTTCTCTCAGAATTTCATTTCACTATCACTTACCGCCCAGGCAGGCTGGCCACTTTACCAGATGCCTTGTCACGTCGGGACGACGTGTACCCAGAGAGGGGGGTGGACTTCATCAGCAAGAATCCTCAGAATTTTCATCAAGTACTTAAGCAAGATGGAATTCAAGAGTCAAGATTCTTCTCAATCAAAGTGGAAATTTTCTCAGATTTAGTTGACAAGATTCAAGAAGAAGTATGGCAAGACAAAGACTATAAAGAAATACTCAAGCAACTAGCAAGTGGTGAATCAGTTCCAGATTATTCTCTTGAACCTCAAGCCAAGTTATTATTATTCAAAGATAGAGTGGTAATCCCAAGCAATGCAGAACTTCAACTCAATATTCTTCAAAAGCGTCATGACTCACCATTGGCTGGCCATCCTGGCCAGGAGAAGACCCTCAAGCTCATCAAGAGGGATTTTTACTGGGCTGGCATGAATCAATTCATCAAGGACTATGTGTCCTCATGTCAGCAATGTTCAAGAAACAAGAACATTCATCATAAGAAGTTTGGATTACTCAAGCCTCTTTCAATTCCGTCTGGTCCTTGGAATTCATTATCAATGGACTTTATCACTCAATTGCCACTGTCCAACAACTTTGATTCAATTTTAGTAGTTGTGGACAGATTCTCAAAAATGGCAATCTTCATTCCAACTTATGGCACAATCACTGCTCTGGATTTAGCTCAAATATTCATTAGTCATGTATTTTCCAAGCATGGACTCCCAGTCAGTATTGTCAGTGATAGAGGATCCTTATTTGTTTCATCATTCTGGACTCAATTGTGTCAGCAGCTCAAGATATCAAGAGATCTTTCAACTGCCTTTCACCCTGAAACAGATGGACAGACAGAGAAGGTAAATCAGATACTAGAACAGTACCTTCGGATGTATGTCAGCTATCATCAAGATGACTGGTACACCTGGCTCCCTCTGGCTGAATTTGCCTATAATAATGCAGAACATTCATCAACCAAGCAATCACCTTTTTTCACCATTTATGGAAGAAATCCCAGCTTTGACTCAATCCATATTTCTAAAGACTCACCTGCTGGAAAGTTATCAACAAAACTCCAATCAGTACAGCAAGTTGTCAAAGAAGAATTAGAGTCAGCAATAAGGAGATTCAAGAAGTATGCAGATAGAAATAGGGCAATTCCACCTGATTTCCAACCTGGGGACAAAGTATGGCTAGCTTCCAAGAACATCAAGACAACAAAACCCACCAAGAAATTATCAGAAAGATGGTTGGGACCCTTTGAAGTTCTTAAGAAGATCGGCAGCCATGCATATCACCTCAAGTTGCCTAAGCAATGGAAGACAGTTCACCCTGTATTCCATGTGTCCTTATTAGAACCAGTCAAGCATTCAACTATCCCAAATCGTCATCAATTGCCGCCACCACCAGTTTTAGTGGAAGAGCAAGAAGAATGGGAAGTGGCTCAGGTTCTGGACTCAAAACTCAAAAGAGGTAAATTATGGTATCTTTTAGAGTGGAAAGGATTCAGTGAAGACCCAGAAGGAACCACTTGGGAACCAGCTTCCAACCTTACCAACTCACCAGACCTTGTCAAGGATTTCCACTCATTGTATCCAGACAAGCCTGGTCCAAATACCTCAAGAGTATGATTTTATGGTGCTTGGTGGGGAGAAGAAGTTATGAAAGTAAGTTCCTCTCCTGGCATGCACCTTTAAGGGGGTATTCTACCCATATGTTGTTGTAAGAATCACCTTGGCCACTTTGTGAGCACTTGTCAATTCTTTGGACAGGTTCAGGAAGCATACAACATCAATACCCTCCATTTGGACCTTATCAAGATATGGCCAAATGTTTCTTTCTTTCTTTATGTTTTCATTTTCTTTTTCTTTCTTTATTATCATTTCATTTTATGACAACCATCATAATTCAAGACATTCATTACTTCAAGTCATTTACCGCAATTCATTTCAGTAGTCATTTATGGCAATTCATTTCAGAAGGCATTTATGGCAATTTATTTCAGTCTTATGGTGCTTGGTGGGGAGTGGAAGTTATGAAAGTAAGTTCCATCTCCTGGTATGCATCCCTGAGGGTTCTACTTCTTGTAAAACATCACCTTGGCCACTCTGTGAGCATCAAAATGCTTGGTTTTCACTTTTCAGACACTTTTTTGGCCAGAATCAAGCAACTCACCACAAGAAGGACCAACCATCAGGACTTTTCTCTATTTCTTTCTTTACTCTCATTTTCTCTTATTATTTTTCTTTCTTTCTTTACTTGTACAATTGTCTTTCTTTTATTTCCTTTTTATTTTCATTGGAAGCAGCAGCATCCCCTCCCAAATCACGTATTGGGAGGTTCCTTCATTATTTTAATCATTTTATTTTATCTCATTCATTAGTTGTTTTAAGAGCATGAATAGGAGTCAAACCAACCGTAAACAGGAACAAGACACTGGATTTCACTCCACCCAAATCGTCAAGTCCACGTCAAGTCAAAAGTTCGACCTCAAGGGAATTGGGCCACAAGTCAATCATGGCCCCCCTCAAAACCTCTCAATGTCAAGGTCCAAGGCCCCTTTAAGGGCTGGAATCAGCATGGGGGGCCTCCCCTGCAAGTTTGGGGGAGGTCAAGTTCTTGGTGGTCCTGGACCCCACCAATGGGTCCAGGCCATATAAGGTGAAAATTCTTTTTTGGGCCAATCAAGGTCCCATGGTACCCCTGGGTCCCCAGCAAATTTGGGCCCTGGGGGCCTCCTGTAGCCCCCACGGCCCACGGACCGCAAGACCCCAATTTACCCAAAAGTCCCATAGGGGCCAAAAAAGCCCAGACTTCAAGAAAAGGCCAAAAAGGGCCATGAACCCAAAATCACCTCAAAACACCAAGGACCCAAGAAAAGGCCAGAATTGGCCATGAATCACATTTCACCCCAAGGCACTAAGGACCCAAACAAAAGGCCAAAATGGCCATAAATTCAAGGATCCTCAAGATCCCCCATAGAGAAGGCACCAGCCCCAAATCACTATAAAGGGCTGGTTGAGGCATTTTGAAAGCCATTGGGGACAAGACCCTTGAATTCTTGTCCCCATCATTTCTTTGATTGGGCTGGCCAGATGGGTACACTTCATATACTCATCTGGCACCATTTTTTGAGCACAAGAGCTCAGTGGCCATCATTTTGGGATACAACCCAAGGCCACGCCCCAAGGACGTCAGTTGTTGAAATCAGAAGAAGAACAGTTCGAAGTGGGGTATTTACTCGAAGTTAAAGAAGGGGGAAATGAATTTAATTGACAGAGAAGAGATGGAGAAGGATTTCGAGATAATGGTCAAAAGAAAACTTTTCAAAGCATCGTGTGGGGTAGTGAGATGCCACTCAACAATGGCAGGGTATTATGGTGTTCAGGAGCCCACCAGTTTCAAGAGGGGGATACTGTAACAACCACTCACCAAGGGGTAAGGGTATTCATTCATACACCCACTCAAGCACCTCAAATCAGCAGATCCAGCACTTGTATCAGCATTCAGTTTCAGCAATCTTCATTCTGAAACATTCATACAGCTTGGAATCTCAATACAGCCTGTCAATACCTGTACAGGTTGGTTTCACCCAATACAGTTTCAATACACCAGTATGGAACTGTATGATCACTCAAATACACCACACCTCTTGTACAGGTTCTGTACAGCCGTACAGGACCTGTATTGGCCAGACTCAATTCAATCATCAATTATTCTCATGAAAATTCTTCCTCTAGATCAGGGCTGGTGATTCTCACATATACCAGCCCCTCTTTCTTCCCCCTGGGGACTTTTCCCCAGTTAATTAATTTAGTTTATTTATCATTTTATAATTATTCTTATCCTTATTTTGGGTATTATAATTATTTAATTTTAAGTTAGTCTTTGCATTTCTCTCTTCACCTGTACAGTATGAGCTGGGTGGCCATATCCTTATTAACCCTCCTCTTTCCATTCTGACAGGTTGAAACAGTGGACTTGGACTTGTTTGTGGTTGGCTCTTCTATTCTTTTACTCTTATCTTTTGTTGCTGCTTTTTCTTATATTCATTCTTTAGCAATTTATCTTTAACACTCTTAAGTGTATCTCATCTTATCTTATCTTTGAGCCCTCCATAAGTCAGTCCCAGTTTACTGAGTGCCAGGCCCTCTTCACTTCGAAGAGCCCCTGTGACAGTATAATTATTCTAAGTAATTTTAATATAATTATATTAAAGGTATAATTGTTCTGAGTCTTTTTGTGATCTTATTGGGTATGTGGTCATATCTCAAAGGCTCACACACAGGAAGAGCACCATATAGAAGCAATATGTGTTACAGACATTGGCACAGAATTCTTTAACCAAGCTAAAGAAAGCTATAAGATAGACAAGAATTGCCATATCTTAGGCCAACTTCTAATGAAAGACTGCAAAGATCCATCACTTTCATCAAAATTAGATGAAACATGAAAAAGGCATATGATGAAGGAAGATTCCACCTCCTTGATGAAATCCTCTACCATAAAACAAAACACACATGTGTTATGGCCTTAACAGATAGAACCCTGATAGACACTATTTTACATGAGTGTCATGATAGTGTTTCAGCTGGACATCTTTCAGAAGACAGAACACTAGAAAGAGTGAAAACCTGCTCTTGGTGGCCAAATTGGAATAAAGATGTTGAAGAATACTTCCAAACCTGTGACAGATGTCAAAAAGCCAACAGAGCCACAGGAAAGACATTTGGAATGATGATGCAAATCCAAGAACCAAAATCCCCTTGGGGAATAGTTCATATGGATTGGGTGACAGCATTACCTCCAGGAGGAGATAGAAGCTATAATGCATGCCTAGTATTAGTTGACAGGTATAGCAAAACTCCCATATTCCTACCATTTCACAAAGATGACACAGCTATGGACACAGCCATAATGATATGGAATGAAGTCATTAGCCATACAGGCTTATTCCAGAATATTATAAGTGACAGAGACCAAAGTTCACTTCAGCATTATGGACAAATCTCCATAACTTGTTTGGGACAAAATTATCATTCTCAACAGCTTACCATCCTCAAATTGATGCTTTAGCAGAAATAATGAAACCTTGGTGGATATGATCAGAAGATTCTGTGCTTATGGACTAGAATTCAAAGATTCTGATGGTTTTACCCATGATTGGTGTACACTAATACCAGCTCTTGAACTGTAATATAAAACATAAATCCATTCTTCTACTGGCAAAACATCAGAAATGCTAGAAAAAGGTTGGAATCCAAGACTTCCTTATGATACCCTCAAAAAGGATTTAGTGGATATACATCCAACAGCAAGCAGTTTTAAGATAATGCTTGACAAAGCAAGACACCATGCAAACAGATGTATGCAAGATTCTTTCAAATATGCAAAAAGAAAGATGCGATAAAAGTCATAAACCACCTGACTTCAAAATAGGAGACTTGGTCCTAGTATCAACCCTTAAATTCAATAACATAAAAGGTCCAAAGAAATTGAAAGATTCCTTTGCAGGACCATTTATGATAAAAGCACTTCATGAACCCAATGCTGTGCAATTGGAACTCACAGGTGAATTAATGAATAAACACCCAACTTTCCCTGTAAGTCTGATAAAACCTTACAGCTCAAGTGAAAAGGAATCATTTACACTAAGAAATAAAGCCCCACTTGAAATTACCCCCTTGGAAGACGGAGAAGAAAAGAAAATTGTAAAAGTCCTCAAAGAAAGAAGGACAAGAAACAAAAAAGAAAGAGAATACCTTTCAAGGAATAGAAATTCAACTTAAGAAGATGAATGGATACTTGAGAAAGACATGACAAATGCGGATAAACTACTAGGAAGGTTCAGACATGAAAGAAAACCTGAAAAATAGAAAATTTAAGCATTATTGAGCTTCAAGACTAACAAAGTCTATTGAAGAGGTAGGACAGTGGATGATACCCTAATTACACATATCAGATTGTGGTACAATCCTTTTTGGTGGTAGGGAATGCGAAACTTTGAGATATGATCACATACCCAAAAAGGTCACAAGAAATATTTAAAATACTTATACATTAAAATAATTACCTTAAAGCTACAAAAATGCCATAAATTGGCATAACGCTTGGTTTAACTTAAAAACAAATTAATAAACATGTGAAATAAATTATACCATTGGATTCCCCATGGTAAAATACACATATACCATTTTTATGGCATATCTGTAAAGTCAATATTTAATGAGTTATAAGTAATAATACCTTATAAAAAACACAAATCCTCAATTATTTCAAATAACAATGAGGCAAAATCTGAAATAAATGGTACCATTGGATTCTCCATACAATTTCACATATAAAACAATTAAGAAGCTAATCTCCAAAGTCAATACTTAAGGAGTTAAGCTGAATACATGCACTTTTTTGGTCAATGCATATATTCAAGGACTTGAGCTAATATCTTTTGATATATGCATGATAGAGTGATGAACCAAAAAAAAAGGCATCACGTAATTAATGTAGGAATACAGAAATGAAGTTTATTTCACAAGCTATAAACAAGGTTAAAGCCTGTAAGGGATTATTGATTAAAATCAATAGAGCTGTTGACCACTTTGTTGTGAAAGTGGTCCAAACTTAAACAAAAAGTAGACAGTTGGATTCTAGTAGTTCATTCGTGAAGAATGATGTATTTCTTATTATAATATTCAAGGTATTACCCCTTGAAATCATGGTTTGAAGTTTAAAATACTAAGTTTCAACAGAAAAGATCATCAAAAATGGAGTTTTGATGATGTGAAAAGATGCTCTTGGAAGCATGATAGAGTTATTCCAAGATATTAGAATTCATTCTCTGAATTGCTGTAGTATTGAAACCTTAAAAGCTATTAAGGATCAAAGTTTGAGCTTAATTTGATCATTTATGATCACTCACTGTAACCTTAAATTACGTTTAACAGTCATATGAGTGATAGAATTGGTGAATAATGTTAGTTTATGATTAAAACTAAGAAAATACACGAATTTTGGGGTTCTGCCAAGCCTTGAAGTCAGCAAACTTAGAGTTATAGTGATAACTCTAAATAATGGTGTAATAATGAGATAAGATGGTTTGATAATGATGTAATCATCACCAAACCTTAAAGCATTGATCAATTCCAGTGGATATGATAAGTGCACGTCTACTAGAAGCCTTTTGGACTCTAGGAGGGAGGTATTTACTATAAATAGAGCTCTTTTTACTCTGTTTTCCCCTCAGACGCTTACAAAACATTAAACCATTAAATAAAAAGGTAATTTATTTATTCTTTATATATAAAACTGTTACATTATTAAAGACCAAAGATAATCTTATAATAATCTTCATCTTTGATGTGATTATTGCAATTATTTAATTGTTTTGTTTAAATTTCTCTTAAAAACCTCAATTCCACATAAAACCAAGAAAATTTGTAATTTCTCTTAAACTGTATTGTAACTACAATTTAAATAATTTTTCTTTACATTTTCTAGGCATAAAGGTATTCAAAATTATTATATTAAGCATTAAAAGTAGGTTATTTCTCTTATTATAATAATTTTTCTCTATTATTAATTTTGATAATTCTATAATTAATATAAATAGTATTTATATTAATTTACAACTGTAATATTGGCTATATTATTGTTATTAATTGTTTTTTATTAATAAAAAACAATTTTTACGCCTTTATTATTTGTTGGTAACAATAATAAAGTGCTTCTAAATATATTAATTATCTTATATTAATATATTTATTTTATATATATTATTTTTTAAAATATAAATTATATTATTATATTTATTTAATAATATAGTTATTTTACGCCATAATTATAATAATTCTTTGTTATTATAATTATTTTTATCTTATTTATTTCATTTATAAGGACATTCATAGCACAATTAGTAAAATATTAGTAATTTTTACTTATTTTTTCATAGTCAAACCTTACAAAGACTCGATGATTTCAAAAGTTGCATTGATATTTTCTTTATCTTTTGAAGATTCAGAAAATATTGATGACTTATCATCTGAATTTTCTTCAGTATTATCCTCTTTTTAAACATCAGGTTCTTTTTGAATGTAAATTTCTTTGATTTCCCCCCTTTTTGGACATGTATTAGCTAAGTGGGTGGTGCTTTGGAAAATATGTCACTTTCTGATTAAATCTGCAGTTTTATAAATAAAATTATTAGAATTTCCTTTGTAATTTTTGTCCACAGAATCTTTTCAAGGTGTGTTAACCTTGTTTTGAGATTCACCCTACTAGAACCAATTCTGGTTCTGGTGGTTACTTCTTCTAATATATTAATAATATCTTCTGCTGAAGATTTTTCAGTATTCCTGCTTTTGACAGCATGATCTAAGTCACCTCCACATTGTCTCAGAATCTTTCTGTGGATCATAAATTTTGACATTTCATGATACAATTCTGCTAATCTGTATTTTTGTGAGAAAAACCATGGTAAATCTTTGTCTTTATCAGAATTAAATTGGGCAGATTCAAAGGCTGTTTCCACTTTAAACCTCCAAGAATCATTGGCCCATTTGTTGATAATTTGGGTTTTTCACCAAGTCCAACTTTGGTGTCCATGTGCTTATCTTAATTTGATAAACCATCTGTGAGCTAATCTGGTAAACAAGGTGTTAAATCTTCCTGTTACCAATTTGTCTGGTAATTCAAAATCTTCTTTAATAATGTCAATACCTCTGATAAATTATATATGGTCATGTTCTCCTTCACCACTGAAGTGAGGCCATTCTTTAAGTTTTGGTACTTCTTTCAGGAGTGCTTGTCCAATTGATGGTTCCAAGTTATGAAAAGAAGTGGATAATTCATTTTTTAACTGTGAATTATCAGGATCCAATACTTGTGGATTTGGAATCCTTGTGCCCTCATTCTGATTCAAAGGTGTAGACATTCTTGGTAAGGTGTGAAGTAATTGCTCAATGTTATTCATTTTACTATTGTTACACCTTTGGCAATTTCTGAATTCATATTTTAAACTTTGTATTGAATTAATTACATTAGTCTTATTATTATCTTCTTTTTGTGTTAACTCTTGCCATAGTTCTGTTTGTCTCATATTATCAGAAGTGATATGATTCAACTTCATTTTCAATTTTGATATTTCCTCTTGTGAGGTGTCAAAAACCTTTTTCAGGGCAATTGTATATGTCTTTACTTCAGTAAATGATTTTGAAATATTCTCAACAAGACTTTTATTCTCTTCTTCAATAGTACTTATGGCTTGTTTTATTCTTGTTTCAATTATGTCATCAATATTGAATTTAGAATCTTTGTCTAACAGTTCTTCAATGATGGCAGATTGTTCATTTAATTTATTTCCAAATGAATTGTCCTTATTGGAAGTTTTAATTGTTCTTGAAACTTCTTCATAACACCCAAGTGTCTCATTTATTTGGCTCAGACTTAAGCTGTTTGTTTTATGATTCTTACAAATGGATAAATTTTTATCAGAAACATGAGTTTTTATGTCATTTATAGCTTTATACAACTCTGGGATAGAATCAAAGATATCAGAAATAATCTCTGATATTTTAATCTGGCTTCCTCTTTTTTCTGTAACTCCATCATTTTTCTCGCCATATGAATTACATTTTCCATGGTATCCTGCTGAATCTTTGGGATCATGTAGCCCTGGCTGTAAGGGTTTGTGGCTGGTGCCTTGCCTTTTCCCTTGTTTTGAGCTTGTGGCTGCTTTTTCACGTTGGAATTTCTTCTTCTGGCTATTGAGGCTGTTTTTGGCACTTTCCTGGGTGGTGGAGGGTTGTTTTTCCTCCATTCTGCTGCTAAAAGCATCATGTTCTTCTTTTCCATCAATGGATGCCATCCATTGAGTACCTTGCAAGTGTTGAGATGGCCCAGGAATTCTCTCACAGTCAGGTAAGAATTCATGCAGTTTCTCCACATATCTGCAAGGATCTAGTACCCTTTGTGCTGCAATGCATTGTTGTAAGCCTTATGGCCAGCTTTGTAGATGTCCACTGAGGCTTCTTGTGGTGGTGTCAGGTCTGTTTGAAGGTAAAATAGTACTATCAGCTTCAGAATGACATAATTTATTCATTTGGAGGTCATCAACTGACCTTTGTCCTTCTGTAACTGATTGGGGTCTGCATAATCATGTCTATTGTCAGCCTGTGACTCAAAACCAGAGCACAAGCATGACAGCCAAAATACCATAAACCAATGGTATAGCCAAGATACCACCAAAACATGGGCTGAGCCAAATCAGCTAAAAAGGTATCAAAAGAAAGAGGAAACTCACCTATTTCTGAAAATATAAGTCCCATCACCATAGGACAAGAAATAGCAAAGTTATTCCTGCTCAAAGCTATTGCTGAGCATAAACCTTAATTTTCACCTCTCATCTAAATTCTAGAAGGAGAGGCTTAACCCCATCAAAAGGGTATTCAAAATGAAGCTTTAAGCCAGGGCTATCCAATGGTACCAGCCAAACTGAGCTAGCACCAATATTACTGGAGTTATGGTCAATTTCAGGCCAAATAAGGGTGAACAAAACATTCACCTCCTATCTAGCTTCTACAGTTTTAGTGTGAGATACTTGAAGTGGGGTATTTTTGGAAAGAGCACAATCAGGGCCATCTGATGGTTTCATCTATTTTCCCATATCTCAACTATAAAAGAAGTTATGGAGGAAATAAGCTCAATACAGCTTTTTGCCTATACCACACAAATGTACAAAATTCTTGTACATGGGATAACTTTGCCATATTTAATGATACCCATATCAAATGAGGTACCATTGTGTAGGGCACATACAGGGAAACACACTGAGCCAACTTTGAGGTTGATATCTCAAGAATTGACAAAGTTATGGCTGTTTTAAGGTCAGATTCCCACCTGCTGTCATATACAGCCTTACCATGGGATAATATCCCATAACCATGAATATGAGGTGTCAAATAGACAAAGAAGCTTGTTTTTACTTCAATACCTCATATTTCAGTCAATACTGGGGTCCCATACAGTTTCTTTACAGCATTCTACACATCATACACGTCAGAATGAGGCTGTGAGGTTCCCAGATGAAAATTTTCACCCTGTATTGGTGAAAGCTGCCCAGATGTGGTTTCAAAACCACATATGAGCCCAATACAGGCTATAAAGGCTGTTTACAAACCACAAACCAGTCCTAGAGAGTGAAAAATCTTCACTTCCTCTACGTGGAAAGGTCTAGCACCCTTTCCACCCCATTTCAGGATAAAAAGGAGGCTTTTCACAGCCAGAATTGTTTCCTCATCCTGCTCTTGAATACCCTATGTAGTAAACTGTCCAAAACAGTTTTACTCTTGGGTAATAAATCAGGTATAATTATAATTTGAATTATTGTAGCTCTTATTATAGTAATCCAACTGGTAAGACTGCACCCAGGGTTCTCAATAGTGCTCACCACCACTATTTTTTAATAGTAGAACCCTTTATTTATATTATAAATCATTAATTTACTCAAACACCCTTATTTTAAATCATTTTTTATGTGTCACAATCAAATCTCTAGCTGTAAATAGCCTAATTACTACTTCAACATAGACTCTATTTGACATCTATGACCATTTTGGGAGCTTCTTGAGAGGTTATAGCTGGCTCCTGATCTGGTTGAAGGCATATTTTATGATTAAAAGGCTTAGAAATAGTATTTTTTGTCAAAAAACTTACTATTGGCTGAATTCTTTGCTTTTTGAAGGGTATTACTTATGTCCAAGTTAATTAATTCAGAAGAAATCGGTTTAGCTTGATTATTCTGAGTTATAATGACTGTACCATTATGGTCATAATTCACAGTACTTGCAGGAATAATGCTTGTTACTGTTGAGGCTGTTTTAATATTTTCTTGTCTTACCATGCTGTCAGACACTAAAATTAATGAAACAAATCAATTGATCAAGTAAAAAAAAATTTTCAAGAGATAAATGAAGAAATAAAGCCTCACTTATAATATGAAAAAGCTTATTTTTTATGGAGTTTTTTTAATTGTAAGTATTTTTTATATGTTCTTAAATTTTTCAATATAAGAAAAAAGATTTAAAAAGAGTAAAAGATTATGTCACAGGTAAAATATCACAGCTGGGCCCCCAAATGTAAGGTATGGATATGAAAATTTGATTAAAAATCAAGTACTTTTACTGTGCGCAAAATTTGTATAAGGTGAAGTATCATTGAAAATGGTAAGAAATAATATTTTTAAGAGAAAACACGCCAAACCTATTGGTTTTGACTTTATAAGTATAAAAAAATAATATTATAAAGACTTATTGTTTTACCAACAATAAAAAGTTATCCAAAAATACTCTAAAAGAGATATTTAAGGCTACAAAAGGAATTTCTTCAAGAGAAATTTCAATTGGAATTAATTGGGCAAAGAGCTGAAAGAAATTAATCAAAGGACAAAGTCTTTAAAAAGATATTTAAAAAGAAAACACACCCAAAAGTGACCAGATTGAATTTGGAAACAAAGTGACACAGTTAACAGTAATGAAAGATGCTATGATTCACTTTTGGGGTGGTTCAGCGGTAAAAATGATTATAATGATTTCTCACATGGTTAAAAGGTTAAAAATAATTTAAAAAAGGGTGGTTGGAATCTTTTATGGATTGGCTTAATAGTGTTTAAACTAATTATAAAAGGAGAAGATTCTAACATGAAGAGAAAAGTGGGGCAAAGAAGACTTTCTTTTATAGCCATCAATTCTCTTACTCCAAAAGTAAGATTTACACTTGTCAGTCGCGGAAAGCACTTTGACAACAGAAAAGCCAGCTATGGCATCATTGAGCCCTGGTTTAGACCAAAAAAGGGCTGGTTTTAGCTATTTTAGACCCTTAAATTAGCCGTTACTATAGTGATACCTGATCTAGAGCCTTCAAAACACGTCAGAATGTGTGTAAGAGTTGTAGAAAAAAGTTGAATTTGTTTTTACTGAAATTTTCTTAACTTAAGGGTAGTTTTACCCTCTTGGGAACAGTTTAAACTGCCCTGGTTGGTATGAAAACCTCATCATCAATTGACTCAATTCCAGGCCAAAAGTGATGAAACTTTGTGTGGACTTTGACATCCCACACCCGTAAGCAAGGAATTTGGGGGTCTGGCTCCCCCTTGGAGCTAGAGTTTCTTTTCCCCTCCAGAATTAATCTTTCCAATTTTTTTAATTCCTCATCATGTAATACACTTGTAATTTACACACACAATTCAATTGAGTTTCTACAGTACGCAACTGTAATAATTGATACCTCATATGTAATTTACAGTTCACTTATCTTATACACACACACATTTTGACATTTCAATTGAAAATACTTCAGCTCCTCATAATGTCAAAACCAAACACAACACCTCAATCTTAACACAAAAATTGATCGTTAACACCACATGTGGTGTGAATCAAATTAAGGTTTTGAGGATTCTCCGCTTTTGTACAGAAAATACTAAAAACTTAATTTAAGCTTATTTAGAGTTGGGTTACAGAAATGTTACCCATAGGTGACCCCACCTTATTTTCTATGAGGAATCCAATGGTGAAGTAATTTTCTTAAGTTTATTTATGGGTTAAAAAGCTATAATATATCTTATGTACCTTTTTTGTAAGGTTTGACTATGAAACAATAAGTAAAAATTACTAATATTTTACTAATTGTACTATGAATGTCCTTATAAATGAAATAAATAAGATAAAAAATAATTACAATAATAAAGAATTATTATAATTATGGCGTAAAAATAATTATATTATTAATAAAATATAATAATATAATTTATATTATAAAATATAATATAATAAAATAAATATATTAATATAAAATAATTAATATATTAAAAGCACTTTATTATTGTTACAAACAAATAATAAAGGCGTAAAAAATTGTTTTTTATTAATAAAAAACAATTAATAACAATAATATTACCAATATTAAAGTTATAAATTAATATAAATACTATTTATATTAATTAAAGAATTATTAAAATAATAATAAAGAGAAAATTATTATAATAAGAGAAATAACCTACTTTTAACACTTAATATAATAATTTTGAAATATTTTATGCCCAAAAATATAAATACAGCCTTGTCAAATTGTATTTACAATAAAAGAATAAAGGAAATTACTAATATTCTTGATTTTTACGTGGAAATGAGTTTTTAGAGAGATTATTAGCAAAAAAAATTAAATAAATGATTTAATCACGTCAAAATAGATGATCATAACAAGGTGGTCTTTGGTCTTTAATAATATAATAGCTTTATATATAAAGAATAAAGAAATTACCTTTGATTTAATTGATTTAATGTTTTTGATGTGTCTGAGGGGAAAACAGAGTAAAAAGAGCTCTATTTATAGTAAATACCTCCCTCCTAGAGTCCAACAGGCTTCTAGTAGACGTTTAATGATCATATCCACTAGAATTGATCAATATTTTAAGGTTTGAGGATGATTACATCATGATCAAACCATATTACATCATCATTACACCATTATTTAGAGTTATCACTATAAATCTAAGTTTGATGACATCAGAGGCTTGGCAGAACCCCAAATTTCGTGGATTTTATTAGTTTTAATCATAAACTAATAGTATTCACCAATTTTATCACTCATATGACTGTTAAACTTAATTTAAGGTTACAGTAGGTGATCATAACTGCTCAATTTAAGCTCAAACTTTGTGTCAGCCTGTGACTCAAAACCAGAGCACAAGCATGACAGCCAAAATACCATAAACCAATGGTATAGCCAAGATACCACCAAAACATGGAACTGAGCCAAATTAGCTCAGAAGGTATCAAAAGAAAGAGGAAACTCACCCCTTTCTGAAAATATAAGTCCCATCACCATAGGACAAGAAATAACAAAGTTATTCCTGCTCAAAGTCATTGCTGAGCATAAACCTTAATTTTCACCTCTCATCTAAAATCTAGAAGGAGAGGCTTAACCCCATCAAATGGGTATTCAAAATGAAGCTCTAAACCAGGGCTATCCAATGGTGCCAGCCAAACTGAGCTAGCACCAGTATTACTTGAGTTATGGTCAAATTCAGACCAAATAAGGGTGAACAAAACATTCACCTCTCATCTAACTTTTACAGTTTTAGTGTGAGATACTTAAAGTGGGGTCTTTTTGGAAAGAGCACAATCAGGGCTATCTGATGGTGCCATCCATTTCCTCATAACTCAACTACAACAGAAGTTATGGGCCAAACAAGCTTAATACAGCTTTTGACCAGACCACGCCAATATACAAAAATACTTGTACATGGGATAACTTTGTCATATTTAATGATAACCATGTTGAGTTGGGTATCATTGTGTAGGGCTCATACAGGGTTATTCAATGAACCAACTTTGAGCTTGATATCTCAAAAACTGACAAAGTTATGACCATTTTAAGGTCAAAATCCCACCTGCTGTCAGATACAGCCTTACCATGAGATAATATCCCATAACCATGAATATGAGGTGTCAAATAGACGAAGAAGCATGTTTTTACTTCAATACCTCATATGTCAGTCAATACTGGGGTCCCATACAGTTTCTGTACAGCATTCTACGCGTCATACACGTCAGAATCAGGCTGTGAGGTCCCCAGATGAAAATTTTCACCCTGTATTGGTGAAAACTGCCCAGATGTGGTTTCAAAACCACATCTGAGCCCAATACAGGGTATACAGGCTGTTTGCAAACCACAAGCCTGTCCAGGAGAGTGAAAAATCTTCACTTCCTCTACGTGGAAAGGTCTAGTAGCCTTTCCACCTCAATTTCAGGATAAAAGGAGGGCTTTTCACAGCCAAAACCCTTTCCTCATCCTGCTCTTGAATAACCTACGTAGTAAACTGTCAAAAACAGTTTTACTCTTGGTTAATAATCAGGTATAATTATAATCTTAATTATTGTAGACTCTATTATTGTAATCCAACAGATAAAGCCTGCACCCAGGGTTCTCAATAGCGCTCACCACCACTATTCCTCAATAGTAGAACCCTTTTATTTTATTATAAAAACCCTTATAAATCTTTTTTAAATCATTTTCTACCGTGTCACATACACAGTTAAAGTTGTAATTAGCCTAGTTATACCTTTATCATAGTATCATCCTGACATTTTGGGGGCCTGGCCGTGTTTTTTTTTTGACTTTTTGGACCTTACAAGTAAGTCTTTTCTCTTTTTTATGACTTATTAACCATTGTTTTTATCTTTTTTAGGCGTAATTTCTTTGTTTAAATATATATATTATATATATTTATTCTTTTTATACATACTCATATTTTAAAGAGTATTATTCACGTGGCTAATACCCACTGAATTTGATTATTTTTGGCGTGTTTTGTATATAAAAACACATAAGCCATCAATACAGTCCTGTATTATTGACTGAATAAGGACACCTCTGACTGAAAAACCATCAGTTGAGGCGTGGTCAAGTGTATTGTTAATTCAATAACACTTGTATACAAACCACTTTTACAGAGCACACTTGCAAACCACAAGTGTATCTGTGGGATACTGGCACACAAACAGTGTGACAGGGCACCATAAGCTGTATTTTTGACGTGAAATTGTTAATTCAATTACACTGTCATCATACAAGGGCATATTGTAATAATATACAAGCCCAGAGGCCATTCTTAGACGTGCAAAACCAGCCTTTTAAGAAGTCTTAACTGACATAAGCCCTCTTTTTCCTGTCTTGATTCAGTGGAAGAAAACTACATCCCACTTGAAACCCAGTCACAGGCCAACACACCAGTGACACCCTCAGAACCAGAGGGCAGCAAGGGTAAAGGAAAAAGGCTTAGTGAAGGCCTCATTACAGCCAAGAAGTGGACACCAATAGCCACTCAGAGGAGTAGAAAACCACGAAACTCTGCTTCAATACAAGGTAAACCAACCTTAACCACTTGTACAGGGAAGATTACAATTATTAACCCAGTTGTAACCTCCAAAGGCAAACTGCCCAAATCAGCAGATAACAAATTTGTACAAGGCACAGTCAAAGGTATATACCCTAAGAACATAAAGTTTTTGACTGCTTGCAAACACTGATATGTCCCCTGCATACCTCAGAGACCTTGGCTTCCAAAGGAACCAGCCAGAGGATAGAGCAGGAATGTCTAGAACCAGAAGACCTGAAAGAAGACACATTGGACACAGTGGTGGATGGCAAAACAATGAGGGAGATAATATCAACCTTGCCATTCACACTCCAATTCAACAGAAACCTCAAACCAGAGGACTGGAAGGATATGGATCAAGTTCTTCAAATCCACCAACTCCTCAAAGATTTGTTTCAATGGAGCATGGACAACAAGAGGTTCAACCTAGCAACTCACTGGGCAGAACTGGGATCAAGTTGCCAGAAGATCTGTCTCAAAGAGATAGACTTCAAAGACCTTATGGTAATTACCAAGGGTTGGAATCCTACCAGGCAGCACAGACTCCTGGAGGCAAGGGCACAGAGGATAAGGGAGAATCAAGCCACTATCCAAGCTATAGAAGAACAGTTAACCCAGACAGGGCCTACTCAGATTCCTTCAGGTTCACAAGGAGCATGCCAAATCAGCTCTCCAGTGGCTTCACACCATTCAGAAACCAGCAGATCAGTGGCCAAGAGTCACCATTCTTCACAATTCCAGGAAGTTTCCAGGAGAAGACAAGGCAACAAGGGCAAGAACAAAGCCTCCTTCAACCAGAGGAGGAAAGAGTCAGACCCCATGATCCAGAAGCTGTTAGATTTGGTAAAAGAAGTACACAAGAACCAGAAGTAGTTGTAAACCACTCTAGAATCAGTAGTCCTAGTAATAGAAACATTACCCCCACTCAGACTGAAAATAACATTATCACATCTGAGAGTAACATCAACAGTGACACACTGTGGTTACAAATGTCCCAATATGCTGAGCAATCTGCAAAGCAGGCTACAGAATTTGCAGCTGCCCAAGAGAGGATGAGAAAAACTCAAGCCTCATTGGAGCAGATAGTTAAAAACCTTCAGGAAGGATATGCTCAACTGAGCAAAGCCTCTGAAGAAACCAACAAGAGACTGAACCAAGTCTCTGAAGAACAACACCATAGTAGCAGGGACAGGGAGTGTCTGAACCAAGACATCAACAAATTGTTTGATGCCTACCATAGCTTAAAGCCCCAACCACAGGGCCAAGCTATGGAGAATCCATATCAACCAGATGACATCAAACCAGATGCCATGTTGTTGAATAAGGCAAGATCTCCATCACAATACCAGGATGGAGATGGCATGTCTTATTCAGAGAAGGAAGCCTTGAAACAGCTTCCTGAGGCCTCAAGCTGGCCCAAATTCTCTGGATCAGGAGAATATGATCATATGGAACTCATAGATTATATTGATGGACTCTTCATTGATGTACCAAGCATACCAGATTACTGGATTACTGCTAGACTGAATACTGCATTTAAAGGTCATGCAAGTATATGGTACACAGAAATGAAAGAAATCCATGGAAGAAGAAATTGGCCATGGTGGAAGAGTCAAATAATCCAAAAGTACAGTAATGGAACTTGGATATGGCAAAAGACCATGTCATTTGAAAATGACAAATACTCTGTGGACAAAGATCCATATGAGTGGTGTCTTAGACAGTCTAAAAGACTTAAAGCCATTGATCCTCAAATGAACATTCAAATGAGGAATCATAAACTTCTGACACAACTGCCAGGAGAACTAGAGCATGCAGTAAAGTGCAGATGCAACCAAAATTGCACTCTAGATGATATAGCCAATACCTTACAAGACATAAGGAAAAGGACTAATATAGGGAAATTCACCTTATATAGAAGCAACAGTTTCAAAGAGAAACAGCCTTTCAGGGTGGAGTTTAAAGACAAACCCAGAGAAAGAGTGGCAGAAGTGGCAAAGAAAAAGAATTCTTGTCACAATTGTGGTTCAACAGACCACTATGCCAACAACTGTCCCAAAGCAAAGAGGAAAGTCTATGCTATAGAGAAAGTCCCTGAAGAAGAACCCCCAACAGAGGATTCTGAATCAGACTCTATGGGAGATGCCATCAGAGAACCATCTGATGAGGATCAAGACCCAAGAGAGGAATTTCTAGTGGAATACCAAGAGGAAACCCCACTAGAAATCCAGGATATACAGTTGGAAGCAGGCATGCCACAAGACACTGCCAACAAGAACTTGTGCAAACACACACAAGATGCACAAACATTCCTAGTCACACCAACCAAAGGAATGGCATATATACATGGAACAGCCACAAAAATGACTGTATGTATTGACAATGCTCAGCACCCACTGATCATTGACAGTGGAGCACACTGCTCCATAGTGGCCAGAAATTATCTGGATAACCACTTCCCAAACTGGGAAAAAGAACTCTTGCCCACCAGGGCAAAGAACTTTAAGAGTGCATCTGGAAAGATGACCTCTATTGGGACAATTATCAAAGAGATAATCATACCCCACAGGAAAGGTAATATCAGACTCAACCCAGAGTTTGTAGTGCTTGAAGATGCCCACATCCAAGGGTTTTTACTGGGAACAGATTACCAGAGGATGTATGGCATAGATATTTACAATAGTAAAAACAGGCATATTACCATTGGTACTAACAAGGAAAAGAAATTTTCTCTTGATATATACCAGATATCTTCTCAGGACCCACTGGAAGAACTTCTGAAAGAATTCAGAGAGGGACAGTTTAGCACTACCCTCACCAGTAAACAAAAACTAAGTTTAGTGAAGATGCTGAGGAAGAATAGACCAGCATTTGCCATTGGTGAAGAACCATTAGGCAAGATCAAAGGCCATGATATAGAACTATATCTGGATGTGGAGAGGCCTTATCCACCCATGTTAAGGAGACCTCCTTACCCAGAAAGTCTGGAGACCAGGAAAGAGATTGAGAAACATATCAATGAACTCCTGGACATGGATGTCATTAGGAAGATTGGACATAATGAAATAGTGGAAATCACCACTCCTGTCCTAATCACCTGGCATGATGGCAAGTCTAGATTGTGTGGAGACTTCAGAGCCCTGAACAACTACACAAATGCAGACAGGTATCCCATACCAAGGATACCTCATGCCTTGGATAAATTGGCCAAAGCCAAATACATAACCAAGATGGATTGTATGAAGGGCTTCCACCAAAATGGAGTTAAACCAAACTCCATGAAATTACTCAGAATTACATGCCATATGGGCATATATGAGTACACCAGGATGCCTTTTGGCATCAAGAATGCACCAGCCCACTTCCAAAGGATGATGGACACCATATTTCAAGAAGAAATAATGGAAGGCTGGATGGTAGTATATATTGATGATATCATTATATACTCAGGAACATGGGAAGACCATGTACAATACATAGACAGAGTGCTAAGTAAATGTACACCCATCAATCTGAAAATATCACTTAAAAAGTGTAATTTTGGCCAACAAGAGCTACTAGCTCTAGGACATAAAGTCTCAGGCCTTAGTCTGGCAATTGACCAGAACAAAGTAGCAGCAGTACTGCAAAAGCCAGTACCAAAGAACATCAAGGAGATGCAATCTTTCCTTGGGTTTGCCAGCTACTATAGAAACCACATCAAAAACTTTGCCCACATAACTAGTAGTTTATACAAGTTATGCTCAAAGGATGTAGTTTTTGAAATTACCAAGGAAAGAAGGGATGCATATGAGAGGATCAAATATGAACTCACTAATGCACCTGTGCTTATCTTACCTGACTTTGAACTACCATTCAAGTTATATATAGATGCAGCATGCAGTCAAGGCCTAGGAGCAGCCCTTCACCAAAGACAAATTGTGGATGGTGAACCAAGAGAAGGTGTAATATGTTACATCTCCAGGCAGCTGAAAGATTCAGAAGCCAGGTATGGGGCCACCCAGACAGAATGTCTATGTCTAGTCTGGGCTCTAGAAAAACTCCATTATTATTTGGAGGGTGCAGTCTTTGAAGTCTACACAGACTGCACAGCCTTGAAGTCTTTACTAAACATGAAGACTACCAATAGACACATGCTGAGATGGCAAATAGCCATCCAGGAGTATAGAGGGAACATGACCATCATATACAAGGAAGGTAAAAGCCATACCAATGCAGATGGCCTTAGCAGATGGCCACTGGACAATGTCAAAAGCAATCCAGCTTATGACCCTGAAGTTGCCGCAAAAATTCCTATCCAATTTATGGAAATAGACAGGAAGAAGAACTTCAGATTCTCTGAATGGGCACCAGGAAGTGGTACCCTTGACAGTGGAAACACTGATTCAGAAGGGACAGAAACCCCCATACTGGGAACAAGTTCCTCAGAACTGCACAATGAATTTTTCAATGCAGTACTGAAATCTTATGCTAAACACAAACAGTGTAGCATACTACTCCAACTCCTTCAACAAAAATACAGGAGCCCAGAACTGGAAACCCAGCTGGAGGAACCCTGGTTGAGGGCCTATAAGGACAATAAATTCTTCCTTATAGATGGCCTGATTTATCACAGAGAAAAGCACACCAGTGCACTCACAGTGATAGACAGAAAACACATCTCTTTAATCCTGCAGGAATGCCATGATTGCCCCTATATGGGACACATGAGTGAGGACAGGACTAAAGAGAGGGTAGCAAGCACAGCTTGGTGGCCCAAGTGGGAGCAAGAGTTGAGTGAATACATCAACACTTGTGAAAGATGCCAGAAGGCAAATAGAAAACATGTGAAGAAATATGGGTTACTTCAACACATAGAAGAACCCAAACACCCATGGGAAACCATCAACATGGACTGGGTCACAGGACTTGTCCCAGGAGGCAAAGAAAACTACAATGCCTGCCTAATCATAGTTGATAGGTTCAGCAAGAGCATGAGATGTCTACCATGCCATAAAGAGGACACAGCCATGGACACTGCTCTGTTATTTTGGAATAACATCATATCTGTGAGCCTTGAGGTATATTTTACATACCCAAATAGGCCACAATTATCTTAAAAAGAGATTTTGAATTATGCACAACTCATAAGTCATGCATATATCCAAAATTCATCATTTTCAATTTCAGAAAAGATGAATAACTTTTTATTGAGTAAGTAAATCCATGGATTTAAGACCAGATTTGGATTCTACACAAAAATTCACCTAGGGTAGCTCCATAGAGTGAATAAGCTCAATTTAAGTATTTGAGGTGGTAAAATGGAAAATACTTCAATACCACATCATTAATACCACATAAAAGATCCGTGAAAATTTTTGTTTTTCTTGATTTTTAGCCAAAATAATGGGAAAGTGAGAAATCCCATGTTACATATACACTAAGAATAGTGTTATGCATGTTTTGAGCACTTAATATCATGGTATTCTTACATGGACTTTTGGTACACCCATAGTGGATATCTCACTTTAAGCTTAAATTACTATTTTGACGTAAAAAATAGGCAAGGGGGACAAAAGACATCAAAGAGAGCCAGGGTACCCAACTTCTGAGGCCTCAGAGGCGTGGATAGCTCCAGAGCATGGATCCATGGCTCATCTTGGCCCAATTGGTAAACTAAAACTCTTTGGGAACTTGGTTACCAAGTTACAACTACTGTAAAACATCAGAAAATAGCAAATAACCTGCTATTTTGACGTGCCAAGGAGGTAATGAGCTACTTACACTCCTGTAACCATGTCAATTACTAATGACTTTCCATGGATAAACCCCAAAAGAGTAATTAAAACCCTTTTGGGACCCATATTCATTGATTTACCTCATAGCAACCAGCAAAACACTGCTATTTGCAATTCTACGTAGAAATGAGGTAAAACCTTCAAAAATTCATTAAAAATACAATTCTTAATGAATCTTTCTGAAACTTTCAGGACTAAAGGAGAACTGTATTATCTATGGTACAACCAAAAAGAATTACAGTTTTACTAGTAAAATTAAAAGTTTTACTTACAGTCCATTTTTGGATATTCTACGTGAAACACTGAATCTTCAAAAATTCACAGTAATTACAACCTGTGATGAAATTGGCAATAACATTGATAACTTTGAGAAATCAATGATTATTTTAGAATAAAAGAAGATTTACAAGTGTTACTCCTTTTATTCTTAACCATATTGGGGTTGGTAGTCACGTAAAAGCATCAATTAAGTAATTATGATAATCTTACATGACAACAGATGATGCAATCAATAATCCAAAAAGGTTTATTGTTTTCTCACTCACTGGTTTTTCAGTTTGCTCCATGGCACGCCTCTGTGAGCTGTTATTGACTTAAAAGAAGCCTCTTCTTGCTGTTTTTTCCGTATCATCATCTTATCAATTTATTAAATCTTTATTACCAACAAGTAAGTATTAGTTCAACTATTCTTAAGTGTTTTAATTCTTTCAGAATCAATCAGAAAGACGTGAAATCATAGAATCCAACTATATATTGTTGTAATACTGTTATAAATCCTTTTGATCCCTTAAATCCACAATTCCACGTCAAATTTCTCTACTTTTATTATCAATAAGTTCTTTGGAGTATTAGTGAGTCATTTATCTTTAATTCTTAAAGTTTTTCTCTAGTAATAGTTTTCTTCAAGAATTATCTTTATAATTATTCTTGCAAAAGATAATTATATATTAAAATAATTTTATTATTTTAATAAAGAAGTTTTTATTATTAAATTCTTCTTGTAATTGATTCTTGTAGACAATTACTTGCTCACTGTTAAAATCACTAGTAGTGCTTAACACGTGAAAGAAATAATTTTTAATTATTTAAT
Source organism: Austropuccinia psidii (assembly GCA_023105745.1). Taxonomy (NCBI): domain Eukaryota; kingdom Fungi; phylum Basidiomycota; class Pucciniomycetes; order Pucciniales; family Sphaerophragmiaceae; genus Austropuccinia; species Austropuccinia psidii. The sequence goes on from JALGQZ010000001.1 coordinate 11,895,796, forward strand.
TGTGGTTATAATAATATTTTATTATTATATTTCATAAGAACAGACATAGTACTGTTGATTAATAGTAATATTATCAGCAGTTTCATAGTCACATCTTACATTTGGGGGCCTGGCCGTGATTGTAACCAGAGTTTTGGATGTAATCATATTCTAGACTTCATTTTTGTGTTCTAAAAAACCACCATACCTACCACATCTTACATTTGGGGGCCTGGCCGTGTTTTTTGAACCTTGTACCCTTAATTAATATATTTTTAAGCTCTAAAATATATTAATTTAATTAATTTTTTTTCTTTCAATTTGGAGTTAAAAATATTTTTATTTTTGAAATTGTTTTAAAATCTTTTTCATTGAGGAATTTGGTTTAATTTTATATTGTTTTTACACGTGGCTTTTTCACATCCAAAAACTTATAAAATTATTCTTTGAGTTACTCTGAATTAATTTTCATTCAAAATCTTAAATTTTAATTTTTTTTCTTTAAAAAGAATAATTTTTTAATATTAAAAAATATAAAACTTATAAAAAATCTTTAAAAAATATTTTAAAAAGTATAAAAAATAATTTTTTCTCTTTTATAATTTCTTTTAGTGTCTTTAATCAAATACTGTGCAGCTGGCAACAGACTCAGTAAAAGATATATCACTAGTCCAGAATCTTCAGAAGCAGAATCTGAAGACAGTATTGAGGTGCAGATTGCTAAAAGAGGCACCTTATTCAACTCAGAAAAAGCTAAATTACCACCAAAAGGTGTGTATTTTATCTTATATATTCACCTTTTTTCTTTAAATTGACGTGAAAATGGTGCATACCAGAAATGGAAGCAACTATTCAGTCCAACCAGATGGATGTGGACAAGGAAGAGGCAAGACCAAATCCAGAAGTGCCAAATCTTCCACAAGAAAGGCACATCTGGAGGATGCCAGAGTTGCCCCCCATTCCCCAAGGTCTGTACCAACAGATTTTGACGTGAATTCTGAGCCTGAACTAATTTATGATAATATTTCCAGGGCTGAACCATTTTCAAGTGGCAGCAATAGAAATATATCAGAGCCAGTACAAAAATTGGTTCAGAGCAGCCAAAGAAGAGGAGTGGGAAATCTGCCCAAGCCTTTGGCAGGGGGCCATGAACTCCTACTTACACATCAAGAGCTTTCTGGGTCAGGAGAAGACCATAGAACTCTTAGGAGGTTGGAGCCCCCTGTCTTGCAAAGACAAGGTCAAAAAGATAAAGAATTGGTTGAAGAACCAGAGTCTTTTATCCATAGACCAGAAGAAAGAATTGGAAATGACTCCAACTTTGGAGACAGAGGCACCAGTGGCATCTACCAGCTCCAAATCAGCTCCAGAAGCATCCAAGGACAAGCCCAAAGGACCTCAAAAGAAACAGAGAGGTCCCAAGAACCATCAAGGCAAGGGCAAAGGCAAAGCCAATTGGCACAGACCTTACCCACAAGGGTACAGGATCCCCAGATTGGAGCCTTCAGCCGTGGACAGTGTCTTCAATATGGCCAGAACTCTTATGGAATTCACAGCCAAAGAGCAGGAAAGGATGAACAGGACTTTTCCACGCAAATAAATGATGTACATAGAAGTATTAGTGTAGAAATTGGCAAACTTGAGTCAAAGTTAAAGCAAATTACATTAGACATCAATGATTTAAAGAAAAATGACAAGCAACATTCTGATTGGCATAAATTGACAACTGTCACCCTTGAGTCAATTAGCAATGCTTGTGAAAGAATTGAGAACCAATGTCAAAATAATGACACAGAGGATCTTTCCATCTTTAAAGTAAATGATAGACTTAAAACTCTTGAAGACCATGTCTTACAAATAGTTAAGAACACCAATCAATTTGCTATACATTTAGCAAAAAGTGACAGTGAAAGGCAGAAATTGAAGAATGAAATAATTGCAAGTGTGGAGCAAATTCATAAGAATCATGAACCACATATGCCAAGACATTCTACACCTTTGACTGAAGAAAAACTTTCTGTTTGACTCCATTCTTAGGAGAGAATGTTATTTCTGCAAAGGATATTCCCAAATTAGAAGAATGGCCAACATTCTCTGGTGAAGGAGAATACAACCATATTGAATTCATCAGGACTATTGATATGTTGCAAGAAGACTTTAATATACCTGATGAAATCATAGTAGGAAAATTACATTGTTTATTTACCAAGACTGCAAAGAAATGGTATTACAAGATGAGAATGGATCATGGAAGACATGACTGGTCTTGGTGGAAATCTGAAGTGATTACCAAATGGGCCAATAATTCTTGGAGGTTTAAAATGGAGAATGCTTTTGAAAGTGCCATTTTTAACTCAGAAAAAGACAAACCACTTACTTGGTTCTTCAAACAAAAAGACAGATTATCTGCTTTACACCCAGATATGTCTGACACTATGATTAATATGAAAATATTAAGAAAGTGTGGAGGAGAACTGGAACATGCTATCAAAAGCAGATGTGTGGAACCCTGTTCAACAGAGGACTACATTAATGCTATGGAAGATATCATTACCAGAACAAGAATTGGTAAAACTTGGGTTAGAAACCCAATAGAGTCCAAAATAGTCTCAAAGATTCCTAGAGAGGAAAGAAGACCAGAAAGACCTGTCTTGAAGTGTCATAAATGTGGAAGTACTTCACATTTAGCCAACACTTGCCCTAAGAAGACAAAGATCAATGAAGTTCAAATCATTGAAGACATTCAGTGTACTGAAGAGAAAGAAGAGTCTGATCAAGATTCTGCAGTCTCTGAAGATACACCAGTAGAGGACTATCCCATTGAAAACATTTCAGCTTTCTTTGAGGTCACAGAAGTCCATACCCACTTGCCACAGTACAGTGAGGATTGCTACAACCTGATCAATATCCAAGATGCCAGAATGTGTAAAACAAAACCTGCTAGAGGAAAGGGTTATACTGCTGGAGCATCCTGTATCACATCAGTTCTAATGGGTGATATTGAAGCCAAAGTAAATCTGGATACAGGGGCATTTTGCACTTGTATTGGCAAGGATTATCTCCAAATTATACTTCCTGAATGGAAAAACCATCTATTACCAATAGAAGGTGTACAGTTCAGTAGTGCCAGTAACAATATGTACCCCTTGGGCATATTGGATACTAATATTGTATTCCCACATCCAGCAGGAAGTGTAAGAATGAAAACTGAGATTGTAGTAATGGATAATTGTACATCTCAACATATCATTCTTGGAAATGATTACTTGAATATTTATGGTATTGATATAAATAACCATAAAGACAGATATTTCACAATTGGAGATAACAAAAGGCAAAAATTTGCTTTCTCCAATATGCCAAAACAGATATCTGTAGTATCTTCTGTCAAAGATACTTACAAAGATGAATTTGTGTCTAAACAACTTGTTGAAGCACAAATTAATCCATCATTGTCACCAAAGATGAGGAATGAACTTATTGATGTATTATATACATACAATAATGCATTTGCATCTGATAATGAACCATTAGGCGCTATAAGGGGACATGAAATTGATATTACTCTTAATATTGATAGACCATATCCTCCAGTACTTAGAAGACCAGCTTATCCAGCCAGTCCCAGAGCTAGAGAGGCCTTGGAAAAACATATCCAAGAGTTGATCCAACTTGGTGTGCTAAGGAAAGTAGGCCATAATGAGGAAGTTGAAGTGACAACACCTGTGTAACAACCATCCATCAGGGGTAAGGGTATTCATTCATACACCCACTCAAACACCTCAAATCAGCAAATCCAGTATCTGCATCAGCAGTCAGTTTCAGCAATCTTCATTCTGAAACATGCATACAGTTTGGTACATCAATACAGCCTGTCAATACTTGTACAGGATGGATTCACCCAATACAGTTTCAATACACCAGTATGAAACTGTATGATCACCCAAATACACCACACCTCTTGTACAGGTCCTGTACAGCTGTACAGGACCTGTATTGGCCAGACTCAATTCAACAATCAATTATTCTCATGAAAATTCTTCTCTGGATGAGGGCTGGTGATTCTCACATATACCAGCCCCTCTTTCTCCCCCCTGGGGACTTTTCCCCAGTTAATTAATTTAGTTGATTTATTATTAACTGAATATTCTTATCCTTATATTTTGGGTATTATATTTATTTAATCTTAAGTTAGTCTTTGCCTCTTTTCTTTCTTCGCCTGTACAGTATGAGTTGGGTGGCCATATCCTTATTAACCCTTCTCTTTCCATTCTGACAGGTTGAAACAGTGGACTTGGACTTGTTTGTGGTTGGCTCTTCTATTTTCTTCTTCTTATTTCTTTTGTTGCTGCTTTTCTTATATTCATCCTTTTAGTAATTCATCTTTAACACTCTTAAGTGTATCTCATCTTATCCTATCCTTGAGCCCTCCATAAGTGAGTCCCAGTTTACTGAGTGCCAGGCCCTCTTCACTTCGAAGAGCCCCTGTGACATTAAATTAATTAACTCATATTTGATTCTTTCTTTTCATTCATTTACATTCATTTCCTCTCATTCATCAATTATGACCTTTTCATGATTTTATGATTTTTATGATTTTTTATGAATTTCCATTCTCTTATCAATTTTCATCTCATTCTTTTCATTCTCATGAAAATTGATTCTTTTCCTTTCTTAATCATTGCTGACCATTTCATCACTTCATTTTATTTTTATCAAATCAAATTTTCTCTGTGTTTTTATTCAGGTCTTATTCAGGAGTAATTGATTGGTCATTTGATTGGTTTATTCATTGGGATTCATTGGTTGATTGGTTATTGATTCAGGATTTCATTTGGATTATTGACTGACTTTTGAACTCTCAAGATATTGATTGATCCTCAAGAATTGATTTTGATTATTGATTTGATTTAACTCATCAAGATATTGAATTGATTTCTGAAGATTTTGAACTGAATGATTGATTCCTCAAGACTTGATTTCATATTGAAGACACTTATTGATTGATATTTGATTTGAATTGATTGTTGATTGATTGAATTGATTTGATTGTTGATTGAATTTGATTCCTCAAGATTTGAATTGATTCCTCAAGATTCATCAAGATTTTATCGTGATTGATTTGGCCAAATCTGATTATTCTTCTTAATACCATCAAGTTACTTTAATTCCTTTCATAATGCCAGTTCAGCATAGCCCCCCAGCCAAGAATACTAGATCCCAGAAAATTCCAGCTGTTCTCACTCCTACAGCAAGGGCTCCTCTTGACCGCACACCATCAGTTCATCAACTGAGTGCAAACTTGGACAGAGGACCACCAATGGAAGGAGCAGCACCCTCAAGAAGAGGTGGAATGAAATCTAGAAGATCAAGATCCTTTTCTGGACTTTTGGGTGGCTACCCTGGCATGTCTGAAGGTGCAAGAGCAAGATTAGGGGAAGTTGAAGATGAAGAGGGGGAAGAGTCTGTGGAAGAGGATGATTCTGGGGAAACGGAAGTGGCAGATGCCTTGGCAAATGCTCCAGAGGTGCCTCAGGGTTCTAATCTAGCCCTTTCTAGTCAACCTCTTGTCTCTCAAACTGACCCAAGTCTCCTCAAGATGATGGAGCAGATGACTCAATTCATGGGACAACTCACTCAAGCAGTTGCCCCCAGGGACAATTCCAAAGCCCCTGCTTTCAAGACTCCATCCATGAAGGCACCTGATTCTTTTGATGGTACTCAAGCTCATAAGCTGAGAGGATTTGTCCAATCCTGTCAACTAATTTTCCATAATGATACAGCAAACTTCTTCTCTGACAGGAATAAGGTTTTGTACTCAACTTCTTTTCTTACTGGTAGAGCCGGCAAATGGATTGAACCTTACCTCTCAAATATTTCCAATGAAGACCCTTCCTACCTCCTCAATAATTGGCCATTGTTTGAATCTCAATTATTCACTCTGTTTGGTGACCCCAATGAAGTCAGGAAAGCTGAACAAGAGTTGGACAATTTGAGGATGAAGGAAAGTGGTCATGTTTCCTTGTACATAGCAGATTTCAGGAGCTTAATGTCAAGAATTGGAGATTGGGGGGAAAGAGCTTACATTCATGTGTACAGAAGAGGATTGGCATCAAGATTAATGGACCAATTGGCTTCTCACCCTGGAACTTTTGACACTCTTCAAGAACTTATGGATGTCACTTTAGAATTAGACACAAGATATCATGAGAGGCAAAAGGAAAAGGGCAGTCATCAAGAGAAGAAGCCTCCAATCATTGGATCCAATTCCTCCAAGCCTCCTCAAAGTTCATCATCCAAGAAGCCTTATCACAATAAGAATAAGAAGGGGAAGAATTTTCAAATGTCCAAAGACAAGCCTCATGCTGCTCTCCTCAATAAGGACAACAAATTAATTGGTTCTGAAAAGGAGAGGAGGATTAAAGAAGGCTTGTGCAATTATTGTGGTGGAAAGCACCCATTTGAAAAATGCTTCAAGAGGCCTGAGAATAGGCAAGGATCATCAGAAGGCTTCCCTAGCAAGCAGGGAAAAGCCTGAGTGGGAATCATGATGTGTTCAATGGTTCTCACTTATTTCCTTCAAGAGCACAATTGTGCACTCTGAATACTAGTGTCAAGAAATCTTTAAAGTTTCTTATTTTCTCTTCTGTCTCTGATATTTTTTTATAGTATTCTCATTGATTCTGGTGCTACAAACTCTTTTATTGCAAAGAATTTTGTTCTCAAGTACTCATTGACTTTGTCAGAGCTCCCTGAAAAGATTCCTCTTTTCATTTTGGATTCTAATGAATCCCCTGCCTTGTTCATCACCCATTATACCAAGTGGGTAGTTGACTTGCCTTCCTTCCCAAGCTTTGAATGGGATTTCTTTATCATAGATTCACCCAAGGGAGAAGACCTGATATTGGGCTATGATTTCCTTTACCATTTCAATCCCATTATTGATTGGAAAAATGGATTGATCACCTATGATTCTAATCATAAGGATTCTAGTGGTATTATTCCTTCTACTAGTAATGACTTAGCCACTGCTGTCAACAGTGTTGCTCTGGCTGGTGAACTTAAGACACCTTCCATCCCTTCTTCTGTCCATATCCCTTCCATAATTCCCTCTCAGTCATTACTTCCATCAAGAGATGAAGTCTTCAAAGAGATAAAGGATGTTGGAGAAGATGTTGCCATATCTTCACTTCATCTCTTCCAAGGGGATATGGACCTTCCTCCCTTATCTTTTCATGCATCCCTGGAGGAGCAGTGGGATGAGGAGGAAGAGCCAGAAGAAATTGAAACTGTGTTGAAGGTTGTTCCTCCCGCTTATCACCAATATTTGGATGTATTCTCCAAGGTGAAAGCAGAGGAACTTCCTCCACACCGCGCCTGTGATCACCATATCGAATTGGAGGGTCTTCTACCTCCAATTGGTGTTATCTACTCATTATCAAATCAAGAGTCAGAAACACTGCGGGCCTACATTTCAGAGAATGTAGAGAAAGGTTTCATCAGACCAAGCTCCTCTTCAACAGGAGCACCTGTCCTTTTTGTCAAGAAAAAGGATGGAGGTCTTCGTTTGTGTGTTGACTACCGCAAACTCAATGCTGTCACTAGGAAGAACAGATACCCTGTTCCTCCTATGAACCAGCTTCTTACCGTATTCAACGGTTCCACTATCTTCTCCAAGATAGATTTGCGTGGTGCATATAACCTTCTGAGAATCAAAGAGGGGGATGAGCACTTAACTGCCTTTAGAACCAAATATGGTAGTTATGAGTATTTGGTCATGCCATTTGGTTTGACCAATGCTCCTGCTTCTTTCCAGAATCTGGTAAACGATATATTTGCAGATTTCTTGGATGTGTTTGTTGTGGTTTATTTAGATGATATTATGGTCTTTTCCAGTTCTGAGGAGGAACATGTCAAACATGTGGCCTCTGTCCTCCAAAGACTGAGGGACAATAATTTGTTTGCCAAAGCCTCCAAGTGTGTATTCCATGCCTCAAGTGTGGAATACTTGGGCTATGTTGTTTCAAGTGATGGCCTCAAGATGGACTCTTCAAAAGTTCAGCAAATACTCAATTGGCCTCAGCCCAAAAACATCAAGGCTCTTCAATCTTTTCTTGGCTTTGCCAATTTTTATCGTCGCTTCATTAAAAATTATTCCAAAAAAATCACTTCTCTCACTTCCCTCCTTAAAAAAGATTCTCCCTTCATCTTCAATGAGGAAGCTCTTAGTCAGTTTCAAGCACTCAAAGAAGCTTTCACCTCTGCTCCTATCTTATCTCACTTTAATCCTTCTCTACCTACTATAGTAGAGACTGATGCTTCTGATTATGCATTGGGCGCCGTACTGAGTCAGGTGAATGACTCTGGAAAGCATCCCATTGCATTTGATAGTCGCAAGCTCTTACCAGCTGAACTCAACTATGAAATTCATGACAAGGAACTCCTTGGCATAGTTTGGGCTCTCAAGCGCTGGAGAGCATTTCTTCTTTCTGTTTCCAATTCTTTTGAGGTCTTGACAGACCACTCTTCCTTGCAGTATTTCATGTCTTCCAAAGTTCTTACTCGTCGTCAGGCCCGTTGGGCTGAGTTCCTCTCTGAGTTTCATTTCACTATCACTTACCGCCCAGGCAGGCTGGCCACTTTACCAGATGCCTTGTCACGTCGGGACGACGTGTACCCAGAGAGGGGGGTGGACTTCATCATCAAGAATCCTCAAAATCTTCATCAAGTTCTTAAGCAAGATGGAATTCAAGAGTCAAGATTCTTCTCAATCAAAGTGGAAATTTTCTCAGATTTAGTTGACAAGATTCAAGAAGAAGTATGGCAAGACAAAGACTATAAAGAAATACTCAAGCAACTAGCAAGAGGTGAATCAGTTCCAGATTATTCTCTTGAACCTCAAGCCAAGTTATTATTATTCAAAGATAGAGTGGTAATCCCAAGCAATGAAGAACTTCAACTCAATATTCTTCAAAAGCGTCATGACTCACCATTGGCTGGCCATCCTGGCCAGGAGAAGACCCTCAAGCTCATCAAGAGGGATTTTTATTGGGCTGGCATGAATCAATTTATCAAGGACTATGTGTCCTCATGTCAGCAATGTTCAAGAAACAAGAACATCCATCACAAGAAGTTTGGATTACTCAAACCTCTTTCAATTCCATCTGGTCCTTGGAATTCATTATCAATGGACTTTATCACTCAATTGCCACTGTCCAACAACTTTGATTCAATTTTAGTAGTTGTGGACAGATTCTCAAAAATGGCAATCTTCATTCCAACTTATGGCACAATCACTGCTCTGGATTTAGCTCAAATATTCATTAGCCATGTATTTTCCAAGCATGGACTCCCAGTCAGTATTGTCAGTGATAGAGGATCCTTATTTGTTTCATCATTCTGGACTCAATTGTGTCAGCAGCTCAAGATATCAAGAGATCTTTCAACTGCTTTTCACCCTGAAACAGATGGACAGACAGAGAGGGTAAATCAGATACTAGAACAGTACCTTCGGATGTATGTCAGCTATCATCAAGATGACTGGTACACCTGGCTCCCTCTGGCTGAATTTGCCTATAATAATGCAGAACATTCATCAACCAAGCAATCACCTTTTTTCACCATTTATGGAAGAAATCCCAGCTTTGACTCAATCCATATTTCTCAAGACTCACCTGCTGGAAAGTTATCAACAAAACTCCAATCAGTACAGCAAGTTGTCAAAGAAGAATTAGAGTCAGCAATAAGGAGATTCAAGAAGTATGCAGATAGAAATAGGGCAATTCCACCTGATTTCCAACCTGGGGACAAAGTATGGCTAGCTTCCAAGAACATCAAGACCACAAGACCAACCAAGAAGTTATCAGAAAGATGGTTGGGACCTTTTGAAGTTCTGAAGAAGATTGGAAGTCATGCATATCACCTCAAGTTGCCTCAGCAATGGAAGACAGTTCACCCTGTATTCCATGTGTCCTTATTAGAACCAGTCAAGCATTCAACTATCCCAAATCGTCATCAATTGCCGCCACCACCAGTTTTAGTGGAAGAGCAAGAAGAATGGGAAGTGGCTCAGGTTCTGGACTCAAAACTCAAAAGAGGTAAATTATGGTATCTTGTAGAGTGGAAAGGATTCAGTGAAGACCCAGAAAGAACCACTTGGGAACCAGCTTCCAACCTTACCAACTCACCAGACCTTGTCAAGGATTTCCATTCACTGTATCCAGACAAGCCTGGTCCAAACACCTCAAGAGTTTGATTTTATGGTGCTTGGTGGGGAGAAGAAGTTATGAAAGTAAGTTCCTCTCCTGGCATGCACCTTTAAGGGGGTATTCTACCCATATGTTGTTGTAAGCATCACCTTGGCCACTTTGTGAGCACTTGTCAAATCTTTGGACAGGTTCAGGAAGCATACAACATCAATACCCTCCGATTTGGACCTTATCAAGATATGGCCCAATGTTTCTTTCTTTATGTTTCATTTTCTTTCTTTATTATCTTTTCATTTTATGCCAATCATCATAATTCAAGACATTCATTACTTCAAGTCATTTATGGCAATTCATCTCAGAAGTCATTTATGGCAATTCATTTCAGAAGTCACTTATGGCAATTCTTTTCAGTTTTATGGTGCTTGGTGGGGAGTGGAAGTTATGAAAGTAAGTTCCATCTCCTGGTATGCATCCCTGAGGGTTCTACTTCTTGTAAAACATCACCTTGGCCACTCTGTGAGCATCAAATGCTTGGTTTTCATTTTTCAGACACTTCTTGGCCAGAATCAAGCAACTCACCACAAGAAGGACCAGCCATCAGGAATTTTTTCTTTATTTCTTTCTTTACTCTCATTTTCTCTTACTATTTTCTTTCTTTCTTTACTTGTATAATTTTCTTTCTTTTATTTCTTTAAAGCAGCAGCATCCCCTCCCCAAATCATGTATTGGGAGGTTCCATTATCTTTTTTATTTTTTATTTTTTAGTAGTTATAAGAGTGGGGATAGGAGTCAAACCAAACACAAACAAGGAAAAGGAAACTAGTTATCTCTACCCAAGTCATCAAAAGTTCTCTGGAAATCATTTATCAACTCATCTTCATACCAGGCAAATTTTGCAGCCATTTCTTCAGAAGCAGTACCTGGAATCGTCCTGTCATTGGCATACATAATCACCTCTCTGCTATTTCTGTCAACTCTCCTGAACAATCTGGCCACAGCATCTTGATTTTCACTAGCCGCGTTGGGATCTTCTCTGGTAACCCGGATAGGCCAACGTTCTCTTCTTTGGAATACTTGAGCGGCAGGAAACGGCAAAGGGGACATTCCATCTCTTCTTCTGCTGGAGCTGGCCACAGGTTGGAGTTGACGGGAGGTGTTTATGGGTGAGTTTCTGGGCTGTTGAACTGGAGATGGTCTTACTGCTGGATTCAAGGCAGGCCTGGTGGTGTGGGAAGTAGTTGGTGATGGAGGAGGAAGGGTAGTAGGAATTGAAGCAAGCATTGGTTGGAAGGTCCTTGGAGTGCTGGGAACCACTTGGCTTTGGAATCTGGGGTTGGCAAGAGGTTGAGAAGAGGAATTGCTGGATGGATGGCCACTTGAATGAGGAATAACTTGAACTTCTTCACCATCCAACTCATCACTTCCTTCAGCATCTGGATCTGATGGGGAATCAACAATTCTTCTTAGCTTCTTCACTACTTTCACCACTCCATCAGCATTGGTCCTTGAAATGGGAATTTCTGAGCTGTAGTGGATGGGCCTACCACCAATCGGAATGGGCCCTCCAACATTAGTCCACCTGGCCACATCCCTCTGCCTGGAACCAGTCACTACATCAAAATGTCAGCATCAATTCAACCAAGAAATGCAAATCACTCACATTGAGAAAATCCAGAAGTGGCATCAGGGGTAGGTTCCTCAAGAATGGGGAATTCCTGCCCATAAGGCCCATCCTTCCTACTCCACAAGTGTCTCTTGACCCGGGACAAAGTTGATCCGGTACGGCGGCATGGCTTCTTCCCAATGAAGCAGAAATGGCACTTTGACGATCGAGGATTGTAATGTTGAAAGCAATCCTTCCCCCTGGCCAAACACTCAGTACAGGCAGGATCAAGAACTTCAACTGCTCTGAACCCATCATATGTTTGGGAGGGGTCAAAATGGCCAGAAGACGCCATGGAGGGAGAAGACAATCGACTGAAGACGCCAGAACCATGAAGAACAGACGGTGGCGGTGCAGAAGGGGAAGATTCAGTGAGTTCAGTCAGTTTGGAACTCATAACTGAAGAAAGTGCAAGCAGAAGATTCAAGACGTCAGAATCAATCCACTCCACATCAAGAAAAAGAAATTTGACTCAAGGAACTGGGGCCATAACTCAATTATGCCCCACCTCAAAGCCTCTAAGGTGAAGGTTCATACCCCTTTGGGGCTGAACTCATCACCCAGGGCCTCCCCTGCAACTTTGGGGAGGCCAAGATCTTGATGGTCCTGGACCCCTTCAATGGATCCAGGCCATATATGGTGAATTTTGGAATTGGGCCAATTTTGGGCCCCTTGGTCACCCTGGGTCCCCAGCAAATTTGGGCCCAGGGGCTTCATTTTGGTCCTGGGGGCCTCCAATAGCCCCCACGGACCGCGGACCGCGGCGTACGGCCCACGGCCCACGGACCGCGGACCGCGAACCGCGGACCACGGACCACGGACCACGGACCACGGACCGCGGCGTACGGACCGCGGACCGTAGGATCCCAAAAACATCAAAAGGCCTATTATGGCCAAAAAACCCAAAAAATCAAAAAAATTGCCCTAATCACCAAAACACCCAGCAAGGCCAAAAAGGCCATAAAAAGCAAGATACATCGAGATCACTCAAGATGGGGGCCACAGTCCAAACCCACTGGGAGGGCTGCCTGAGGCCAATTCCTTGGATCATGGGGACAAGACCCCTTGGAGGTTCATTGAATGGATTATGTCTGGGCCAATGAGTACAAGTCATATACTCATTGGGCACCAATTTTTGAGCACAAGTGCTCAATGGCCTTTATTCTGGGATATATCCCAAGGCCACATCCCAAGACATGACTGATTGAATCAAAAGAAAGAATTGCATACTCTGGAAGGGATACTCACTCAAATTTGAAAAGAAAGGGGGGAATCAATTGAATTTGGCAGGGAAGAAGTAATAAAGGATTTTCAGGATAATGGTCAAGAGGAAAGAAATTTAAAAAAGAAAATTTTTTGAAAAAATGTGGGGATATTGAGATACCACTCAACAGTGGCAGGGTATTATGGTGTTCAGGAGCCCACCAGTTTCAAGAGGGGGATACTGTAACAACCATCCATCAGGGGTAAGGGTATTCATTCATACACCCACTCAAACACCTCAAATCAGCAAATCCAGTATCTGCGTCAGCAGTCAGTTTCAGCAATCTTCATTCTGAAACATGCATACAGTTTGGTACATCAATACAGCCTGTCAATACTTGTACAGGATGGATTCACCCAATACAGTTTCAATACACCAGTATGAAACTGTATGATCACCCAAATACACCACACCTCTTGTACAGGTCCTGTACAGCTGTACAGGACCTGTATTGGCCAGACTCAATTCAACAATCAATTATTCTCATGAAAATTCTTCTCTGGATGAGGGCTGGTGATTCTCACATATACCAGCCCCTCTTTCTCCCCCCTGGGGACTTTTCCCCAGTTAATTAATTTAGTTGATTTATTATTAACTGAATATTCTTATCCTTATATTTTGGGTATTATATTTATTTAATCTTAAGTTAGTCTTTGCCTCTTTTCTTTCTTCGCCTGTACAGTATGAGTTGGGTGGCCATATCCTTATTAACCCTTCTCTTTCCATTCTGACAGGTTGAAACAGTGGACTTGGACTTGTTTGTGGTTGGCTCTTCTATTTTCTTCTTCTTATTTCTTTTGTTGCTGCTTTTCTTATATTCATCCTTTTAGTAATTCATCTTTAACACTCTTAAGTGTATCTCATCTTATCCTATCCTTGAGCCCTCCATAAGTGAGTCCCAGTTTACTGAGTGCCAGGCCCTCTTCACTTCGAAGAGCCCCTGTGACAACCTGTTATTATTGCATGGCATAATGATAAGTCAAGAATGGTTGGAGATTTTAGAGCTTTGAATACCTACACAGTTCCAGATAGGTATCCAATCCCTAGGATCCAAGAAACCTTGACTCAATTGTCTAAAGCCAAGTATATAACATCAATGGATGCATTAAAAGGCTTCCATCAAAATGTTTTGACGCCTAAAGCTAGGAAATTACTTAGAATTATCACTCACTGTGGTATTTATGAGTATCTTAGAATGCCATTTGGCATTAAAAATGCTCCATCTCATTATCAAAGAATGATGAATACCATCTTCCCCACAGAATTGTCTGAAGGATGGCTTATCATTTATATTGATGATATTATTATATGTTCTGACTCATGGTCTTTGCACCTTGAAAGACTTGCAAGAGTACTTCATAAAGCTGCAGAAGGGAACATGAAAATTTCACTTAAGAAATGCAATATTGGTTTTGAAGAACTCAAAGCATTAGGACATGTTGTTTCTGGTTTGAGCTTGGGTATTGACAAGAATAAAGTAGCAGCAGTGTTACTTAAGCCAATACCCCAGAATAAAAAAGAAATGATGTCTTTTCTTGGATTTGCTAGTTACTATAGGCAACACTTGAAAGATTTTGCAATTCTAGCCAAGTCACTTTATAGAATCTGTGATCAACAGACTGTATTTGAAATGACACAGGAAAGAATTAAAGCTTATGAGAAGATAAAGAAAGCCCTTACAGAAGCACCTTTACTCCTCATGCCTGACTGGAATATTCCTTTTAAATTGTACATTGATGCATGTGGGGATGGATTAGGGGCAGCCCTACACCAAGTCCAAATTATTGATGACAAACCTACAGAAGGACCAGTTTGTTATATCTCAAGACAAATCAAACCAACAGAAGCCAGATATGGTGCAAGCCAAATGGAGTGCTTATGTTTGGTATGGGCACTTGAGAAATTACACTATTACCTTGATGGCAGTGTTTTTGAAGTGATAACTGACTGTAATGCCGTGAAATCACTTCTTAACATGAAAACTCCCAACAGACATATGTTGAGATGGCAAATAGCCATTCAAGAATATAGAGGAAACATGACTATAGTTCATAAAGCAGGAAACATTCACAAAAATGCTGATGGACTTAGTAGATGGGCTTTAGCCAACACTCCTGATAACCCAGCTTATGTACCTTTGGAAGCTGAACCACAGATTCCAATTGAAGGGATTAACATAACTTATATTGGGACTGAATTCTTTGAAGAGGTCAGAGAGTCTTATAAACAAGACAAGAATTGCCATATCTTGATTTCTTTATTGGATAAAGACTGCAAAGACACATCTTTGGTTAATACACTAGATGAAGTTTGGAAAAATTCCTATTCTGAAGGAAGATTTCACTTGTTTGATGGGATTATTTACCATAGAACAAAACATTCTTGTGTGATGACATTGTGTAGTAGATTGCTCATCAATACCATTCTTCATGAATGCCATGATAGCATTTACTCTGGACACCTATCAGAAGACAGAACACTTGAAAAGGTGAAGAACTGTGCATGGTGGCCATCTTGGAGAAAAGAAACCATTGAATATTGCCATACCTGTGATAGATGCCAAAAAGCAAACAGGAGTACAGGCAAGAAATTTGGATTAATGATCCATATTCAAGAACCAAAATCCCCTTGGGAAGTTGTTCACATGGATTGGGTCACAGCACTTCCTCCAAGTGGTGACAAAAGTTATAATGCTTGTTTAGTCATTGTAGACAGATATAGCAAAACTCCCATATTCTTACCATGTCATAAAGATGACACTGCTATGGATACAGCTCTTCTTTTATGGAGTAGAGTTATTTCTCATACAGGGTTATTTAAGAATATCATAAGTGACAGAGACCCCAAGTTCACATCTGCACTTTGGACCAATCTTCATAGATTGTTTGGGACTAAGTTATCATTCTCTACAGCATATCACCCTCAAACAGATGGGCTAGCAGAGAGGATGATTCAAACTTTAGAAGACATGATCAGGAGATTTTGTGCTTATGGATTAGAATTTAAAGACTCAGATGGCTTTACCCATGACTGGTGCACTCTGATACCTGCATTAGAATTGGCATACAAGACATCAGTCCATTCTTCCACAGGACAAACTCCTGCTATGTTAGAAAAAGGATGGAATCCAAGACTCCCAGCAGACACACTGAGGAAAGACTTGATTGACATTCATCCTACAGCTTCCAGCTTCAAATTAATGCTTGATAAAGTAAAACACCATGCAAAACAAAGTATGGATGATGCTTTTGATTATGCAAAACAGAAGTGGGACAAGAGTCATAAAGTACCAGACTTCAAAGTAGGGGACTTAGTTCTAGTTTCAACCTTGAATTTTAATAATATCAAAGGCCCAAAGAAACTTAAAGATTCTTATGTAGGACCTTTTGTTATTGTTGCCTTACATGGAACCAATGCAGTTCAAGTGGAATTAAGTGGTGAATTGGAAAATAAACACCCCACATTTCCAGTCAGCTTGATAAAACCTTATCAACCAGCTGATAAAGAATTGTTTCCTTTAAGAAACCCAACTCCTTTAACTGTACCACCTGTGGAACAGAATGAAGACAAAAAGATTAAGAAAGTCATCAAAGAAAGGAGACTTAGGGGTAAAAATCAAAGAGAATATCTTGTCAGATATAGAAACCCAGTACATGAAGATGAATGGATGGCAGAATCAGAAATACCTGACTCAGATAAACTCTTAAGAAGATTTAGACATGAAAGAAGGCCACAAGCCTGAATATGTCTATGAATGTGCTTTAAATTACTTGATCTGAGTAATAAAAAGAGGTTGGACAGTGGACATTACCCCTTTTTGGGGCCTTATTCTTTTATCACTAATAAAATTGTAATACAATTTTATTTTTTGGTGGGAGGGAATGTGAGCCTTGAGGTATATTTTACATACCCAAATAGGCCACAATTATCTTAAAAAGAGATTTTGAATTATGCACAACTCATAAGTCATGCATATATCCAAAATTCATCATTTTCAATTTCAGAAAAGATGAATAACTTTTTATTGAGTAAGTAAATCCATGGATTTAAGACCAGATTTGGATTCTACACAAAAATTCACCTAGGGTAGCTCCATAGAGTGAATAAGCTCAATTTAAGTATTTGAGGTGGTAAAATGGAAAATACTTCAATACCACATCATTAATACCACATAAAAGATCCGTGAAAATTTTTGTTTTTCTTGATTTTTAGCCAAAATAATGGGAAAGTGAGAAATCCCATGTTACATATACACTAAGAATAGTGTTATGCATGTTTTGAGCACTTAATATCATGGTATTCTTACATGGACTTTTGGTACACCCATAGTGGATATCTCACTTTAAGCTTAAATTACTATTTTGACGTAAAAAATAGGCAAGGGGGACAAAAGACATCAAAGAGAGCCAGGGTACCCAACTTCTGAGGCCTCAGAGGCGTGGATAGCTCCAGAGCATGGATCCATGGCTCATCTTGGCCCAATTGGTAAACTAAAACTCTTTGGGAACTTGGTTACCAAGTTACAACTACTGTAAAACATCAGAAAATAGCAAATAACCTGCTATTTTGACGTGCCAAGGAGGTAATGAGCTACTTACACTCCTGTAACCATGTCAATTACTAATGACTTTCCATGGATAAACCCCAAAAGAGTAATTAAAACCCTTTTGGGACCCATATTCATTGATTTACCTCATAGCAACCAGCAAAACACTGCTATTTGCAATTCTACGTAGAAATGAGGTAAAACCTTCAAAAATTCATTAAAAATACAATTCTTAATGAATCTTTCTGAAACTTTCAGGACTAAAGGAGAACTGTATTATCTATGGTACAACCAAAAAGAATCACAGTTTTACTAGTAAAATTAAAAGCTTTACTTACAGTCCATTTTTGGATATTCTACGTGAAACACTGAATCTTCAAAAATTCACAGTAATTACAACCTGTGATGAAATTGGCAATAACAATGATAACTTTGAGAAATCAATGATTATTTTAGAATAAAAGAAGATTTACAAGTGTTACTCCTTTTATTCTTAACCATATTGGGGTTGGTAGTCACGTAAAAGCATCAATTAAGTAATTATGATAATCTTACATGACAACAGATGATGCAATCAATAATCCAAAAAGGTTTATTGTTTTCTCACTCACTGGTTTTTCAGTTTGCTCCATGGCACGCCTCTGTGAGCTGTTATTGACTTAAAAGAAGCCTCTTCTTGCTGTTTTTTCCGTATCATCATCTTATCAATTTATTAAATCTTTATTACCAACAAGTAAGTATTAGTTCAACTATTCTTAAGTGTTTTAATTCTTTCAGAATCAATCAGAAAGACGTGAAATCATAGAATCCAACTATATATTGTTGTAATACTGTTATAAATCCTTTTGATCCCTTAAATCCACAATTCCACGTCAAATTTCTCTACTTTTATTATCAATAAGTTCTTTGGAGTATTAGTGAGTCATTTATCTTTAATTCTTAAAGTTTTTCTCTAGTAATAGTTTTCTTCAAGAATTATCTTTATAATTATTCTTGCAAAAGATAATTATATATTAAAATAATTTTATTATTTTAATAAAGAAGTTTTTATTATTAAATTCTTCTTGTAATTGATTCTTGTAGACAATTACTTGCTCACTGTTAAAATCACTAGTAGTGCTTAACACGTGAAAGAAATAATTTTTAATTATTTAATTGTGGTTATAATAATATTTTATTATTATATTTCATAAGAACAGACATAGTACTGTTGATTAATAGTAATATTATCAGCAGTTTCATAGTCACATCTTACAATATCCACCTGTGGAGTCCCTAAGATCATAATTAGTGATAGGAACCCAAAATTCACATCTGAATTTTGGACCAATTTATATGACATGCTAGGCACCAAGCTTGCTTTTTCCACAGCTTACCATCCACAAACAGATGGCCTAGCTGAGAGGATGATCCAAACAATGGAGGACATCCTCAGGAGGTTCTGTGCCTATGGCATGGAATACAAGGACCATGAGGGATATACCCATGATTGGGTCACCCTCTTACCAGCAGTCCAACTGGCTTATAACACAAGCCAACACTCTACTACAGGAAAAACACCTGCACTGGTAGAGAAAGGGTGGAATCCCATGTTACCTGTGGATCACTTGAAGAAAAACCTTCTGACCATCCACCCCACAGCCAAAGACTTCCATGATATGTGGAAGAAAGCCTGTGATACTGCTGCCAAATGCATAGCTGAGGCCAAAGAGTATAATAAGCAAAGGTGGGACAAATCACATATGGAACCTGACTTCAAGGAAGGGGACCAGGTGTTAGTGTCTACACTGAACTTTAACAATCTCAAAGGACCCAAGAAAATGAGAGACTCATTTGTAGGGCCCTTCACTATCATTAAGTTGATAGGGAAGAATGCAGTAGAGGTCAAGCTCACTGAGGAATTTTCTAGGAAACACCCAGTCTTCCCAGTGAGCCTGGTGAAACCATACTTCCAAACAGAGGAGGATAAATTCCCCTCCAGGAAGAAGAACACCACTCCACCAGAAATAGTGGAAGTAGAAGACTCTCCTGGACCTGTGAGTAAAATCATCAGGGCCAGAAAAATCAGACTTAATGGGAAAGATCAGAGACAATATCTAGTCAGATTCAAGAACCAGACAGCTGACAAAGAAAAATGGTTGGCAGAGGATGCCATACCAGATGGGAACCTTCATTTAAGGAGATTCAGAGCCTCTAGGAGGACTGAACAGTCTCATCAAGGATGAGCCTTTTTTAGAGGGAGGGTATGTCAGCCTGTGACTCAAAACCAGAGCACAAGCATGACAGCCAAAATACCATAAACCAATGGTATAGCCAAGATACCACCAAAACATGGAACTGAGCCAAATTAGCTCAGAAGGTATCAAAAGAAAGAGGAAACTCACCCCTTTCTGAAAATATAAGTCCCATCACCATAGGACAAGAAATAACAAAGTTATTCCTGCTCAAAGTCATTGCTGAGCATAAACCTTAATTTTCACCTCTCATCTAAGATCTAGAAGGAGAGGCTTAACCCCATCAAATGGGTATTCAAAATGAAGCTCTATACCAGGGCTATCCAATGGTGCCAGCCAAACTGAGCTAGCACCATTATTACTTGAGTTATGGTCAAATTCAGACCAAATAAGGGTGAACAAAACATTCACCTCTCATCTAACTTTTACAGTTTTAGTGTGAGATACTTAAAGTGGGGTCTTTTTGGAAAGAGCACAATCAGGGCTATCTGATGGTGCCATCCATTTCCTCATAACTCAACTACAACAGAAGTTATGGGCCAAACAAGCTTAATACAGCTTTTGACCAGACCACGCCAATATACAAAAATACTTGTACATGGGATAACTTTGTCATATTTAATGATAACCATGTCAAGTTGGGTATCATTGTGTAGGGCTCATACAGGGCTATTCAATGAACCAACTTTGAGCTTGATATCTCAAAAACTGACAAAGTTATGACCATTTTAAGGTCAAAATCCCACCTGCTGTCAGATACAGCCTTACCATGGGATAATATCCCATAACCATGAATATGAGGTGTCAAATAGACGAAGAAGCATGTTTTTACTTCAATACCTCATATGTCAGTCAATACTGGGGTCCCATACAGTTTCTGTACAGCATTCTACGCGTCATACACGTCAGAATCAGGCTGTGAGGTCCCCAAATGAAAATTTTCACCCTGTATTGGTGAAAACTGCCCAGATGTGGTTTCAAAACCACATCTGAGCCCAATACAGGGTATACAGGCTGTTTGCAAACCACAAGCCTGTCCTGGAGAGTGAAAAATCTTCACTTCCTCTACGTAGAAAGGTCTAGCAGCCTTTCCACCTCAATTTCAGGATAAAAGGAGGGCTTTTCACAGCCAAAACCCTTTCCTCATCCTGCTCTTGAATAACCTACGTAGTAAACTGTCAAAAACAGTTTTACTCTTGGTTAATAATCAGGTATAATTATAATCTTAATTATTGTAGACTCTATTATTGTAATCCAACAGATAAAGCCTGCACCCAGGGTTCTCAATAGCGCTCACCACCACTATTCCTCAATAGTAGAACCCTTTTATTTTATTATAAAAACCCTTATAAATCTTTTTTAAATCATTTTCTACCATGTCACATACACAGTTAAAGTTGTAATTAGCCTAGTTATACCTTTATCATAGTATCATCCTGACACTTTGATCTTTAAAAACTTTTAAGTTTGACACGCTACAGCAATTCAGAGAGTGAATTCTAATAGCCTGACATAACCCTATTATGCTTCCAAGAGCGTTTTATTACATCATCAAAACTCTAATTTTGATGATTTTTCTTGTAACTCATCTTTTCTGTCAAAATTCAATATTTCAAACTTCAAACCATGATTTCAGGGGGTTATACCCTGAATTTAATAATAGAAATTACATCATTCTTCACCAATAAACTAGTAGAATCCAAATGTGTACTTTTTTTTAAGTTTGGACCTCTTTCACAACAAAGTGGTCAACAGCTCTGTTGATTTTTATCAATATTTCATCATAGGTTTTAACCTTGATTACAATTTGTAAAAGAAAGCTTATATCTGTGTTCTTACAGTAATTACGTGGTAACTTTCTTTTTGGTTCATCACTCTATTTTGTATAGTTTAAGAGATATTAGCTATGATCCTTGAATATATGCGTTGACCAAAAAAGTGCATATATTCAGGATAATTCCTTAAGTATTAACTTTGGAAATTAGCTCATTAATTGTTTTATGTGTGAATGTTCATGGGGAATCCAATGGTACAGCTTATTTCACATGTTGTTTCATTGGGCCTTGAAATAAATAAGGATTTATGGTTTTTATAAGGTATTATTCCTTATAACTCATTAAATATTGACTTTACAGATATGCCATTAAAATGGCGTATGTGTATTTTACCATGGGGAATCCAATGATATAGTTTATTTCACATGTTGACCCATTGGGTTTTAAGTTAAACCAATTTTTGTACCAATTTATGGTATTTTTGTATTTTTGAAGTAATTATTTTTAATGTATAATTATTCTAAGTAACTTTAGTATAATTATCTTAAAGGTATAATTATTCTGAGTCTTTCTTGTGAATTTATTGGGTATGTGGTCATATCTCAAAGGCTCACATTCCCTACCACCAAAAAAGATTGTACCACAATCTGATATGTGTAATTAGGGTATCATCCGCTGTCCTACCTCTTCAATAGACTTTGTTAGTCTTGAAGCTCAATAATGCTTAAATTTTCTATTTTTCAGGCTTTCTTTCATGTCTGAACTTTCTTAGTAGTTTATCAGCACTTGTTATATCTTTCTCAAGTAGCCATTCATCTTCTTGAGTTGAATTTCTATACCTTACAAGGTATTCCCTTTCTTTTTTGTTTCTTGTCCTTCTTTCTTTAAAGACTTTTACTATTTTCTTTTCCTCTCCTTCTTCCAAGGGGGGAATTTCAAGCGGGGGTTTATTTCTTAGTGGAAATAACTCCTTGTCACTTGAGCTGTAAGGCTTTATTAGACTTACAGGGAAAGTTGGGTGTTTGTTCATTAGTTCACCTGTGAGTTCCAATTGCACAGCATTGGGTCCATGAAGTGCTTTTATCATAAATGGTCCTGCAAAGGAATCTTTAAATTTCTTTGGGCCTTTTATGTTATTGAAATTAAGGGTTGATACTAGAACCAAGTCTCCTATTTTGAAATCAGGTGTCTTATGACTTTTATCCCATCTTTCTTTTGCATATTTGAAAGAATCTTGCATACATCTGTTTGCATGGTGCCTTGCCTTTTCAAGCATTATTTCAAAGCTGCTTGCTGTTGGATGTATATCCACTAAGTCCTTTTTGAGGGTGTCATAAGGAATTCTTGGATATCAACCTTTTTCTAGCATTGCTGGTGTTTTGCCAGTAGAAGAATGGATGGATGTCTTATATGCTAGTTCAAGAGCTGGTATTAGTGTACACCAATCATGGGTAAAACCATCAGAATCTTTGTATTCTAGCCCATAAGCACAGAATCTTCAGATCATGTCCTCTAAGGTCAGTATCATTCTTTCTGCTAAACCATCAGTTTGGGGATGGTAAGCTGTTGAGAATGATAGCTTTGTCCCAAATAAGTTATGGAGATTTGTCCATAATGCCGAAGTGAACTTTGGGTCTCTGTCACTTATAATATTTTGGAATAAGCCTGTATGGCTAATAACTTCATTCCATATCATTATGGCTGTGTACATAGCTGTGTCATCTTTATGACATGGTAAGAACATGGGAGTTTTACTGTATCTGTCAACTAACACTAGGCATGCATTATAACTCCTGTCTCCTCCTGGAGGTAAAGCTGTTACCCAATCCTTATGAACTATTTCCCATGGGGATTTTGGTTCTTGGATTTTGATCATCATTCCAAATTTCTTTCCTGTGGCTCTGTTCGCTTTTTGACATCTTTCACAGGTTTGGCAGTATTCTGTAACATCTTTTTTCCAATTTGGCGACCAAGAGCAGGTTTTCACCCTCTCTAGTGTTGTATCTTCTGAAAGGTGTCCAGCTGCAACACTGTCATGAAATTCATGTAAAATAGTGTTTATCAGGGTTCTATCTGTTAAGGCCATGACACATGTGTATTTTGCTCTATGGTAAAGGATTCCATCAAGGAGGTGGAATCTTCCTTCATCATATGCCTTTTTCCATGTTTCATCCAGTTTTGATGAAAGTGATGGGTCTTTGGAGTCTTTCATTAGAAGTTGGCTTAAGATATGGCAATTATTGTCTATCTTATAGCTTTCTTTAACCTGGTTAAAGAATTCTGTGCCAATATCTGTAACACATATTCCTTTTATATGGTGTTCTTCTGGTGGCACCCATGCTGGATTGTCAGGGGTATTTGCTAGAGCCCATCTGCTAAGACCATCTGCATTTTTATGGATATTACCAGATTTATGAACAATAGTCATATTTCCTTTATATTCTTGGATAGCAATTTGCCATCTCAGCATATGTCTATTTGGAGTCTTCATATTTAATAGTGATTTCACAGCATTACAGTCTGTGATTACATCAAATACTGTGCCATCCAAATAATAATGCAGTTTTTTAAAGCCCACACTAAGCATAAGAATTCCATTTTGCTGGCTCCATACCTTGCTTCTGTTGGCTTTATCTGCCTTGAAATGAAACAAATTGGTCCTTCCACTGGTTTATCATTGATAATTTGTGTTTGGTGAAGTGCAGCACCTAGTCCTTCTCCACAAGCATCAATGTATAGTTTGAAGGGTAGTTTCCAATCTGGCATTAGAAGAAATGGGCATTTGTTAGTGAATTTTTCAATTCTTCATATGCCTTGACCCCTTCTTCAGTCATTTCATAAACTGTTTGTTGGTCACATAATTTATATAAGGATTTGGCAATTTTTGCAAAGTCCTTTATATGCTGTCTATAGTAACCAGCCAATCCTAAAAATGATTGTATTTCTTTTTTGGTTTGAGGCATTGGTTTAAGTAGTACTGCTGCTACTTTATTTTTGTCTATGCCTAGACTAAGTCCAGATACAACATGTCCTAGTGCGTTTAATTCACTATATGCAAAATGACACTTTTTCAAGGAAATTTTCATATTCACTTGCACTATTTTCTGTAGTACTCTTTCTAGTCTTGTAAAGTGATTTTCCCAAGTTTCTGAGCAAACTATGATATTATGAATATAGATGATTAACCATCCTTGTGATAATTCTTCAGGAAATATGGTATTCATCATTCTTTGGTAATGGGAAGGTGCATTTTTCATCCCAAATGGCATTCTTAAGTATTCAAAAATTCCACAGTGGACTATTATCCTCAGTAGTTTTTTGGCATTTTCTGTTAAGACATTTTGATGAAAACCCTTTAAGGCATCCATACCTGTAATGAACTTAGCTTGTGACAATTGTGTCAATCTGTCATGGATTCTAGGTATTGGATATCTATCTGGAATGGTATAGGTGTTCAGGGCTCTGAAGTCTCCTACCAACCTTGATTTTCCATTATGCCAAGTTATAATGACAGGAGTAGTAACTTCTACCTGTTCATTATGTCCAGCTTTTCTTAATACTCCAAGGTCCATTAATTCTTTAATGTGTATCTCTAAGGCTTCTCTAGCCCTTGGACTAGCTGGGTAAGCTGGTCTTCTCAGTAAGGGTGGGTAAGGCGTTTCCACATTAAGAATTATGTCTACTTCATGCCCAATTATAGCACCTAGTGGCTCTTTGTCAGTTGCAAATGCATCTTTGTACTTAAATAAGAGGTTAATCAATTTTTCTTACATTTTTTCTGTTAATTCTTGATTGAATTCTGCCTCTTTAAGTTGTTCAGATATAAAAAGTTCCTTTTCTGGAATCTTTTCTTCCTTTTTAATAACTGCAATTTGTTTTTTATTATTTAAGAAGCCAAACTTTTGTCTCTTATTGTCTCCTATAGTAAAATATCTATCCTTCTGGTTAGAGATATCTATACCATAGATTGATAAGTAGTCATTTCCCAGGATAAAGTGATTACTGGTACAGTTGTCCATTACCACAAATTCCACTTTAATTCTGACACATTGTGAAGGGTGAGGGAAAATAAGTGTTAAGTCAATTATTCCAAGGGGCATCATGCTTTCACTTGCACTACTAAATTTGACACCTTGGATTGGTATAAGTTTCTCCTGCCAATCTGGAACAATTGTACTTAAATAACTTTTACCAACACAGGTGCAATATGCTCCTGTATCCAAGTTCACCTTTGCTTCTTGGTTATTAACCATGACAATACTTATACTTGATTTTCCAGCTGTATACCCCATTCCTCTTGCAGGTTTGGTTTTGTACAGTTTGGCATCTTGCACATTTGTCAGGTTTGTGTCAGATGTCCCAACTTGTGGTAAGTTTGAGTTGAAATCTAGTACTTCATAAATTATATCAATATTATTAATTTCTGCATTAATTATATTGATTTCATCACTCTCAGAAGTTTCTGATTCTTCTGTCTCTTTTTCAGACTCAGATTCTTCCTCTTTGTCATTGTGGTTTTCTGTTTCCACAATTTCATTGATTTTTGCCTTTTTTAGGCAATTATTGGCTAAGTGTCCAATACCTCCACATTTATGGCATTTTATTTGCTCATTATTATTGAATGTACTGGGCTTGAAGGATTCTTTTGATTTATCTTTTTTGATAAATGGTTTATTTGGGCTTTTAATGTCCAATTTCTTCCAAGTCCTGCCAATTTTTGTTCTTGTCACTATGTCTTCCAGTGCATTAATGTACTCTTCTGTGGAGGATGGTTCTATACACCTGCTTCTTAGGGCATGTTCTAGCTCTCCTCCACATTTCTTGAGTATTTTCATATGCAACATTTTTTGTGACATTTCTGGGTACAATGCATTAAGTCTTTCAACTTGTTTTAAGAACCAAGTTAAAGGTTTATCTTTCTCTGGGTCAAAGAAAGAATTTTCAAATGCATTTTCTATCTTATACCTCCAGGCATCATTTGCCCACTTGGTGACTATTTCTTGTTTCCACCAACACCAGGTATTTTTGCCATTTGTTTGTCTTATGCCATAATACCATCTTTTTGCAGATTTTTCAAACAATGAATGTAATCTTGCAGTGATTAATTCATCCGGTATTGCATATTCTTCTTGTAACATGTCAATTGTTTTAATAAATGACATGTGATCATATTCACCTTCCCCTGTGAATGTTGGCCATTCTTTTAATTGAGGTGCTTCCTTCATTAAGACTTGGTTATTATCTTGGTTACTCAAGTCTGTTATGAAAGGATTTGTCAATTCCTCTTTTGTTTTAACAGGGCTTCTTATATGAGAAAATGGAGTTGATAACTTTGACATATTTAAATTAGCCTCATTCATTTTATCCATTTTTTCAGTAATAAGCCTTATTTCACTTTGAATATCATCTTTTAGATGCATTCTTGCTTCATCACTTTTTTCCACATGGTCCAAAAGTAATTTTTGGTGTGATGAAGTCTTTTCTTCAAATTTTTCTACAGCAATACTGAATTTGTTTAATTTTTCTGTAAGATTGTTAATACTCACATCATAATTGATTGTCAAAGTTTTCTCTTTGATATCACTTCTGTATTTTTACAGTTCTTGTTGTCCTTGTATTAATTTCTGAGTATTGTCAATTAATACTTTTGGTTTATTGTTTTCAATCATATATTTTATGTTATCAATTTCTTTCTTATTTTGTACAACAAGTTTGGTTAAAGATGATAAGCTATTTTTTATTTCTTGGAAAGACAATAAACTATTTTTAATGTCTTTAAGAGGTAAAATACTATTTTTAAGCTCTGTTAAAGTATTTACAACATCAGGAGACAAGGTTATTTTTTTGGGAAATGGGGTTGTCTCATTCTTTGTTCCTCTTTGTCTTTGAATTCCATCAAAGTTCTGGCCATATTGAAGACATTGTCCATGGCATCTTTTTGGATTTTGGGAATCCTGTAGCTTGGGGAATATGGTTTCCTCCAATTCTTTTTCTTGTTCTTCTTCCCTTCTTGGGGAAGTGGGTTGGCTTGGGGCTTGCTGGTAGAAGCTACTGGGGCTTCTTCCTTGGTTGCCTCCCTCTTTTTGGCGTGGTAATCCTTGATTTTTTTGATTTGAGGTTTGGATGACAGTGGATTCCATCCATTGGAGTATTTCACTATCTCCTCCTCTTTGAGGAACTTTTTCAGGATGTGCCAGGAGTTCATCACTCCTTGGTGTATTTGAGGCAGCATTTCCCAATCTTTGTCCTTGTACACTGTGTAATACTGCTTGTACTGGCTCATGTAGATGTCTATTTGAGCCCTCTGAATGTGATTTGTACCTATTTGAGTTACTCATACTTAGCTCTAATTCAGGTTCAGATATCATGGGCATTTCTGGGACTTGCCTTTGGGATAAGGCACTTCCTTGTGTGGATTCTGTTCCACTGGGGATATTTCCCTTTCTTTTCCCTTTTGAGGGATCAGTTCTACCTCTGAGTCCAGCTCCATCTGATTGGATGGAGTATTGGATACCTCTTCTGGTAGTCATAATTTATGAAATAAAAAAATAAAATAAAAAGTATTTTAGGATGAAAATTCTTTTTATGGCAATTATAAAAGAGGTGCTCACCTTCAGAGTCTTGAATGGTGGGTCCTGGAAAGTCTAATTTCTTAGCTTTCTTTCTTTTAGTGATAACTGGTGTTGGAGAACTTTGACAAGTTTCTTCCACCAATCTCTCAACAGTAGTTTGGTTATCTTCTGTTGGGTTATCCTCAAACACTAAAAAAGACAAATAAATATATGTCTTTTTATAAGAAGTGTTATTTTTTTTGGAAAGATATGGCAATTTTCCACGTAGAAATTGCTTTTATATCTTTTAAAAAATTGAAATGAATAAAGAAATGAATAAAAATAACTTTTTTATTGGTTTTTAATATTTTTTAATATTTTTTATATTTTTATTTTTATTTTGAAGGAATAAAATAAAAATTAATATGATTCTTTATAAAATTAAATTAGAATAAAAATTATTTATAATTTATAAAATATCTTTTTTTAATCACTAGAGTCACTCAAAGAAAGTTCTTGCAAGTCTAAGGATGTGAAAAACCATGTGTAAGACAGTACAATTGCTTTCCAAATGCCTCAATAGCTTGTAAAATCAATAAAATATAAAATTATTATATAATTTTATGATTATAAATATAATTTATTATTGGATAAAGCCAATTAGAATCTTTTTAAAGGTCTTTTAAGTAAATATCACGGCCAGGCCCCCAAATGTAAGGTTTGACTATGAAACAATAAGTAAAAATTACTAATATTTTACTAATTGTACTATGAATGTCCTTATAAATGAAATAAATAAGATAAAAAATAATTATAATAATAAAGAATTACTATAATTATGGCGTAAAAATAATTATATTATTAATAAAATATAATAATATAATTTATATTATAAAATATGATATAATAAAATAAATATATTAATATAAAATAATTAATATATTAAAAGCACTTTATTATTGTTACAAACAAATAATAAAGGTGTAAAAAATTGTTTTTTATTAATAAAAAACAATTAATAACAATAATATTACCAATATTAAAGTTATAAATTAATATAAATACTATTTATATCAATTAAAGAATTATTAAAATAATAATAAAGAGAAAATTATTATAATAAGAGAAATAACCTACTTTTAACACTTAATATAATCATTTTGAAATATTTTACACCCAAAAATATAAATAAAACCTTGTCAAATTGTATTTACAATAAAAAAATAAAGAAAATTACTGATATTCTTGATTTTTACGTGGAAATGAGTTTTTAGAGAGATTATTAGCAAAAAAAATTAAATAAATGATTTAATCACGTCAAAATAGATGATTATAACAAGGTGGTCTTTGGTCTTTAATAATATAATAGTTTTATATATAAAGAATAAAGAAATTACCTTTGATTTAATTGATTTAATGTTTTTGATGCGTCTGAGGGGAAAACAGAGTAAAAAGAGCTCTATTTATAGTAAATACCTCCCTCCTAGAGTCCAACAGGCTTCTAGTAGACGTGTACCGATAATATCCATTAGAATTGATCAATATTTTCAGGTTTGAGGATGATTACATCATGATCAAACCATATTACATCTTTATTACACCATTATTTAGAGTTATCACTATAACTCTAAGTTTGAAGACATCAGAGGCTTGGCAGAACCCCAAATTTCGTGGATTTTATTAGTTTTAATCATAAACTAATAGTATTCACCAGTTGTATCACTCATATGACTTTTAAACTTAATTTAAGGTTACAGTAGGTGATCATAACTGCTCAATTTAAGCTCAAGCTTTGATCTTTAATAACTTTTAAGTTTTACGTGCTACAGCAATTAAGAGGGTGAATTCTGATAGCCTGACATAACTTTATTATTCTTCCAAGAGCTTTTTATTACATCATAGAAACTCCAATTTTGATGATTTTTCTTGTAACTCATCTTTTCTGTCAAAATTCAATATTTCAAACTTCAAACCATGATTTCAGGGGGTTATACCCTGAATTTAATAATAAAAATTACATCATTCTTCACTAATGAACTAGTAGAATCCAACTGTGTACTTTTTTTTAAGTTTGGACCTCTTTCACAACAAAGTGGTCAACAGCTCTGTTGATTTTTATCAATATTTCAACATAGGTTTTAACCTTGATTATAATCTGTAAAATAAAGTTCATATCTGTGTTTTTACAGTAATTACGAGGTAACTTTCTTTTTGGTTCATCACTCTATCTTGTATATTTTAAGAGATATTAGCTATGATCCTTGAATATATGCGTTGACCAAAAAAGTGCATATAATCAGGTTAATTCCTTAAGTATTAACTTTGGAAATTAGCTCATTAATTGTTTTATGTGTGAATGTTCATGGGGAATCCAATGGTACAATTTATTTCACATTCTGTTTCATTGGTTCTTGAAATAAATAAGGATTTATGGTTTTTATAAGGTATTATTCCTTATAACTCATTAAATATTGACTTTACAGATATGCCATAAAAATGGTATATGTGTATTTTACCATGGGGAATCCAATGGTATAATTCATTTCACATGTTGACTCATTGGTTTTTAAGTTAAACCAAATTTTTGTACCAATTTATGGTATTTTTGTATTTTTGAAGTAATTATTTTTAATGTATAATTATTCTAAGTAATTTTAGTATAATTATCTTAAAGGTATAATTACTCTGATTCTTTCTTGTGACCTTATTGGGTATGTGGTCATATCTCAAAGGCTCACATTTTCACCAAAAATATTTTAATTTCATTGATTTTATTCAAAATCATTTTTACTTAATTTTTTTGAAGTAAAAATGCATTTTCACAATTTCAAAATTTAATGTAATTTTTTATTTGAAATTATAATTAAATTTTTATCCTTATAGATAAATTTGTATTTATATTTTGATTTTTATTTTGATAATATAAGCCAATTTATTTTATTTATATTTATATCACATTTTGTTATTTGTGGTCTTTTGGGTATATGAAAATACCTCTAAGGCTCACATTTTCTGTTGTTAGAGTTTTTCCCACGACTGACAAGAGTAAAATTTACTTTTTGAGTAAGAAAATTGGTGGCTATAAAAGAATGTCTTCTTTGCCCCACTTTTCTCATCATGGTAGAATCCTTTCCTTTTATAATTAGTTTAACCACTGTTAAACCAATCAATAAAAGATTCCAACCACCTTTTTTAATCATTTTAAACCTTATAAAAACGTGAAAAAATAATTATAATCACTGTTTGTAACTATTATAATCATTTTTACCCCTGAGCCACCCAATAAGTGAGTTAAAGCATCTTTTATGACTGTAAACTTTGTCACTTTCTTTCCAGATTCACTCTGGTCACTTTTGGGCATGTTTTCTCTTTAATAATATTTTGAGAGACTTTCTTCTTTAATTAACTGCATGCAGTCCTTTTCTAAATTAATTCCAATTGAACTTTCTCTTGAAGAAATTTGTTTTTTACCCTTAAATATCTCTTGTAGAGTATTTTTGTATAAATATTTATTGTTGGTAAAACAATAAATCTCTATAGGATTTCTGTTTTAAACTTATAAAGTTAAACAAACACTAAATCGGGCATCTTTTCTCTTAACAACAATATTTTATACTATTTTTAACCAAATTTTTATCTTATACAAATTTTGAGCACAGGAAAAGTACTTGATTTTCAATCAAATTTTCATATCCACACCCTATATTTGGTGGCCCAGCTGTGATATTCTACCTGTGAAATAATTTTTACTCTTTTTAAATATTTTTTTCTTATATTGAAAAGTTTAAAAACATATAAAAAATACTTATAATTCAACAAATCCATAAAAAATAAAAAAAAATCATATTATAAGTGAGGCTTTATTTTGCATTTCTCTTTTGAAGAAAATCTTTTTTTCATATAATCAATTGCCTTTTCATTAAGTTTTAGTGTCTGACAACAAGGTAAGACAAGAAAATATTGAAACAGCCTCAACACTAACCAGCATTATTCCTGCAAGTACTGTTAATTCTGACAGTAATAGTACAATAATTATAACTCAGAGTAAACAACCAGAGCCAATTTCTTCTGAATTAATCAATTTGGATATGAGTAATACTCTTCAGAAAGAAAATAATTTGGCCAATAGTAAGTTTTTGATGTAATATTATTATTTTTAAGCTTTTTTAATCATAAATATGCCTTCAAAAAGATCAGGAGCCAGCTATAACCGCTCACGCAGCTCCCAAAAAGGTTATAGACCTGATTATGGAAGAAGCCAATCATTTACAGAAGGACAAGGGTCAGTTGATGATCCCCAAAGTAATAAATTAGTTCATTCTGAAGCTGATAATACCATTTTACCTTCAAACAGAGCTAATACCACCACAAGAAGCCTAAGAGGATATATACAAAGCCAGCCAGAAGGCCTACAACAATTCATGGCAGCACAAAGAGTACCATATCCTTCCAGATTTGTGGAAAAACTGCATGAATTCTTATGTTACTGTGAGAAAATTCCTGAGCCATCCCAGCACTTGCAAGTTACTCAATGGATGGCATACATTGATTGAAAAGAAAAAGATGATGCTCTTAACAGCAGAATGGACTCAAAACAAGCCTCCTCCATGCAAGAAAGGTCCAAAAACGGCCTCAGTAGCCAGCAGCAGCAATTCCAATGTGAAAAAGCAGCCACAAGCTCAGAACAAGGGCAAAGGCAAGGCACCAGCCAGGGCTACAGGATCCCAAAGATTCAGAAGGATACCATGGAAAATGTATTTCATATGGCCAGAACAATGATGGAGTTACAGAAAAAGGAGGAAGCCACATTAAAAGATTGGAAATTATTTCTGATATCTTTGATTCTATCCCAGAGTTGTATGAAGCTATAAATGATGTAAAAAGTAATATTTCTGATAAAAATTCATTAATTTGTAACAATATTAAGACCAATAACTTAATTTTGAGCCAAATAAAGGAGACACTTGTGTGTTTTGAAACATTTTTAAGAACAATTAAACCTTCCAATAAAGACAATTAATCTGGGAATAAGTTAAATGAACAACCTGCCATTATCAAAGAATTGACAGACAAGCGTTCTAAATTCAATATTGATGACATAATTGAAAGAATAATAAAAAAGCCATAAATATTATCACAGAAGATAATAAGAAATTCCTTGATGATATTGCAAATTCATTTACTGAAGTAAAGACATATACCATTGCCTTGAGAAAGTGTTTTGACACCTCACAACCAGAAGTATCAAAATTAACAATGAAATTGAATCAAGTCACTTTTGATAATAGTAGAAAGACATAATTATTGCAAGAATTAACACATAAGGAAGATATGTATACAATTGAAATAATAAATTTAATACAGCGCTTCCGGCATGAGTTCAGAAATGATCAAAGGTGTAGCAGCAGTAACATGAATGATATTGAAAAATTACTGAATACCTTACCAAGTATGTCTAAAACTATGAATCAGAATGAAGGCACAAGAATTCCAAATGCAAAAGTATTGGAAGTTTAAAATTAACATCTTTTCATAACTTGCAACCATCAATGGGCCAAGAACTCTTGAAAGAAGTTCCAAAACTTAAAGAATGGCCTCACTTCAGTGGTGAAGTAGAGTATGACCATATGGAATTCATTAGAGGTATTGAAATTATTAAAGAATATTCTGAATTAACAGACAGATTGGTAACGGCCAGATTTAACACCTTGCTTACCAGATCAGCTCACAGATGGTATATCAAATTAAGACAAGCAAATGGAAACCAAAGTTGGACTTGGTGGAAACCCCAAATTATCCATGAAAAGGCCAATGATGCTTGGAAATTTAAAGCTGAATCAGCCTTTGAATAAGCAAGATGTAATGCTGATAAAGAAAAAGCTTTACCATGGTTTTGCCAACAAAAAGGCAGATTAACAGCATTATATCCTGACATGTCAGAATTTATTATTCACAGAGAAATTCTAAGACAATGTGGAGGTAACTTAGAGCATGCTGTCAGAATCAGCACTACTGAGCAATCTTCAGCAGAAGATATTATTGTTATATTATAAGAAGTGACCAGAAGAACCAGAATTGGCTCTAGTAGGGTGAATCTCAAAGCAAGGTTTAATACACCTTGGAAAGATTCTGTGGACAAAAATCCCAAAGAAAATTCTGATAATACAGAGTATAAGTCTGCAGATATAATCAGGAAGTGCCATATTTTCCAAAGAACCACACATTTAGCTTATGCATGTCCCAAGAAGGGAAAAATCAATGAAATTGACATTGAAAAAGAACCCAATGTTAGAAAAGATGATGATGTAGAAAATTCAGATGATAAATCATCAATATTTTCTGAATATTCAAATGATATAGAAAATATCAATGCCACTTTTGAAATTATGGAATCATATTCCCACTTGCCACAATTAAGCAATGGTCAACTTGATTTTTCATAAATTCAAGATGCAAAACTTATTAAGACCAAACCAAATAGGGGAAAGGGTTATACAGCTGGTAGCTCCTGTATAACAGAAGTGGTAATTAACAACAAAATCATTTAACTTTTACTTGACCCAGGAGCTTTGTGATCCTGTGTTTGAAAATCTTCTCTTAAGGCTTGTTTCGAATGGATGGGATAAAATTAAATAGTGCAAGTAGGCCAATGAAAGCATTAGGCATATTTGAAACTACTGTCATATTTCCATACATAAATGGAGATCTAAGAATCACTGTTGAATTTTTGGTTATGGAAAATTGCTCTAATACCCATTTTATATTGGGAAATGACCATTTAATCATGCATGGGATAGACTTACATAACAAAGCAGACAGATAATTTAGTATTGGAGACAATAAGCGTCAACAATTTGCCTTTTTGCCATTTAAGAGACAAATCAAAGTAAGAAGAGTATCACCAGTAAGCTTAGACTTGGAGAAATTCAAATCTAAACAGTTAAAAGAAGCTGAAATAAGCCTTCATCTGACTGATAAACAGGAAAGTGAATTTTATGCCCTTTTATGTAACCACAAAGAAGCATTTTCATCAGGAAATGAACCTTTGGGGGAAATTATTGGTCATGAAGTTGACATCATCCTTAATATTGAAAGACCTTATCCACCACTGATAGAAATACCTGTAAGGTTTGTCTATGAAACTCTTGTTAATAGTAACAATATCAAGAGTACTATGACTGTCCTCAGTAGAAAGATATAATATAACAAAATATTATAACCACAAATTAAATATAATTATTAAAAGAAAATATATAAAAAAAAATTTAATTATCATTATATAATATGATAATGAAAAAATTATTAACAATTATAATAAATTATAGTTATTCTATTATTGTTGTAGTGACTGAAAGTTATAACAATAAGAAGTGTAAAGCTCTTAATGAGACAATTACATGCGGAAAATATAAATATTTAACCGTTTATAAATTATATATGTATTATTTAAAAAATGAAATTATAACACACACCCTGCAGAAAAAATTCTTATAGAAAAATTCTATATAAAAAAACTAATAATACATAAAAATATTATAGAATTTTAGAGGAAAACTTACTTATAATATATATTTAATGAAACAAGTCAAATACAACAGTTATTATATTAAGTAAGTATTATAAGTTAAAAACACGCCAAAAATCAATATTTTAAAAGATGAAACAACTTTTCATAATGAAAAATATGATTATAGTGTTCTTAAGAGGAATTTGTGGATTTTAAAAGATAATTTAAAGACAATAATTTTATAAAATAAAATATCTACTTGGTGATTACAGCAATAATCTGAATTCTATTTTTTCAAGCCTTCAATTTAAAATTAATAAAGAATAAAATAACTTAAGAATTACTTTAATAATAAGATTTTATACATAATGAATATTTACCTATTTAAATGTCTAATATGAGTGGATTAGATTGAATTGATGGAAAAAAGCAGTGATGAATAGACTCTTTTTATGTCTGCAGAGCAACTCTCATGATTGATAATAGATATAGAGGGCGTTCTCAGGTTGAAACTGAAAAACCATTCTTAAAAATAAGGTTCTTAACTTAAGTTAACTTATTTTTAATTCCAATTTAAAGTGACACATGTTATTCTTAACTCCAAGTAATATTAATCCCCATTTAAGTTAATTATTTTAGGTTTTAATATAAGATAAGATTATTTATATTAATGTACATCACATGAACAACATAAAAATAAAGTTTCAAGTGAAAATCTCTTAAACTCAATTTTTAATTAATTTTTTTTAATTATAATTAAAAGAGTAATTTTCCAGGCTAATTACCAATATAACCTGTTTGTAAAAGATACTTAAAATCTGATTTATACACAGATACAATTGAATCGTAAGCTGTATGAAAGTTTCCAGCAAATCCATTAAGATTTTGATTTTTAATGGATTTTTGAAGTTATTGCTGTTTTTCCATGTAAAATAGCAATATACACTAAACCTTAACTTCTGGTAACATTTTGATGCTTTTAAAATTCAAGTATTAAGCTTATTTGAGCTTTTTAAGCTTAATTAAACTTTGAAAGTTCTTAAAACTTCAATTTCAAGCTTTCATATTGGGATTTACCCTTTGGCAACTTGAGATTCCTGTCCAAATTGGGATAAAAGCAGATCAAGCTTTAAGGTTGGATCAAAGTCTAGACTTAAAGTTCAAATCAGGTTGAAAATCCTCCAATACAGGTGTAAAACATTAATTGACTCCTTGCAGATCCAAAAAACTGGGTACCCCAGCTCTGTTTGGTCTTTTTCCTTTGTCCCACCTTTTTGTGTGGATTTTTCCCTTTTATTTCTTTAAAGCAATACTATGGCCTTAAACACTTTTTAATTGAGCCCATGCAGGATTTAAATCCTGTATGGCAAGTCCTTAGCCAAGTCAGTAAATGTACACAACACCTCAATTTTAACTACAATTTTGGTAAGTTTGCATAAGCTTTATGCAGCTTCTAATTTAAACCTATTTAAGCTTAGATTTAACAATTTTAAAAAATGTTAAAAAGTTAAACAATTACTGTGACATTCTCAAATCTTCCAATAACTTAATAACTTAAGCAATAAGCATTTTTGGGTATAACATGCTGTGGGTGTACCCTGTGTTATTTTTGGTGTAGAATCCAAAAATGACATAATAATTCAAGCTTTGTTTATCCAAAAAGAAAGTTATACTTATTTTTTGTTATTTTTTATTTTAATTTCAGCTGAAAAGTCTGTTCAAGACTAAATCAGCTGTATATAATGTTACCTGTGGCCTTATGGGTATGTCATATATGATTCACAGGCTCAAATTCCCTACCACTCAAAAACAATTGTACCACAATTTTCTTTGGTAGTATACCCGCAAGTTAATTGGGGGGTATCATCCATTGTACAACCTCTCTACTTATACCTTTAAGTATGTAAAGCACACAATTAAGATGTTTTATTGAAGACATGGTCTTCCCTCATGTCTGAATATTCTGAGAAACTTCTGGGAATCAGGTATTTTTTCTGCTACAATCCATTCATCTTCATGTTGTGGATTTTTGTACCTGACCAAGTATTCTCTTTCATTTTCCCCCTAAGTCTCCTTTCTTTCAACACTTTTAGTACTTTTTTCTCTTCACTTTGATAAAGTGGAGGTACTTCTAAGGGTGTTTTATTTCTTAAAGGAAATAATAACTTATCACTTGAAGTCTAATACCTTACTAGACTAACAGGGAAAGTTGTATCTTTTTTTTCCAATTCTGCTGAAAGTTCTACCTGTACTGCATTTGTCCCATGAAGGGCTTTCATAATAAATGGTCCTGAAAAGGAATCTTTCAATTATTTGGACCTTTAATATTATTAAATTTCAATGTTGAAACTAGTATCCAGTCCCCTACTTTGAGTTCTGGGTTTTATGACTTTTATCCCATTTCTGTTTAGCATATTCAAAGGCATAATTCATGCTTTGTTTTTCATGATGCCTCACTTTATCAAGAAATAATGTAAATCTTGAAGAATTTCAATGAATATAAACTAACTCTTTCTTCAAAGTATCAACTGGAAGTTTAGGGTTCCATCCTTTTTCCAACATTGCAGGAGTTTTTGCTGTTAAAACATGGATAGAAGTCTTATAGGCTAATTACAATGCTGGTATAAGAGCACACCAATCATGGGTAAAGCCATCAGAATCTTTAAGCTGCAGGCCATATGCACAATCTCCTGATCATTTCCTCAAGGTTTTGAATGATTCTTTCTGCTAACCCATCTGTTTGTGGATGGTATGCTGTTGAGAACGATAGTTTTGTACCCAAGAGCTTATGTAGATTAGTCCATAAAGCTGATGTAAATTTTGGGTCTCTATCACTAATGATATTTTTTGAAGAGACAAGTATGGGATATGACTCTGTTCCAAATCAAAAGAGCTGTATCCATAGCTGTGTCATCTTTATGACATGGTAAAAAGATTGGGATTTTTCTATATCTGTCAACAATAACAAGACATGCATTGTAAATTTTATCCTCCCAGGTGGTAAAGCAGTTACCCAATCCATATGAAGAACTTTCCATGGGAAACTTGGTTCTTGTATATGAATCATTAACCCAAATCTCTTACCAGTAGCTTTATTGGCTTTCTTTATACCATAAATGCACCATTCCTGAATCCATGGTACAGAGTACATTGGTGAAGAGAAGTCTTTCCCCTGAATGAAGTGGAAGCCTTTCTGATCTTGTGCTGGTGGCCTCTGGTGATTGCCAAAGGCCAGGGGTTGAAAAAGGCCTATACACGGTTCTTGGCCAATTTGGGTCCTGGGGTCCTTTTGGCCATTTGTGGGACTGGTGAGATTGGGGGCCAAGATTGGATCAGATGGGTTCACTTGTGGTTTGGGTCCCACCTGGCCTTGAAGGTAGGTGGTTGGCCCCCTTGGCCCCTTTGAGCCTCATTGAATTTGTGCCAAAAGGGGCCTAAGGGTGTCCAGAATAAATGTTATAATGGCATTCCAGTAGTATTGTGTTGATAAAAATTCTATTACATAATTCCATGACACATGTGTGTTTAGACCTATGATATAAGATACCATCAAACAAATGGAATCTTCCATTTTCATAAGATTCTCTCCAAATATAATCCAGAGAATTATCCAAGGATGCATCTTTGCAATCTTTGTCAAGTAGAGAATTAAGAATATGACCTTTCCTATCTTCCTTATAGTCTTCTGTAACTTCTTCAAAGAATTCTGTTCCTACATCTGTAATGTTAATTCCTTCAATTGGAATTTGAGGTTCTGCGCTTGTAGTAACATAGGCAGGATTATCAGATGTATTGGGTAATGCCCATCTACTTAAGCCATCAGCATTCTTATGAATATTTCCAGCTTTATGTAATATGTTCATATTGCCTCTATAGTCCTGAATGGCAATCTGCCATCTTAACATGTGTCCTTTTGGAGTCTTCATGTTAAGAAGTGATTTTACTGCATTAAAATCAGTAATTACTTCCAAAAAAACTACCATCAAGATAATAATGAATTTTTTCCAGAGCCCAAAGAAGGCAAAGGCACTCCCTTTGGCTAGCTCCATTTGCTAGAGCTTTCAGCTCATGAAACCCAAAATTACATTCTTTAAGAGATATTTTCATGTTCACTTGAAGAATTTTTATAAGTACTAATGAAAGTCTCTCTGAATGCAATTGCCAGGTTTCTGAACAAATGATAACTTCATCAATATGAATAATGAACCATCCCTCTGATCATTCATGTGGGAGAATGGTATTCATCTTTATTTGATAATGAGAGGGTGCATTGTTAATACCAAAAGGCATCCTCAAGTATTCATGAATACCAAAATGAGCAATCACCAGGGCAAATCTCGCGTCAATCGTCGGCAATTGACTTCACGTCGCACCGCGGTCAGTATAAAATCTTGCTTCAGTCGCGTTAGTGTCACTTTATAGTCACTGGATTTAGTGGGTCACGTCACGTCAGCCTCAAGACAACGTCAATCGTCACATGTGTCACATGAGAATGTCACTCAAAGCCCAAACCCATTTCAACACTATGCGCAACGTTCGTGTAATTTCACCTCATTGGCTTCCGCCTCCCCGACGCTTAGCATGCTTACGCACCCGCACCGCCCTCCATCCGGATGAGACTCCGACACTGCCCGCCCCTCTCCGTCCTCACCACTCCTTACGCTTTCACACCCCCGCCCCTACCATCCTTACGCTTGTGTAGTACCCTCCCGACATACCTCCGACAATGCTTACCATCCTTACGCTCATGTAGTGCCCTCCCGACATGCCTCCGACACCACTTATGACCCTTACGCTTGTGTAGTGCCCTCCCGACATGCCTCCGACACAGCTTACCATCCTTACGCTTGTGTAGTGCCCTCCCAACATGCCTCCGACAACAGTTACCCTCCCTCCCGACACTGCTTACCATCCTTACACTCATGTAGTGCCCTCCCGACATGCCTCCGACAACAGTTACCCTCCCTCCCGACATTCTCCCGACACTGCTTACCATCCTTATGCTCATGTAGTGCCCTCCCGACATGCCTCCGACAACGCTTACCCTCCTCACGCTTCCGTATTACATCCATAGTGTACAGTACGGTGGCTTGTTGGCGTACACAATGAACGCAATTGCCGAAATATGCTGAGTGGCCTTCTCTGCCAACAGGAACTAAGGGGATATTGGTCAGTATATTCACCATGTTGTGGTTAGGGTTTAAATCATGAGACTCACAAATTAAAACCTAATAAGTGGACTATTTAAGACAAGAATTGTGTCTCCTGTTTCCCCGACAAAACCATTTTATTTCATATCAATCAAATGAACACTTTGCTTAGTCCTTACCTCATGAGCGTTGAATAGTTCAAAAGTTGACTTTAGTAGGTTTCTCACTAGTCAACTTTATTCAATGTCTCACAGGGAAGGGATTTCATTTGCATGATATGAAATAATTTGCAAAACATCGCCTCCTTCAATTTCCCGACAAATTGCATTTTGCAAATGCGATTATTTTACTTGCACCTTTTTTCTTGAATTTGGATCTTTTTATTCAAAAATTTTCAAACAAGTTATCAATCAACTCGTCACCATCTATTTGCTTAATAAACTACCTCCGCTATGGCCCAAACCCCGGGAAATTCAACTGAATTCAATGAACGACCAACTTCAGCCCCAGAGAGTGGAAGTGAAATCTCTGATATCGCCAGTAGTCGTGAATTAGGCATTGAAGTAGAGAGCCAGTCACATGAAGATAATCAAGATCCACCAGTTCTTCTGGAATGTGAGTATGCATCCATCTTGAATATTTCAAATCTCTCAAAACCTGATATTGTGTCATAGCCTTTATTTCAGGGCAGCCTCCAAGCTCTCAGAAACCGAATTTTAAAAGTTATGAGAAGGAAAAGACTGTTGAACCTTGTGCACCGACAGAAGATGATGGGCAAGATGATGTAATTTTCAGTGGGGAGGTGGAAATTATATCCAAGGAACAATTTGTCTCCAACATTGCTCAAACAATCCCAAGGCTCAAAAAAATCCAAAATGATAGTAAAATTCCTGATTATGTGCGTCAAAAGATTGCTGAAGCCATGAGCCTGATCAAAATGGATTTGAACAATAAGTCCATTACTAATTCAAAACAAAATTGATATCAATAGCTGCTTACAATATATGGGCAGGTGTGGAGGTGGGAGAATCTCTACCTGAAGGATCTCGAGTCGTAATTGGATTTCCAGGCAAAGGATTAGGAAAAAGACCAAATATACATGCAACCAAAAAAACAAACAAAAAACGCCGTAACTTTGAAGCCGCAAACAATTCTCGTGATCAAGGTCATGAAATTATCAATGTTGAAGGGGACCATATTGATAATCAACCTCCGCATACTGAACCCCCCCAATACTCAATGAAACAATCCATGATGAAGCTCCACATAC
This sequence comes from Austropuccinia psidii, assembly GCA_023105745.1. NCBI lineage: Eukaryota > Fungi > Basidiomycota > Pucciniomycetes > Pucciniales > Sphaerophragmiaceae > Austropuccinia > Austropuccinia psidii. Next base: position 11,937,943 of record JALGQZ010000001.1, read on the forward strand.
TGAAAGCCCCCCGATACCCAATGAAACAATGCATGATGCAACCCCTCCCGCCTCTCCTTGGAATATTCAAGCCTTTCAAGAAAGGGAAACAATTAAACATGATACAATGGGACGAGATATGACTGATATAATTCCCAACGCTGAGCCCGAAGTGTCATCCGCTGCGAATTTTCAAGGAATATTTTTATCCCGCATGGAAGAGTTTGCAGGCATTTTGAGTTATCATTCCAATATTACTCAACAATCATGGAAAAGGGGGCTTGATAATATCAATAGGATTTTCAAAAATAGATGGGACAGTTTACCAACAAAGGATGCTCATACATTCCTTCCTGTTGGTATTAAGGTGATCAGTAACCGAGAGCTTAAAATGTCGGCCTGGCTGGAGGACCTTGAGATGGCAGGTTAGTTTTATCTTTGTGCATGATACATGATTATTGGCTGTTGACTGGTGATATAAATTGCAATATACAGGGTTAGATTTTTTTAAGCCAACCGAAACAGAAGCGTTTTTTGATCACAACATTTGGAATCTCAAATTGATGAAGGAATCAGCTAAACCTCCAGATAATCTCCCAAAATCTGAACACTCCTTCTTCAAAATGGTTCAGAGCCTTCTTTACCCCCCCAATCCAGTTAAACATTTTTGGGCAAATGTTATGTTTGAATCCATTAGTTTAGTCTCATACAATGTGATTGCACCCAAACCATATGTTGCACCAACATCAAATCCGACCGATCCTCTTGGACTCGAATGGGGAGCAGTTGAATACCTTGCCTCCTGCTTGAGTAAATCAAAGCAACTTGCAACCCAACTCAGCATTGAAGGTGGCGGGGTTGACAATGAGATATCCACAGAGCCGCACAAGAACCTGGAGGATCTAATGGATACAGTTATCCATTTGATGATTGCGTACAACATGGTACGTGCACATACAAAGGTCGAAGTTAATGGCATCAAAGGCAAACTCACAAACTCAAAAAAAAATGAGGCCATCAAAGATCTTTTGACGTGTCACAAGAATCTCGGAATAAATCGAATTTGCTATGGTATATTAGCCGCATTCTGTGCGGCGGGGGTTCATGGTTTGATGGTATGCTCAGATGACTGGAGAACAAGCTCAGTTAAAGGGGCTTTATCACTAATTGACATTTCCGCAAAACTTTCAGAGGGTAAAAATCTAGTGGAGCCAGTGTGGCTACGTACTAATAAGTATATATGTGATTTACTGAATAAAAGTTTCTTCTCATCAGAGTCTTTTAACCCCGCTGTACCTCTTAGATTTGAATTTGCACGATGCTTAGTATTAGACTTTGGTGATGCCTGGGTGGCAAAACGCGGGCTTGGTTCAAGTGATGAGGTCACCTTGACGGTACCCAGGTCAGCTAAACTCACAACCAGGATTGACCCGTTTTAGATTAGCTTTGTACTAGATAGATTGTAATTGAATTTTGCAAAGTTATTTATGAATTTAATAATCATGACTTCCTATCCTCCTACTGCCCGGATGCCACAGTCTGAGTACCAATAGTAATTGTACAGCGGCATGCCTCCGTACATCATTGCACAGACTCCGACAAGACGCAAGCTGAGTCAGGCGATGTGCCCGCGAGTAGCACACGCGGGTGCATTGCGGGAAGTCGCGTTTATCACTTCCCGCCAGCCCATAATAGGCCAAATGTTCCTGTGTCTTTCAAGAGGACTAGGATAGCTAGGGATCCGCAGGAGGATGCATATTGCATTTGCGTGTGCTTGCAATATTCCAAATGGTTGGATTGGAAAGTGATTGCATGGGAACATCAATGTGTAAAATTGAATAATGCACTATCCACTGCAATTTTCAGGTTCAGGTATTTGAGATCGTGAATTTGCCAAGGTCAGGCGTGAGCTTTCTTTTTAGCCGCAATTAAAAAAGATTCATCCACCGCAATCCAATTTAGGTGATATTAAGAAATCAGTAATCATTTGGTTTCATTTCATTTTCTGCTGAAAGCATGCCATTCACGAAAAAAGGAAAAGAGCGTAAAAGGGAACTCGCGAGAAAGCATCGGGATGAGGAAGGAAAGTGTGAGTTACTCGCTTAATCTCAGTGTATATATATAGATATATATATATGCTTCCACATTTATGTGGCACCCTCATTGGGCCCCACTGAAGAACATTGGCTTTAGTCGGTTCAGATTGTGCCAATGTCATGTGGGCTCCAACAGGGAAGTCAAAGGATGTGTGCCAAAGAAAGCTCCTTGGCAGTATCTGATATCTTGTGTGCTTCAACACATAGTGATCCCTCAACCACTCGGGAATAGTAGCAGACCCCAAAAGACAAATGAGCGCAAAACGACCCGAATGAATAGGTTGTTTTCCTCCTCTCGCCCAACAGCACAAAGATCAATGCCAGTATCAGCAAATATCACCCCAAGTGAAATTCGGAGGGTTGTGGATTTCAATCAGATCAAACGCATTCACTTTGGGCATGTGGCAATTTTCTCTTCAACCAGATTACTCATTGCCCTTGTCGAATTCCGACCATTCACAACAATGAGTGAAGTCGAGGTCAATCAATGGGATGAATTATCACAATTCCTATTTCGCGAAAAGAGATTCACCGACCCAATTGCAACCAATGGAGCATTACTGGAGGGATTTATGTTCGCGATTGGGTGGCGCAAATGCAGCACCAAGAATGAACAATTTGGTCTGCATGGAAGTGTCGGGAAAATTGAAAACGCAAAAGATGAATGGCAGAACCGAGGTCCCAATCTTAGCTCGGTGGGTTGCATTCTAGGTCAATCCTTACGATATGTTGGGGATAATTTATTTGAGAGGATTCAAAATTGCTACAATTCATTGGGGGTTCCGTCTTTTGATCAAGTCAACTATGAAGGCGATATTCCGGCAAATCAGGGTGCATTCGAGTTCGCTTCCGCACTCACTTTCACCATGAATGGATTCAAAAACGCACCTCATGTTGATAAGGATGCATCGCTGTATGCTTCGGGATGGTGGTTTCAAGCTGATAAGGGGACCGGCCAAATTCAAAGAGATGCGTCAAAGCGGTGTACAGGTGGAAAATTGATTTTCCCAAATGAGCATTTTTGGATTGATCTATCCGCATGTCATCGGCTCATTCAGGTAGTGTGGGCCAGTAGTACATTTGTTCATTATACTGATCCAGCACAGGACAACGAAAGCACGGCACTAGTGGGTATGTCCGCACAATGCTCAAGCAGGTTAGCAAAAACAATGCAGCAAAAAAGCCATGGCTATTATGAGATTGCCAAGAGAGCGGGCTATCAAATCAGGGATGGTAATACAATCTCATGCCGATTCAAAGAATGAGGAGATTTGCATGTGTGTTGGGTAAGTAATGGTGGGGTAAGGCAGAGGACAATATACACGAGGATTGGATGGATTCTAGTGCGGGAGATGGGGTGTCTGACATGAAAAAGGGGTGAAGTGGATTATGTACGGTGGCATGCCATTGTACATCTGTCCTGGTTTGTTGCTATTGTGCAGGATGCCAATGCTTCACACGCGAATCCTCATGCTTGTGCAGGTTCTGACAATGCTAAAAGTTCCTTACGCCTATGCAGGGTGCCAACGCTACACACGCCAATCCTTGGGCCTGTGCAGGCTCCCGAAAATTTACACGCCAATCCTTACGCCTTTACAGGCTTTCGACGATTCACACGCCAATTCTTACGCTTGTGAAGCTTCCCCACAATGCTGAAGTTTTCTTGGCCTGTGCAGAATCCCAAGAATTCACACGCCAATTCTTACGCCTGTGCAGGCTCCCAACAATTCACACGCCAATCCTTATGCTTGTGAAGGGTCCCAAAAGTGCTAAAATTTGTTACGCCTGTACAGGCTTCCGACGATTCACACGCCAATCCTTACGCATGGGAAGGTTGCCAACAATGCTGACAAATTCTTACGCCTGTGCAGGCTCCCAACAATTCACACGCCAATCCTTATGCCTGTGCAGGCTCCCAACAATTCACACGCCAATCCTTACGCCTGTGCAGCCTCGGGACAAGTCACATGCCAATCCTTACGCTTGTGAAGGTTCCAGACAATTTAAACAATTCAATACATGGGTAATATTAATAGCGTGTGACCATAGGAAAGGCCATGTTTCACGAATCTGGACTGGATTTCTCACATACGGGAACCTCCCGCTTTTTTACAGTTAAGAATGGGTATGGCTCTAAACCATGGAAGAAGAAAATATAGGAGAGGATAATGGCAACTATTGGCGCATTTTGAGAAAAAGAGGTTCACGAAAACAAATACTCAATCAAACTCTTGGTGGGGCACTTACAAAAATAATTCTCACGCAATCAGGGTTTTTCTCTAAGGAGAAAATAAGTAATTTTTACATGAACAAAGAATGTAATAGAATTTGAACATAATAATAATTGATTACAAATGATAATTTATTTAAAAGAAAGTATTACCAATGATAAAAAGTGGAAATAATGGGATTATTTTTTTTAAATTTTTATTTTTCGAGGAATTTCGAGACTATCCCGGTTATGTCCTCCTTTGGATAAGCCTCCAGTGCCTGGGCAAGGAGGCAGTTTAGTTTGTCCCGGAATTCCCGGTGCATCTCATTTCGATGAGTTGCATCCACGAAAGGACTCATGTGGAGCAAGCGACGATGCTCCAACAAGATTCGGTTGATCGAATCGTGGACGATGGCTCGAGGAATCATTAGGGTCGGTCGCAGGTCGGTGAATTCCTGGCGAGCGTCATCGTGGGAATGAGAGGAGCTTGGCACCGGGGGGGAGGAGGCGTTGGGGTTCTCGGGGGCACTGGAAGGGATCTCTGGGGAGGGGGGGGAATGGAAGGGGAAGGTGGGCGAGTCGGGTAAGAAGAAGGGGGATGGGGAATTGGGGATCCCACGGGCGTATCGTCAATGATGATCATTGAGCGAGGAGTGGCGGGACGATCTGGAGACGGTCAAAGAAAAAATGAGGAAAAGTGGATGTGGATCGAAGAGAAAGGAGGGGTGACTTACCATAAGCTTCCTCCGTGGATTGCGTAGGAGCCACCTCAGGTTCTGGCTCACGAGTCGTATTGTCCTCAGGTTGTTGGGACGTTGGACTTGGGCCAGGAATAGGTGGCTCTTCAGTTCGGGAGGGTTCTAAAAAAGGAGGAAGAGTCAGTTCACTCGACTCGAAAGTGAAAGTGAAAATGAAATGAAACTTTGGCTGCTTACCGTGGAATAATTCCTCAGACCATCGGGTGCCACTCGGGCCTGGAGTGGGTTGCCAGGGGGTTTGCTCGCGAGGCAAACTAGGAACGGGAGAGTCTTGTCGGGGGGTTTTGTTCTATGAGAAATGGAAAAAAGTCAGTATTATTGCGTGAAGAGAAATGAGATAAGGAGGAGAAAGAAAACTTACTTTGGCGTTTGAATCCCATTGGTGACGATCAGCCCAAGCTCGAATGTCCTCTTGCCATCGCCATCCTTCATTGGCCGGATAATCACTTCGCTCCGGTCAAGGAGTGAAGTGACCATCGGATGGTGGCCTAGGAGGGGGAGTGGACAGGGCTAATCGTCCGGAATCGTCCCCGTTGGCCTGTTTGGGGGCCCGGCGTCCATTCACGCTCAGAAATGGCTTCATCATCGTCGACCACAAAGGAGTCCTCGCGAGGGCGTCTTGGGCAAGAACTCCTCTGGCCTCGTGGTCGGAAGGGGCAGACAACGAACGAAAATTTCTTGTGTGCTTGTCGGCAAGCATCACAAGCGTCGTTCGTCGTCGAGGAACGAATGCAGGGGATACCCCGCTTGGTGCATAAAGTGCACGACATCTAAAAACAAAAAAATTGGGGTTAGTTACTGAATAGAAAGTAAGCAATCAAGAAAGAAAAGCATGACGTACGATGAATTATTTAAATTTAAAACGGAATCAAATTAAAAACGCTCTAGTCGGAAGTTTTTAAAAGTCTGGAAGGAAGTCGTGCAAAAAGAAAAATATTAATATCGGTACATAATGTTGACAAAAGTTAAAAAAAGAGGTAATGCACGAGGTGGATAGAAGGAAGGTTCTGAACGGATCGGAAGAATAAAAAAACAGGCAAAAGGAAGGGAAGTGGGTTTAGTGGAGTGCGAAAGACAAAAATAGAAAGGCAGGAAGACGAAGGGGAATACGCACAAGAAGGACAAACGCAGGTGAGGTTGAACGAAGTGGAGCGGGTGAGAAAGAAAGTGAAGTGCGTGTCGTGTGAAGATGGTCTTTTATACCATGGTGAAGCTGAGATGATCTCAGCAGTTGCAGCACCCGCAAAAGTCTCAGCTTCAAGGCGTGTGGGCAAAATTGAAGCTGAGTCTCAGCGAATGCTGCAACTGAGAAGTGAAATGCTCGTGTGAGGCAGAAGAAAAATGGGGGTCTGGCTGAGTATTGCAATTTATTGAATTGTCAAGCTGAGTCAAATCCCCTTTGTTTCCTTAAATTGCCACCCGATCACCCAGGAGGGTGGTCGTGAGGCCCTTATTGATTGTGCATTGTGGGTGCAATGCACAAGTGACCGCGGCAAGATCACCGGCCTTATGGCCTGGTGATAGTCTTTGAACAAAGGGGGGGGCTGTAAGACAAGTGAATACAGCGTGAGCTTGCCTCAACCCATTGCTCAGGTTTGCTTTCGGGTCATAATTGAAATGCTCAGTGGCTGAACATTTTAATTGCACAGTAATTGAACAATTGATATAACAATATCAAATGCACCGCTGAGTATTGCAATTTATTAAATTGTCAAGCTGAGTCAAATCCCCTTTCTTTCCTTAAATAGCCACCCAATCACCCGGGAGGGTGGTCGTGAGGCCCTTGTTGAATGTGCATTGTGGGTGGAATGCACAAGTGACCCATGCAGAAATGCACCCGGTGCATTTGGTCACAAGTGACCGCGGCAATATTACCAGCCGTATGGCCTGGTAATAGTATGTGAACAAAGGGGGCGGCTGTAACACAAGTGAATACAGCGTGAGCTTGCCTCGACCCATTGCTCAGGCTTGCTTTCGGGTCATAATTGAAATGCTCAGTGGCTGAACATTTTAATGGCACAGTGATTGAACTATTGATATAAAAATATCAAATGCACCATCCTGAGCCATTGCTCAGTCGTTTTTGTATACCCACAATCTGAGCATTTGGAACAGCATCGGGTGACATTTCAGCCAGCTGCAGCATTTCACACTCTTTGGTGAAGTGCTCCAAACTGAGCCTTCCAATGAACTATTGCAAAAATAGTTCATTCCATGGCTTTACTGAGCACTTTCACACGGTGCTTTTGACCATGATATGCTCAGCTTGCATGTGCAAATCGGGTGAAACGCAATGCTGAGCATGTGGCACATGAGCTACGTATATGCAAACGATCGGAAGGTGCATGCACATTCGCTATATGCATGCAGGCTCAAGTAGTATAACACCTTCCTGATCTGCACAGCCAACACTTTAGTACGCAGTACACCTGTGTAAATGTATGCTGCGGGGCAGAGCAAAAGCTGTTCAGCAATGTAACATGAAAATCACGTCAAGCCATTGAGTCATATATCTCAACTGCATCCCTTTGGTGCACCTTTTTGCAGAGCTCTGCCTAACAATGGCATAGATGCGGGTGTAATCCGAGTTAATGAAAGTGGGTCATAATGGGATGACTCATTATTTGGGTAATACACAAACAGTGGATTCACTCCGGTGCCATTGTCGGGGCCAACAATGACTGGCCCTGCTTGTTCATTGCGCGTGCTCATTGTTGGGCAGCCACACGCTTTCATACGCACCCCCCAACGGGTCATACACAGGCAACTCTCACACGCCTGGAAGACATTTTACTGCCAGTGTTCCGACCGGCTAGTTTCTTGGTCGGGTGGTCAGCTTGACTGCAGACGCTCACCTGCTTGCGCGTGGAAACCTGAGGCCAATCAGTGTGGATTTGCTTCAGCCTCATCTACATCAGAATACTCCCAGCCTATGATTGCTGAGGCTGGTTATGTTTGCGTGGGTATCTCCCACCGCGGGTAATTTTCTTCACGTTCTCACACACCCCACGCAAGTTGTGGCACCTGGCTTGCAGCCAGAAATTCCCTTGGGTGGGTGGCCTCTTTCTCCGGAGTTTTGTACACACATGAGGCAAAGACCGTGATCCCAATCTCTGGGGAATAGTAGCCTCCTCAAACGCAATAGGGGTGAATGTAGATGTGGATCATGCCACACTTCCCCCCCTGAAGCCTAGTTGGAATCAGTCATCAAAAACCTTCACGCAAAACCAAAGTCATGTTTGGTGGCACGCCACCAAACATGTCTCACCCGCCCACACACAAACATCCCCACAGTGAGATTTCCCTCTGAAACGGCCAACATTGCCCAGTAGGTCCCTGTGCTACAATTAACCTGGGGAAGATATATATGCATCCATGTTCGCTGTCACACCAGCAAACATGACTGCATGCCTCTGATATGCCCTCCACAATAAGTTGCTACAACCCACCCAATTTCGGATATGCTAATGTCAACCTTGTTCCACCAAGGGTTTTGTACCTTGCTGCAGATCCAACAGTCATATCGGTGCACCCACATTTTGGCCACCTTGCCTTGATATATGCCCCAAATTGGATATGAAAATTATGAGCCCAAGAGGCCCACCCCCATCAAGTCCATGCACGTAACCACAGGCCATCCCCCCTTGACCCCATTGCTGCCTCTCATATAAGCTCCCCACCTGCGCTTATCCATCTTCATTCCGTTTAGCTAACCCTTCCCGATCATATAATTTCCGACTATCCCCAAATAATTTAAAATAGCCATCATGTCAACCCCTTCACAACCACTTTGCATTGGGATGATTAATATTCGTATTCCAATAAATAGTGATATAGCCTTAAATCCTGAGAATTCCCACTTAGCTTCTTGGATTATCATATGGCACAATCAACAAAACATATTTGTTTATCTCCCCAATCACCAGCGTGCTATTGGCTCTCTACCTGGAACCCTTTCCAAAACGTTGATACCATTCCTTGGGGCACCAAAAACGTTCATGCACTGTGGTCCTGGTGGGGCATGGATTGAAAATTGCCAATCCAATCCTTCTCAAATATTATTCGTTGAGGGAGTATTTATGACTGATGCAAATGATCTCTCCTCATCTCAGAAACCCAATCTAGCATTGATGTTCTTCACATGGTATCCAAACATTTTATTCATAATGGAAAGCTTTCGAACACAAGATTTCAAGCTTAAAATGCCCAAAGAATATGACTGTAATACTCATAGTCAATGTCAACTCTTCACTCCGACATTTCCCGCTTCAAGCTTGACACCAGTTTCATATCCTGCTGTTTCATCATTGGTTTCCAAGCAGAAACTGATACAATTACCCAGTGGATCAGACCTCCCCATGATGACCCCGCCCCATGCCATTATTCAAACCCCCCTCCTCCCTCATCAAAAGACCGGACTAGCTTTTCTCTGGGATCGAGAAATCCCCAATGGCCAATCAGCCCGTAACCTTTGGGCCACCTCACCCCCAGGATCCACTTTCAATGCCAGGCACATCATTACAAACAAGGTCGTTAGCACATTTGAATCCCTTTCGACCAATACCCCTCTTGGAGGACTGCCGCGGATGATATGGGATTAGGTAAAACCATTCAGGCCATTGCTCTAATTGGTACCTCCAAGGAGCGGATGATTGCAAACCCCCATCGCTCCACGCCCACCATGATCATCTGCCCCCCTTGCTTAATTACCAACTGGCAATCAGAAATATCCAAGTATGCTCAGGCTGGAGCGCTGCATTCCAAAATCTACCATGGTCCCACTCGTCACTCATTATCCAAAGACGACATCTTAAAATATGATATCATCATCACTTCTTACAATACTGTCACCCAAGAATTTAAGCAAACCAATACCTCTACATCATTCATTTTTCAAATCAATTGGCATTGTGTAATTTTGGATGAAGCACAGTGAGTGTCTGATCTTAAATGATTCAAATTACCTTTTATATCCAATAACCCTTGCCCCATCTTATAGCTATATTCGCTCTCAATACACTGCCACTCACCGTGCCATCAATAGCCTCCTTTCATCCCGCCGAATATGTTTAACGGGCACACCTATTCACAACACCATTTATGACCTTTTGGGCATAATATCATTCATCACTCAACCCCAGAGCGCCGATCAAGATAACTGGTCACCATTAATCCTGAGTAGTCTTTCCAAAGGTTGCAATGATATCTTGCATTTGGCATTGCGGCATTCAAGTTTGCGCCGCACCAAAACCACACATCTCGAATCCCTCCCCACTATTAGCCATCATTATGAGCTGCTCCCACTCAACCCGACCATGCAGCAAGAATATTCCATATTATATGAAGAATTCCTATCATCCAAAAGCAAAGGACCAGGAGAATTTTTCAGAAATATTAATAAGCTGCGAATATGTTGTAACCATCACATCATGCTTAACACAATTGCGGAGGCGGATTTGGAAGACCCCGAGGGCAGGAGCACTCAGGATAACTCGCCAACAATCACACGAACTATTGTGGATGTCGAAACATGCATGATGAGTAGTAAAATTGCACACCTCCTACAAAGCTTAATGAAGAACAAACAAACAAGGTGTGGTCCAACCAAATCGGTGGTTTACTCCCAATGGACCCAATTTCTAGATTTGTGCGTTAATTCTAATATGCATCCATTACCAATTGAATCCATCTGACTTTTTCATATTGTAGAATTGGTATTGCCCTTGCCCATCACTCTATCTTTTCAGCACTAATTGATGGAACAATTACAGCACGAGCACAGGAGAAGGCACTGGAGAATTTCTTCAATAATCCTGAATGTGAAGTACTGATTGCATCCTGTCACAACCATGGCAATTCACTTCCTTGGATCCCCATATGGCATATCAAGCCACAGTCCTTTTATGGCCAATTGGCCATATCCATCACCAGTGGCCAATATGGCCACGTCATCATCTTATGGCCCATTTATGGCCATTTGTGTTTTGGGGCCTTCATGGCCCTTCACCTCAATCCAGCACCCATAGCGGCAATTTATGCCCAAATGGGTATTTCTGGTCATTTCCCTCAAAACCAGGGGAAATGGCCCAAATGGCTGTTTTTGGCCATTTGGGCTCATAATGCGCATTTGTGCATTTTTGTGCATTTTGCGCATTTGCGCACTTTTGCGCATTTTGCGCATTTGCGCACTTTTTGCGCACTTTGCGCACTTTTGCGCATTTTGCGCATTTTTGCGCACTTTGACGCAAAGTGTCCAAAAGACACTTTCCCGCCTTTTGGGCCAGTTTTTGGCTCAGAACCCAAAAGTGGCCAAAAACCCCAAAAGGCCCAGAAACACCTTTCCAAGCTCTGAAGCCATCACATCCATCCTTTTCCCCTCTGCCTTTCCACCTCAAGACCTTTGGACATAATCTTCTTGCCAATCAACCAATATGCCATAAATGATGTTATACATCATTGTGCATCATTTTTCAACAGCAATTCAATGGTGGCAATATCAAATAGTCTTTTCAACATTCTAACATCTCATCACGTCATCAAGGCACCCAATCATTCAGAGGAATCATCAAGGCTCAAGAGCAAGTGTTTCAGCATCAAAGACCAATGACGCCATCAAGCAGTCATTGGTTATTCTCACTCCAAGTATTCCTTCCAAGGGAATACTGTCAATTCATTCTCAAGTGTATTCAAGAGGCAGTTCCAAAAAGAAGTTGTCAAGTGTCAAAGCTCCACTCAATCCATCTTGGCAACCATATTCATTTCAATACAGTCTGGATCCATCAAGAACTGTATTTTCATTTTCAATCAAGGGAAATTCATTCAACCCAATTCAATTTCAACATTAGCCAGCTGTATCGATTCCCAAAAGAATCAATACAGCCTCAAGGATCAATACAGATCAGTTTTCAGCCTGAAGAACTCAAGCTCCCAACTTTTCACATATACCGGCTACCCTTTCCACCCTGGGGGGTTTTCCCCAGTTAATTAATATATTTTGATTTTATCTTATCTTTATTTTCTTTTCATTTTTAGTGAAGCAAATACTGATATTATTAAGTCAGTCATTTAGCACCTTTCTCTTTCTCTTTCTTCGCCTGTCAATGGATATTTGGTGGTCATATCCTTACTAATTCCATTATTCATTTTTGGCAGGTTGAAACAGTGATTAAGGACTTACTTGGTTGGCTCTTTGGCCATTTGGCTTCCCTTTCCTCTTTTGCATCTCATCTTGTACCTGCATATCTTTTAGAGGAATTTATTCTTTATTTTTATTTCTTTATTCTTTGGAGTCTTCCAAGTGAGTTCCCTGATTGCTGAGTGCCAGGCCACTCTTGTGTTTCTGTCCAAGAGCCCCTGTGACATTATATTAATTAACTCATAATTTCTTTTTCATTCTGTTCATTCTTTCTTTATAATTTCATTCACTCATTTCATCGAAATTATGATTCTTTTACGCTTATGAACTTAATGATTCATTGTCACCTCTCAATTTTCTTTCATTCATTCTTCATTTTGAAAATTGAAAGCTGACCCATTTTTTATTTTTGTTATTCTTTTTTAAATCTTTTCAAATCATCAAATTTTCATTCTCATTCATAATTCAGGCGTCATCTTGATTTTCTTTGATTTTCGAATTTTTCATCAAGATATTCAGACACGTTATTCACATCAAGATTCATAATTGATTTTTTCTTCAAGAATTTTGATTTTTAAAGAATAATTCACTTGATTTTGATTGATTGATTGATTTGACATATTTGATTTTGACCTCAAGAAAATTTATTGACCTGAAGATTTCATTGATTTTGCTGATTTTTCACATCAAGAATTTTGACATAAATTGATTTTTCTTCAAGATTTTCATTTGATTGATTGATTCTGCAAGATTTTTTATTTTGATTGATTTGATTGATTTGATTTTGACTTCAAGACTTCATTTGATTTTGATTTATTGACGTACTTGAAGATTTTCATTTTTATTCATTGATTTTTTCCTCAAGATTTGATTGTTGACTCTTTTCAATTCAAGAAAATTTTGATTTTTAATTCATTGTTTCATTCCATTCCTGATATCATGCCTGTTCAACACTCACCTCCAGAAAGACAGACAAGATCTCAGGCCAGAGCTCAAGCTGTTCTCACTCCAACTCCAAGAGCTCCTCTAGATGGCACCCCAGCAGTTCCTCAACTGAGGGCCCAATTAGATAGAGGACCCCGCATGGAAGGAGCAGCACCATCCAGGAAGGAAGGAAGAGCGCCAAGAAGATCATGTTCATTCTCAGGAGTAGTTGGCCGATTTCCAGGAACTTCAAGGACTATTCTCAAAGGTCCAGGTGAAGATGGTGAAGAGGAGGAGGAAGAGTCTGATGGTACTGAAGGTGTCCCTGCTCCGGTGGAGGCATCCCAAGGTACTGAAGGACCAACTCTAGCCCAGTCTAATCAGCCTGTCTCTCATCAGTCTGAACCATCTTTATTGGCCATCATGCAGCAAATGACTCAGATTATGGCCAATCTTCAAGCAGCTTCATCATCTGAAGCATCAAGACCACCAGCCTTCAAGACTCCATCTATGAAGGCACCGGAATGCTTTGATGGGACTCAGCCCTTCAAAGTTAGAAGTTTCATTCAGTCTTGTCAATTGATATTTCATAATGATCCGGCAAAATTCGCTCAAGACAGAAAGAAGGTCCTTTATGCCACTTCATTTCTCATTGGTAGGGCTGCAAAATGGATTGAGCCTTATCTTTCCAATCTCACCAATCAAGATTCAAATTACCTTCTCAATTCTTGGCTTTTATTTGAATCTCAACTTATCACTTTATTTGGTGACCCGAATGAAGTCAGAAAAGCAGAAGCTGAGTTGGATTCGTTAAGAATGAAAGAAGGTGGGCATGTATCCTTATACATTGCTGATTTCAGAAGCTTAGTCTCAAGAATCGGGGATTGGGGTGAAAGAGCTCTCATCCATCATTTCAGGAAGGGATTGCCATCCAGGATTTTGGATCAATTGGCCTCCCATCCTTCAAGAATTGACTCTCTTCAAGACTTAATGGACGTTACCCTGGAACTTGATACCAGGTACCATGAGAGGCAAAATGAAAAGAGTCATCATCAAGAGAAGAAGCCAGAAGCCTCAAAGTCAAGTTCTTCTCATCCTCAAAATTCTTCAAGTTCAAGTCATAAGAAGAAGAAGAATTTTCAGAAGAGGGACAAGCCCCATTCTTCTTTGTTGAATAAAGATTTCAAGCTCATGAACTCTGAAAAAGAAAGAAGAATCAAGGAGGGTCTTTGTACCTATTGTGGTGGGAAGCATAGTCTTGAGTCCTGTTTCAAAAGGCCTCAAAACAAGCTTACCCAACCATCAGGCAAATTTCCCAGCCAGGGAAAAGCCTGAGTGAAGATCATGTTGTGTTCAATGGTCTTCACAGTTTTCCATCCAGAGCACAATTGTGCATTCTGAATACTGGTGTCAAAAATTCTCTTAAATTTTTTGTTTTTTCTTCTCTCTCTGATATGTTTTACAGTATTCTCATTGATTCTGGTGCTACCAACTCATTTATTGCAAAGCAGTTTGTTCACAAGTATTCTTTGACCATGTCAGAACTCCCGGAGAAGATTCCCCTTATTATTCTTGACTCCTCTGAGTCTCCTTCTTTATTTGTGACTCACCATACTAAATATATGGTTGAGCTCCCTTCCTTCCCAAGCTTTGAATGGGACGTTTTAGTCATTGATACTCGCAAGGGAGAAGACCTCATATTGGGCTTTGACTTTCTTAATCATTTTAATCCATTTATTGATTGGAGGCAAGGATTGATCACCTTTAATTCTGATCATAAGGACTATAATGATCCTTCAAGTTCTTTCAGTAATGACTTTTCTTCTGCCAAATCATGTGCAGCTCTGGTTGGTGATTCTAGAACACCATCATTTCCGTCTTCTGTCCATATTCCTTCCCTTAATTACCATCAGTCATTACTATCATCTAGAGATGAAGTCTTCAAAGAGATTCAAGATGTTGGAGAAGATAATTCTGTATCTTCACTTCATCTCTTCTTTGGGAATATGGACCTTCCTCCTTCATCTTATAATGACTCCCTGGAGGAGTTGTGGGATGAAGAGGAAGAGCCAGAAGAAATAGAAACCGTGATGAAGGTTGTTCCTTCTGTTTATCACCAATATTTGGATGTATTTTCCAAGGTGAAAGCAGAGAAACTTCCTCCTCACCGCGCCTGTGATCATCATATCGAGCTGGAGGGGTCTCTACCTCCAGTTGGGGTGATCTACTCTTTATCAAACCAAGAGTCAGATACACTCAGGGCCTACATTTCAGAGAATGTAGAGAAAGGTTTCATCCGGCCAAGCTCCTCTTCTACAGGAGCACCTGTTCTTTTTGTCAAAAAGAAAGATGGTGGCCTCCGTTTGTGTGTTGATTACCGCAAGCTCAATGCTGTTACTAGGAAGAACAAGTATCCTGTCCCTCCTATGAATCAGCTTCTCACTGTTTTCAATGGTTCTTCTATCTTCTCCAAGATTGATTTGCGTGGTGCATATAACCTGCTCAGAATCAAGGAAGGTGATGAACATTTGACTTGTTTTAGAACCAAATATGGTAGTTATGAGTACTTGGTTATGCCATTTGGGCTTACCAATGCTCCTGCTTCTTTTCAAAATCTCGTCAATGATATTTTTTATGATCTTCTTGATGTTTATGTTGTGGTTTATTTGGATGACATTATGGTCTTTTCCAAATCTGAGGAAGAACATGTCACTCATGTGTCCACTGTTCTTTCCAGACTCAGAGCCAATAACCTCTTTGCTAAGGCGTCCAAATGCCTATTCCATGTTTCTAGTGTGGAATATTTAGGTTATGTAGTTTCTTCTGAAGGCCTCAAGATGGACCAAGAAAAAGTCCAGCAAATTCTCAATTGGCCACCTCCAAGAAACCTCAAGGCTCTTCAATCATTCCTTGGCTTTGCCAATTTTTACCGCCGTTTCATCAAGAATTATTCAAAGAAAATTAGTTCACTCACAAGTTTCCTCAAGAAAGATTCCTGTTTTCCCCTCAATGAGGAAGCTCTTAGACAGTTTCATCAACTCAAAGAGGCATTCACCACTGCTCCAATCCTTTCTCACTTCAATCCTTCTCTACCCACCATTGTAGAGACCGATGCATCAGATTATGCCTTGGGTGCTGTACTGAGTCAGGTCTCTGACTCAGGAAAACATCCCATTGCATTTGATAGCCGCAAGCTTCTCCCAGCTGAGCTCAATTATGAGATTCATGACAAGGAACTCCTTGGCATAGTCTGGGCTCTCAAGCGCTGGAGAGCTTTTCTTCTTTCTATTTCTTCCCCTTTTGAAGTTCTCACCGATCATTCATCTCTTCAATATTTTATGTCTTCCAAGATTCTCACTCGCCGTCAAGCCCGCTGGGCTGAATTTTTATCTGAATTCCATTTCTCAATCACTTACCGCCCTGGCCGCTTGGCCACCCTTGCAGATGCCTTGTCACGTCGGGACGACGTTTACCCAGAGAGGGGGGAGGATTTCATCAGCAAGAATCCAATGAACTATCAGAAGATAATCAAGCAAGATGAAATTCAAGCTTCAAAGTTTTTTGCAGTCAAGGTGGATTCATTTTCAATCTTGATTGATTCAATTCAGAAGGCAGTGTGGCAAGATTCTCAATATAGAAGTGTCCTTGAAGATTTGGGTAAAGGTAAATCTGTCCAAGATTATTCTCTTGATTCCTCTTCCAAACTTCTCCTTTTCAAAGATCGAGTGGTGGTCCCAAATGACCCCACAATTCAACTCAATATAGTTCAAAAGCGGCATGACTCTCCTCTAGCTGGACACCCTGGCCAAGAGAAGACTCTCAAACTTGTCAAGCGGGATTTCCACTGGTCGGGCATGACTCAATTTATTAAGGATTATGTATCATCCTGTCAACAGTGTTCAAGAAACAAAAATATTCATCACAAGAAGTTTGGACTCCTCAAGCCTCTTCCAATTCCAAGTGGTCCTTGGATTTGTCTTTCAATGGATTTCATCACTCAATTGCCACTGTCCAATTCCTTTGATTCAATTTTAGTCATAGTGGACAGATTCTCAAAAATGGCGGTTTTTATTCCAACAATAGCTTCAATGACTTCATTAGATTTGGCCCATTTATTCATCAAGAATATTTTCTCAAAGCATGGCCTTCCTTCAAGCATTGTTAGTGATCGAGGTTCTCTTTTTGTTTCTTCTTTTTGGACCAACCTTTGTCAGCAGCTCAAGATTTCAAGAGACTTGTCAACTGCTTACCATCCAGAAACTGATGGACAGACAGAGAGGGTAAATCAGATACTAGAACAGTACCTTCGGATGTATGTCAGTTATCATCAAGATGATTGGAACACCTGGCTCCCTCTGGCTGAATTTGCCTACAATAACTCTGACCACTCTTCAACAAAGCAATCACCGTTTTTCACTGTTTATGGAAGAGATCCTCATTTTGACTCAGTTCACATCACTCAAGACACTCCGGCTGGAAAGTTATCAACAAAAATCCAATCAGTACAGCAAGATGTCAAGAGAGAACTTGAAGTTGCCATAAACAGGTTTAAGATGTATGCAGATAAAAATAGAGCAAGTCCACCTGTTTTCAATCCCGGTGACATGGTATGTCTTTCTTCCAAGAACATCAAATCAACCAGACCCACCAAGAAGCTGTCTGCAAGATGGCTGGGTCCTTTTCCAATCTTGAAGAAAATCAGCACTCATGCCTACCACCTCAAGCTTCCATCTCAATGGAAATCCATCCACCCAGTTTTCCATATTTCCCTTTTGGAACCAGTCAAGACGTCAACAATCCCAAATAGGCATCAAGAGCCTCCTCCTCCAATCACCATTGAAGAAGAAGAGGAATGGGAAGTCTCTCAAATACTGGACTCAAAGCTCAAGAGAGGAAAATTATGGTATCTGGTGGAATGGAAAGGTTTCAGTCAAGACCCAGAAAGATCCACTTGGGAACCAACCGAAAACCTCAAGAATTGTCCTGAACTTGTCAAAGATTTTCATTCATTATATCCTGACAAGCCTGGGCCCAACTCTTCAAAAGCTTGATTCATTATGGTGCTTGGTGGGGAGAGGAATTACCAAAAGTAAGTCCCACTCCTGGTATGCACCTTTAGGGGTATTCTACTTTGTTTTGTTGTAAGCATCACCTTGGCCACTCTGTGAGCACTTTGCAATTTTGGACACAGATCTCTGGCATGGCTTTCAACTTCATTTCCAATCTTATGGCCATTCTCACTTGGGACAATGGGCCATTCACTTTTCAATTCATTTCCAAGACTTCAAAATTCAAATTCATTCCTTCAACATTTTTGTTTTATTTTTATGGCACTGGCGGGAGTGGTAACTACCAAAAGTAAGCTCCTCTCCTGGTGTGCACTTCCCTGAGGGGTCTACAATCTTGTCAAAAACATCACCTTGGCCACTTTGTGAGCACCTGGCATCAATTTTATCTTTCCAGGTCCTTGGCCAATTTCAAAATCAGTTATCAACCTCCGTGATGAAGATTGGAACCTCCTCAAGATTCAATTCTTTTTTCTTTTTTCTTTTTCCTTTTCTTTTCTTATTTTCAGTTTCATTCTTTATTTCTATTTTACTTTTATTTTAAATTTCCTTTTATCACGTCAATTATCACGTCAAAAATTTTCATTCATTTCAAAATTAAATTCAAATCATGAAGCCAATGTCAAAAGAAGATCAAGCAAGTCCTGTGTCAAATGTCAAATTCTTAATATCAGTTTTCAAATTTTTTACATTAATTAGTCCTCTTGAATCACTCTCTCAAAATCTTTCCAATAGCCTCAACAGGCTTCACCTTGTATTGGTGCTCAGGAGCTCACCATTTCAAGGTGGGGGGTACTGTCACAACCATGGCAATTCACTTCCTTGGATCCCCATATGGCATATCAAGCCACAGTCCTTTTATGGCCAATTGGCCATATCCATCACCAGTGGCCAATATGGCCACGTCATCATCTTATGGCCATTTGTGTTTTGGGGCCTTCATGGCCCTTCACCTCAATCCAGCACCCATAGCGGCAATTTATGCCCAAATGGGTATTTCTGGTCATTTCCCTCAAAACCAGGGGAAATGGCCCAAATGGCTGTTTTTGGCCATTTGGGCTCATAATGCGCATTTGCACATTTTTGCGCATTTGCGCACTTTTGCGCATTTTTGCGCATTTGCGCACTTTTTGCACATTTTGCGCACTTTTGCGCATTTGCGCACTTTTTGCGCACTTTGCGCATTTGCACATATTTGCGCACTTTGCGCACTTTGACGCAAAGTGTCCAAAAGACACTTTCCCGCCTTTTGGGCCAGTTTTTGGCTCAGAACTCAAAAGTGGCCAAAAACCCCAAAAGGCCCAGAAACACCTTTCCAAGCTCTGAAGCCATCACATCCATCCTTTTCCCCTCTGCCTTTCCACCTCAAGACCTTTGGACGTAATCTTCTTGCCAATCAACCAATATGCCATAAATGATGTTATACATCATTGTGCATCATTTTTCAACAGCAATTCAATGGTGGCAATATCAAATAGTCTTTTCAACATTCTAACATCTCATCACGTCATCAAGGCACCCAATCATTCAGAGGAATCATCAAGGCTCAAGAGCAAGTGTTTCAGCGTCAAAGACCAATGACGCCATCAAGCAGTCATTGGTTATTCTCACTCCAAGTATTCCTTCCAAGGGAATACTGTCAATTCATTCTCAAGTGTATTCAAGAGGCAGTGCCAAAAAGAAGTTGTCAAGTGTCAAAGCTCCACTCAATCCATCTTGGCAACCATATTCATTTCAATACAGTCTGGATCCATCAAGAACTGTATTTTCATTTTCAATCAAGGGAAATTCATTCAACCCAATTCAATTTCAACATTAGCCAGCTGTATCGATTCCCAAAAGAATCAATACAGCCTCAAGGATCAATACAGATCAGTTTTCAGCCTGAAGAACTCAAGCTCCCAACTTTTCACATATACCGGCTACCCTTTCCACCCTGGGGGGTTTTCCCCAGTTAATTAATATATTTTGATTTTATCTTATCTTTATTTTCTTTTCATTTTTAGTGAAGCAAATACTGATATTATTAAGTCAGTCATTTAGCACCTTTCTCTTTCTCTTTCTTCGCCTGTCAATGGATATTTGGTGGTCATATCCTTACTAATTCCATTATTCATTTTTGGCAGGTTGAAACAGTGATTAAGGACTTACTTGGTTGGCTCTTTGGCCATTTGGCTTCCCTTTCCTCTTTTGCATCTCATCTTGTACCTGCATATCTTTTAGAGGAATTTATTCTTTATTTTTATTTCTTTATTCTTTGGAGTCTTCCAAGTGAGTTCCCTGATTGCTTAGTGCCAGGCCACTCTTGTGTTTCTGTCCAAGAGCCCCTGTGACACATCCATTGCCGCAGCTGGAACTGGCCTCAATATAACTTGTGCTAATACGGTCTATTTAATGGTGAGGGGACCCCCAAAATTCTGCCCTGATTTGCGGCCCCTGACATCCACATTTCCAGGAGCCCAATTGGAACCCAGCCATTGAGGCTCAGGCTGTTGATCAACTCCATCGTATTGGCCAGCAACAACCTGTAAAGGTCATCCACTATATCACTCCTCATTTAGTTGAGGTCAACATGCGGAAGGTACCTTTCAAGATCATCTTTGACCCTAATTGTATTGCTATTCTAAAATCCTTCCTTATGGAAATGCCATTTTCCAAACACCAATAGGTCCAAGAAAAGAAAAAATCATTAACTGCATGAGCCTTACTGATATTATATAATTTGTGTTTGACCAAGTTGATAACTCTTGTTTACCCTGGCATAGGTCCACAATTATGAACACCATGAGTTGGATCGAACTCCTTCAATATTTTCTCAATGAAAATGAGCAATAGAGTATTATGTCTAAGGGAGACAGTGATACAGTCCAACTCATATTGTCTATATTCAGACATATTTAGCAAGTTGCATCTTTAAGGATTAATACTCAGATTGTATTACACCTGCACAAATAATTCACAAAATGTTAATTTGTAGCGGTGCTATACATTTATATTACAAAGTCATTGCAGAGAATCACCATTCGGCCTAATAACTGGCATGTCAAGTATCTTGAGGGCGCTAGTCTGCATCTTACTACAGCCTTTGAGCCAATCTTGATCAAATACCTGAAATGATAAGCCTTCCGGAATATCACCATCATCTGTTGATCGTAATTCTGGCAATCTATCAATAATTTTTTTACCCTTTTTTTTAATGCAATTACAAACCTCTATGTCTCAATCCATTTTTAATACCAATTCATTAAATAACTGGGAGCGCCAGCGTAATCCCACTTTGCGGTAAACTTGACGGCCATTTTCCAGTACCTCCTCAGTATCTGAACATACTCGAGGGTCATTGAATTGTGATGCTAGAATGGGAAATTTAGCCGTATCACACCATTCACGACGGCGCTCACAGGTCTGCACATAATGAAGTAGATCATCATCAGTCTTTGCTCCCAATGAAGAAGAGATACATTAACTAACCCTTTGACGAATCTTCGCGAGCTTTTGATTCTCCTTCTTTTTAACCAAATACTCGGCATCCTTTTGAATAGACTTCCATTCTCTTTTCAAATAAGTGAAATATCGCTCCATTAAAGCCGCCACGACCCCATAGTTATTATGATCCTTGTTCCAACATTAAGGATGATACTCGGTGCTGACCAGTGCAAGACGGAATGTACGGTAAAACACCATAGACATCAGCTCATTGAACGGATGTTGCCATGAGCTCTCCCAGTCCCAAGTGAATCGCTGTAGTCCTAGCTTGTGGAGCTCATTTTCGCAGTAGCTTTGGAAACCCTGAGACTGAACCTGTGTTGATGGCTCATTGAAAACATCCTTGGGGACATATCCGAGATGACCAGCCACTTGAATTGCAATTTCACGCTCTTCTGTGCTTGGTGGTGCTGGTAGTGAGGAAAAATCCTTATCCCTAACTTTGAGTAGGAACAGGCAATGTGCATGTACTGCTGATCTCATTCCATGGACATTCTCTGGAAGTTCTGCTTTCAGCCATTTTTGTTGCTCCTTCTGGCTTGCACGTTTCGCCACATTGTGAGCTTTACAAGCCTGGTTCCTATGCTGTCTGACCTCGGATTGTTCAAGCATACTCTGGGCAAGGGGCATTTCAGGATGGGTGAACTCATTATTTGACTGAGTGCCATGATCATGCGCCGTGAAATTGTCACTCCTTGCTTCATCATTTGTTTCCATTTGAGTCGGAGAAATGTTCTCATCCTCATCATCCACCATTTTTTCTCTTGATGAACTGGCATGAGCTGTTCTTGGTTTGGAGGCATATGGATGATGACGTCCAGTGACTTTCTCTTTTTGGACCAGAGGTGAAGATGCATAAAGTTCATCACCTGCCATGCACATCATCAGTTAACACATCAAAAAATGAATGAAGACTGGTCATACTCACAATCTTCAATTGGCTCCTGAGATCGGACTGACTTGCCTTTAGGTGCCATATCTAACCCATGAAACAAACATATCAAATTGTGAAAAAGGTTATACTCCGAAATTAAAATGGCTTACTTTGATGAAGCGTCAATCCTGGATTTCCCTCCGACAGACCACTCCAAGTTACATTCTTCAATGGTCTTTTTCGTCGCCCCCCATCCACGGGCCTTTCATCACCCACATGAACCTGAGATCCTGATGGAATATTGAGGGTTGGCTGTTTACTTTGGCCAAAGGGATCCTGGGATGCGACTGGATTCCGACCGGGATTAAGGAGGAACTCACGTGGAAATTTTGATTGGGGATTAGCGTGTGATGAGATTCGAGGTGTGCCTTCTGGCCCCTGAGACACATGCGTTTGTGTATTAGTGGGATTTGGGGGAATTGGAGTGACGGAAATATTTGGTATCGACCAAGTGCTTGAAGTTGGAGCCTTTGGATTGCCCACATCAATGTTAAGACCTGATACATTCATTGAGGATGCGATAGGGGTTGTGAGAGGAATGTTGGGGCTCAATGGTGACTGTGTTTGAACATATTCTATGCTAGATTCACTATTTGAGTCATGAACAGAACCTGAATGGGATTTATGTGACTTGAAAGATGACATAAAGGCCGAAAAAGTACACTAATATTTTTAACTAGATAAAACACCTCAGTATTATAATAAAATAGAGTGATATGAGATGAAATCTTTTCAAATTTAGAATAGAGAAATTCTATGAATAGTTGGAACTAAGTGTTGCGTGAAAGTCCAATAAGCCTCTTTTTAGGAGAATCCTCCCTGCCTCCTCTTGAGCTCCTCCGCTTTTCTCGGAAACCACCCGGCACGGCCTACCACCATATAATGTAATATTTCCTTGATCTCAAAGGGGACCCATCATCCATAAGTAATCATATTTGGTATCATTTCTGCCTCCCCATTGTCACATTTTGTGAATTATCCAAACTGCCAATATATGCATTGAAATTCCACAGCATTGTACATCTGTAAAGGGGTATATTCATGAAGGATTTACCCACAAAAGAGACATCACCTTTACAAGAAAGGCAAAACAATCCAAATCACACTCCAACCAATTAAAAGCCTGCTGCACTCAAACCAAATACCAAGACTTTAGGTGCACTCCAACCTTTTATGTAATAGAGTCATATTGTTATGTCTGTAATAAGGTTTAAGCCATGTACGATGGCGTGCCAGCGTACATGGTTTGAATGTCAATCCCCTCAAATCAATGTTGACACATCCCTATTGGAACACCCCTCAAGTGTCAAAACCGCAGTATCGCCATGTGTAAATAAAATAGTATATGTATGAGCATTGAGCAGCATGGCATTTTACCCAATTAAACTCCTAACCAATTCCGCCATCCAGATGAGACATGTTACACTCCATCAGCTGAAGCTCACGCACCATTACAAATGGGATAAAATTCTCAGATGGCTCAAATCATCTCCCCCTTCATAAATACTCACTCAATTTTTTTGCCAATTAATAACACTCCTAAACACTTTCACATCAGCAATAGATATTTATACACAAACCAACCGTACTCCCAATTCCTGCAACAATGACAACCCGCCGCTATTCCTCAATGCGTATATGCATGTGTCAACACTGCTCAACTCAAACACACTCTTCCCCTGAGGGTGATAGGCCTGGATTTGCCTTCACACCTTTCCAATATAAACAGCACATTAAAAAGCTCAAATCAACCATTGCACCCAAATCTCTTCCAAACATCCCTACTTCTGCATCAGGATCTGAGTGCCCACAACTTCTATTGGATCAAACATTCCCAGATGATTATTCACCACCATGGGCCCAAAGCATCTTCTCCACAGCACCGGGGCTCAATTCAATTGCACAGAAACCATACAGCAGCAGTCAAACCCTTCCTCCACAAGACCTTGGAATGATAATATCTGCCATTCTATCATTAAGGTATAATATACACCGCAGGGCTTCACGCATTCTCCACCCCGCCCTAAACCTGCTGATCAAGTCCAGCATCTCAAGCTCCGGTGGTCCCCCCATTCCTGCATTCCATATACCTCAAGATCTGAGTACCATATTTGAACATCTCCAATTGGAGCCAGTGATTCAAAACTATATATGTTTTCCTCAATGTTTCTCTCTTAATGGCCTTACTGAATCAGTCACAACTGACCAACCCCACTGTCAACGCCATAATGACCCAAATGATCATGATCCCCCTTGCACACAATCATTAGGCAAATTCATCTATTCATTTGAAGCCCACACCCAAAACACCACCAACATGAAGCAAAGATTTATACCAACAAAACATTTCATTTATCAACCATTCAAAAATTGGCTTGCCAGATTTCTCCAGCGGGCTGGAATTATGGGAATTCTGCATCAACATCAACAATCCCAAACTCCTGAAGATTCCCCAAAATGTGACGTCTGGGATGGATTGGTCTGGAGACGCTTCACTGGCACTAGAAATATCCATGACCCCCCATTCATATCCATTCCTGGTGCATTGGCCTTCTCCATTTATGTGGACTGGTTTAATGCACATGGAAAGTCCCCCCGGTTGGCCAGCATTGGACCTATCATGCTTATTTGTCTTAATCTCCCCCCAAGTGAAAGATTGAAGCCAGAGAATGTCTATGTTGCAGGAATAATCCCTGGTCCAAAGGAGCCAACTTCCCTTCAATTGAATTATTTATTAATGCCACTCATCAAGGAGCTCAAAGAGCTATGGCAAGGTTACCATTTTTCACCCACCTCAACAGGTCCTTCAGGATCCTTTATCCGTGTTGCCATTCTCACAGCCATTGCGGATGTGGTTGCCATGCGCAAGCTTACTGGATTTATTTCCCATTCAGGCAACAACTTTTGTAATTTTTGCACCATTCACAAAGCTCAAATTGATGAAATTGGTCCTCAATTTCACTACACACGCTCATATCAAAATCATAAATCAACCATTGCCAAATGGCTTCGGGCAACCCCACAACAAAGACAAGCAATTTTCTCTGAGTATGGAGTGCGATATTCAATTTTAGAAGACCTTCCGTATTGGGATGCCACCAGAATGGTTAATCTTGACATAATGCATAATTTAATATTTGGAATTTTGAAGGATCATGCAACTTTCAAATTGTGCATTCCAGAGTCCAAATCAAAAATTTACCTCAGGTCCCGCAGGAAATCCAATGACACCAACAGTTCAGACTCAGATTCGATGACCTCCAACAGCTCTCTTGATAAAATCACATTGAGAGAGGCCCACTCCCTGAGAAGAGATGCAGCAAAAATAATAAATGAGCCACTCCCCACTACTTCCACCCGAAAAAACTACTTCCCAATGCCCACCCCTAACACAGAACATCCATCTAGTGGTTCGGCGGAGATTCCTTCATTTGATGCCGATTACATCCCCACTTCTGAAATCCCCTCTGAATTGGATATCACTGCACTGAGTGATCACCAGATCAAGGGTGAGGCTCTGGAGCATCTCCGACAAATCATATCTGAGACAATAATTCCCTCATCATGGACAAGAGTACCTCTCAACATGGGTTCCCCCTCTCATGGTAGCTTAAAAGCCGCTGAATGGGCTCTCTTATATAAGGTCTATATTCCATTTTTAATGCTCAGTCAACAGATGTCATTAGATGTACACCAATCCGCCAACATTCAAAGGCAAATGGGTCAGTCAGAAGAACTTGGAAATGAACTAACCAAGAATACATTCCATTTGATTAGTGCTATCAACATTGCCACAAGTTGGACTGTTTCAATAGGAGATGCGACTGCATTTGCTGAAAATTGGAAAAAATTCCGCCTTTCCAATCAACTCCTGTTCCCAAAACAGAAAAGTAACCCAGATCATCATTTTGCTGACCATATTCCTGAACTCTTCCAACATTGGGGCCCAGCACAAGCCTCAGCCACATGGGGTTATGAGCGCTTGATTGGAGTATTTGCAAAAATGCCAACAAATAACAAAATATGTATGTCAATTAATAAGATCAATATATTCACATTGATTAAACACCTGAGCTGAATAAGATTAACTTCTTGCAACTCTAAATAGATGATATAGATAAAACCTTACTTCAACATATCTGTCGATGTTCCAACCTTTCCGTTCTCCTGAAATCCCCATCCGTGCCATGTGAAATAAAACAGATTTTCGAATCACAGCCACCTGCCCTGTTCAATGACCATAAATATAACAAACCATCCCGCCATGACCAAGAAAATTATGATTTCCTGGTTGAGTACTTAAAGAATTTTCATGCAACAAGGGAAATAGTTGATTGGATCAGCTTAGACACTACCGTGCAATCCACAAGTCATCTCACTTCAAGGATTGTCTCACCTTGGTATTTTCCAGTTTCAAACATTAATATTGGGAACAATATATTTTCAACTGACTCCAAAAATGTCAGCAACAGTGTGATATGTTTTCTGAGGGGCAACTCACGACGCTTTGGTATTATTCATAGCATTTTTAAAGTCTCTGAGCAATCTAGCATACTGAACAATAACTTTCTGATCTTAAAAACTTTGAAGATTGATGTGAATTTCTTACCAGATTGGCCGCATCTGAATATTTATAAAGCTGTTGGTTTTGATGATGGACACTTGATTATATCTGAAGAAGAAATAGAAGGTAACTGTGGATTGTATGATAACAAAGTTCTGTCATGTGGACTGCTTGTAATGATAAAGCCGTTATTTCATGAAATTTAGTCTACAGAAATGCAAATATCTCAGATTCATTAGCAATTTTGCTAGTGAAATAACTGCCTCAAAATTTAGTGACAGAGACATGCCATTGTGACAAGCAAAGCCCATTATTTTACATTGCCACAAAGAACTTACTATTTTGACATTGGGTACAGTGTGAATAAGCCAAGTTCAATGATCAAATGACCCACACACTCACCTTTCACAGCATCCAAAATTTCTAACTGCGCCATCATCATGTTGGAAGGGGAAGCGGCCCTTGCGCACACGCCAATGCACACGCAAGCGCACCCGCACCCACACACGCGGTATTGTGCGGCGGGCTCTACCAGTGTCACCTGCAAAACGACAATCCCGCTCAGGCGGATTCCTTTCATGGACGACCTGGTGAAGTCAAACCCCCTGCCAAAATTTCTAACGGCGCCATCATCATGTAGGAAGGGGAAGCCACCCTTGCGCACACGCAAGCGCACCCGCACACGCACACGCGGTATTGTGCGGCGGGCCCTACCAGTGCCACCTGCAAAACAACAATCCCGCTCAGGCGGAGTCCTTTTATGGATGACCTGGTGAAGTCAAACCCCCCGCCTACATCAAGACTGGCTGAAGGACCTCTTTGATGTGTGTTTTTGAAAACAGGCGGGTCTTGTGTAATTTTTACCAACCATTGGACGGTTGCGGGATGATCAGGTGGTGAGGAATCTGAGTTGAAGGCAGAGGGGAACCAATATTGGTGGATGTCACAGGATTTGGTGTAAGACAAGAGTAGGACATGTGCTCGATGCTCGCTTGATTTTTGCTTGATGTGAGCTCAACTTTTATCCTGCTTGACGTTTGCTTGACGTGAAGTCAATCACCGACGATTGACACGAGATTCGCCCTGGTGAATAATTCTCAAAAAGTTCCCAGCATGAGGTGTTAAAGCATTCTGATGGAAACATTTAAGAGAAAACATAAAAGTGATAAATTTTGCTTTGGATAATTGAGTCAAAGTATCATGGATTCTGGGGATTGGACACCTGTCTGGAATAGTGTAGGTGTCACAACCATGCATAATCAACCCCCCAATGGGTGTTTGTGGCAATTATAGAATGACCTTATCTTATGGCCAATTGGCCATGTCATCAGTTTTATGGCTAATTGGTCCATACTGGTGCTTTATGGCTTTTGGGCCACACCACCTGTCACTGGCCATATCCTGCACAATTGGCCCTTTTGGGCCAATGCTCCACCTCACCAACCCCCAGGCCAATTCCTTTGTGTTGGGCCTGGTGGGTCCATATGGACTTCCAGGGGCCTTTGGCCCCTCTAGCCGCCATCAGGGTTCTTGGGCCCACCCCTTTGATTATGGGGGTTTTGGGCTAAGTGGCCTTTTTGGGCCATTTAGACCCCCCACGGCCTCTATGGTCCACAGGACGTAATCCACATCCAACAGTCCGTGGGACCCTTAGGCCCCTTTTGGCCCAGATTTACTGAGGCCAAAAAAGGCCAGGTGGGACCACCTGAGCCAATCTTGGCCCCCAATCTCACCAGTCCCATAAGTGGCCAAAAGGACCCCAGGACCCAAATTGGCCATTTTCAACCCCTGGCCTTTGGCAATCACCAGAGGCCACCAGATCAAGCTCAGCAAGGTTTCCCCTTCATTCAGGAGAGAGACTTCTCTTCACCAATGTACTCTATACCATGGATTCAGGAATGGTGCATATATGGTACAATATACCATTATGCACCAGTTTTTCTCAGCAATCCAATGATGATGGTTTCAGGACCAAAATAGGCAATTTCAAAAAAGGTTTTCAAATCCAGCTCCCATTTTGAAGGAAGTCTTTTCAGCAATTCAGTCTTGCAATCCATTGCGGCTACTAGAAGACCATTTGAGGACCCCAATCACCTGGCCCTGCAGGAGTTGGGTGGTATTTTTTTTCAGGACTCTTCGAAGGGCAATTTCATGAGTTTATAAAGAATTAAATCATTTTTCAAGGCATCCAGTACTTCAATACTCCTTGGACAACTCAATCAGTCCATACGAGTTCTATTCAAGCAAGCTGTATGGTATTGGCCCTTTTGACCCAATTCATATTCCACTGTGGGAATTCCATCACACAGTTCAGTTTTCAAGATGGCCAGATCTGTATTGACCCAAAACAGTCAATACAGCCAGGAATCAACCCTCCAGGATCAGTCTTCAACTTTTTCACATATACTGGCACCTTTTCTTCCCTGGGGAGGTTTTCCCCAGTTAATTGATATATTGGATTTATTATTATCCTTATTTCCTTCTCTTTTCTTTAAGTAAATACTCATAATATGAGGTCAGTCATTGGAACCTTTTATTATCTACCTGTCAGTGAATATTGGTGGTAATATCCTTTTATAGTTCCATTGTTCTTTCTGGCAGGTTGAAACAGTGAATTGAGGATTAGTTTGGTTGGCTCTTTGCCTTTTTGCTTTCTTATTATCTTGGCCATTGGCTTCTTTTTCTTTTATCTTTTGGCACACTAGTCTTTACTCTTTTTCTTCTTTACAGAAATATATTCCTTTTTATTTATTTATTCTTTTGGAGCCCTCCAAGTGAGTGCTTGATTCCTGAGTGCCAGGCCACTCTTGCTTCCATGAGAGCCCCTGTGACAGTAGGTATTCAATGCTCCAAAATCACCAACCATCCTTGATTTATCATTATGCCAAGTAATGATTACAGGAGTTGTGACTTCTACTTCTTCATTGTGCCCCACCTTTTTAAGAACTCCCAGTTTCATTAGCTCATTAATACGAGTTTCTAATGCTTATCTAGCTCTGGAGCTAGCTGGGTAAGCTGGTCTTCTCAATAGTGGAGTTTAAGGGCTTTCCACATCAAGCATAATGTCACATTCATGGCCTTTGATAGCTCCAAGTGGTTCATTATCAGAAGCAAAGGCCTCTCTGTATTGCAATAACATTTCAATAAGTTCTTCCTCATTTCTAATGTTAGTTCAGTACTAATTTGTGCTTCAACTAACTGATCTGACACAAATTTTTCTTTATTAACATTCCTTACTTGTCTAATGACAGTTATTTCTCTTTTTTCTACAGGAAAAGCAGATTTTTTCCTTTTATCTTCCCCTATAGTAAAATATCTGTCTTTATGATTATTAATATTGATTCCATAAATATTAAGTTAATCATTTCCAAGTATAAAGCGTTGTGAAGTACAATTATTTATAACAACAAATTCAGCTTTTAATCTGATACTTCCTGCAGGATGAGGGAATATCATTGCTGCTTCAAAAATGCCAAGGCGTGCATATCCTGGCTAGCACTGCTTAATTTTATAATTTCAATTGGAATTAAGATTTCTTTCCAATTCATATAATTCCTGTCAAGGTGATCCTTTCCAGAACAAGTACAAAAAGCACCTGAGTCAAGATTTAACTTGCCGTCTCTGTTGTTTATCACACTATTAGTGATACAAGATTATCCAGCTGTATAACCTTTACCGGTGGCAGGTTTGGTTCCTGCATTTTAGCATCTTGCACATGTATGAGATCCATACATTCATTACTGTACTGTGGTAAGTTAGTATGTACTTCTGTGACTTCAAAGGAAACATTAATATTTTCTATACTAAGTTCATCTGGTACTTCCTCTTCTTTAA
This sequence comes from Austropuccinia psidii, assembly GCA_023105745.1. NCBI lineage: Eukaryota > Fungi > Basidiomycota > Pucciniomycetes > Pucciniales > Sphaerophragmiaceae > Austropuccinia > Austropuccinia psidii. The sequence continues at coordinate 11,968,931 of JALGQZ010000001.1, forward strand.
AAGGCTCTGAATCACTGTCATGTAAAGATACATTGCTTGTTTCTTTTGTGTCTTCAACTTTATTTATTTCTATCTCACTTATTATTGTCTTTTTGGGACAAGTGTTGGCCAAATGAGATGTACTTCTAAATTTATGACATTTCAAAGGAGCTTTGTCATGTTGTTTATTGGGGTTTGGAATTGGCTTCCTATTGGTCTTGTTGTCAAATGGGGGTTTATACCAATTCCTTCTGATTTTTGGCCTATTGTGATGTCTTCAATGGCATTGATATAATATTCCATAGAGCAAGGCTCAATACATCTGCTTCTTATAGAATGCTCAACGTCACCACCACATTTTGTTAATATCCTTTTATGAATCATTTTTTCAGACATATCAGGATGAAGAGAAGTTAATCTGTCTTTCTGTTAAAGAAACCAAGACATGGGCCTGTCCCTCTCAATATTAAAAATGGCTTCTTCAAAAGAATTCTCTATTTTAAATCTCCAGCACTCATTTTCCCATTTGGAAATAACTTGTTCTTTCCACCAAGGCCAAGAATGTGTACCATTGTATTGTCTCATTTTGTAATACCATTTATTTGCTGATTTGGTAAACAGGGAGTGTAATCTGGAACTTATTTATTCATCTTGTATGTTAAAGTCTTCTTTAAACATACCAATTCTTTTCATAAATTTTATATTATTATATTCTCCTTCACCACTGAAGGTCGGCCATTCCTCTAATCTTGGAATGTCTTTAAAATTAAAAGAAGATTCCACTTCTGTATTACTTAATATTGTATGATGTAAGTAATTATTCAAATTTAGGACATTTCTGTCAAGAATTGGTGTGGACTGTCTTTGAAATTCATTCTTTAGTGATATATTGCTAATACTTGATTGAATATCTTCTTTCAATTCAAGTCTTATTTTATCACTTTTTTCCAATTGTTCTTGGAAAAGAGCTGCATTGTGGCCAGTTGAGTTCTCCAAGTTTTGAACTTGTATCCTTAATTCTTTCAACTGTCTAGTTATAAAGGAAATAGAACTGTCATCTGGTTGATTGAGTAAGGTAGCTTTAGACTCACTTATTGCACAAATTTGCGTCAAAGACAAGATATTGTATTTATTGACATTTTCTAGACCAATTATGGTCTTTTGTGAATCTTTTACTTGTAATATCTCTCTACCCAACTTCTGTTGGATATACTAAAAATTATTAAACTTTGCTAAAATTTCTTTATTACAAGATTAAAAATGAGTTAGATGGTTTACAAGGTCTAATTCTTTGGAAAAGATTGGTTCAATTTTTCCTCCTCCTTTTTTTGAATTCCATCAGAGTTCTTTCCATATTGAGCACATTGTCCATGGCTATCTTCTCCTTCTTGGGAATTTTGTAATTTTGTGGGTAAGGCTTGTTCCACTTGGATTTTTCTCTTCTCTTTGCCTTTTTCTTTCCCTTCTGATTACTCTTTGGGGTTTCCTTGTCCTTGTTTGGGACTTGTTGAGGCTTGGGAAGCTTCCACTGGGCTGTTTTCCTTTACTTGGGTAAACTTCTTCTTCTGGTCCTCTGACAACATGCTTTGGTTTTTCAACCAAGCTTTTATCTGTTAGACTTGTACATTGCAAGACATGGGTTTTCAACCCCTCAGAAGTTCTTCTGTCCTTTCTGGGCCCATGAACTTATTCACTTGAAGATAAAAGTTAATTTTGCCTATCCAAACACTTGGCAGAAGTTCCCACTCCTGCTACTTTGTTTCCATAAACCAGTTCCTGTACTGAGACTGGTATATCTCTATTGTTGCCTGCTGGAAATGGTTCAGGTATGAAAACACAAATAGCACTTATGTCAGCTTCTGGACTCTCAATAAGAGTTTCAAAGGTGCTGGCTAACATTTGGGAACTGGTGGAAGCTCTGGTATCCTCCATTTGTGCCTCTCCTCTGGGATGATGTTCTTTTATTTTGGATTTATGACTTGAATGTCCTGGTCTGGATCCATTTGATTGGATGATGTAAGATGTGTCTATGAAACTGTTGATAATATTACTATTCATCAACAGTACTATGCCTGTTTTTATGAAATATAATGATTAAGAATTATTATAACCACCCTTAAATAATTAAAGAATTATTTCTTTCTTGTGTTATACACCACTAGTGATTATAACATTGAGAATTAATTGTCTACAACAATCAATTAAAAGAAGAATTTAATAATAAAAACTTCTTTTGTTAAAATAATAAAATTATTTTAATATATAATTATCTTTTGCAAGAATAATTAAGAAGATAACTCTTGAAGAAAACTAATTTTTAGAGAAAAACTTTAAGAATTAAAGATAAATCACTCACAAATACTCCAAAGAACTTATTAAAGATAAAATTAGAGAGATTTGATGTAGAATTGTCGATTTAATGGATCAAAATGATTTTATAGAAATATTAAAACAATATATAGTTGGCTTCTATGATTTCACTTATTTATGATTGATTCTAAAAGAATAAAACAATTAAGAAAAGTTTTCACTAATACTTACTTGTTGGTAACAATGATATAAATGAATAATGTGATGAGGATTTGGAAAAACCAGCAAGAGGAGGCCTCTTTCAAGTCTAGGACAGCTCACAGAGGCATGCCATGGAGGAAACTGAAAAAAAAGTGAGTTAAAAAACAATAAACCTTTTTGGATTATTATTGCATCATCTGTTGTCATGTAAGATTGTCATAATTACTTAATTGAGGTTTCTATGTGACTACCAACCCAAATATGGTTGAGAATAAAAGGAGCAACACCTGTAAATATTCTTTTATTACAAAAGAATCATTGATTTCTCAAATTTATCAATGTTATTGGTAATTTCATCACAGGTTGTATTTACTGTGAATTTTTGAAGATTCAGTGTTTTCACGTGGAATAATCAAAAATGGACTGTAGGTAGAACTTTGAATCTTACTAATAGAATCATAATTATTTTTGGTTGTATCATAGATAATACAGTTCTCCATTGGTCGTGAAGGTTTCAGAGAGATTCATTGAGAATCGTAATTTTAATGAATTTTTGAAGTTTTTTGCCTCATTTCTACGTAGAATTGCAAATATCAGTGTTTAGCTGGTTGCTTTGAGGTAAATCAATGGATACAAGTCCAAAAAGGGCTTTAATTAATCTTTGAGGGTCTATCCATGGAAAGGCATTAAGAATTGACTTGGCTACAGGAGTCTAAGTAGCTCTTTACCTCCTTGGCACGTCAAAATAGCAGGTTATTTGCTATTTTCTTAAGATTTACTGTAGTTGTAATATGGTAATGAAGTTACCAAAGTGTTTTAGTTTACTAATTGGGCCAAGGGAAGCCATGGATTCAAGCTTTGGAGCTGTCCACGCCTCTGAGGCCTCAGAAGCTGGGTACCCTGCCTCTCTTTGATGTCTTTTGTCCCCCTTGCTTATTTTTTGCGTCAAAATAGAAATTTCAGCTTCAAGTGAGATATCCACTATGGGTGTACCAAAGGTCAATGCAAGAATACCATGATAGTAAGTGCCCAAAACATGCATAACACTATTCTTACTGCATATGTAACATGGGATTGCTCACATTCCCATTATTTTGGTGTGAAATCAAGAAGAACAAAAATTTCCACAAATCTTTTATGTGGTATTGAAGTATTTTCCATATTACCACATCAAAGAGTTAATTTGAGCTTATTCACTCTATGATGCTACCCTAGGTGAATTTTTGTGTAGAATCCAAATCTAGCTGTAAATCTATGGATTTACTTACTCAATACAAAGTTATTCATCTTTTCTGAAATAAAGAATGATGAATTTTGCATTTATGCATGACATATGATGTATGCATAATTCAGAATTTATTTTTTAAGATAATTGTGGCCTAGTTGGGTATGTAAAATGTACCTCAAGGCTCACATTCCCCCCCACCAAAAAATAAAATTGTATTACAATTTTATCAATGATATAAAGAATAAAAGCCCCAAATGGGGGTTAATTTCCACTGTCCAACCTCTTTACATTACTCAGATGAAGTAATCTAAAGCACATTTATAGACATATTCAGGCTTGTGGCCTGCTTTCATGTCTAAATCTTCTTAAGAGCTTATCTGGGTCAGGTATTTCTGATTCTGCCAGCCATGCATATTCATGTACTGGATGTCTATATCTGACAAGATACTCTCTCTGATTTTTACCCCTAAGCTCCTTTCTTCAATGAATTTCTTTATCTTTCTGTCTTCATTTTGTTTCACTGGTGGTACAGTTAAAGGAGTTGGGTTCCTCAAAGGAAACAATTCTTTGTCAGCTGGTTGATAAGGAATTATCAACCTTACTGGCAAAGTGGGGTGTTTATTTTTCAATTCACCACTTAATTCCACTTGAACTGCATTGGTTCCATGTAAGGCTACAATAACAAAATGTCCTACATAGGAATGTTTAAGTTTCTTTGGGCCTTTGATATCATTAAAATTCAAGGTTGATACTAGAACTAAGTCCCCTACTTTGAAGTCTGGTACTTTGTGACTCTTTTCCTACTTCTGTTTTTCATAGTCAAAAGCTTCATTCATACTTTGTTTTGCATGATGTTTCACTTTATCAAGTATTAACTTGAATCTGGAAGCTGTAGGATGAATGTCAATCAAGTCTTTCCTCAGTGTATCTGCTGGGAGTCTTTGATTCCATCCTTTTTCTAACATAGCAGGAGTTCAACCTGTGGAAGAATGGACTGATGTCTTATATGCCAATTCTAATGCAGGTATAAAAGTGCACCAGTCATGGGTAAAGCAATCTGAGTCTTTGAATTCTAACCCATAAGCACAAAATATCCTGATCATGTCTTCTAAAGTTTGAATCATTCTCCACGCTAGGCCATCTGTTTGAGGGTGATATGCTGTAGAGAATGATAACTTAGTCCCAAAAAATCTATGAAGATTGGTCCAAAGTGCAGATGTGAACTTGGGATTTCTGTCCCTTATGATATTCTTAAATAATCCTGTATGAGAAATAACTCTACTCCATAGAAGAAGAGCTGTATCCATAGCAGTGTCATCTTTATGACATGGTAAGAATATGGGAGTCTTTCTATATCTGTTTACAATGACTAAACAAGCATTACAACTTTTGTCACCACTTGGAGGAAGTGCTGTTACCCAATCCATGTGAACAACTTCCCAAGGGGATTTTGGTTCTTGAATATGGATCATAAGTCCAAATTTCTTGCCTGTACTCCTGTTTGCTTTTTGACATCTGTCACAGGTATGGCAATATTCAATGGTTTCTTTTCTCCAAGATGGCCACCATGCACAGTTTTTCACTTTTTCAAGCATTCTTCCCTCTGACAGGTGTTGATAGTATATGCTATCATGGCATTCATGAAGAATGGTATTGATAAGCAATCTGCTGCATAATGTCTCCACCTGTCAGGCTGAGTCTATGATAAGAGTAATAAAGTGTATTTACAACTTTTAACTATGACTGTGACACGGTATATAAGAGTTAAAAAGGTTCTATAAGAGTTGAAGATGGTTTTAATTTAATAATAAAAGGGCTTTACTATAGTGGATATAGTGGTGGTGAGCGCTGTTGAAAGCCCTGGGTGCAGCTTTACCTGTTGGGTTACAATAATAAAGACTACAATTATTAAGATTATAATAATACCTGATTATTACCCAAGAGTAAAACTGTTTTTGACAGTTTACTACGTAGGGTATTCAAGAGCAGGATGAGGAAAGGTTTTTGGCTGTGAAAAGCCCTCCTTTTATCCTGAAATTGAGGTGAAAAGGTGATTAAACCTTTCCACGTAGAGGGAGTGAAGATTTTTCACTCCTCATGACAGGCTTGTGGTTTGCAAACAACCTGTATACCCTGTATTGGGCTCAGATGTGGTTTTGAAACCACATCTGGGCGGTTTTCACCAATACAGGGTGAAAATTTTCATCTGGGGACCTCACAGCCTGATTCTGACGTGTATGACGCGTAGAATGCTGTACAGAAACTGTATGGGACCCCAGTATTGACTGACATATGAGGTATTGAAGTAAAAACATGCTTCTTCGTCTGTTGACACCTCATATTCATGATTATGGGGTGTTATCCCATGGTAAGGCTGTATATGACAGCTGGTGGGATTTTGACCTTAAAATGGTCATAACTCTGTCAGTTTTTGAGATATCAAGCTCAAAGTTGGTTCATTGAATAGCCCTGTATGAGCTCTACACAATGATATTCAACGTGACATGGTTATCATTAAATATGACAAAGTTATCCCATGTACAAGTATTTTGTACATTGGCGTGGTTTGGGCAAAAAGCTGTATTAAGCTTGTTTGGCCAATACCTTCTGTTGTAGTTGAGTTATGGGGAAATGGATGACACCATCAGATAGCCCTGATTGTGCTCTTTCCAAAAAGACCCCACTTTAAGTATCTCACACTAAAACTGTAAAAGTTAGATGAGAGGTGAATGTTTTGTTCACCCTTATTTGGTCTGAATTTGACCCTAACTCAAGTAATACTGGTGCTAGCTCAGTTTGGCTGGTACCATTGGATAGCCCTGGCTTAGAGCTTCATTTTGAATACCCATTTGATGGGGTTAAGCCTCTCCTTCTAGATTTTAGATGAGAGGTGAAAATTAAGGTTTATGCTCAGCAATGACTTTGAGCAGGAATAACTTTGTTATTTCTTGTCCTATGGTGATGGGACTTGTATTTTCAGAAAGAGGTGAGTTTCCTCTTTCTTTTGATACCTTTTGAGCTAATTTGGCTCAGTTCCATGTTTTGGTGGTATCTTGGCTATACCATTGATTTATGGTATATTGGCTGTCATGCTTGTGCTCTGGTTTTGAGTCACAGGCTGACATACCCTCCCTCTAAAAAAGGCTCATCATTGATGAGACTGTTCAGTCCTCCTAGAGGCTCTGAATCTCCTTAAATGAAGGTTCCCATCTGGTATGGCATCCTCTGCCAACCATTTGTCTTTATCAGCTGTCTGGTTTTTGAATCTGACTAGGTATTGTCTTTGATCCTTTCCATTAAGTCTGATTTTTCTGGCCCTGATGATTTTACTCACAGGTCCAGGAGAGTCTTCTACTTCCACTATTTCTGGTGGAGTGATGTTCTTCTTCCTGGAGGGGAATTTTTCCTCCTCTGTTTGGAAGTATGGCTTGACCAGGCTCACTGGAAAGACTGGGTGTTTCCTAGAAAACTCCTCAGTGAGCTTGACCTCTACTGCATTTTTCCCTATTAACTTAATGATAGTGAAGGGCCCTACAAATGAGTCTCTCATTTTCTTAGGTCCTTTGAGATTGTTGAAGTTCAGTGTAGACACTAACACCTGGTCCCCTTCCTTGAAGTCAGGTTCCATATGTGATTTGTCCCACCTCTGCTTGTTATACTCTTTGGCCTCAGCTATGCATTTGGCTGCAGTATCACAGGCTTTATTCCACATATCATGGAAGTCTTTGGCTGTGGGGTGGATGGTCAGAAGATTTTTCTTCAAGTGATCCACAGGTAACAGGGGATTCCACCCTTTCTCTACCAGTGCAGGTGATTTTCCTGTGGTAGAGTGCTGGCTTGTGTTATAAGCCAGCTGGACTGCTGGTAAGAGGGTAACCCAATCATGGGTGTATCCCTCATGGTCCTTGTATTCCATGCCATAGGCACAGAACCTCCTGAGAATGTCCTCCATTGTTTGGATCATTCTCTCAGCCAGGCCATCTGTTTGGGGATGGTAAGCTGTGGAAAAAGGAAGCTTGGTGCCAAGCATGTCATATAAGTTGGTCCAAAATTCAGATGTGAATTTTGGGTCCCTGTCACTAATTATGATCTTGGGGACTCCACAGGTGGATATGATGTTATTCCAAAATAACAGAGCAGTGTCCATGGCTGTGTCCTCTTTATGGCATGGTAGACATCTCATGCTTTTGCTGAACCTATCAACTATGATTAAGCAGGCATTGTAGTTTTCTTTGCCTCCTGGGACAAGTCCTGTGACCCAGTCCATGTTAATGGTTTCCCATGGGTGCTTGGGTTCTTCTATATGTTGAAGTAACCCATATTTCTTCCCATGTTTTCTATTTGCCTTTTGGCATCTTTCACAAGTGTTGATGTATTCACTTAACTCTTGTTCCCACTTGGGCCACCAAGCTGTGCTTGCTACCCTCTCTTTGGTCCTGTCTTCACTCATGTGTCCCATATAGGGGCAGTCATGGCATTCCTGCAGGATTAGAGAGATGTGGTCTCTGTCTATCACTGTGAGTGCACTGGTGTGCTTTTCTCTGTGATAAATCAGGCCATCTATAAGGAAGAATTTATTGTCCTTATAGGCCCTCAACCAGGGTTCCTCCAGCTGGGTTTCCAGTTCTGGGCTCCTGTATTTTTGTTGAAGGAGTTGGAGTAGTATGCTACACTGTTTGTGTTTAGCATAAGATTTCAGCACTGCATTGAAAAATTCATTGTGCAGTGCTGAGGAACTTATTCCCAGTATGGGAGTTTCTGTCCCTTCTGAATCAGTGTTTCCACTGTCAAGGGTACCACTCTCTGGTGCCCATTCAGAGAATCTGAAGTTCTTTTTCCTATTGATCTCCATAAAATGGATAAGAATTTTTGCAGCAACTTCAGGGTCATAAGCTGGATTGCTTTTGACATTGTCCAGTGGCCATCTGCTAAGGCCATCTGCATTGGTATGGCTTTTGCCTTCCTTGTATATGATGGTCATGTTCCCTCTATACTCCTGGATGGCTATTTGCCATCTCAGCATATGTCTATTAGTAGTCTTCATGTTTAGTAAAGACTTCAAGGCTGTGCAGTCTGTGTAGACTTCAAAGACTGCACCCTCCAAATAGTAATGGAGTTTTTCTAGAGCCCAGACTAGACATAGACATTCTGTCTGGGTGGCCCCATACCTGGCTTCTGAATCTTTCAGCTGCCTGGAGATGTAACATATGACACCTTCTCTTGGTTCACCATCTACAATTTGTCTTTGGTGAAGGGCTGCTCCTAAGCCTTGGCTGCATGCTGCATCTATGTATAACTTGAATGGTAGTTCAAAGTCAGGCAAGATGAGCACAGGTGCATTTGTGAGTTCATATTTGATCCTCTCATATGCATCCCTCCTTTCCTTGGTTATTTCAAAAACTACATCCTTTGAGCATAACTTGTATAAGCTACTAGTTATGTGGGCAAAGTTTTTGATGTGGTTTCTATAGTAGCTAGCAAACCCAAGGAAAGATTGCATTTCTTTAATGCTCTTTGGTACTGGCTTTTGCAGTACTGCTGCTACTTTGTTCTGGTCAATTGCCAGACTAAGGCCTGAGACTTTGTGTCCTAGAGCTAGTAGCTCTTGTTGGCCAAAATTACACTTTTTAAGTGAAATTTTTAGATTGATGGGTGTACATTTACTTAGCACTTTGTCTATGTAATGTACATGGTCTTCCCATGTCTCTGAGTATATAATGATATCATCAATATATACTACCATCCAGCCTTCCATTATTTCTTCCTGAAATATGGTGTCCATCATCCTTTGGAAGTGGGCTGGTGCATTTTTGATGCCAAATGGCATCCTGGTGTACTCATATATGCCCATATGGCATATTATTCTGAGCAACTTCATGGAGTTTGGTTTAACTCCATTTTGGTGGAAGCCTTTCATACAATCCATCTTGGTTATGTATTTGGCTTTGGCCAGTTTATCCAAGGCATGAGGTATCCTTGGTATAGGGTACCTGTCTGCTTTTGTGTAGTTATTCAGGGCTCTGAAGTCTCCACACAATCTAGACTTGCCATCATGCCAGGTGATTAGGACAGGGGTGGTAATTTCCACTATCTCATTATGTCCAATCTTCCTAATGACATCCATGTCCAGGAGTTCATTGATATGTTTCTCAATCTCTTTCCTGGTCTCCAGACTTGCTGGGTAAGGAGGTCTCCTTAACATGGGTGGATAAGGCCTTTCCACATCCAGATATAGTTCTATATCATGGCCTTTGATCTTGCCTACTGGTTCTTCACCAATGGCAAATGCTGGTCTATTCTTCCTCAGCATCTTCAGTAAACTTAACTTTTGTTTACTGGTGAGGGTAGTGCTAAACTGTCCCTCTCTGAATTCTTTCAGAAGTTCTTCCAGTGGGTCCTGAGAAGATATCTGGTATATATCAAGAGAAAATTTCTTTTCCTTGTTAGTACCAATGGTAATATGCCTATTTTTACTATTGTAAATATCTATGCCATACATCCTCTGGTAATCTGTTCCCAGTAAAAACCCTTGGATGTGGGCATCTTCAAGCACTACAAACTCTGGGTTGAGTCTGATATTACCTTTTCTGTGGGGTATAATTATCTCTTTGATAATTGTCCCAATAGAGGTCATCTTTCCAGATGCACTCTTAAAGTTCTTTGCCCTGGTGGGCAAGAGTTCTTTTTCCCAGTTTGGGAAGTGTTTATCCAGATAATTTCTGGCCACTATGGAGCAGTGTGCTCCACTGTCAATGATCAGTGGGTGCTGAGCATTGTCAATACATACAGTCATTTTTGTGGCTGTTCCATGTATATATGCCATTCCTTTGGTTGGTGTAACCAGGAATGTTTGTGCATCTTGTGTATGTTTACACAAGTTTTTGTTGGCAGTGTCTTGTGGCATGCCTGCTTCCAACTGTATATCCTGGATTTCTAGTGGGGTTTCCTCTTGGTATTCCACTAGAAATTCCTCTCTTGGGTCTTGGTCCTCATCAGATGGTTCTCTGATGGCATCACCCATAGAGTCTGATTCAGATTCCTCTGTTGGAGGTTCTTCCTCAGGGACTTTCTCTATGGCATAGACTTTTTTCTTTGCCTTTGGACAGTTGTTAGCATAGTGGTCTGTTGAACCACAATTGTGACAAGAATTCTTCTTCTTTGCCACTTCTGCCACTTTTTCTCTGGGTTTGTCTTTAAACTCCACCCTGAAAGGTTGTTTCTCTTTGAAACTACTGCTTCTATATGGGGTGAATTTCCCTATATTAGTCCTTTTCCTTATGTCTTGCAAGGTATTGGCTATATCATCTAGAGTGCAATTTTGGTTGCATCTGCACTTTACTGCATGCTCTAGTTCTCCTGGCAGTTGTGTCAGGAGTTTGTGATTCCTCATTTGGATGTTCATCTGAGGATCAATGGCTTTAAGTCTTTTAGACTGTCTAAGACACCACTCATATGGATCTTTGTCCACAGAGTATTTGTCATTCTCAAATGACATGGTCTTTTGCCATATCCAAGTTCCATTACTGTACTTTTGGATTATTTGACTCTTCCACCATGGCCAATTTCTTCTGCCATGGATTTCTTTCATTTCAGTGTACCATATACTTGCATGACCTTTAAATGCAGTATTCAGTCTAGCAGTAATCCAGTAATCTGGTATGCTTGGTACATCAATGAAGAGTCCATCAATATAATCTATGAGTTCCATATGATCATATTCTCCTGATCCAGAGAATTTGGGCCAGTTTGAGGCCTCAGGAAGCTGTTTCAAGGCTTCCTTCTCTGAATAAGACATGCCATCTCCATCCTGGTATTGTGATGGAGATCTTGCCTTATTCAACAACATGGCATCTGGTTTGATGTCATCTGGTTGATATGGATTCTCCATAGCTTGGCCTTGTGGTTGGGGCTTTAAGCTATGGTAGGCATCAAACAATTTGTTGATGTCTTGGTTCAGACACTCCCTGTCCCTGCTACTATGGTGTTGTTCTTCAGAGACTTGATTCAGTCTCTTGTTGGTTTCTTCAGAGGCTTTGCTCAGTTGAGCATATCCTTCCTGAAGGTTTTTAACTATCTGCTCCAATGAGGCTTGAGTTTTTCTCATCCTTTCTTGGGCAGCTGCAAATTCTGTAGCCTGCTTTGCAGATTGCTCAGCATATTGGGACATTTGTAACCACAGTGTGTCACTGTTGATGTTACTCTCAGATGTGATAATGTTATTTTCAGTCTGAGTGGGGGTAATGTTTCTATTACTAGGACTACTGATTCTAGAGTGGTTTACAACTACTTCTGGTTCTTGTGTACTTCTTTTACCAAATCTAACAGCTTCTGGATCATGGGGTCTGACTCCTTCCTCCTCTGGTTGAAGGAGGCTTTGTTTTTGCCCTTGTTGCCTTGTCTTCTCCTGGAAACTTCCTGGAATTGTGAAGAATGGTGACTCTTGGCCACTGATCTGCTGGTTTCTGAATGGTGTGAAGCCACTGGAGAGCTGATTTGGCATGCTCCTTGTGAACCTGAAGGAATCTGAGTAGGCCCTGTCTGGGTTAACTGTTCTTCTATAGCTTGGATAGTGGCTTGATTCTCCCTTATCCTCTGTGCCCTTGCCTCCAGGAGTCTGTGCTGCCTGGTAGGATTCCAACCCTTGGTGATTACCATAAGGTCTTTGAAGTCTATCTCTTTGAGACAGATCTTCTGGCAACTTGATCCCAGTTCTGCCCAGTGAGTTGCTAGGTTGAACCTCTTGTTGTCCATACTCCATTGAAACAAATCTTTGAGGAGTTGGTGGATTTGAAGAACTTGATCCATATCTTTCCAGTCCTCTGGTTTGAGGTTTCTGTTGAATTGGAGTGTGAATGGCAAGGTTGATATTATCTCCCTCATTGTTTTGCCATCCACCACTGTGTCCAATGTGTCTTCTTTCAGGTCTTCTGGTTCTAGACATTCCTGCTCTATCCTCTGGCTGGTTCCTTTGGAAGCCAAGGTCTCTGAGGTATGCAGGGGACATATCAGTGTTTGCAAGCAGTCAAAAACTTTATGTTCTTAGGGTATTTACCTTTGACTGTGCCTTGTACAAATTTGCTATCTGCTGATTTGGGCAGTTTGCCTTTGGAGGTTACAACTGGGTTAATAATTGTAATCTTCCCTGCACAAGTGGTTAAGGTTGGTTTACCTTGTATTGAAGCAGAGTTTCGTGGTTTTCTACTCCTCTGAGTGGCTATTGGTGTCCACTTTTTGGCTGTGATGAGGCCTTCACTAAGCCTTTTTCCTTTGCCCTTGCTGCCCTCTGGTTCTGAGGGTGTCACTGGTATGTTGGCCTGTGACTGGGTCTCAAGTGGTATGAAGTTTTCTTCCACTGAATCAAAGCAGGAAAAAGAGGGCTTATGTCAGTTAAGACTTCTTACAAGGCTGGTTTTGCACGTCTAAGAATGGCCTCTGGGCTTGTATGTTACTACAGTATGCCCTTGTATAGTGACAGTGTAATTGAATTAACAATTCCACGTCAGAAATACAGCTTATTGATTATTGGTATACTGTTTGTATACCAATATCTTACAGAATACTTGTTATTAGCAAGTATAATCTGTCAAAAATGGTGTATTACAGGGCAATTGAGTTAACAATGTGCCCAAACACGCCTCAACTGTTGGTTTATCAGTATGAGCTGTCTTAATTCAATTAAGAATTGAGACTGTATAAATGGCTTAAAAGTGTTTTTATATGCAAAACACGCCAAAAATACTGGTCTTGTGGTTATTAGCCACTAGACAAATACTCTTTAAAAATATGAGTATTATTAAATTTTGAAAGAAGAATATATATAAAATATATTTTTCAAAAGAAAATGACGCCTAAAAATAAAAAACAGGTGTCAATAAATGATAAAAAAGAGAAAAAACTTACTTGTAAGGTCCAAAATAAGTAAAAAACACGGCCAGGCCCCCAAAATGTCAGGCTGAGTCTATGATAAGAGTAATAAAGTGTATTTACAACTTTTAACTATGACTGTGACACGGTATATAAGAGTTAAAAAGGTTCTATAAGAGTTGAAGATGGTTTTAATTTAATAATAAAAGGGCTTTACTATAGTGGATATAGTGGTGGTGAGTGCTGTTGAAAGCCCTGGGTGCAGCTTTACCTGTTGGGTTACAATAATAAAGACTACAATTATTAAGATTATAATAATACCTGATTATTACCCAAGAGTAAAACTGTTTTTGACAGTTTACTACGTAGGGTATTCAAGAGCAGGATGAGGAAAGGTTTTTGGCTGTGAAAAGCCCTCCTTTTATCCTGAAATTGAGGTGAAAAGGTGATTAAACCTTTCCACGTAGAGGGAGTGAAGATTTTTCACTCCTCATGACAGGCTTGTGGTTTGCAAACAACCTGTATACCCTGTATTGGGCTCAGATGTGGTTTTGAAACCACATCTGGGCGGTTTTCACCAATACAGGGTGAAAATTTTCATCTGGGGACCTCACAGCCTGATTCTGACGTGTATGACGCGTAGAATGCTGTACAGAAACTGTATGGGACCCCAGTATTGACTGACATATGAGGTATTGAAGTAAAAACATGCTTCTTCGTCTGTTGACACCTCATATTCATGATTATGGGGTGTTATCCCATGGTAAGGCTGTATATGACAGCTGGTGGGATTTTGACCTTAAAATGGTCATAACTCTGTCAGTTTTTGAGATATCAAGCTCAAAGTTGGTTCATTGAATAGCTCTATATGAGCTCTACACAATGGTACCCAACTTGACATGGTTATCATTAAATATGACAAAGTTATCCCATGTACAAGTATTTTGTACATTGGCGTGGTTTGGGCAAAAAGCTGTATTAAGCTTGTTTGGCCAATACCTTCTGTTGTAGTTGAGTTATGGGGAAATGGATGACACCATCAGATAGCCCTGATTGTGCTCTTTCCAAAAAGACCCCACTTTAAGTATCTCACACTAAAACTGTAAAAGTTAGATGAGAGGTGAATGTTTTGTTCACCCTTATTTGGTCTGAATTTGACCATAACTCAAGTAATACTGGTGCTAGCTCAGTTTGGCTGGTACCATTGGATAGCCCTGGCTTAGAGCTTCATTTTGAATACCCATTTGATGGGGTTAAGCCTCTCCTTCTAGATTTTAGATGAGAGGTGAAAATTAAGGTTTATGCTCAGCAATGACTTTGAGCAGGAATAACTTTGTTATTTCTTGTCCTATGGTGATGGGACTTGTATTTTCAGAAAGAGGTGAGTTTCCTCTTTCTTTTGATACCTTTTGAGCTAATTTGGCTCAGCTCCATGTTTTGGTGGTATCTTGGCTATACCATTGATTTATGGTATATTGGCTGTCATGCTTGTGCTCTGGTTTTGAGTCACAGGCTGACACCACCCAAGAATGTTTGGTTCTGTTATAAATAATCCCATCAAACAAGTGAAATCTTCCTTCAGAATAGGAATTTTTCCAAACTTCATCCAGTGCATTCACTAAAGATGTATCCTTGCAGTCTTCAACTAACAAAGAAGTCATGATATGGCAGTTCTTGTCTTGCTTATAAGATTCTCTGACTTTTTCAAAAACTTCAGTCCCAATATCAGTTATGTTAATTACTTCAATTGGAATCTGTCATTCAGCTTCCAAAGGTACATAAGCTGTGTTATCAGGAGTGTTGGCTAATGCCAACCTGCTAAGTCCATCAGAATTCTTGTCAATGTTTCCTGGTTTATGAACTATAGTCATGTTTATTCTATATTCGTGAATGGTGATTTGCCATCTCAACATATTTCTATTGGGAGTTTTCATGTTAAGAAGTGATTCCACGGCATTACATTCAGTTATTACTTCAAAAACACTGCCATCAAGATAATAGTGTAATTTCTCAAGGGCCCATACCAAACATAAGCACTCCATTTGGCTTGCACCATATCTGGCTTCTGCTGCTTTGATATGTCTTGAGATTTAACAAACTGGTACTTCTGTAGGTTTGTCATCAATAATTTGGACTTGATGAAGGGATGCCCCTAATCTTTCTCCACATGCATTAATGTACAATTGAAAAGGTATATCCCAGTTAGGCATGAGGAGCAAAGGTGCTTCTGTAAGAGCTTTCCTTGTCTTCTCATAAGCTTCAATTCTCTCCTGTGTCATCTCAAATACTGTCTGTTGATCACAGATTCTGTACCGTGACTTGGGTAGAATTGCAAAGTCTTTCAAGTGCTGTCTATAATAACTATCAAAACCTAGAAAAGACATCATTTCTTTCTCATTCTGGGGTATTGGATTAACTAACACTGCTGCTACTTTATTTTTGTCAATTCCCAAGCTTAAACCAGAAACAATATGTCTTAATGCTTTGCGCTCGTCAAAATCAAAATTGCATTTCTTGAGTCAAATTTTCATGTTCACTTCTGAAACTTTGTGAAGTACTCTTGCAAGTCTTTCAAGGTGCAAAGACCATGAATCCGAACATATGGTAATAGCATCAATATAAAAGATAAGCCATCCTTCAGATAATTCTGTGGGGAAGATGGAATTATTCATCATTTGATTATGAGATGGTGCATTTTTAATACCAAATGGCATTCTAAGATACTCATAAACACCACAATGAGTGATAATTCTAAGTAATCTCTTAGCTTTAGGCATCAAAACATTTTGGTGAAAGCCTTTCAATGCATCCATTGATGTTATATACTTGTCTCTAGACAATTGGGTCAAGGCTTCTTGGATTCTAGGAATTGGATACCTATCTGGAACTGTGTAGGTATTCAATGCTCTAAAATCTCCAACCATTCTTGATTTATCATTATGCCAAGAAATAATAACAGGTGTTGTCACTTCAACTTCTTCATTATGGCCTACTTAACTTATTACACCAAGTTGGATTAACTCCTGGATATGTTTTTCCAAGGCTTCTCTAGCTCTGGGACTGGCCGGATAAGCTGGTCTTCTAAGTAATGTAGGATATGTTCTGTAAATGTTAAGAGTAATATCAACTTAGTGTCCTTTTCTAGCACCTAATGGTTCATTATCAGAGGGAAATGCATTATTTTATGTGTATAACACATCAATAAGTTCACTCCTCATCTTTGGTGACAATTATGGATTAATTTGTGCTTCAACAAGCTGATTAGCCACAAATTCTTCTTTATAAGTATCTTTCTTAGAAGATATCATTGATATTTGTTTTGTCATATTGGAAAAAGCCAATTTTTGTCTCTTGTTTTCTCCAATTGTAAAATATCTGTCTTTATAGCTATTGATGTCAATACCATAAACTTTCAAGTAATCATTTCCAAGGATGATATGTTGAGATGTGCAATTGTCCATTACTATTATCTCTGTCTTTGTTCTTATGCTTCCTGCAGGGTGTGGGAACACAAGATTAGTGTCCAATATACCCAAAGGGTACATATTGTTACTGGCACTACTAAATTGTACACCTTCTATTGGTAATAGATGGTTCTCCCATTCAGGAAGTATAACATGGAGATGACTTTGCCTATACAAGTGGAAAATGCCCCTGTATTCAAATTTACTTTGGCTTCAATACCATTCATCAGAATTTATGTGATACAAGAGGCTCCAGAAGTATAAACTTTTCCTCTAGCAGGTTTGGTCTTACACATTCTGGCATCTTGGATATTGATCAGGTTATAACAGCTGTCACTGTACTGTGGAAAGTGGGGATGGACTTCTGTGACCTCAAAGAAAGCTGTAATGTTTTCGATGGTATAGTCCTCTAGTGGTGTATACTCAGAGACTTCAGAATCTAGGTCAGATTCTTCTTTTCCTTCAGTACACTGAACTTCTTCAATGACTTGAACTTCATTGATTTTTGTCTTTTTGGTGCAAGTGTTGGCCAAATGTGAAGTGCTTCCACATTTATGAAACTTCAAGACATGCTTCTCAGGTTTTCTGTCCTCTCTGGGAACCTTTGAGATTATCTTGGATTCCATAGGGATTTTAGTTCAAGTTTTACCAATTCTTGTTCTGGTAATATTGTCTTCCATTTCATTAATGTAGTCTTCTGTTGAGGAGGGTTCTACACATCTGCTTTTGATAGAATGTTGCAGTTCTCCTCCACACTTTCTTAATATTTTCATATTAATCATAGTGTCAGACTGGGTTATCTTTGTTTGGGTTAAAAATGGAATTTTCAAAAGCATTTTACATTTTAAACATCCAAGAATAATTGGCCCATTTGGTAATCACTTCAGATTTCCACCAAGACCAGTCATGTTTTCCATGATCTATTCTCATCTTGCAGTACCATTTCTTTGCAGTTTTGGTAAACAGACAGTGTAATTTTCCCACTATAATTTCATCAGGTATATTAAAGTCTTCCTGAAACATATCAATAGTTCTGATGAACACAATACAGTTGTATTCACCTTCACCAGAGAATGGGGGCCATTCTTCCAATTTGGGAATATCTTTTTCAGAAAAAACATTTTCTCCTAAGAGTGGGGTAAAACTTCCTTTAACAGAATTTCTTTCTTCAGTAAAAGGTGTAGAATGCCTTGGCATATGTGGTTCATAATGTTTATTAATTTGTTCCACATTTGCAATGATTTCATTCTTTAATTTCTGCCTTTCACTGTCACTTTTTGCTAAATGTGTAGCAAACTGATTGGTATTTTCAGCTATTTCTAAGACATGGTCTTTCAGAATTTTAAGTTGATCATTAATGCTTAAAATGGAAATATCTTCCATTTCATCAATTTGAGCTTGATATTTACTCTCAATGCTGTCACATGTATTGGTAAGTATTTCCCATGTGGTAATTACAGACTTATGTATTTCAGCAGACTGTTTGTGATTCTTTTTTGACTCATTGATGTCCAATGCTATTTTAGTTACCTTTGCATCAAGTCTACCAATATTTACATCAATATTGGATTGAACAAAATGTAATTAATCTATTATTTGCGTGGAAATATTCTGTTCATCCTTTTCTGCTCCTTGGCTGTAAATTCCATAAGAGTACTGGCCATATTGAACACTGTCCACGGCTGAAGGCTCCAATTTGGGAATCCTGTACGCTTGTGGGTAAGATCTGTGCCAATTGCCTTTGGCTTTGACCTTGCCTTTATTGTTCTTGGAACCTATCTGCTTCTTCTGAGGTCCTTTGAGCTTGTCTTTGGACACTTCTGGAGCTGTATTGGAGCTGGTAGACACCACTGGGCCTTCTGTCTCCAAAGATGGTGTCATTTCCAGTTCCTTCTTCTGGTCTATGGATAAAAGACTTTGGTTCTTAAACCAATTATTTATCTTTTTGACTTTGTCTTTGCAAGACAATGGGCTCCAACCTCCTAAGAGTTCTATGGTCTTCTCCTGACCCAGAAAGCTCTTGATGTGTAAGTAGGAGCTCATGGCCCCCTGCCAAAGGCTTGGGCATATTTCCCACTCCTCTTCTTTGGCTCCTCTGAACCAATTCTTGTATTGGCATTGATAAATTTCTATTTCTGCGACTTGAAAGTGGTTCAGCCCTTAAAGTAATATAATGAATCAGTCCAGATTCAGAATTTGCATCAAAGTTTGTGGGTACAGGCCTTGGGGAATGGGGGGCAACTCTGGCATCCTCCATATGTGTCTTTCTTGAGGAAGATTTGACACTTCTGGATTTGGTCTTTCCTCTTCCTTGTCCACATCCATCTGGTTGGACTGAATAGTTGCTTCCATTTCTGGTATGCCCCATTTTAACATCAATTTTGAGATAAAAAGTGAAAATATAAAGATAAAACACACATTTTGGTGGTAATTTAGTCTTTGCAGAGTTGAATAAGGTGCCTCTTTTAGCAATTTGCACCTCAATACTGTCCTTAGATTCTACTTCTGAAGATTCTTGACTGGTAATATATCTCTTACTGATTCTGTTACCAGCTGCACAGTATTTGATTAAAGACACTAGAAAAATTATAAAAGAAAACATTATTTTTTATACTTTTTAAAATATTTTTAAGATTTTTTTTAAATTTTTATTTTTGAATATTAAAAAAATTATTATTTTCAAAGAAAAAAAAATAAAATTTAATATTTTGAATCAAAATTAATTCAGAGTAACTCAAAGAATAACTTTATAATTTTTGGGATGTGAAAAAGCCACATGTAAAAACAGTATAAAATTAAACCAAATTCCTCAATGAAAAGGATTTTAAGATAATTTCAAAAATAAAATTATTTCAACTTTAAATTGGAAGAAAAACATATTATTAAATTAATATACTTTAGAACTTAAAGATATATTAATTAAGGGTACAAGGTTCAAAAAACATGGCCAGGCCCCTAAATGTAAGATTTGTCTATGAAACTGTTGATAATATTACTATTAATCAACAGTACTAGGACTTTTCTTATGAAATATGACAGTAAAGAACTATTATAACCACAATTGAACAATTAAAAAATAATTTCTTTCACGTGTTATACACTACTAGTGATTATAACAGTGAGAAGTAATTGTCTAAAAGAATCAATTACAAGAAGAATTTAATAATAAAAACTTCTTTTATTAGAATAATAGAGTTATTTTAATATATAATGATCTTTTGCAAGAAGAATTATAAAGATAACTCTTGAAGAAAACTCATTTTTAGAGAAAAACTTTAAGAATTAAAAATAAATCACTCACTAATACTGCAAAGAACTTATTAAACATAAAAGTAGAGAGATTTGACGTAGAATTGTGGATTTAATGGATCAAAATGATTTTATAGCATTATTAAAAAGATTTATAGTTGTATTCCATGATTTCACGTCTTTATGATTGATTCTGAAAGAATAAAACACTTAAGAAAAGCTTTAACAAATACTTACTTGTTGGTAACAATGATATAAATGAATAATGTAATGATGATTTGGAAAAAACAGCAAGAGGAGGCCTCTTTCAAGTCTAAGACAGCTCACAGAGGCATGCCATGGAGGAAACTGAAAAAACAGTGAGTGAGAAGACAATAAACCTTTTTGGATTATTGATTGCATCATCTGTTGTCACGTAAGATTGTCATAATTACTTAATTGAGGTTTCTATGTGACTACCAACCCAAATATGGTTGAGAATAAAAGGAGTAACACCTGTAAATCTTCTTTTATTCCAAAATAATAATTGATTTGTCAAATTTATCAATGGTATTGGTAATTTCATCACAGGTTGTATTTACTGTGAATTTTTCAATATTCAATGTTTTCACATGGAATAATCAAAAATGGACTGTAAGTAAACCTTTTAGTTTTACTAGTAGAACCATATTTTTTTTGGTTGTATGATAGATGATACAGCTCTCCATTGGTCCTGAAGGCTTCAGAGATATTAATTAAGAATTGTAATTTTAATGAATTTTTGAAGTTTTTTACCTCATTTCTATGTAGAATTGCAAAGATCAGTGTTTAGCTGGTTGCTATGCGGTAAATCAATTGATACAAGTCCAAAAAGCGTTTCAATTACTCTTTTAGGGTCTATCAATGGAAATTCATTAAGAATTGACATGTTTACAGGATTCTAAGTAGCTCTTTACCTCCTTGGCACGTTAAAATAGCAGTTTATTTGCTATTTTCTTAAGATTTACTGTAGTTGTAACATGGTAACCAAGTTCCCAAAGTCTTTTAGTTTACTATTTGGGCCAAGATCAGCCATGGATCCAAACTTTGGAGCTGTCCATGCCTCTGAGGCCCCAGAAGTTGGGTACCCTGGCTCTCTTTGATGTCTTTTGTCCCCCTTGCTTATTTTTCACGTCAAAATAGAAATTTAAGCTTAAAGTGAGATACCCCCTATGGGTGTACCAAAAGTCTATGTAAAGATACCATGATATTAAGTGCCCAAAACATGCATAACACTATTCTTAGTGTATATGTAACATGGGATTTCTCACATTCCCATTATTTTAGTGTGAAATTCAGAAAAACAAATATTTTCACAGATCTTTTAAGTGGTATTGATGATGTGGTATTGATTTTTTTCCCATAATACCACATAAAAGAGTTAATTTGAGCTTATTCACTCTATGGAGCTACCCTGGCTTAAACTTTGTGTAGAATCCAAATCTCACCTTAAATACATGGATTTACTTGCTCAATAACAAGTTATTCATCTTTTCTGAACTCCAAAATGATTAATTTTGGATATATGCATGACTTATGAGTTATGCATAATTCTGGATTTATTTTTTAAGATAATTGTGGCCTATTTGGGTATGTAAAATATACCTCAAGGCTCACAGATGAAGTAGTTGCTTCCAGCTCTAGTAGGAGTAATTTCACGTCAATTTTAAGAAAAATGGACTAAGATGTGAATTGAATTCACCTTTTGGACCTTTGAAGGGTTCTTTGGTAATTTGGCCCCTTGGTTCTGGGCTGTTTTGAATTTTAATACTAGACTCTGATGCCTCACAGTCTGAAGAACTTCCTCTGATAGATGACACTAGAGAAAAGTAAAAATGTAAGTTATTTTATCCAACAATAACAATAACTTATAAATTCAAATTATTGGATAAAGTTGTTTTAATATAATTTATGGAAAATTACGTCAAAATTAAGGAAAAATGTCAAAAGATTAAAGAAAGTGTTTTTAATAAATATTTTAAATTTTTTATTTGATTTTATATTTCATTTAAAGAAATAACAATTATGCAATTAGTAAGCTATTAATCAAAATTGTCTTATTCTTCACTTTATACTAGAATAACTCAAAGAATAAATTTCAAGTCTGTGCTGTGAAAATGTCACATGGTGGAACGTGATCTACAGCTTTCCAGTATTAACCAGTCTTTTGACCAGTTTAATAGCCTTTTCAGCAAGAGTTCCCTTTGCTGAGATCTGGCAGACAGAATTATGACAATAAACCTGTTACCAATGTCATGGGTTTGATTGCGGTTGGAGACAAGAGGAGGTCTCAATCAAACAACCAGACATTTGTGGGTTTTCTGCTCCATTGGAATACAAGGGTTCCTTTTAGGCTCCTTTTGTGACTAAAAAAACTCCATGAGGGTGGCATGGGTAATACCATCAGTTACATGCACTTGGGGATGCAGTACTCTAAACCCAGGGGTACTGTCACATGGTCCAATATGATCTACAGCTTGCAAGTATTAACCGGTCTTTCAACTGGCTTAATAGCCTTTTTGGCAATATTTCCCTTTGCTGAGGTCTGGAAGACAGCATTGTGAAAGAAAGGGTGTGAGCCTTAAAGGTATTTTCATATACCCAAAAGACCACAAACAAAAAATTAATATACAAAACATAAAGAAAATAAATTTATTTACATTATTGAAATAAAAAGTAAAATATAAATATGAATTTATATACATAATCAAAAATTTGATTAAAATTCAAAAAGAAAAATACATTAACTTTGGAAATTGTAAAAACACATTTTTACTTGAAAAAATTAAGTAAAAATGAGTTTTCAACAAAATTAACCAAAATAAAATAATTTTAGAAAAAAGTTAAATAAATTTTATCATAAATTTTTAGCTAACAAATAAACATATAAAACTTATTTCACCATTGGCTTCCTTAAAAAAATTAGGTGGGGTCACCTCTGAGCGAACGTTTTGTAACTCAACTCTAAATAAGCTTAAATTAAGTTTTTTGTATTTTCTGTATAAAAGTTAAAAATCCTCAAAAACTTAATTTAATACACATCAAGTTTAGTGTTCAAATTGAGGTGCTGTGTATATTTTAGAAGTCATGAGGAATTGAAGTATTTTAAATTGAATCCAATTGAATTGTTGAAATGTGCGCATGTATTACATAAGTGAACTTTTATTAACATATGAGGTGTCAATTATTACAGTAGCTTACTGTAAAACTCAATTGAATTACTTATGTAAATTGTAAGTATAATACATGATGAGGAATTAAAGGAAAAAATAAATTGGAAAGATTAAATTTGGGGGGGAAAGGAACTCTAGCTCCAAGGGGGAGCCAGACCCCCAAAATCCTTGCTGACAGGCGTGAGATGTCAAAATCCACACAAATGCTCATCACTTTTAGCCTGGAATTGAGTCACAGGGTCTGTGACTCAATTGATGATTAGGTTTTGATACCAACCAGGGAAGTTTTAACTGTTTCCAAGAGGGTAAAACTACCCTTAAGATAAAAAAATCTTAGTAAAAACAGTTTAAACTGGTTTCTATGTCTCTTACACTCCTTATGATGTGTTTTGAAG
Source organism: Austropuccinia psidii (assembly GCA_023105745.1). Taxonomy (NCBI): domain Eukaryota; kingdom Fungi; phylum Basidiomycota; class Pucciniomycetes; order Pucciniales; family Sphaerophragmiaceae; genus Austropuccinia; species Austropuccinia psidii. The sequence goes on from JALGQZ010000001.1 coordinate 11,992,812, forward strand.
GCTCTAGGCCAGGTATTACTATAGTAATGGCTAATTTAAGGGTCTAAAATGGCTAAAAATAGCAAAAAATGGCCAAAACCCACCCTTTTTTGGTCTAGACCAGGGTTTAATGATGCCATAATTAGCTTTTCTGTTGTCAGAGTGTTTTCCACGACTGACAAGAGTAAATTTTACTTTTTGGAGTAAGAAAATTGATGGCTATAAAAGAATGTCTTCTTTGCCCCACTTTTCTCTTCATGTTAGAATCTTTTCCTTTTATAATTAGTTTAAACACTGTTAAGCCAATAAATGAAAGATTCCAACCACCCTTTCCATATTATTTCAAACCTTATAACCACGTGAAAAATAATTATAATCAATGTTTGTAACTCTTATAATCAATTTTACCCCTGAACCACCCCAAAAGTGAATCAAAGCATCTTTCATCACTGTTAACTTTGTCAGTTTGTTTCCAAATTCACCCTGGTCACTTTTGGGTGTGTTTTCTATTTAGATATCTTTTTAAAGACTTTTTTCTTTAATTAATTGCTTGCAGTTTTTTGCTCAATGAATTCCAATTGAAATTGCTGTTGAAGAAATTTCTTTTATAGCCTTAAATATCTCTTGTGAAGTATTTTTGGATAAATCTTTATTGTTGGTAAAACAATAAATTTTTATTGTATTATTGTTTTATACTTAGAAATTTAAGAAAAATAAAATTGGTGTGTTTTCTCCTCAAAAATACTATTTCTTACTATTTTTAAATAATTTTACCTTATACAAATTTTGAGGACAGGAAAAGTACTTGATATTTTATCAAGGTTATATATTCACACCTTACAAAAGGCCACTGCTTAGAAAAAAGAGATTTATTACAAGTCACTCAATAGTATATTGTTTCAAACAATATTTTTCAGAAAAAATCACTTTACTAATATTATAAAGATTATTTCTAAGGGATAGGCCCCCAACAAAGCCAATATTAAGATAAATATGGCAATTTTACTTCAAAAAGGAGTAAAATAAGGTGCAGAATATGGTTTATGTCCTAAAAATTGGTTAAAATCATGTCCAGGCGCCCAAATGTAAGGTTTGTCTATGAAACCCTTGATAATAGTAACAATATCAAGAGTACTATGACTGTCCTCAGGAGAAACATATAATATAACAAAATATTATAACCACAAATTAATTATAATTATAAAAAAATAATTATATAAATTTAATAACTTAATTTCTATTACCTAATATAATAATAACAATAATAATTATAATAATAAATATTAACAGTTATAATTAATTCTAATTATTCTATTATTTTTGAAGTCACTGACAGTTATAATAATAAGAAGTGTAAAGCTCTTAATGAGAAAATTACACGTGGAAAATATAAATGTTTAACCACCTATAAAAAATAATAATAGTATTTATAGGAATATATTATAACACACACTGTGAAGATATAATTCTTATAGAAAAATTCTATATAAAAAAACTAATAATAGATGAAAATATTATAGAATTTTAGAGAAAAACTCACTCATAATATATATTTAATACAACAAGTCAAATACAACAGTTATTATACTAAATAAGAATGTTAAGTTAAAAACATGCCAAGAGTCAATATTTGATCAGATAAAAGAAATTTTTATAATGAAAAAACATGATTATACAGTTTTTAAGAGGAATTTGTGGTTTTAAAAGATATTTTAAAGACAATAACTCCATAAAATAAAATATATTATTGGTGATTACAACAACCATCTGAATTCTATTACTTCAATACTTCAAGTTAACATTAATGAAGAATGAAATAACTTAAGAATGAATTTGATAATATGATTTTATATGTAATAAAGATTTTCCTGTTTAAATGTCTAATATTATTGGATTGGATTAAATTGATGGACAAAAGCAGTGATGAATAGACTCTATTTATGTCTGCGGAGCAGCTCTCATTATTAAAAATGTATATAGAGGGTGTGCTCAGGTCAAAATTGAAAAACCATGCTTAAGAGTGAGGCTCTTAAATTAAGGTAACTTATTTTTAACTCCAATTTAAAGTTACAGGTGTTATTCTTAACTCCAAGTAGCTTTAATCCTAATTTAAGGTAATTATTTTAAGCTTTAATATAAGATAATCTTAATTATATTAAAGTCCATCACATGAATAACTTAAAAATAAATTTCTAAGTAAAAATCTCTTAAACTCAATTTTTAATTAATTTTTAATGAAATATTAATTTTGTCTAAGTATAATTAAAAGAGTAATTTTCCAGGCTAATTACCAAGAAAAACTGTTTAGAAAATATACTTAAACTTTAATGTATACACAGATCAAATTGAATTGTGAGCTGTGTGAAATCTTCAAGCAAATCCATTAAGATTTGGATTTTTAATGAATTTTTGAAGTTATTACTATATGTCCATGTAAAAGAGAAATACACACTAATCCTTAACTTCTGATAGGGTTTTGAAGCTTTTAACCTTAAAGGTTTAAGCATATTTGAGCTTTTTAAGCTTAATTAAGCTTTGACAGTTCTTAAAACCTCAATTTCAAGCTTGCATATTGGGATTTACCCTTTGGCAGCTTGAAATTCCTGTAAAAATTGGGATAAAAACAGTTTAAACTTTAAGGTTGGATCAAAGTCTAATATTAAAGTTTAAATAAGGTTGAAAATCCTCCAATACAGGTTGAAAACGTTAATTGAATCCTTGCAGATCCAAAAGGTTGGGTACCCCAGCTCTGTTTGGTCTTTTTCCTTTGTCCCCCCTTTTTGCGTGGATTTTACCCTTTTATTTAATTAAGGCCATACTATGGCCTTAAACACTTTTGTATTGAGCCTAGGCAGGATTCAAATCCTGTATTTCAAATCCTTAGCTAATTCAGTAAATATACACAACACCTCAATTTTAACCAAAATCTTGCTAAGTTTGCATAAAATTTATGCAGCTTTAAGTTTAAGCTTATTTAAGCTTAAACTTAACAATTTCACAAACATGTTGAAAATTTACACACATACTGTGAGATTCTTAAATCTTCCAATACCTTAAGAAATCAGCAGTTTTGGGTATAACACCCTATGGGTGTACCCTAGGTTATTTTTGGTTTAGAATCCAAAAATGATATAATACTTATAACTTTGTTTATCCAAAAGAAGTTATACATATTTTTTTGTTATTTTTTGTTTTAACTTCAACTGAAAAGTCTGTTGAAGACTAAATCAGCTGTATATAAAGTTAGTTGTGGCCTTACGGGTATGTCATATATACATCACAGGTTCACAAGAACTGCATATCAAGCAAGTCCTAAATAAAGAGAATCTCTCAAAATTCATAATAAAGAACATCTAGATCTTGGTGTAATAAGGACGGTTGGCCATAATGAGGAAGTAGAAATAACTACACCAGTCATAGTGGCATGGCATAATGGAAAATTTAGAATGGTTGGGGACTTTAGAGCTCTGAACATTTACACTGTTCCAGACAGGTACCCAATACCAAAAATCCAAATTTCCCTTGCCCAGACATCTCAAGCAGTGTATATAAGCACTATGGATGCCCTTCAAGGATTTCATCAGAAGGTGGTGTCACCAAGGGCAAGAAAATACTTGAGAATTATTGTTAATTGTGGAGTATATGAATATGTGAGGATGACTTTTCGAATCAAAAATGCACCTTCACACTTCCAAAGAATGATGAATGAAATTTTCCCTGAAGAACTTTCAGAAAGATGGTTAATCATTTACATTTATGACATTATTTTCTGTTTGAAGACTTGGGAAGAGCATATATACACATTATCAAGAGTTTTGACCAAAATCCAATCTGTAAACATGAAAATTTCTTTGAAGAAATGTCATTTTGGATTCAAAGAACTCAAAGCACTGGGACATGTAGTATCTGGTTTATCCCTTCCAATTGACAAAAATAAAGTTGCAGCAGTACTACTGAAACCTATGCCTCAGAACAAAAAAGAAATTCAGTCATTTCTGGGGTTTGCAGGATATTACATACAGCATATTAAAGATTTTGCATCCATAGCAAGACCTCTGTATAAACTGTGTGACAAGTAAACAGTATTTGAAATGACTGTTGACAGAGTCAAAGCCTTTGAATCTTTAAGACAAACCTTAACCAGTGCTCCACTCTTACTGATTCCAGCCTTTAAGCTGCCCTTTAGCCTTTATACTGATGAATCAGGAGATTCTCTTGGTGCTGAACTTCATCAAGTCCAGATTATCAATGATAAGCCTGTGGAAGGACCCATATTCTTCATATCCAGGCAAATCAAACCAACTGCATCCAGATATGGATCAAGTCAGATGGAGTGTTTATATCTTTTCTGGGCTTTGGAAAAGCTAAATTACTTCCTGGAAGGATGTGTATTTGAAGTAATAACAGATTGGACTACTGTTAAGTCACTTTTAAACATGAAGCCACCTAACAGACATATGCTCAGATGGCATATAGCCATACAAGAGTATAGGGGAAATATGACCATTGCTCAACAAGATGTGAATATTCATAAAAATGCAGATGGACTGAGCAGATGGCCATTACCAAATAATATTGATAATCCTGCTTATGTTCCAGATGAAGCTCCCCCACAGATCCCAATAGAAGGAATCAGTGTTAAAGATATGAACACCACTTTCTTTGAAGAAGTGAGAATCAGTTATATTCAGAATAAGAATTGTAGCATTTTATGCCAATTACTTACTAAATGCTGTAAAGACAACTCTTTGATACATGCCTTAGATGAAATATGGAGAAATTCATATGATGAAGGAAGATTCCACTTACTGGATGGTATAATTTACCACATAACTATACATACATATGTCATGACAGTTGTTCACAGGTCCTTAATCAATTTTGTACTGAAAGAATGCCATTACAGCCCCTTTTCAGGTCATCTGTCTGAAGACAGAACAAGAGAAAAGATAAAGACCCATATATGGTGGCCAATGTGGCAGAAGGATGTTGCAGAGGATTGCAAAACCTGTGACATATGTCAAAAGGCAGATAAATCCACTGTCAAAACACTTGGAAATATGATCAAGATCCAAGAACCCAACAGACCTTGGGTAACTGGCCTACCACCAGGGGGTGATAGAAGTTATAATGCTTTCCTAGTGATTGTTGACAGATTTAGTAATACTCCAATATTTCTACCATGTCACAAAGATGGTACAGCCCTGGATACAGTTCTTCTGATATGGAATAGAGTAATATCATGGACTGGCATACTCACAAACATCATTAGTGACAGGGATCCCAAATTCACCCCAGCACTGTGGACAAATCTTCACCAACTCGTTTTGAAAAATTTATCCTTCTCTACAGCCTACCACTCACAAACTGCTGGTCTGTGTCACAACCACAAAGAATGAACATCCTCCATTGGTGCTGCGGCAATTCCAACCTGAGACCTAGTTGGGGCCAATTGGCCACATCATCTCTTTATGGCCAATTTGGCCCCTTCTGGTGCTCTATGGCATTTTTGGCCATATCACTATTCCGTGTCCTTTTATGGCCTCAGGCCATATCCTGCCATCCTTTGCCTCCTTGGGCGATTTTCATATGCCCAACCCCCAGGCCTCTATCTTTGTTTTTGGGCCTGGGGGTCTCTTTGTTTCCTAGGGTGGTCCGGGTCCCCTAGCCCTCATCATAGGCTCTGGGCCAACCCTTTGGCCTGTATGCCGCTGTCCGCAGTCCGTGGGCCATTTAGGCCCCTTTTGGCCTAATCCAATGAGGTCAAAAGGGGCCAAAGGGGGCAGCCCATTAGCACCCAAACCACAATTGGGCCCACCTGAGCCAATCTTGGCCCCAAATTCCATCAAATCCCAAAATGGCCATAAGGCCCTCAGGACCCATTTTTGGCCAAGAACCACCATGGCATCTGGTAACCACCAGAGGCCACCAGATCAGCTCTGCTCAAGCTTTCCCCTCACCTTAAGGGCAATTCCTCCATTCCTCCATGCACCCTGTACTCATGGTTGCAAGAGTGGTGCATATATGGTATTATGTACCATTATGCACCATTTTTGCTCAGCAATTCAATGGTGACGTTTTCAGGACCCAATTTCATATTTCCAAATCAAGGTCCCAAAATCCAACACCCATTTCAAAGGAGGATTTGTTAACTCATCAGTCTGGCAATCCATTGTGGCAATCAGAAGACCATTCAAGGATCCCAACCACCTGGCCCTGCAGGAGTTGGGTTGGCAATTTAATTCAGGGTTATTCCGAGGGCATTCTCAGAGGTTATACATCATTTCAATCAGCTTTCAAGGCATCAAGTATTTCAATACTCCTTGGACAACTCAATTGGTCCATACAGGCATCAAACAATCAACCTGTATTGTCAGGGTGAGTCTATATAGTAGCCATAAAATGTAAATACAAGCTAGTATTATGACTGTGACACGTCAAAAACAAATAATAAATTAAATCTTCAGGTCCTACTGCTAGGTGGTAACAGTGGTGATGAGTCTATTGAGGACCTGGGTTTCAACGCTCTAATATCTTTGACTGTAAAGAAACACTACAATAATTATATTCTAATTATATCTTTAATAATTCTAAGGACACTACTGATGGATAACAGTCTTGTCACGTAAGAATATAGGTAAAGTAAGATAAGATGATGGGTTTTTGAAGGAAAAAAACCTTCTTTATATATCTTTCAAGACTGTCAAGAGTTGTTAACTCTTCACACGTCAGAGGAGTGAAAATTTTCACTCCAATGGTCAGTCTGTGGTTCTGGATCCTCAATTCTGACGTCAGTAGAGGCAGAATTGTGGTTTTGGAACCACAAATGATCATTCTGGATCAATACAGGGTGAAAAAACTTTTCACCTGCCACGTCAGCACTTGGATGACGTTGTTCTGATGTCTGTATGATCAATGCTAGTCATTCTGGGCGGGTTTAAGCTTTGAACAACCATTATTTTGAGTATCAAGACAGTACTGGTTGGTACAGGTTTGGTACAGGCCAGTATTGGTCAAAATACTTCCAACCAAGATATCTTAGTCAGTTTTTGCAATATCAAGAAACCAACAGCACAGAATTGAAGGGCTTAATGAGCTCTTCAATTTGGTATGCTTCATGTTTACCCTTCTTTCAAATAGAAAAAGTTATAAGGGTTTTAAGTTTTTGGATGTATTTTTGTACATCAGTATGAGGCTTCAAAATCTTCCATGGCAGATATCTTCTTCAATTTGGAAGATATCTGTATTCTGATGATACAGTTTTGTAGGGCTTTATTATCTCTACAGTTTGGTATATTACACTGTACAGTTGTATCAGTGTATGCCAAAGATACAGGGGTTTGTTTACTTTCTTGTTTTCAGAATATCTTTATTTTTGGTTGTTAAACCTTTGAACCAAGATCCCTCAGTCAATTTAAGAGATACAGAGGTATAATGTATCTCAAATTAAAGCCCTTGTTTATATCTTTGATTTGGTTATACTTTTGTACAGTTTTGTTCAAGCCCTCTTTGACTTTCAGGGGGGTCTTGGTTTTGAAATAAAGGTCATATGGTATCTCCAGTTGTAGTGGTGTTACAACAACATGGATGATATCATTGTGTAGCTCTCTATGTGAGCTTTAAGAAAAATACCATTTTGGTATATAATAACTTAAATATGCATAAGTTAGATGAGAGGTGAAAATAAGGGTTTTGACCTGTTTATTCTCCTCTAGGTTTCCTTATTCTGTTTGGATAAGGTTGGTGTTTAATTTAAGAGGATTGTTTTCTCTTATTTATTACCTGTATTGACTATGTTTGTTCAATACTTGTCATACCATTATTTATGGTATGTTGGATGTCATGCTAGTGCTCTGTTTTGAGTCACAGGCTGACATACCCTCCCTCAAAAGAAGGCTCATCATTGATGAGACTCTTCAGCCCTCCTGTAGGCTCTGAATCTTCTGAGGTGTATTTGTACATCTGGGATTTCTTTCTAAGTTAACCATTTATCTTTATCTGCTGGTTGATTCTTAAATCTAACCAGATATTGCCTGTTGTCTTTCCCATTAATTCTTATTTTCCTGGCTTTAATGATCTTTTTCACTGGTCCAGGTGAGTCATCTTCCTCTACCACTCTTTCATGGGTGACTGTCTTCTTTCTGTCAGGGAATTTCTCCTAATCTGTCTGGTGATAAGGTTTGACCAGGCTCACAGGGAAAACTGGGTGTTTCCTAGGGAACTCTTTGGTCAGGTTGACTTCTACTGCATTCTTTCCTATTAATTTAATAATGGTGAATGGTCCTATGAATGAGTCTCTCATTTTCTTGGGTCCTCTTAGGTTGTTGAAGTTAAGAGTTGAGATTAGAACTTGGTCTCCTTCTTTGAAATCAGGTTCTTGGTGACTTTTATCATATCTCTGTTTGTTATATAATTTGGCTTCAGCCACACATTGCTCTGCTTTTTCACAGGCAGTCTTCCACATTGTGTGGAAGTCCTTAGCTGTGGGGTGTACTGAGAGGAGGTTCTTCTTCAAGTAGTCTACTGGAAGTAGTGGGTTCCATCCTTTCTCTAATGTGGCAGGGGTTTTTCCTGTCACTGAGTGTATACTTGTGTTGTATGCCAATTGTACAGCTGGTAGGAGGGTTACCCAGTCATGGGTATATCCCTCATTGTCTTTATATTCCATGCCATATGCACAAAACCTTCTAATGATGTCTTCTAATGTTTGGATCATTCTTTCTGCTAGACCATCTCTTTGTGGATGGTAAGCTGTGGAGAATGCTAGTTTGGTTCCCAGCATCTCATATAGATTAGTCCAAAATTCTGATGTGAATTTAGGGTCTCTGTCACTAATTATAATTCTTGAACTCCACAGTTAGCTATCAGATTGTTTCAGAACAATATGGCTGTGTCCATTGCTGTGTCCTCTTTGTGACAGGGGAGACATCTGACACTCTTGCTGTACCTGTCTACTACTACTAGGCATGCATTAAAGCTGTCTTTCCCTCCAGGGACCAGGCCTGTTACCCAATCCATGTTTATTATTTCCCAGGGGTGTTTGGGCTCCTCTATACTCTGGAGTAATCCATATCTTTTGCCATGACTTCTGTTGGCTTTTTGGCATCTGGTACAAGTGTTGATGTATTAACTCAAGTCTTGTTCCCACTTTGGCCACCAAGCTGTGCTAAAGACTCTTTCTTTAGTTCTTTCTTCACTCATATGTCCCATGTATGGGCAGTCATGGCATTCCTGTAGTATCAGGGAAATATGTTCTCTATTTATTATTACCAGGGCACTTGTGTGTTTTTCCCTATGGTACAGTAGATCATCTATCAGAAAAAATCTATTTTCTTTGAAGTTTTTGAGCCATGGCTCTTCCAATTGGCTCTCTAGTTCAGGACTCCTGTACTTTTGTTTTAATAGTTGTATCAATATACTACACTGTTTGTGTTTATTGTATGCTGATTGTACTATGCTAAAGAATTCTGTATTCAGATTAGAGGAGCTGATTCCCAGTATGGGTATCTCTTTACTCTCCCCATAGCTCTGTGCTGGGTTTGATGGGTCATTCCCTAATGCCCAGTTTGATAGTTTGATGTTCTTTCTCCTATCTATCTCCATGCATTGTATAGGTATTTTGGTCCCATTTTCTGGGTCATATGCTGGATTCTCTTGGTCATTCTTCAGTGGCCACCTGCTGAGACCATCTGCATTAGTATGACTTTTCCCTTCTTTATAGATGATAGTCATATTCCCTCTGTATTCTTTTATGGCTATTTGCCACCTAAGCATGTGTCTGTTTGTTGTCTTCATGTTCAACAGTGATTTGAGGGCTGTGCAGTCAGTAAAAACTTCAAATACTGCTCCTTCTAAGTCGTAATGGAGTTTTTATAATGCCCATACCAAGCATAGACATTCTGTCTGAGTAGCTCCATATCTGGCTTCTGAGTCTTTCAGTTGTCTTGATATATAGCAAATTACTCCTTCTTTGGGTATTCCATCCACTAGTTGCCTCTGCTGTAGTGCTGCTCCTAGTCCTTGGCTACATGCTGCATCTATATATAGTTTGAATGGTAGTTCAAAATCAGGCATCATTAGGACAGGGGCATTGGTCAGTTCATATTTGATCTTTTCAAATGCATATCTTCTTTCCTTGGTAATTTCAAAGACTACATCTTTTGAGCACAGTTTGTATAGGCTACTAGTGATGTGTGCAAAGTTTTTTATGTGGCTTCTGTAGTAGCTAGCAAAGCCCATAAAAGATTGCATTTCCTTGATGTTCTTTGGTACTGGTTTCTTCAGTACTGCAGCAACTTTATTTTGGTCTATAGCTAGGCTCAAACCTGAAACTTTGTGTCCTAGGGCTAGCAGTTCCTGCTGTCCAAAGTTACATTTTTTAAGAGATATCTTCATGTTGATTGGTGTGCATTTTCCCAATATTTTATCAATTTTCTTCACATGGTCTTCCCATGTTTCTGAGTATATTATGATATCATCAATGTACACTACCATCCACCCTTCAATTATTTCATCTTGAAATATGGTATTCATCATCCTCTGAAAATGGGCTGGTGCATTCTTAATGCCAAATGGCATTCTAGTATATTCATATATGCCCATATGGCATATAATTCTTAGTAATTTGATGGAATCTGGTTTCACCCCATTCTGGTGAAAGCCTTTCATGCAATCCATTTTTGTAATGAACTTGGCTTTTGCTAGTTTATCTAGTGCATGTGGTATCCTTGGGATGGGGTACCTATCTGCTTTGGTGTAATTATTCAAAGCCCTGAAGTCACCACATAGTCTTGATTTACCATCATGCCAAGTTATAAGGACTGGTGTAGTGACCTCTACCATCTCATTATGTCCTATTTTTCTTATTACCCCCATTTCTAGGAGTTCATTGATATGTTTCTCAATTTCTTTCCTAGTTTCCATGCTGGCTGGGTATGGTGGTCTCCTAAGAATAGGTGGATATGGTCTTTCTACATCCAGATATAATTCTATATCATGTCCTTTGATTTTTCCTAGTGGTTCATCTCCTATTGCAAAAGCCCCTCTATGCTTTCTCAATACTTTCAGTAAGTTGAGTTTCATTTTACTGGTGAGTTGAGTGCCATATTGGGCTTCTTTGAATTCTTCCACTAGTTCTTCCAAGGTGTTATCATTTGTTACATGATTTATGTCAAAGGAAATTCTTTTGTCTTTGTTTGTACCTATGGTAAGATATCTGTTTTTACTATTGCAAATGTCCATACCATACATTCTTTGGTACTCTGTACCTAGTAAGAATCCTTGTACATGTGCATTCTCTAGAACTACAAATTCAGGTTCCAGTCTGATATTTCCTTTTTGGTGTGGTATAATTATCTCTTTGATTATTGTCCCCAGTGAGTGCATTTTGCCTGATGCACTTTTAAAGCTTCTAGCTTTTGTTGGGATTATATCTTCTTCCCATTTGGGGAAGTGTTGTTTCAAGTATTCTTTTGCCACTATGGAGCAACTTGCTCCTGTGTCAATGATCATTGGGTGTTTACAGTTCTCAATATAAACTGTCAATTTTGTAGGTGTTCCATGAATGAATCCCATCCCTCTATTTGGGGTTACCAGGAATGTTTGTGCATTCTGGGTGTGCTTACAGAGCTCTTTGTCTGTTGTTATTTGTGGTATTCCTGAATCCAATTCAATGTCTTGTATGTCAAGTGAACTTTCTTCATAGCATTCCACTATGTATTCTTCTATGGTATCAGGTTCACTTTGTGATTCTGCTCTCATACCATTTCCCATGCTGTCAGAATCAGATTTTTCACCTGTTTGTTCTTCTTCTGATTCTTCATCAATTGCATATATTTTCTTTTTTGGTTTTGTGCAATTGTTGGCATAGTGGTCTGGTGATCCACAGTTGTGGCACACATATTTCTTTTTTGGGGTTTCTTTCCCTTTTTCTTTGTTTGTCTCTTTAACTTCAGACCTCTAGTCTTTGAAGTTTGGTTTATAGGATGTGTACCTTCCTATGGAGGTTTTTTTTCTCACATCTTGTATGACATTTGCTATGTCATCAATGCTGCTGATGTTGTTGCATCTGCATTTGACTGCATGTTCTAGATCTCCTGGCAATTTTGTTAGGAGTTTATGGTTTCTCATTTCTATTGTCATATTGGGATCAATATCTTTTAGCCTCTTTGTTTGTTTGAGGCACCATTCATAAGGGTCTTTTTCTGTGGAGTATCTATCACTTTCAAAGGACATGATCTTTTGCCAGATCCAACTACCATTGCTATACTTTTGTATAATCTGGTTCCTCCCCCATGGCCAGCTTTTCCTGCCATGTATTTCTTTCATCTCAGTATACCATATGTTTGCATGGCCTCTGAATGCTGTGTTAAGTCTTGTTGTGATCCAGTAGTCTGGTATCTTTGGGACATCAAAAAAGAGTCCATCAATATAGTCAATGATTTCCATATGGTCATATTCCCCAATTCCTGAGAACTTTGGCCAGTTTTTTACTTCTGGTAACTGTTTTAGTGCCTGTTTCTCTGAATAGTTGAGATTTTCGCCTTCTTGGTACACTGACTCTGCTCTTAACTTTGGAATCTGATATTCAGGTTCCTGGTCATAGTCTTTATCCTCTTCTTTCAATTTTGTAGAGGTAGTAGGTTGACCTTGTGTTGGAGGGTATTGATTGTCTTCCCTGTCATAGAGGTAATCAATTTCTTTGTCAAAGTTATCCTGTTGCTGCTGGATACTCCTCAGATCCCTCCTCACAGTTTGTTGTTCTTCTAGAATTGAATTCAACTGTCTGTTAGTTTTTTCAAATTCTGTAAAAATTTTGGCCAGATTTGTATTTAAGTCTTTTATGACTGTTGCTTGGAAAGCATTTTCTTCTTTCAATGTTTCCACTTCTGTCCTCATTTTTCCTGAGGTTTCATGTGTCCAATCCATGAATTGGGCCAATTCGGTCCATGTGAATTTGTTTTCAAACTCATGAGTGTGGATTGTAGTTTCAGTTATTAATTCTGGGTCTATTGAGTCAGAACTATCAAAACTATTTGTAGGTACAACTATTTCTTGCTTTTGTGTACTTCTTGGACTAAGTCCATCAGCTTTTTCATCAATGGGTCTGCTTCCTTCTTCCTCTGGTTGAAAGAAGTTTTGTTTTTACCTTGGGCTCCTTTTCTCCTGTTGGAAACTACCTGGAAGGGTTGGGGAGCCTTGGATGAAGTTTCCTTTGGCTTGTAGGGCCTGGAACTGCTGGATTGTTGTGGGGAAGATGGGACTTCTCCTTCCATTTCTGGGGGTACCTGAATCTGACTGGGCTCTTCCTTGTGCCAAGATCTCTCTATGGCTTGTATGGCTGCCTGGTTCTCTTTGATTCTGGTTGCTCTTTCTTCTAAGAGTTTGAAATTCTTGTTGGGATTCCAACCTTTCATTTCTGTCATAAGTTCCATCCAAGCCATTTGCTTGAGACAGATCTTCTGGGTTGTTATCCCCACTTCTGCCCATGATGCTGCCATAGTGAACATTTTGTTGTCCATGCTCCATGTGAAGAGGTCTCTCAGGAGTTTGTGTATTTGGAGGACCTGTTCTGCATCTTTCCAATCTCCTGGTTGGACTTCTGGGTTGAATTTGATTTGGAATAAGACCTTGGGTAGGAGTTCCCTGATGGTAAGTCCTTTGCTGGTCATTTGCTCCAGTTCTTCTTCCTCTGTGTCTTCTTGGCCAGTGTTCTGGTTGATTTCTTGGGAATCCAAGATCTCTAAGAAGTGCAGGTGTCATGTTAACAATGTTAAAAAATGACAGACAATAAAAAATGTTGTATTTTTCAAGGTTTATTTACCTTTAGCAGGCCCTTGTACAAATTTGTGATCTATACTCTTTGGCAATTTGCCTTTAGAGTTTACAACTGGGTTGATAACAGTGATTTTCTGTTTCTCAATTTATTTTGGTGATCCAACTGGTTTTGTTGGAGCTTTTCTGGGTTTTTTGGCCCTTGGCACGGCTATTGGTGTCCAATCTTCTGAGTTGATTGTCACTTCACTGTGTCTTTTCTGCTTGCCCTTGGTTTTTGGCAGCACCTCTCTGTCTTCTGAGGCTGTCACAGATGGATTACCTTGTGACTGGGTTTCTAATGGAATGTAGTGTTTTTCCACTATTCAGAAAAGATATTTCACATTGTATATCAGTATTTTATGATAAAACAAAATGATTATATTCAATTCTACTGTTATTTTTCGAAATTTTTAAGTATTTTATGTTTTTTTTATTATTTTTATATGTTTTTATTGAAAAATAACAGTTTTTGAGTTTTTCGCTTATGTTTTATAAATGAAAACTGTAATATCCACGTGTTTTGTGAATGATTCACTTGGATATTATTGTGTTTTTATATAAAAACGTCAAATTTATTAAATTATAATAAATTTGATTTGTTATTATAAATATTATAAATAATATTTATTATAACACTTGATATTTGATTCAAATATCAATTAATTACAAGTTTTCACGTCAATTTGAGTGATATCTTGTTTTAAAGGAAATATTTAATTAAAATATTCCTTATAAATAATAAAAAATTATTTTATTATTTAATATTTATTAATTATTTATTAATAAATGTTTCTATATTAATTTTCACACACTTTGGTGAAAAATAATAGTAAAATAAATAATATACTGTTTGTATATTATTATTTATATTGAAGTTTAAATAATACTGTTGTATTATTATTAAATTTCATGGAAATTATTGCAATATAATAAAAAGGAGGATGTGTACTCCTACTCTCAACAAAAATATTTTGTAATATATACTTTTGGAGGAAAAAAATTTGTATATATAATATATGATGCTAAAAAAAATGATAATAATATAAAATAAATTAGAAATTTTACTCACTTTTAGTAAAATACCTTGTAAATAGCTGAATTTTACGCCTAATTCAGTTCAAAACACGTCCAATAAGGTTGAAAAACCATGGCCAGGCCCCCAAAATGTCAGGGTGAGTCTATATAGTAGCTATAAAATGTAAATAAAAGCTAGTATTATGACTGTGACATGTCAAAAACAAATAATAAATTAAATCTTCAGGTCCTACTGCTACGTGGTAACATTGGTGATGAGTCTATTGAGGACCTGGGTTGCAATGCTCTGATATCTTTGACTGTAAAGAAACACTACAATAATTATATTCTAATTATATCTTTAATAATTCTAAGGACACTACTGATGGATAACAGTGTTGTCACGTAAGAATATAGGTAAAGTAAGATAAGATGATGGGTTTTTGAAGGAAAAAAACCCTTCTTTTTATATCTTTCAAGACTGTCAAGAGTTGTTAACTCTTCACACGTCAGAGGAGTGAAAATTTTCACTCCAATGGTCAGTCTGTGGTTCTGGATCCTCAATTCTGACGTCAGTAGAGGCAGAATTGTGCTTTTGGAACCACAAATGATCATTCTGGATCAATAAAGGGTGAAAAAACTTTTCACCTGCCACGTCAGCACTTGGATGACGTTTTTCTGGTGTCTGTATGATCAATACTAGTCATTCTGGGCGGGTTTAAGCTTTGAACAACCATTATTTTGAGTATCAAGACAGTACTGGTTGGTACAGGTTTGGTACAGGCCAGTATTGGTCAAAATACTTCCAACCAAGATATCTTAGTCAGTTTTTGAGATATCAAGAAACCAAGAGCACAGAATTGAAGGGCTTAATGAGCTCTTCAGTTTGGTATGCTTCATGCTTACCCTTCTTTCAAATAGCAAACGTTATAAGGGTTTTAAGTTTTTGGATGTATTTTTGTACATCAGTATGAGGCTTCAAAATCTTCCATGGCAGATATCTTCTTCAATTTGGAAGATATCTGTATTCTGATGATACAGTTTTGTAGGGC
This sequence comes from Austropuccinia psidii, assembly GCA_023105745.1. Taxonomy (NCBI): domain Eukaryota; kingdom Fungi; phylum Basidiomycota; class Pucciniomycetes; order Pucciniales; family Sphaerophragmiaceae; genus Austropuccinia; species Austropuccinia psidii. Next base: position 12,008,672 of record JALGQZ010000001.1, read on the forward strand.
TTGATTAGCTCTACAGTTTGGTATATTACACTGTACAGTTGTATGAGTGTATGCCAAAGATACAGGGGTTTGTTTACTTTCTTGTTTTCAGAATATCTTTATTTTTGGTTGTTAAACCTTTGAACCAAGATCCCTAAGTAAGTTTAAGAGATACAGAGGTCTAATGTATCTCAAATTAAAGCTCTTGTTTATATCTTCAATTTGGGTATACTTTTGTACAGTTTTGTACAAGCCCTCTTTGACTTTCAGGGGGGTCTTGGTTTTGAAATAAAGGTCATATGGTATCTCCAGTTGTAGTGGTGTTACAACAACATGGATGATATCATTGTGTAGGTCTCTATGTGAGCTTTAAGAAAAATACCATTTTGGTATATAATAGCTTAAACATGCATAAGTTAGATGAGAGGTGAAAATAAGGGTTTTGACCTGTTTATTCTCCTCTAGGTTTCCTTATCCTGTTTGGATAAGGTTGGTGTTTAATTTAAGAGGATTGTTTTCTCTTATTTATTACCTGTATTGACTATGTTTGTTCAATACTTGTCATACCATTATTTATGGTATGTTGGATGTCATGCTAGTGCTCTGTTTTGAGTCACAGGCTGACATGTATGTACTTGGCCCAATTGGGCCAGTTCATATTCCACTGTGAGAATTCAATCACACGGTTTAAATTTCAAGATGGCCAAATCTGTATTGACCCAATTTGGACAATACAGCCAGTGACTCACCTTCCAGGATCAGTCTCTCAGCTTTTCACATATACTGGCCACCTTTCAGCACCTGGGGCGTTTTCCCCAGTTAATTAATATATTGGATTTATTATTATCTTTATTTTCTTTTACTTTATTAAAGTTAATACTGATAATCTTAAGTCAGTCATTCAGCACCTTTTCTCTTTTCTTCCTTGCCCGTCAGTGGATATTGGTGGTCATATCCTTTACTAATTCCATTTCCTTTTTTGGCAGGTTGAAGCAGTGAATTGAGGATTCACTTGGTTGGCTTCCTGGCCTTTGGCTTCTTTTATTATCTTTGGCCTTTGGCTTCTTATCTTTTCCTTTATCTTTGGCATACTTGTCTTTCCATTCTTCTTTAAAGAAGTTAAATCTTTATTATTTTTTATAGTCTGGCTGAAAGAATGATTCAAACCTTGGAAGACATTGTAAGAAGATTTTGTGCATATGGTGTTGAATTGAAGGATTTTGATGGATTCACCCATGATTTGTGTACTCTTTTACCAGCGCTAGACTTGGCATATAAGACATACATTCATGCCAGTACCAATTAAACGCATGCTCTTTTAGAAAAAGGATGGAATTCTAAATTACCACAGGATTCCCTGAGGAAAGATTTGGTTGAGATACACCCTACAGCTGGTAGCTTCAAAGGAATGCTAGACAAAGCTAGAAAGCATGCAGTCAGTTGAATGGAAGACTCATTTGCATATGCTAAATACAAATGGGACAAATAACATGCCACTACAGACTTTAAAGTAGGGGATTTAGTACTTTTATCCACCACTAACCTCAGTAACATCAAAGGATTTCAAAATCTCAAAGATTCCTTTTCAGGACCTTTTGTTATCAAGGCCCTCCATGGCGAAAATGCTGTTGAAGTAGAATTATCTGAGGAACTTAACAATAAGCATTCTACATTTCCAGTGAGCTTAATAAAGCCATATAAATCTAGTGATTCTGAAACATTTCCTTTAAGAAATAAAGTTCCCCTAGTTATGACTCCTATTGAATCATCTGGTATTAAGAAGCTTACCAAATTTCTCAAAGTAACTTGAGAACCAATAAAGTAAGGGAATACCTTGTTAGGTACAGGGTCCCAACCTGTGAAGATGAATGGTTAGCAGAAAAAGACATACCTGAAAATACCAAACTTCTCAGAAGGTTCAGACACACTAGAAGTAACAATATTACAAAGTAATATTCTTTTTTGAGGGGGAGGGAATGTGAGCCTCAGAGGTATTTTCATATAACCAAAAGACCACAAATAATAAAGTAAGATATAAATTTGAATAAAATGAATTTGTGTATAGTATCAAAATAAAAACAAAAAATGAATATAAATTTATATATCAAAATAAAGATTTAATTATAAATGAAAAATTAGATTACATTGAATTACAAATTTGGGAAAACACATTTTCAATTTAAAAAATTAAGTAAAAATGAATTTTCAACAAAAATACCAAAATAAAAATATTTTTGGAAAAAAATTAAATAAAACCATTGGACCCCTCATAAAAATTAAGGTGGGGTCACCTCTGGGTAAATTTCTGTAACTTAACTCTAAATAAGTTTAAATTATGTTTTTAGTATTTTCTGTAAAAAGTTGAAAATGCTCAAAACCTTAAGTTAATTCAAATCACATGTGGTGTCAAACATCAATTTTTGTGTTAAAATTGAGGTTTTGTGTGTAGCTTAGAAGCTATGAGGAATTGAAGTATTTTCAATTGAAATGTTGAAATGTGTGCATAAATCACATAAGTGAGCTTTAATTTTCATATGAGGTGTCAATTATTACAGTAAGTGTATTTTAAAACTCAATTTAATTACATATGTAATTTACAAGTATAATACATGATGAGGAATTAAAGGAAAAATTAATTGGAAAGATTAATTTGGGGGGAAAGGAACTCTAGCTCTAAGGGGGAGCCAGACCCCCAACATTCTTTCTGAAAGGCGTGAGATGTCAAAATTAACGCAAACATTCATCACTCTTTGCCTGGAATTGAGTCACCGGTCTGTGACTCAATTGATGATGAGTTTTTGATACCAACCAGGGCAGTTTTAACTGTTGCCAACAGGGTAAAACTACCCTTAAGTTAAAAAATGCTTAGTAAAAACAGTTTTAACTGGTTTCTATGTCTCTTGGGCACATTATGAAGTGTTTTGAAGGCTCTAGACCAGATATTACTATAGTAATGGCTGATTTGAGGGTCTAAAATGGCTAATACCGGCCCTTTTTTGGTCTAATCCAGGGTTAAATGATGCCATAATTGGTGTTTCTGTTGTTAGAGTGTTTTCCACGACTGACAAGAGTGAACTATACTTTGTAGTAAGGAAATTGATTGCTATAAAAGAATGTCTTCTTTACCCTACTTTTCTCTTCATGCTGGAATCTTTTCCTTTTGTAATTAGTTTAAACACTGTTAAAACAATCAATAAAAGACTCCAACCACCTTTTTTTAATCATTTTAAACCCTTGAAACATGTTGAAAAATCATTATAATCACTTTTTGTAACTGTCATAATCATTTTTACCCCTGAACCACCCCATAAGTGAATTAAAGCATCTTTCATCACTGTAAGCTTTGTCACTTTGTTTCCAAATTCACTCTCGTCACTTTTGGGTGTGGTTTCGCTTTAATAATATTTTTAAAGAATTTGTTCTTTAATTAATTGCTTGCCATTCTTTGCTCAACTAATTCCAATTGAAATTGCTCTTGAAGAAATTTCTTTTTTAGCCTTAAATATCTCTCGTAGAGGATTTTTGGATAAATCTTTATTGTTAGTAAAAAATGAAATCTTTATAACATTATTTTTTGATACTTCTAAAGTTAAGAACAATAAGTTTGGCGTGTTTTCTTGTAAAAATACTATTTCATACTATTCCTAATCAAATTTTTACCTTATAGAAATTTTGAGGACAGGAAAAGTACTTGAATTTCAATCAAAGCTTCATATGCACACCTTACAAGAGGGCTGTGTGGTCCCCAGATAAAATGTTTCACCCTATATTGGTTGAAACTGCCCAGATGTCTTTTCAAAACCACATCTGATCTTAACACAATGTATACAGGCTTTTTGGGAACCACAAGCCAGTTCCCTGAAGTGAAAAGCCCTTCACTTCCTCTATGTTGATGGTCTAGAGGGACATTGCTTCCCATTTTGGGATAAAAGGAGGCCTTTTATCTACCAAAAGAGGTTTCCTCATCCTGCTCTTAAATCCCTACATAGTACAACTTTCAGAAACAGTTATACTCTTGGAAAATAAACAGGTATAATTGTAACCTTAATTATTGTAGTCTTCATTATTGTAATGCAGCAGATTAACACTGCACCCAGGGCTTTCAACAGCACTAACAACCACTAAAAGCCTTAGTAAAGCCCTTATTAAGCTCTTTAAAACCTTTTTTAACCATTTTAACCTGTTTCACAGTCATGGTTAGAGTTGTATAGACTATTTTAATACCTCTATCATAGACTCAGATTGACATTTTGGGGGCTGGCCATGTTTTTTGACCTTCTTGGACCTTTGTTTCATGAAACAGTGAGTGTTTTCTCTTATATTCATATACTCTGACATTACTGTCTCTCTTTTAAGGCGTAAAATTACTGAAAAAATAATATAATATATATCTTATTATTATTATTTTGAGTGGCATATAACTATATACCACTGTAATTTTTTTATTATTACTTTTCATGTGGTTGATTATAATTTCAACACAATAATATTTATTTTTGGTGTGTTTTGCATATTAAAACACTAAAGAAGCCATAATCACCGTTCTTTTTTAACCAAAAAGAGCACCTATATTGCTGTAAATGACTGTATTAGAGGCATGGTTGGGCATATTGCTAATTTCAATTTCCCATTAAATAACCACTTCTGAGATTACACTTGTTAATTATAAGTTAATCTGTGAGATACTGGTACATAAAAAGTATACCAGAAATCCACAAAGCTGTATTTCTGACGTGTAATTGATAATTTCAATTACACCATCATAATAAAAGTGTATAATATGGGAATATATTTCCCAGAGGCCAATCTTAGATGTGCAAACAGAATATTAAGAATTCTAAAGTAAAATAAGCCCTCTTTCTTCCTCTTTGATTCAGTGGGAGAAAACTTCATGCCACTTCAAATGTGAGCCTTGAGGTATATTTTACATACCCAAATAGGACACAATTATCTTAAAAAGAAATTTTGAATTATGCAAAACTCATAAGTCATGCATATATCCAAAATTCATCATTTTCAATTTCAGAAAAGATGAATAACTTTTTATTGAGTAAGTAAATCCATGGATTTAAGACCAGATTTGGATTCTACACAAAAATTCACCTAGGGTAGCTCCATAGAGTGAATAAGCTCAATTTAAGTATTTGAGGTGGTAAAATGGAAAATACTTCAATACCACATCATTAATACCACATAAAAGATCCGTGAAAATTTTTGTTTTTCTTGATTTTTAGCCAAAATAATGGGAAAGTGAGAAATCCCATGTTCCATATACACTAAGAATAGTGTTATGCATGTTTTGAGCACTTAATATTATGGTATTCTTACATGGACTTTTGGTACACCCATAGTGGATATCTCACTTTAAGCTTAAATTACTATTTTGACGTAAAAATTAAGCAAGGGGGACAAAAGACATCAAAGAGAGCCAGGGTACCCAACTTCTGAGGCCTCAGAGGCGTGGATAGCTCCAGAGCATGGATCCATGGCTCATCTTGGCCCAATTGGTAAACTAAAACTCTTTGGGAACTTGGTTACCAAGTTACACCTACTGTAATCATAAGAAAAATAGCAAATATCTTGCTATTTTGACGTGCCAAGGAGGTAATAAGCTACTTAGGCTCCTGTAACCACGTCAATTCTTGATGAATTTCCATGACTAGACCCTAAAAGAGTAATTAAACCCTTTTGGGATCCATATTCATTGATTTACCTCATAGCAACCAGCAAAATACTGCTATTTGCAATTCTACGTAGAAATGAGGTAAAAACTTCAAAAATTCATTAAAAATACAATTCTTAATGAATCTTCCTGAAACTTTCAGGACCAATGAAGAACTGTATTATCTATGGTACAACCAAAAAGAATTATGGTTTTACTAGTAAAATTAAAAGTTTTACTTACAGTCCATTCTTTGACCATTCTACGTCAAACACTGAATCTTCAAAAATTCACAGTAATTACAACCTGTGATGAAATTGGCAATAAAATTGATGACTTTGAGAAATCAATGATTATTTTAGAATAAGAGAAGATTTACAGATGTTACTCCTTTTATTCTTAACCATATTGGGGTTGGTAGTCACGTAAAAGCATCAATTAAGTAATTATGATAATCTTACGTGACAACAGATGATGCAATCATTAATCCAAAAGGGTTTATTGTTTTCTCACTCACTGGTTTTTCAGTTTGCTCCATGGCACGCCTCTGTGAGCTGTTGTTGACTTAAAAGAAGCCTATTCTTGCTGTTTTTTTTGGTATCATCATCTTATCAATTTATTAAATCATTATTACCAACAAGTAAGTATTAGTTAAAGCTATTCTTAAGTGTTTTAAATCTTTCCAAATCATCCAGAAAGACGTGAAATCCTAGAATCCAACTATATATTGTTGTAATACTGTTATAAATCCTTTTGATCCCTTAAATCCACAATTCCACGTCAAATTTCTCTACTCTTATCTATCAATAAGTTCTTTGGAGTATTAGTGAGTCATTTATTCTTAATTCTTAAAGTTTTTCTCTAGTAATAGTTTTCTTCAAGAATTATCTTTATAATTATTCTTGAAAAAGATAATTATATATTAAAATAATTTTATTATTTTAATAAAGAAGTTTTTATTATTAAATTCTTCTTGTAATTGATTCTAGTAGACAATCACTTGCTCACTGTTAAAATCACTAGTAGTGCTTAACACGTGAAAGAAATAATTTTTTAATTATTTAATTGTGGTTATAATAATACTTTATTATTATATTTCATAAGAACAGACATAGTACTGTTGATTAATAGTAATATTATCATCAGTTTCATAGTCACATCTTACATTTGGGGGCCTGGCCGTGCTTTTTGAACCTTGTACCCTTAATTAATATATTTTTAAGCTCTAAAATAAATTAATTGAATATTTTTTTTCTTTCATTTTAAAGTCAAAATAATTCTTATTTTTGAAATTGTTTTGGAAATCTTTTTCATTGAGGAATTTGGTTTAATTTTATACTGTTTTACACGTGGCTTTTTCACATCCAAAAACTTATAAAATTATTCTTTGAGTTACTCTGAATTAATTTTCATTCAAAATCTTAAATTTTAGTTTTTTTCTTTAAAAAGAATAATTTTTTTTTTAATATTAAAAAAAATAATAAAATTCATAAAAAATCTTTTAAAAACATCTTAAAACTCAAAAAAATAATTTCTTTTATCATATTTTTTCTCTTTAAGTGTCTTTAATCAAATACTGTGCAGCTGGTAACAGACTCAGTAAAAGATACATCAATAGTCCAGAATCTTCAGAAGCAGAATCTGAAGACAGTATTGAGGTGCAGATTGCTAAAAGAGGCACCTTATTCAACTCATAAAAAGCTAAATTACCACCAAAAGGTGTGTATTTTATCTTATATTCTCACCTTTTATCTTTAAATTGACGTGAAAATGGCGCATACCAGAAATGGAAGCAACTATTCAGTCCAACCAGATGGATGTGGACAAGGAAGAGGCAAGACCAAATCCAGGAGTGCCAAATCTTCCACAAGAAAGGCACATTTGGAGGATGCCAGAGTTGCCCCCATTCCCCAAGGTCTGTACCAACAGATTTTGACGTAAATTCTGAGCCTGAACTGATTTATGGTAATATTTCCAGGGCTGAACCACTTTCAGGTGGAAGCAATAGAAATATATCAATGCCAGTACAAAAACTGGTTCAGAGCAGCCAAGGAAGAGGAGTGGGAAATCTGCCCAAGCCTTTGGCGGGGGGCCATGAACTCCTACTTACACATCAAGAGCTTTCTGGGTCAGGAGAAGACCATAGAACTCTTAGGAGGATGGAGCCCCCTGTCTTGCAAAGACAAGGTCAAAAAGATAAAGAATTGGTTGAAGAACCAAAGTCTTTTATCCATAGACCAGAAGAAGAGTTAGAAATGACTCCAACTTTGGAGACAGAGGCACCAGTGGCATCTACCAGCTCCAAACCAGCTCCAGAAGCGCCCAAGGACAAGCCCAAAGGACCTCAAAAGAAACAGAGAGGTCCCAAGAACCATCAAGGCAAGGGCAAAGGCAAAGCCAATTGGCACAGACCTTACCCACAAGGGTACAGGATACCCAAATTGGAGCCTTCATCCATGGACAGTGTCTTCAATATGGCCAGAACTCTTATGGAATTCACAGCCAAGGAGCAGGAAAGGATGAACAGGACTTTTCCACGCAAATAAATGATGTACATAGAAGTATTAGTGTAGAAATTGGCAAACTTGAGTCAAAGTTGAAGCAAATTACATTAGACATCAATGATTTAAAGAAAAATGACAAGCAACATTCTGATTGGAATCAATTGACAACTGTCACCCTTGAGTCAATTAGCAATGCTTGTGAAAGAATTGAGACCCAATGTCAAAATAATGACACAGAGGATCCTTCCATTTTTAAAGTAAATGATAGACTTAAAACTCTTGAAGACCATGTCTTACAAATAGTTAAGAACACCAATCAATTTGCTATACATTTAGCAAAAAGTGACAGTGAAAGGCAGAAATTGAAGAATGATATAATTGCAAGTGTGGAGCAAATTCATAAGAATCATGAACCACATATGCCAAGACATTCTACACCTTTGACTGAAGAAAAACTTTCTGTCAAAGAAAGTTTGACTCCATTCTTAGGAGAAAATGCCTACTCTGCAAGAGATATTCCCAAAATAGAAGAATGGCCAACATTCTCTGGTGAAGGAGAATATAACCATATTGAATTCATCAGAACTATTGATATGTTTCAAGAAGACTTTAATATACCTGATGAAATCATAGTGGGAAAATTACACTGTTTGTTTACCAGAACTGCAAAGAAATGGTATTACAAAATGAGGATTGATCATGGTAAACATGACTGGTCTTGGTGGAAATCTGAAGTGATTACCAAATGGGCCAATAATTCTTGGAGGTTTAAAATGGAGAATGCTTTTGAAAGTGCCATTTTTAACTCAGAAAAAGACAAACCACTTACTTGGTTCTTCAAACAAAAAGACAGATTATCTGCTTTACACCCAGATATGTCTGACACTATGATTAATATGAAAATATTAAGAAAGTGTGGAGGAGAACTGGAACATGCTATCAAAAGCAGATGTGTGGAACCTTGTTCAACAGAGGACTACATTAATGCTATGGAAGATATCATTACCAGGACAAGAATTGGTAAGACTTGGATTAAAAACCCAATAGAGTCCAAAATAGTCTCAAAGATTCCTAGAGAGGAAAGAAGACCAGAAAGACCTGTCTTGAAGTGTCATAAATGTGGAAGTACTTCACATTTAGCCAACACTTGTCCTAAAAAGACAAAAATCAATGAAGTTCAAGTCATTGAAGAAATTCAGTGTACTGAAGAGAAAGAGGAGTCTGATCAAGATTCTGCAGTCTCTGAAGATACACCAGTGGAGGATTATCCCATTGAAAACATTTCAGCTTTCTTTGAGGTCACAGAAGTCCATACCCACTTGCCACAGTACAGTGAAGATTGCTGCAACCTGATCAATATCCAAGATGCCAGAATGTGTAAGACAAAACCTGCTAGAGGAAAGGGTTATACTGCTGGAGCATCCTGTATCACATCAGTTCTGATGAGTGATATTGAAGCCAAAGTAAATTTGGATACAGGGGCATTTTGCACTTGTGTTGGCAAAGATTATCTCCAAATTATACTTCCTGAATGGAAAAACCATCTATTACCAATAGAAGGTGTACAATTCAGTAGTGCCAGTAACAATATGTACCCCTTGGGCATATTGGACACTAATATTGTATTCCCACATCCAGCAGGAAGTGTAAGAATGAAAACTGAGATTGTAGTAATGGATAATTGCACATCTCAGCACATCATTCTTGGAAATGATTACTTAAATATTTATGGTATTGATATAAATAACCATAAAGACAGATATTTCACAATTGGAGATAACAAGAGACAAAAATTTGCTTTCTCCAATATGCCAAAACAGATATCTGTAGTATCTTCTGTCAAAGATACTTAAAAAGATGAATTTGTGACTAATCAACTTGTTGAAGGAAAAATTAATCAATAATTGTCACCAAAGATGAGGAATGAGCTTATCAATGTGTTATACACATATAAAAATGCATTTGCCTCTGATAATGAACCATTAGGCGCTATAAGAGGACATGAAGTTGATATTACTCTTAATATTGACAGACCATATCCTCCAGTACTTAGAAGACCAGCTTATCCAGCCAGTCCCAGAGCTAGAGAGGCCTTGGAAAAACATATCCAAGAGTTGATCCAACTTGGTGTGCTAAGGAAAGTAGGCCATAATGAGGAAGTTGAAGTGACAACACCTGTTATTATTGCATGGCATAATGATAAGTCAAGAATGGTCAGAGATTTTAGAGCTTTGAATACCTACACAGTTCCAGATAGGTATCCAATCCCTAGAATTCAAGAAACCTTGACTCAATTGTCTAAAGCCAAGTATATAACATCAATGGATGCATTGAAAGGTTTTCATCAAAATGTTTTGACGCCTAAAGCTAAGAAATTACTTAGAATTATCACCTACTGTGGCATTTTTGAGTATCTTAGAATGCCATTTGGCATTAAAAATGCTCCATCTCATTATCAAAGAATGATGAATACCATCTTCCCCACAGAGTTGTCTGAAGGATGGCTTATCATTTATATTGATGATATTATTATATGTTCTGACTCATGGTCTCTGCACCTTGATAGACTTGCAAGAGTACTTCATAAAGTTGCAGAAGTGAACATGAAAATTTCACTTAAGAAATGCAATTTTGGTTTTGAAGAACTCAAAGCATTAGGACATGTTGTTTCTGGTTTGAGCTTGGGTATTGACAAGAATAAAGTAGCAGCAGTGTTACTTAAGCCAATACCCCAGAATAAAAAAGAAATGATGTCTTTCCTTGGATTTGCTAGTTACTATAGGCAACACTTGAAAGATTTTGCAATTCTAGCCAGGTCACTCTATAGAATCTGTGATCAACAGACTGTATTTGAGATGACACAGGAAAGAATTAAAGCTTATGAGAAGATAAAGAAAGCCCTTACAGAAGCACCTTTACTCCACATGCCTGACTGGAATATTCCTTTTAAATTGTACATTGATGCATGTGGAGATGGACTAGGGGCAGCCCTACATCAAGTCCAGATTATTGATGACAAACCTACAGAAGGACCAGTTTGTTATATCTCAAGGCAAATCAAACCAACAGAAGCCAGATATGGTGCAAGCCAAATGGAGTGCTTATGTTTGGTATGGGCACTTGAGAAATTACACTATTACCTTGATGGCAGTGTTTTTGAAGTGATAACTGACTGTAATGCCATAAAATCACTTCTTAACATGAAAACTCCCAACAGACATATGTTGAGATGGCAAATAGCCATTCAAGAATATAGAGGAAACATGACTATAGTTCATAAAGCAGGAAACATCCACAAAAATGCTGATGGACTTAGTAGATGGGCTTTAGCCAACACTCCTGATTACCCAGCTTATGTACCTTTGGAAGCTGAACCACAGATTCCAATTGAAGGAATTAACATAACTGATATTGAGACTGAATTCTTTGAAGAGGTCAGAGAGTCTTATAAACAAGACAAGAATTGCCATATCTTGACTTCTTTATTGGATAAAGACTGCAAAGACACATCTTTGGTTAATGCACTAGATGAAGTTTGGAAAAATTCCTATTCTGAAGGAAGATTTCATTTGTTTGATGGGATTATTTACCATAGAACAAAACATTCTTGTGTGATGACACTGTGTAGTAGATTGCTTATCAATACCATTCTTCATGAATGCCATGATAGCATTTACTCTGGACACCTATCAGAAGACAGAACACTTGAAAAAGTAAAAAACTGTGCATGGTGGCCATCTTGGAGAAAAGAAACCATTGAGTATTGCCATACCTGTGATAGATGCCAAAAAGCAAACAGGAGTACAGGCAAGAAATTTGGATTGATGATCCATATTCAAGAACCAAAATCCCCTTGGGAAGTTGTTCACATGGATTGGGTCACAGCACTTCCTCCAAGTGGTGACAAAAGTTATAATGCTTGTTTAGTCATTGTAGACAGATATAGCAAAACTCCCATATTCTTACCATGTCATAAAGATTACACTGCTATGGATACAGCTCTTCTTTTATGGAGTAGAGTTATTTCTCATACAGGGTTATTTAAGAATATCATAAGTGACAGAGATCCCAAATTCACATCTGCACTTTGGACCAATCTTCATAGATTGTTTGGGACTAAGTTATCATTCTCTACAGCATATCACCCTCAAACAGATGGGCTAGCAGAGAGGATGATTCAAACTTTAGAAGACATGATCAGGAGATTTTGTGCTTATGGATTAGAATTCAAAGACTCAGATGGCTTTACCCATGACTGGTGCACTCTGATACCTGCATTAGAATTGGCATACAAGACATCAGTCCACTCTTCCACAGGACAAACTCCTGCTATGTTAGAAAAAGGATGGAATCCAAGACTCCCAGCAGACACACTGAGGAAAGACTTGATAGACATTCATCCTACAGCTTCCAGCTTCAAATTAATGCTAGATAAAGTAAAACACCTTGCAAAACAGAGTATGGATGATGCTTTTGATTATGCAAAACAGAAGTGGGACAAGAGTCATAAAGTACCAGACTTCAAAGTAGGGGACTTAGTTCTAGTTTCAACCTTGAATTTTAATAATATCAAAGGCCCAAAGAAACTTAAAGATTCTTATGTAGGACCTTTTGTTATTGTTGCTTTACATGGAACCAATGCAGTTCAAGTAGAATTGAGTGGTGAATTGGAAAATAAACACCCCACATTTCCAGTCAGCTTGATAAAACCTTATCAACCAGCTGATAAAGAATTGTTTCCTTTAAGAAACCCAACTCCTTTAACTGTACCACCTGTGGAACAGAATGAAGAAAAAAAGATAAAGAAAGTCATTAAAGAAAGGAGACTTAGGGGTAAAAATCAAAGAGAATATCTTGTCAGATATAGAAATCCAGTACATGAAGATGAATGGATGGCAGAATCAGAAATACCTGACTCAGATAAACTCTTAAGAAGATTTAGACATGAAAGAAGGCCACAAGCCTGAATATGTCTATAAATGTGCTTTAAATTACTTGATCTGAGTAATGTGAAGAGGTTGGACAGTGGACATTACCCCCCTTTGGGGCCTTATTCTTTTATCACTAATAAAATTGTAGTACAATTTTCTTTTTTGGTGGGGGGGAATGTGAGCCTTGAGGTATATTTTACATACCCAAATAGGCCACAATTATCTTAAAAAGAAATTTTGAATTATGCAAAACTCATAAGTCATGCATATATCCAAAATTCATCATTTTCAATTTCAGAAAAGATGAATAACTTTTTATTGAGTAAGTAAATCCATGGATTTAAGACCAGATTTGGATTCTACACAAAAATTCACCTAGGGTAGCTCCATAGAGTGAATAAGCTCAATTTAAGTATTTGAGGTGGTAAAATGGAAAATACTTCAATACCACATCATTAATACCACATAAAAGATCCATGAAAATTTTTGTTTTTCTTGATTTTTAGCCAAAATAATGGGAAAGTGAGAAATCCCATGTTACATATACACTAAGAATAGTGTTATGCATGTTTTGAGCACTTAATATTATGGTATTCTTACATGGACTTTTGGTACACCCATAGTGGATATCTCACTTTAAGCTTAAATTACTATTTTGACGTAAAAATTAAGCAAGGGGGACAAAAGACATCAAAGAGAGCCAGGGTACCCAACTTCTGAGGCCTCAGAGGCGTGGATAGCTCCAGAGCATGGATCCATGGCTCATCTTGCCCCAATTGGTAAACTAAAACTCTTTGGGAACTTGGTTACCAAGTTACACCTACTGTAATCATAAGAAAAATAGCAAATATCCTGCTATTTTGACGTGCCAAGGAGGTAATAAGCTACTTAGGCTCCTGTAACCACGTCAATTCTTGATGAATTTCCATGACTAGACCCTAAAAGAGTAATTAAACCCTTTTGGGATCCATATTCATTGATTTACCTCATAGCAACCAGCAAAATACTGCTATTTGCAATTCTACGTAGAAATGAGGTAAAAACTTCAAAAATTCATTAAAAATACAATTCTTAATGAATCTTCCTGAAACTTTCAGGACCAATGTAGAACTGTATTATCTATGGTACAACCAAAAAGAATTATGGTTTTACTAGTAAAATTAAACGTTTTACTTACAGTCCATTTTTTGACCATTCTACGTGAAACACTGAATCTTCAAAAATTCACAGTAATTACAACCTGTGATGAAATTGGCAATAACATTGATGACTTTGAGAAATCAATGATTATTTTAGAATAAGAGAAGATTTACAGATGTTACTCCTTTTATTCTTAACCATATTGGGGTTGGTAGTCACGTAAAAGCATCAATTAAGTAATTATGATAATCTTACGTGACAACAGATGATGCAATCATTAATCCAAAAGGGTTTATTGTTTTCTCACTCACTGGTTTTTCAGTTTGCTCCATGGCACGCCTCTGTGAGCTGTTGTTGACTTAAAAGAAGCCTATTCTTGCTGTTTTTTTTGGTATCATCATCTTATCAATTTATTAAATCATTATTACCAACAAGTAAGTATTAGTTAAAGCTATTCTTAAGTGTTTTAAATCTTTCCAAATCATCCAGAAAGACGTGAAATCCTAGATTCCAACTATATATTGTTGTAATACTGTTATAAATCCTTTTGATCCCTTAAATCCACAGTTCCACGTCAAATTTCTCTACTCTTATCTATCAATAAGTTCTTTGGAGTATTAGTGAGTCATTTATTCTTAATTCTTAAAGTTTTTCTCTAGTAATAGTTTTCTTCAAGAATTATCTTTATAATTATTCTTGAAAAAGATAATTATATATTAAAATAATTTTATTATTTTAATAAAGAAGTTTTTATTATTAAATTCTTCTTGTAATTGATTCTAGTAGACAATTACTTGCTCACTGTTAAAATCACTAGTAGTGCTTAACACGTGAAAGAAATAATTTTTTAATTATTTAATTGTGGTTATAATAATACTTTATTATTATATTTCATAAGAACAGACATAGTACTGTTGATTAATAGTAATATTATCATCAGTTTCATAGTCCCATCTTACATCAAACCCAATCACACGGCAGTACACCTGTGATACCTGCAGAACCAGAGAGCATTAAGGGCAAAGGAAAGAGGCGCAGTTAAGGCCTATTACAGGAAGGAAGTGGATACCAATTGCCACCCAGTGAAGTAGAAAACCACAAAACTCTGAATCAATACAAGGTAAACAAACCTTAACCACTTGTACAGGGAAGATGACAGTTATTAACCCAGCTGTAGCCTCTAAAGGCAAATTTTCAAAAGAAGTAGACAATAAATTTGTACAAGGCACAGTCAAAGGTAAATACCCTAAAAAAATTAAATTTTTGACTGATTGCAAACACTCTTATGTCACCTGTACACCTCAGGAACCTTGAAATCCCAAGGAACCAGCCAGAGGACAAAGAAGGCTTCTCCAGAACCAGAGGACCTGGAAGAGGACAGCTTGGACACAGTGGTGGATCGCAAGACACTGAGGGAAATCATCCCAGCTCTTCAATTAACCTTCCAATTCAACATAAAACCTCAAACCATAGGAATTGAAGGATGTGGATCAAGTTCTTCACCTCCACCAACTCCTCAAAGATCTTTTCCAAGGGAGCATGGACAACAAGAGGTTCAACCTAGCATCCCACTGGGCAGAACTTGGCACAAGTTTCCACAAGATATGTCTCAAAGAGATAGACTTCAAATACCTTATGGTAATCTTCAAAGGTTGGCATCCCACTAGGCAGTTAAGACTTCTGGAGGAGGGGGAAACCAGGATGAGGGAGAATCAAGCCACTATCAAAGCTATAGAAGAACAGCTGACCCAGACAGGGCATACTCAAATTCAATTAAGCTCACAAGGAGTAGGCCAAACCAGCTCTCCAGTAGCTTCACACCATTCAGGAACGAACAGATCAGTGGCCAAGGGTCACCATTCTTCACAATCCCAGGTAGTTTCTAGGAGAAGACAAGGATACAACGGAAAAAACAAGACCTCTTTCACCCAAAAGCAGAGATAGTCAGACCCAATGATCCAGAAGCTATTGGACTTGGGAAAAAAAGGACACAAGAGCCAGAAATAGGTTTACATATCTCTAGAATCGGTAGCCCCATTAATAGAAATATTACCCCCACTCAGACAGAACATAATGTTTTTTACCTGAGATTAACTTAAACAGTGATAAACAGTGGTTACAAATGTCCCAATTTGGAGGGAAAACTCAAGAATCACTCAATTATTTCAAGAGGTTAAATGAAAGGTTGCAAAGAAATGCAATCTTACAAGAGGCTACAATTAAAGCCATCCAAGAGGGCTGTTCTCAATTGATCAAAGCCTCTGAAGAAACCAAAAAAAGACTGAATCAAGTCTTTGAAGAGAAAAATTACTGCAAAATTGACAGGGATTGTCTGGATCAAGACATAAACAAATGTTTTAATGTCTACAAAAACATGAATCCCCAGTCAGAAGGCCATTCTTTGCAGAATTCCTACCACCAAGAAGACATAAATCCAGATGACTTATTGGTGAATAAGGAAAGATCTCCATCTCAATACTAAGATAGAGATAATATGTCTTATTCTGAGAAGGAAGCCTTGAAACTGCTTCCAGAGGCCTCAAGCTTGCCCAAATTCTCTGGAACAGGATAAGATGATCATATGGAGCTCATTCATTATATTGATTGACTCTTCATTGATGTACCAAGCATACAAGACTACTGGATTACTGCTAGACTCAATGCAGCATTCAAAGGACATGCTAGTATTTGGTATACAGAGATGAAAGAAATCCATGGCAGAAGAAGCTGGCCATGGTGGAAGAGTAAGATTATTCAAACTGTCACAGGGGCTCTTCTAAAATGAAGAGGGCCTGGCACTCAGTGAACAGACTTACTTATGGAGGGCTCAGAAGATATACTCAAATGATAAGAGTAATGAAATAAGATAATAATTTCCTAGTCATAAAATAATAAGAGTTAAAATATATGAGAGGAAAACAAAAGCAATAATAAGGTGCCAACCACAAATAATGCTGTACCACTGTTTCAACCTGTTCAGAAAAAAGAAAAGGATTAATAAAGGATATGGCCACCAGGACTCTACTGAACAGGTGAGGGAAGGCAAAGACTAACTTAATAAATAATAAAATAATATTTCTTAATGAGAAATAAAATAATATTAAATAATAAATCCAATATTTTAATTAACTGGGGGAAAAACCCCCAGGAGGATGAAGAGGGGCTGGTATATGTGAGAAATACCAGCCTTGGAGTTTGAGTGTTGAGATACTTGTCTGTATGCTGGAAGAAGTTGGATGTGGGATTGAATCCTGTATTGGTGAATCCAATACAGGTTATACAGTCAATACAGGTATTTGCGCCTGTATTGATTACAGGCCTGTATTTGGTGAATCCTTTATTTGGGTCTTGCCTGTATGAAACTGTATTGAGGTCTGAAAACTGTGTTTGGAGAATGTTGAATGAAACCCCCTTGCTGATTGGGTTTTGAGGGGTATCAATGAAGTAATGCTTGTTGAATATGATTGGTAATGCCCCTGCCTCCTTGGCTGTGACATTATCCCCCTCTTGAAAGTGGTGATCTCTGAGCACCATAAGTACAGTTAGTCTTGATGAGCTTGCAATCAATCCATACAGTTCTTTCCACCAATTCTTCAAATTTATCCCATTAAACTTTCTTCTTCAATCAATACTCCAAGAAACACTTCATTTGATCACTTGTAGGTATTTTTCCCTTGATCTTGATTCTGAATTCCTTCTTTTCCTTCAAAATTCCTTCATTCTTTTTAAAATTTCTTCATTCTTGTCTTGAGTGTCTTCACCAAAGCTTTTCTTGAGTCCTCATGGCTTTTGAAAAGTGGGTGACCTGGGTTGATGTCCCAAGAACACCTGATTTCATCATAATTTTCATCTTGAGAGTGTTGGCATAAGGTGGCCAATACTTGAGGTTTTGGGCCATTTCAGAGGTCCTGGCCAAAATCCTTGATTTTGTGATTAAAGGGGATTTTAGCCAATTTGCGCAAAAATGCGCAAAGTGCGCATATGCGCATATATGCCATAATGGCAAATAATGGTGAAAAAATTGAAAGAACTTGATTGATGATGAAAAATTGGCCTTATAGAGTATCCTGGCCATTTTGCCCATTTTTGCGCAAAATGCGCAAAGTGCGCAAATGCACAATTATGATGAAATGGGCCAAAAAGGCCTTTTGAAGCCTTTTGACAAGATAAAGAGGCCTTTTGCGCAAAAGTGCGCAAAAGTGCGCAAATGCGCAAATTTGCCAATATGCATAATTAAGCATATTTTGATGAAAAATGATAAAAAATGA
This sequence comes from Austropuccinia psidii, assembly GCA_023105745.1. Lineage (NCBI taxonomy): Eukaryota > Fungi > Basidiomycota > Pucciniomycetes > Pucciniales > Sphaerophragmiaceae > Austropuccinia > Austropuccinia psidii. Next base: position 12,027,156 of record JALGQZ010000001.1, read on the forward strand.
GCTATTTTGAAGTTTTGAGGTCTGATATGGCCATTTGTGCCAAAGTGCATAAATTCATGAAATTGGCCAATTGGGCCATTTGAAGCAGTTTTTTTTTCTTCTTTTGATCTTGACTTCTTCTTGAATGTCTTCCTTCTTATCCTCTCCTTGACTGGTCAATTGCCATAAATGCCTTGCTGACTTGCAATTGTCCATAATTCTCTTGGTCTTGAATTTGAAATTTTGACTTGAAGATGAGCTTAAGGCTGACTTCCCTTTGTGATTCCAATCACTCTGATTCCCCACCTTCTGTACTTTATGGTCCTGGTGTTTTTGGTAACTTGAGGGAGCTTTCTGAAGAGAGTATGGCCCCTACAGAGATTTGGGATATCCAGAAAACCTATAATGGTTTCAAATCTGTCAGAGTTATTGACCCACCCTGCACCAATTGTAAGAGGAAAGGGATTCCTTGTGTGGAATCTGCTACTGCTAGGTCCACCAGGTGTCAATTTTGCAATCTTGGAAAAAGAAATTGTTCTCAAGCCCACTATAGCTTTCCTGAAGATGCCAGAAGATTATGGAGCAGCATCAAGAAGGGTGGAAGATTTGGATTGGAAGCTCCTGTTGATGAACCTCCCACCTCTGATGCCACCTCTGGTCACTCCAATTGTGAGTTGATTGGCCATACGTTTGATGGGTTACTGACTTCTATGTTTTCTTTTCTTCTTCTTCAGTGACTGGATCTAGAATGAGAGGTGTCAAACAATGGAATAATACCAGTGGTTCCTGGGCAGCCATTGGAGGATCAATTCACCCCCAAGGAAATCCCATTGGAGTGGCCCCAGAGGTTCCCATTTTTGTTACCAGAAAGGATGGAAGACTTGGAAAATTGAAGAGAAATTTGGTGGTTCAAGATGAAATTGATACTGATGCTGAAGGCAGTGATGAGATTGTGGAGAAGAGCTAGAAATGACTACCCCAATCCAGAAAAGAAGAATCCAATCCACCTCACAATCCCCAGTCCAAGCCAGTACCACCAATAACCAAGTGATCAGGTCCCCCCAACCACCTCAGCTTTGAATTAGATCCCCAACCAGGCCCTCCACACTTGCCTCCACCTCTACCAATATCCAACCACCAGTGGCCAGCACTTCTAGAGACCCAATGTCTCCAGAGCCTGAATCAATCTTTGAAAACCGTCGCTGCTGGAATATTACTGGCAACTTCACTGATCAGAAAAGGGTGAACAAGAAGGTGGTCACCACTATATTTGCTGAAGTTGATGCTTTGACTGAGGTGTTTGTTGATAAGGCTATGAAGAGTGCTATTACAGGGGAGCCCACTGCTGCTTTGGCCAGGGAGGCAGTTGCTTATGAAGATTCCATGGTTGCTAAGTTTAGAGAAGCCTTGAAGAAATTTTGATTGGGATTATCTGTAGCTGGTCTTTACCATTACTAGTGTTTGCTCTTGATTATTAAATAAATGGACTCCCCAAACAAGATATGGGAGTTATGATTGCTGCTTTTGAAACAAGAAATGAAAAAAAATCATACAAGTAAAAGAAATGAAAATAAAAAATAAAAATGAAAAAGAATTGAGAGAAAAAGAGCGTAAAGGAAGAAATAAGAAATGCCTGAGGGTTTTCCTTCTTGTGGTGAGTTGCTTGATTTTGGCCAAAATGTCCTGAAAGATAAAACCAAGCATTTGATGCTCACAGCGTTGCCAAGGTAATGTTTTACAAGAAGTAGACCCCTCAGGCATGCATACCAGGAGATGGAACTTACTTTCATAACTTCCACTCCCCACCAAGCACCATAAATGAAAAAGGAATTATGCCATAACATGAATTGTGGTAATGAATGTCTTGAAAGATAATTTATGGCATGATTAAAGAAAGAAAAGAAAATAAGAGAAAGATTGGGCCATATCTCAATGAAAGGTCCAAATCTTGAGGGTATGATGTTGCAAGGCCTTCTGAACCTGTCCAAAGAATTGACAAGTGCTCACAAAGTGGCCAAGGTGATGCTTACAACAAATTTGGGTAGAATACCCCCTTAAAGGTGCATTCCAGGAGAGGAACTTACTTTCATAAACTCCAATCCCCACCAAGCACCATAAATCAAACTCTTGAGGAATTTGGGCCAGGCTTGTCTGGATACAAAGTGTGAAAATCCTTGACAAGGTCTGGGGAGTTGGTAAGGTTGGAAGCTGGTTCCCAAGTTGTTCTTTCTGGGTCTTCATTGAATCCTTTCCACTCCACTAAATACCATAATGAACCTCTCTTGAGTTTTGAATCCAGAACCTGAGCCACTTCCCATTCTTCTTGCTCTTCCACTATTACTGGAGGTGGTGGCAATTGGTGTCGATTTGGGATAGTTGATTGCTTCACTGGTTCTAACAAGGACACATGGAAAACAGGGTGTACTGACTTCCATTGTTGAGGCAACTTGAGGTGATATGCATGGCTGCCAATCTTCTTGAGAACTTCAAAGGGTCCCAACCATCCTTCTGAAAGCTTTTTGGTGGGTCTTCTTGTCTTGATGTTCTTGGAAGCTAGCCATACTTTCTCCCCAGGTTGGAAATCAGGTAGAATTGCTCTATTTTTATCTGCATACTTCTTTCAATGCTTTATTGCTGACTCTAATTCTTCTTCGACAACTTTCTGTACTGATTGGAGTTTTGATGATAACTTTCCAGCAGGTGTATCTTGAGAAATGTGAATTGAATCAAAGCTGGGATTGCTTCCATAAATAGTGAAAAATGGAGACTGTTTTGTTGATGGATGTTCTGCATTATTATAGGCAAATTCAGCCACAGGGAGCCAGGTGTACCAGTCATCTTGATGGTAACTGACATACATCCTAAGATACTGTTCTAGAATCTGATTTACCCTCTCTGTCTGTCCATCTGTTTCAGGGTGAAAGGCAGTTGAAAGATCTCTTGATATCTTGAGCTGCTGACACAATTGAGTCCAAAATGATGAAACAAATAATGAACCTCTATCACTAACAATACTTATTGGAAGACCATGTTTGGAAAAGACATGATTAATGAATATTTGAGCTAAATCCAAAGCAGTGATTGTTGAATAAGTTGGAATAAATATTGCCATTTTGAAAATCTGTCTACAACTACTAAAATTGAATCAAATCTGCTTGACAAGGGCAATTGAGTGATAAAGTTCATTGATAAAGAATTCCAAGGACCAGATGGAATTTGAAGAGGCTTGAGTAATCCAAACTTCTTATGGTGGATGTTCTTGTTTCTTGAACATTGCTGACATGAGGAAACATAGTCCTTGATGATTTGATTCATGCCAGCCCAATAAAAATCCCTCTTAATGAGCTTGAGGGTCTTCTCCTGGCCAGGATGGCCAGCCAACGGTGAGTCATGATGCTTTTGAAGAATGTCCAATTGAATTTCATGGTTGCTTGGAATGACTACTCTATCTTTGAACAATAATAATTTTGCTTGAGGTTCAAGAGAATAGTCTGGGACTGATTCTCCTCTTGCTAATTTCTTGAGGATTTCCTTATAATCTTTGTCTTGCCATACTTGTCTTTGAATCTGATCAACTACATCTGAAAAAATATCAACTTTTATTGAAAAGAATCTTGACTCTTGAATTTCATTTTGCTTGAGAACTTGATGAAAATTTTGAGAATTCTTGCTGATGAAATCCACCCCCCTCTCTGGGTACACGTTTTCCCGACGTGACAAGGCATCTGGTAAAGTGGCCAGCCTGCCTGGGCAGTAAGTGATGATAAAGTGGAATTCAGATAGAAATTCTGCCCAACGGGCTTGACGACAAGTAAGCACTTTAGAGGACATAAAATACTGAAGGGAACAATGGTCTGTCAAGACCTCAAAGGAATCAGAAAGAGAAAGGAGAAAAGCCCTCCAGCGCTTGAGAGCCCAAACTATGCCAAGGAGTTCCTTGTCATGAATTTCATAGTTGAGTTCAGCTGGTAAGAGCTTGCGACTATCAAATGCAATGGGATGCTTTGCTGCGTCATTCACCTGACTAAGTACAGCACCCAAGGCATAATCAGAAGCATCAGTATCTACAATAGTTGGTAGAGAAGGATTAAAATGAGAGAGAATAGGAGCAGTGGTGAAAGCTTCTTTGAGTATTTGAAACTGACTAAGAGCTTCCTCATTGAAGATAAAGGGAGAATCTTTTTTAAGGAGGGAAGTGAGAGCAGAGATTTTTTTTGGAATAATTTTTAATTAAACGACGATAAAAGTTGGCAAAGCCAAGAAAAGATTGTAGGGCTTTGATGTTCTTGGGCTGAGGCCAATTGAGGATTTGCTGAACTTTTGAAGAATCCATCTTGAGGCCATCACTTGAAACAACATAGCCCAAGTATTCCACACTTGACGCATGGAATACACACTTGGAGGCTTTGGCAAACAAATTATTGTCTCTCAGTCTTTGGAGAACAGAGGCCACATGTTTAACATGTTCATACAAAGAGCTAGAGAAGACCATAATATCATCTAAGTACACTACAACAAAAATATCCAAATAATCTGCAAAGATATAATTCACAAGATTTTGGAATAAAGCTGGAGCATTGGTTAGGCCAAATGGCATAACCAAATACTCATAACTGCCATATTTGCTTCTTAAGGCAATTAAATGCTCATCCCCCTCTTTAATTCTCAGGAGATTATATGTAAGATGTGACTATGAAACTGATGATAATATTACTATTAATCAACAGTACTATGTCTGTTCTTATGAAATATAATAATAAAAAATTATTATAACCACAATTAAATAATTATAAAATTATTTCTTTCACATGTTATACACTACTAGTGATTATAACAGTGAGCAGTAATTGTCTACTAGAATCAATTACAAGAAGAATTTAATAATAAAAACTTCTTTTACAAGAATAATTGTGAATATAATTCTTGAAGAAAACTATTACTAGAGAAAAACTTTAAGAATTAAAAATAAATGACTCACTAATACTCCAAAGAACTTATTGATAGATAAGAGTAGAGAAATTTGACATGGAATTGTGGATTTAAGGGATCAAAAGGATTTATAACAGTATTACAACAATATATAGTGGGATTCTATGATTTCACGTCTTTCTGGATGATTTTGAAAGATTTAAAACACTTAAGAATAGCTTTAACTAATACTTACTTGTTGGTAATAGTGATTTAATAAATTGATAAGATGATGATATGGAAAAAACTGCAAGAATAGGCTTCTTTTAAGTCAACAACAGCTCACAGAGGCGTGCCATGGAGCAAACTGAAAAACCAGTGAGTGAGAAAACAATAAACCTTTTTGGATTAATGATTGCATCATCTGTTGTCACCTAAGATTACTTAATTGATGCTTTCACGTGACTACCAACCCCAATATGGTTAAGAATAAAAGGAGTAACAACAGTAAATCTTCTTTTATTGTAAAATAATCATTGATTTCTCAAATTTATCAATGTTATTGCCAATTTCATCACAGAATTTAATTACTGTGAATTTTTGAAGATTCAGTGTTTCACGTAGAATGGTCAAAAATGGACTGTAAGTAAAACTTTCAATTTTACTAGTAAAACCATAATTCTTTTTGGTTGTACCATAGATAATACAGTTCTTCATTGTTCCTGAAAGTTTCAGGAAGATTCATTAAGAATTGTATTTTTAATGAATTTTTGAAGTTTTTACCTCATTTCTACGTAGAATTGCAAATAGCAGTATTTTGCTGGTTGCTATGAGGTAAATCAATGAATATGGATCCCAAAAGGGTTTAATTACTCTTTTAGGGTCTAGTCATGGAAATTCATCAAGAATTGACGTGGTTACAGGAGCCTAAGTAGCTTATTACCTCCTTGGCACGTCAAAATAGCAGGTTATTTGCTATTTTTCTTATGATTACAGCAGGTGTAACTTGGTAACCAAGTTCCCAAAGAGTTTTAGTTTACCAATTGGGCCAAGATGAGCCATGGATCCATGCTCTGGAGCTATCCACGCCTCTGAGGCCTCAGAAGTTGGGTACCCTGGCTCTTTTTGATGTCTTTTGTCCCCCTTGCCTAATTTTTACGTCAAAATAGTAATTTAAGCTTAAAGTGAGATATCCACCATGGGTGTACCAAATGTCCATGTAAGAATACCATAATATTAAGTGCTCAAAACATGCATAACACTATTCTTAGTGTATATGTAACATGGGATTTCTCACTTTCCCATTATTTTGGCTAAAAATCAAGAAAAACAAAAATTTTCACGGATCTTTTATGTGGTATTAATGATGTGGTATTGAAGTATTTTCCATTTTACCCCCCTAAATACTTAAATTGAGCTTATTCACTCTATGGAGCTACCCTAGGTGAATTTTTGTGTAGAATCCAAATCTGGTCTTAAATCCATGGATTTACTTATTCAATAAAAAGTTATTCATCTTTTCTGAAATTGAAAATGATGAATTTTGGATATATGCATGACTTATGAGTTTTGCATAATTCAAAATTTCTTTTTAAGATAATTGTGGCCTATTTGGGTATGTAAAATATACCTCAAGGCTCACATTATAAGCACCACGCAGATCTATCTTGGAGAAGGTAGTAGCACCGTTAACCCGCAGTGTTTCTGACTCATTCTTTGATAAAGAGTAGATAACACCAACTGGAGGTAGAAGACCCTCCAGTTCAATATGATGATCACAGGCACGGTGTGGAGGGAGTTTCTCTGCTTCCACTTTGGAGAATACATCCAAATATTTGTGATAAGCAGGAGGGACTTCCTTCAGCACAGTTTCAATCTCTTCTGGCTCTTCCTCCTCATGCCACTGATCCTCCAGGGAGGCATGAAAAGATAAAGGAGGAAGGTCCATATCCCCTTGAAAGAGATGAAGTGAAGATATAGCAACATCTTCTCCAACATCTTTTATCTCTTTGAATACTCCATCTCTTAATGGAAGTAATGACTGAGAGGGAAAAATGGAGGGGTTATGGACAGAAGGAGGAAAGGAAGGTGTCTTAAGTTCACCAACCAGAGCAACACTGTTGACAGCAGTGGAAAAGTCATTACTAGTAGAAGAAATAATACCACTAGAATCCTTATGACTAGAATCATAGGTGATTAATCCATTTTTCCAATCAATAATGGGATTAAAATGGTAAAGAAAATCATAGCCCAATATTAGGTCTTCTCCCTTGGGTGAATCTATGATAAAGAAATCCCATTCAAAGCTTGGGAAGGAAGGTAAATCAATAACCCACTTGGTATAATGGGTGATGAACAAGGAAGTGGATTCACTGGAGTCCAGAATTAAAAGAGGAATCTTTTCAGGGAGCTCTGACATGGTCAATGAGTACTTGAGAACAAAATACTTTGCAATAAAGGAGTTTGTAGCACCAGAATCAATGAGAATACTATAAAAAATATCAGAGATTGAAGAAAATATAAGAAATTTTAAAGATTTCTTGACACTAGTATTCAGAGTGCACAATTGTGCTCTTGAAGGAAATAAGTGAGAACCATTGTACGCATCATGATTCCCACTCAGGCTTTTCCCTGCTTGCTAGGGAAGCCTTTTGATGACTCTTGCCTATTTTCAGGCCTCTTGAAGCATTTTTCAAATGGGTGCTTTCCACCACAATAATTGCAAAAGCCTTCTTTAATTCTCCTCTACTTTTCAGAACCAATTAATTTGTTGTCCTTATTGAGGAGAGCAGCATGAGGCTTGTCTTTGGACACTTGAAAATTCTTCCCCTTCTTATTCTTCTTGTGATAAGGCTTCTGTGATGATGAACTTTGAGGGGGCTTGGAGGAGTTGGATTCACTGATTGGAGGTGTCAGCCTGTGACTCAAAACCAGAGCACAAGCATGACAGCCAAAATACCATAAACCAATGGTATAGCCAAAATACCACCAAAACATGGAGCTGAGCCAAAGTAGCTCAAAAGGTATCAGAAGAAAGAGGAAACTCACCTCTTTCTGAAAATATAAGTCCCATCACCATAGGACAAGAAACAACAAAGTTATTCCTGCTCAAAGTTATTGCTGAGCATAAACCTTAATTTTCACCTCTCATCTAAAATCTAGAAGGAGAGGCTTAACCCCATCAAATGGGTATTCAAAATGAAGCTCTAAGCTAGGGCTATCCACTGGTACCAGCCAAACTGAGCTAGCACCAGTATTACTTGAGTTATGGTCAAATTCAGACCAAATAAGGGTGAACAAAACATTCACCTCTCATCTAACTTTTACAGTTTTAGTGTGAGATACCTAAAGTGGGGTCTTTTTGGAAAGAGCACAATCAGGGCTATCTGATGGTGCCATCCATTTCCTCATAACTCAACTACAACAGAAGTTATTGGCCAAACAAGCTTAATACAGCTTTTGACCAGACCACGCCAATGTACAAAAATACTTGTACATGGGATAACTTTGTCATATTTAATGATAACCATGTCAAGTTGGGTACCATTGTGTAGAGCTCATACAGGGCTATTCAATGAACCAACGTTGAGCTTGATATCTCAAAAACTGACAGAGTTAAGACCATTTTAAGGTCAAAATCCCACCTGCTGTCAGATACAGCCTTACCATGGGATAATATCCCATAACCATGAATATGAGGTGTCAAATAGACAAAGAAGCATGTTTTTACTTCAATACCTCATATGTCAGTCAATACTGGGGTCCCATACAGTTTCTGTACAGCATTCTACGCGTCATACACGTCAGAATCAGGCTGTGAGGTCCCCAGATGAAAATTTTCACCCTGTATTGGTGAAAACTGCCCAGATGTGGTTTCAAAACCACATCTGAGCCCAATACAGGGTATACAGGCTGTTTGCAAACAACAAGCCTGTCCTGGAGAGTGAAAAATCTTCACTTCCTCTACGTGGAAAGGTCTAGCAGCCTTTCAACCTCAATTTCAGGATAAAAGGAGGGCTTTTCACAGCCAAAAACCTTTCCTCATCCTGCTCTTGAATACCCTACGTAGTAAACTGTCAAAAACAGTTTTACTCTTGGGTAATAAACAGGTATACTCTTAATTTAAAGTATTGTAGTCTTTATTATTGTAACCCAACAGGTAAAGCTGCACCCAGGGCTTTCAACAGCGCTCACCACCACTATATCTCTATAGTAAAGCCCTTTAAATCTTAAATTAAATCATTTATTATCAATCTTCTCATCTTTTAAAACCATTTTTACCATGTCACAGTCATAGTTAAAGCTTGTAAATACTTATATACACCTTTATCATAGACTCAGCCTGACATTTTGGGGGCCTGGCCGTGTTTTTTTTTAACTTTTTGGACCTTACAAGTAAGTCTTTTCTTATTTTTATGACTTATTAACACATTGTTTTATCTTTTTTTAGGTGTAATTTCCATTTAAATATATATATTTTATATATTTTTATCTTTTTTCATATACTCATATTATAAAAGAGTATTTTTCACGTGGCTAATACCCACTGAAAATAATTATTTTTGGCGTGTTTTGTATATAAAAACACATCAGCCATCAATAAGTCCTGTATTCTTGACTGAATAAGGACACCTCTGACTGAAAAACCATCAGTTGACGCGTGGATTAAGTGTATTGTTGACTCAATAACACTTATACAAAACCACTTGTACAGAATACACTTGAAAACCACAAGTGTATCTGTGGGATACTAGCACACAAATAGTGTGACAGGGCACCATAAGCTGTATTTTTGACGTGAAATTTTTAATTCAATTACACTGTCATTATACAAGGGCATATTGTAATAATATACAAGCCCAGAGGCCATTCTTAGATGTGCAAAACCAGCCTTTTAAGAAGTCTTAACTTACATAAGCCCTCTTTTTCCTGTCTTGATTCAGTGGAAGAAAACTACATCCCACTTGAAACCCAGTCACAGGCCAACACACCAGTGACACCCTCAGAACCAGAGGGCAGCAAGGGTAAAGGAAAAAGGCTTAGTGAAGGCCTCATTACAGCCAAGAAGTGGACACCAATAGCCACTCAGAGGAGTAGAAAACCACGAAACTCTGCTTGAATACAAGGTAAACCAACCTTAACCACTTGTACAGGGAAGATTACAATTATTAACCCAGTGGTAACCTCCAAAGGCAAACTGCCCAAATCAGCAGATACCAAATTTGTACAAGGCACAGTCAAAGGTAAATACCCTAAGAACATAAAGTTTTTGACTGTTTGCAAACACTGATATGTCCCCTGCATACCTCAGAGACCTTGGCTTCCAAAGGAACCAGCCAGAGGATAGAGCAGGAATGTCTAGAACCAGAAGACCTCAAAGAAGACACATTGGACACAGTGGTGGATGGCAAAACAATGAGGGAGATAATATCAACCTTGCCATTCACACTCCAATTCAACAGAAACCTCAAACCAGAGGACTGGAAGGATATGGATCAAGTTCTTCAAATCCACCAACTCCTCAAAGATTTGTTTCAATGGAGCATGGACAACAAGAGGTTCAACCTAGCAACTCACTGGGCAGAACTGGGATCAAGTTGCCAGAAGATCTGTCTCAAAGAGATAGACTTCAAAGACCTTATGGTAATAACCAAAGGTTGGAATCCTTCCAGGCAGCACAGACTCCTGGAGGCAAGGGCACAGAGGATAAGGGAGAATCAAGCCACTATCCAAGCTATAGAAGAACAGTTAACCCAGACAGGGCTTACTCAGATTCCTTCAAGTTCACAAGGAGCATGCCAAATCAGCTCTCCAGTGGCTTCACACCATTCAGAAACCAGCAGATCAGTGGCCAAGAGTCACCATTCTTCACAATTCCAGGAAGTTTCCAGGAGAAGACAAGGCAACAAGGGCAAGAACAAAGCCTCCTTCAACCAGAGGAGGAAAGAGTCAGACCCCATGATCCAGAAGCTGTTAGATTTGGTAAAGGAAGTACACAAGAACCAGAAGTAGTTGTAAACCACTCTAGAATCAGTAGTCCTAGTAATAGAAACATTACCCCCACTCAGAGTGAAAATAACATTATCACATCTGAGAGTAACATCAACAGTGACACACTGTGGTTACAAATGTCCCAATATGCTGAGCAATCTGCAAAGCAGGCTACAGAATTTGCAGCTGCCCAAGAGAGGATGAGAAAAACTCAAGCCTCATTGGAGCAGATAGTTAAAAACCTTCAGGAAGGATATGCTCAACTGAGAAAAGCCTCTGAAGAAACCAACAAGAGACTGAATCAAGTCTCTGAAGAACAACACCATAGTAGCAGGGACAGGGAGTGTCTTAACCAAGACATCAACAAATTGTTTGATGCCTACCATATCTTAAAGCCCCAACCACAAGGCCAAGCTATGGAGAATCCATATCAACCAGATTACATCAAACCAGATGCCATGTTGTTGCATAAGGCAAGATCTCCATCACAATACCAGGATGGAGATGGCATGTCTTATTCAGAGAAGGAAGCCTTGAAACAGCTTCCTGAGGGCTCAAACTGGCCCAAATTCTCTGGATCAGGAGAATATGATCATATGGAACTCATAGATTCTATTGATGGACTCTTCATTGATGTACCAAGCATACCAGATTACTTGATTACTGCTAGACTGAATACTGCATTTAAAGGTCATGCAAGTATATGGTACACTGAAATGAAAGAAATCCATGGCAGAAGAAATTGGCCATGGTGGAAGAGTCAAATAATCCAAAAGTACAGTAATGGAACTTGGATATGGCAAAAGACCATGTCATTTGAAAATGACAAATACTCTGTGGACAAAGATCCATATGAGTGGTGTCTTAGACAGTCTAAAAGACTTAAAGCCATTGATCCCCAAATGAACATTCAAATGAGGAATCATAGACTTCTGACACAACTGCCAGGAGAACTAGAGCATGCAGTAAAGTGTAGATGCAACCAAAATTGCACTCTAGATGATATAGCGAATACCTTACAAGACATAAGGAAAAGGACTAATATAGGGAAATTCACCCCATATAGAAGCAGTAGTTTCAAAGATAAACAACCTTTCAGGGTGGAGTTTAAAGACAAACCCAGAGAAAGAGTGGCAGAAGTGGCAAAGAAGAAGAATTCTTGTCACAATTGTGGTTCAACAGACAACTATGCCAACAACTGTCCAAAAGCAAAGAAGAAAGTCTATGCTATAGAAAAAGTCCCTGAAGAAGAACCTCCAACAGAGGATTCTGAATCAGACTCTATGGGAGATGCCATCAGAGAACTATCTGATGAGGATCAAGACCCAAGAGAGGAATTTCTAGTGGAATACCAAGAGGAAACCCCACTAGAAATCCAAGATATACAGTTGGAAGCAGGCATGCCACAAGACACTGCCAACAAGAATTTGTGTAAACATACACAAGATGCACAAACATTCCTGGTTACACCAACCAAAGGAATGGCATACATACATGGAACAGCCACAAAAATGACTGTATGTATTGACAATGCTCAGCATCCACTGATCATTGACAGTGGAGCACACTGCTCCATAGTGGCCAGAAATTATCTGGACAACCACTTCCCAAAATGGGAAAAAGAACTCTTGCCCACCAGGGCAAAGAACTTTAAGAGTGCATCTGGAAAGATGACCTCTATTGGGACAATTATCAAAGAGATAATTATACCCCACAGAAAAGGTAATATCAGACTCAACCCAGAGTTTGTAGTGCTTGAAGATGCCCACATCCAAGGGTTTTTACTGGGAACAGATTACCAGAGGATGTATGGCATAGATATTTACAATAGTAAAAATAGGCATTTTACCATTGGTACTAACAAGGAAAAGAAATTTTCTCTTGATATATACCAGATATCTTCTCAGGACCCACTGGAAGAACTTCTGAAAGAATTCAGAGAGGGACAGTTTAGCACTACCCTCACCAGTAAACAAAAGTTAAGTTTACTGAAGATGCTGAGGAAGAATAGACCAGCATTTGCCATTGGTGAAGAACCATTAGGCAAGATCAAAGGCCATGATATAGAACTATATCTGGATGTGGAAAGGCCTTATCCACCCATGTTAAGGAGACCTCCTTACCCAGCAAGTCTGGAGACCAGGAGAGAGATTGAGAAACATATCAATGAACTCCTGGACATGGATGTCATTAGGAAGATTGGACATAATGAAATAGTGGAAATCACCACTCCTGTCCTAATCACCTGGCATGATGGCAAGTCTAGATTGTGTGGAGATTTCAGAGCCCTGAATAACTACACAAAAGCAGACAGGTACCCTATACCAAGGATACCTCATGCCTTGGATAAGCTAGCCAAAGCCAAATACATAACCAAGATGGATTGTATGAAAGGCTTCCACCAAAATGGAGTTAAACCAAATTCCATGAAGTTGCTCAGAATAATATGCCATATGGGCATATATGAGTACACCAGGATGCCATTTGGCATCAAGAATGCACCAGCCCACTTCCAAAGGATGATGGACACCATATTTCAAGAAGAAATAATGGAAGGCTGGATGGTAGTGTATATTGATGATATCATTATATACTCAGAGACATGGGAAGACCATGTACAATACATAGACAGAGTGCTAAGTAAATGTACACCCATCAATCTGAAAATTTCACTTAAAAAGTGTAATTTTGGCCAACAAGAGCTACTAGCTCTAGGACACAAAGTCTCAGGCCTTAGTCTGGCAATTGACCAGAACAAAGTAGCAGCAGTACTGAAAAAGCCAGTACCAAAGAACATCAAAGAGATGCAATCTTTCCTTGGATTTGCTAGCTACTATAGAAACCACATCAAAAACTTTGCTCACATAACTAGTAGTTTATACAAGTTATGCTCAAAGGATGTAGTTTTTGAAATAACCAAGGAAAGGAGGGATGCATATGAGAGGATCAAATATGAACTCACAAATGCACCTGTGCTCATCTTGCCTGACTTTGAACTACCATTCAAGTTATATATAGATGCAGCATGCAGCCAAGGCTTGGGAGCAGCCCTTCACCAAAGACAAATTGTGGATGGTGAACCAAGAGAAGGTGTAATATGTTACATCTCTAGGCAGCTGAAAGATTCAGAAGCCAGGTATGGGGCCACCCAGACAGAATGTCTATGTCTAGTCTGGGCTCTAGAAAAACTCCATTATTATTTGGAGGGTGCAGTCTTTGAAGTCTACACAGACTGCACAGCCTTGAAGTCTTTACTAAACATGAAGACTACTAATAGACACATGCTGAGATGGCAAATAGCCATCCAGGAGTATAGAGGGAACATGACCATCATATACAAGGAAGGTAAAAGCCATACCAATGCAGATGGCCGTAGCAGATGGCCACTGGACAATGTCAAAAGCAATCCAGCTTATGACCCTGAAGTTGCTTCAAGAATTCCTATCCATTTTATGGAAATAAATAGGAAAAAGAACTTCAGATTCTCTGAATGGGCACCAGGGAGTGGTACCCTTGACAGTGGAAACACTGATTCAGAAGGGACAGAAACCCCCATACTGGGAATAAGTTCCTCAGAATTGCACAATGAATTTTTCAATGCAGTACTGAAATCCTATGCTAAACACAAACAGTGTAGCATACTACTCCAACTCCTTCAACAAAAATACAGGAGCCCAGAACTGGAAACCCAGCTGGAGGAACCCTGGTTGAGGGCCTATAAGGACAATAAATTCTTCCTTATAGATGGCCTGATTTATCACAGAGAAAAGCACAGCAGTGCACTCACAGTGATAGACAGAGACCACATCTCCTTAATCCTGCAGGAATGCCATGACTGCCCCTACATGGGACACATGAGTGAGGACAGGACTAAAGAGAGGGTAGCAAGCACAGCTTGGTGGCCCAAGTGGGAGCAAGAGTTGAGTGAATACATCAACACTTGTGAAAGATGCCAAAAGGCAAATAGAAAACATGGGAAAAAATATGGGTTACTTCAACACATAGAAGAACCCAAACACCCATGGGAAACCATCAACATGGACTGGGTCACAGGACTTGTCCCAGGAGGCAAAGAAAACTACAAAGCCTGCTTAATCATAGTTGATAGGTTCAGCAAGAGCATGAGATGTCTACCATGCCATAAAGAGGACACAGCCATGGACACTGCTCTGTTATTTTGGAATAACATCATATCCACCTGTGGAGTCCCTAAGATCATAATTAGTGACAGGGACCCAAAATTCACATCTGAATTTTGGACCAATTTATATGACATGCTAGGCACCAAACTTGCTTTTTCCACAGCTTACCATCCACAAACAGATGGCCTAGCTGAGAGGATGATCCAAACAATGGAGGACATCCTCAGGAGGTTCTGTGCCTATGGCATGGAATACAAGGACCATGAGGGATATACCCATGATTGGGTCACCCTCCTACCAGCAGTCCAACTGGCTTATAATACAAGCCAGCACTCTACCACAGGAAAAACACCTGCACTGGTAGAGAAAGGGTGGAATCCCCTTTTACCTGTGGATCACTTGAAGAAAAATCTTCTGACCATCCACCCCACAGCCAAAGACTTCCATGATATGTGGAAGAAATCCTGTGATACTGCTGCCAAATGCATAGCTGAGGCCAAAGAGTATAATAAGCAGAGGTGGGACAAATCACATATGGAACCTGACTTCAAGGAAGGGGACCAGGTGTTAGTGTCTACACTAAACTTTAACAATCTCAAAGGACCCAAGAAAATGAGAGACTCATTTGTAGGGCCCTTCACTATCATTAAGTTGATAGGGAAGAATGCAGTAGAGGTCAAGCTCACTGAGGAGTTTTCTAGGAAACACCCAGTCTTTCCAGTAAGCCTGGTTAAACCATACTTCCAAACAGAAGAGGATAAATTCCCCTCCAGGAAGAAAAACATCACTCCACCAGAAATAGTGGAAGTAGAAGACTCTCCTGGACCTGTGAGTAAAATCATCAGGGCCAGAAAAATCAGACTCAATGGGAAGGATCAGAGACAATATCTAGTCAGATTCAAGAACCAGACAGCTGACAAAGACAAATGGTTGGCAGAGGATGCCATACCAGATGGGAACCTCCATTTAAGGAGATTCAGAGCCTCTAGGAGGACTGAACAGTCTCATCAATGATGAGCCTTTTTTTAGAGGGAGGGTATGTCAGCCTGTGACTCAAAACCAGAGCACAAGCATGACAGCCAAAATACCATAAACCAATGGTATGGCCAAAATACCACCAAAACATGGAACTGAGCCAAAGTAGCTCAAAAGGTATCAGAAGAAAGAGGAAACTCACCCCTTTCTGAAAATATAAGTCCCATAACCATAGGACAAGAAACAACAAAGTTATTCCTGCTCAAAGTTATTGCTGAGCATAAACCTTAATTTTCACCTCTCATCTAAAATCTAGAAGGAGAGGCTTAACCCCATCAAATGGGTATTCAAAATGAAGCTCTAAGCTAGGGCTATCCAATGGTACCAGCCAAACTGAGCTAGCACCAGTATTACTTGAGTTATGGTCAAATTCAGACCAAATAAGGGTGAACAAAACATTCACCTCCCATCTAACTTTTACATTTTTAGTGTGAGATACCTAAAGTGGGGGCTTTTTGGAAAGAGCACAATCAGGGCTATCTGATGGTGCCATGCATTTCCTCATAACTCAACTACAACAGAAGTTATTGGCCAAACAAGCTTAATATAGCTTTTGACCAGACCACGCCAATGTACAAAAATAATTGTACATGGGATAACTTTGTCATATTTAATGATAACCATGTCACGTTGAATATCATTGTGTAGAGCTCATACAGGGCTATTCAATGAACCAACTTTGAGCTTGATATCTCAAAAACTGACAGAGTTATGACCATTTTAAGGTCAAAATCCCACCTGCTGTCAGATACAGCCTTACCATGGGATAATATCCCATAACCATGAATATGAGGTGTCAAATAGACGAAGAAGCATGTTTTTACTTCAATACCTCATATGTCAGTCAATACTGGGGTCCCATACAGTTTCTGTACAGCATTCTACGTGTCATACACGTCAGAATCAGGCTGTGAGGTCCCCAGATGAAAATTTTAACCCTGTATTGGTGAAAACTGCCCAGATGTGGTTTCAAAACCACATCTGAGCCCAATACAGGGTATACAGGCTGTTTGCAAACCACAAGCCTGTCCTGGAGAGTGAAAAATCTTCACTTCCTCTACATGGAAAGGTCTAGCAGCCTTTCCACCTCAATTTCAGGATAAAAGGAGGGCTTTTCACAGCCAAAAACCTTTCCTCATCCTGCTCTTGAATACCCTACGTAGTAAACTGTCAAAAACAGTTTTACTCTTGGGTAATAAACAGGTATACTCTTAATTTAAAGTATTGTAGTCTTTATTATTGTAACCCAACAGGTAAAGCTGCACCCAGGGCTTTCAACAACGCTCACCACCACTATATCTCTATAGTAAAGCCCTTTAAATCTTAAATTAAATCATTTATTATCAATCTTATCATCTTTTAAAACCATTTTTACCGTGTCACAGTCATAGTTAAAGCTTGTAAATACTTATATACACCTTTATCATAGACTCAGCCTGACATGAGGCTTCTTCTCTTGATGACTGCCCTTTTCCTTCTGCCTCTCATGGTACCTGGTATCTAATTCCAAGGTGATGTCCATGAGTTCTTGAAGACTATCAAAGGTTCCAGGGTGAGAATCCAATTGGTCCAACAATCTTAATGCCAAAGCTCTCCTATACACATGAATATAGGCCCTTTCCCCCCAGTCTCCAATTCTTGACATTAAACTTCTGAAATCAGCTATGTACAAGGAAACTTGACCACTTTCCCTCATCCTCAAATTGTCCAAGTCTTGTTCAGCTTTTCTGACTTCATTGGGATCACCAAACAGAGTGAATAACTGGGTTTCAAATAACTGCCAGTTATTGAGGAGATAAGATGGGTATTCATTGGAGATATTTGAGAGGTAAGGTTCAATCCATTTGCCAGCTCTACCAGTAAGAAAAGAAGTTGAGTATAAGACCTTCTTCCTGTCGGAGAAGAAGTTTTCTGGGTCATTATGAAAGATTAATTGACAGGATTGAATGAATCCTCTCAATTTATGAGCTTTAGTACCATCAAAAGAATCAGGTGCCTTCATGGATGGAGTCTTGAATGCAGGGACTTTTAAAGTGTCCCTTGGGGCAACTGCTTGAGTGAGTTGTCCCATAAACTGAGTCATTTGCTCCATCATCTTGAGGAAATTTGGTTCAGCTTGAGAGACAGAAGGTTGATTAGAAAGGGCTAGATTTGGAGCCTCAGGAGCTTCAGGAGCACCTGCCAAGGCACCTGCCACTTCAGTCTCCTCAGACTCTTCCTCTTCCACAGACTCCTCCCCCTCCTGATCTTCAGCTTCCCCCAATCAACTTCTAGGCCCTTGAGAAACACCAGGATAACCACCCAATAGTCCAGAGAATGATCTTGATCTTCTAGACTTCACACCTCCTCTTCTGGAGGGTGCTGCTCCTTCCATTGGTGGTCCTCTGTCCAAATTTGCACTCAGTTGATGAACTGATGGTGTGAGGTCAAGACGAGCCCTTGGTGTAGGAATGAGAACAGCTTGATGTCTCTGGGATCTTGTACTCTTGGCTGGTGGGCTATGCTGAACTGGCATTATGAAAGAAGAATGAATTAAACTTGATGATACTTTGAATAAAATAAGGCTTGACCAAAACAATCAAATGAGAATCTTGATGAACTTGAGAAATCAATCAATAGTCTTGAAGTGAATCAATATGAATCAATCTTGAACAGTGAAGATGCCAAAGTCAAATTCTTATGACTAATCAATTTCTATCAATAATTCAAATCAACTAAATCAAAATCAAATCAATTAAGTCTTGAGGAATTCAATCAATATCTTCAAAGATAAATTCAATTTTCTTGAGGAATAAAATTCAAATCAATCAATCAAATCAAATCTTGAGGATGAATCAGTTATCTTGAGGAATCAAATCAAGTCAATCAAATCAATTCAATCAAAGTTGATTCAAAATCTTGAGGTGAAATCAATGTCTTTAGGAATCAATCAATCTGTCAGGATGAGTCTATGATAAAGGTGTATATAAGTATTTACAGGCTTTAACTATGACTGTGACACGGTAAAAATAGCTTTAAAAGATAATGAAGTTGATAATAAATGATTAAATTTAAAATATTAAGGGCTTTACTATAGAAATATAGTGGTGGTGAGCGCTGTTGAAAGCCCTGGGTGCAGCTTTAACTGTTGGGTTAAAATACTTTTAATTTAAGAGTATACCTGATTTTTAACCAAGGGTAAAACTGCTTTTGACAGTTTACTACGTTGGTTATTCAAGAGAAGGATGAGGAAAGCTGTTCTGGCAGTGAAAAGCCTCCTTTTTATCCTGAAATGGGGTGGAAAGGGTGCTAGACCTTTCCACGTAGAGGAAGTGAAGCTTTTTTCACTTTCTAGTACTGGCTTGTGGTTTGCAAACAGCCTGTATAACCTGTATTGGGCTCAGATGTGGTTTTGAAACCACATCTGGGCGGTTTTCACCAATACAGGGTGAACATTTTCATCTGGGGACCTCACAGCCTGATTCTGACGTGTATGACACGTAGAATGCTGTACATAAACTGTATGGGACCCCAGTATGGACTGACATATGAGGTTTTGAAGGAAAACATGCTTCTTTGTCTATTTGACACCTCATATTCATGGTTATGGGATATTATCCCATGGTAAGGCTGTATATGACAGCAGGTGGGATTTTGACCTTAAAACAGCCATAACTTTGTCAATTCTTGAGATATCAACCTCACAATTGGTTCAGTGTGTAGCCCTGTATGTGCTCTACACAATGGTACCCAACTTGACATGGTCATCATTAAATATGACAAAGTTATCCCATGTACAACAATTTTTGTACATTGGCGTGGTCTGGTCAAAAGCTGTATTAAGCTTGTTTGGCCAATAACTTCTGTTGTAGTTGAGTTATGAGGAAATGGATGGCACCATCAGATAGCCCTGATTGTGCTCTTTCCAAAAAGACCCCACTTTAGGTATCCCACACTAAAACTGTAGAAGTTAGATGAGAGGTGAATGCTTTGTTCACCCTTATTTGGCCTGAAATTGACCATAACTCCAGTAATATTGGTGCTAGCTCAGTTTGGCTGGTACCATTGGATAGCCCTGGCTTAGAGCTTCATTTTGAATACCCATCTGATGTGGTTAAGCCTCTCCTTCTAGATTTTAGATGAGAGGTGAAAATTAAGGTTTATGCTCAGCAATAGCTTTGAGCAGGAATAACTTTGTTATTTCTTGTCCTATGGTGATGGGACTTATATTTTCAGAAAGAGGTGAGTTTCCTCTTTCTTTTGATACCTTTTGAGCTTATTTGGCTCAGATCAATGTTTTGGTGGTATCTTGGCTATACAATTGGTTTATGGTATTTTGGCCGTCATGCTTGTGCTCTGGTTTTGAGTCACAGGCTGACATACCCTCCCTCTAAAAAGGCTCATCATTGATGAGACTGCTCATTCCTCCTAGAGGCTCTGAATCTCCTTAAATGAAGGTTCCCATCTGGTATGGCATCCTCTGCCAACCATTTGTATTTATCTGCTGTCTGGTTCTTGAATCTGACTAGGTATTGTCTTTGATCTTTCCCATTCAGTCTGATCTTCCTGGCCCTGATGATCTTACTCACAGGTCCAGGGGAGTCTTCCACTTCCACTATCTCTTGTGGTGTGGGGTTCTTCCTCCTTGAGGGGAATTTGTCCTCCTCTGTCTGGAAGTATGGTTTGACCAAACTCACTGGAAAGACTGGATGTTTCCTTGAAAACTCCTCAGTGAGTCTGACTTCCACTGCATTTTTTCCTATCAACTTAATGACAGTAAAAGGTCCTACAAATGAGTCTCTCATCTTTTTAGGTCCTCTGAGATTGTTGGAGCTCAGTGTAGACACTAGCACCTGGTCCCCTTCCTTGAAGTCAGCTTCCATATGTGATTTTTCCCACCTCTGCTTATTGTATTCTTTTGCCTCAGCTATGCATTTGGCAGCTGTGTCACAGGCCTTCTTCCACATATCATGGAAGTCTTTGGCTGTGGGGTGGATAGTCAGGAGATTTTTCTTCAAGTGATCCACAGGCAACAGGGGGTTCCACCCTTTCTCCACCAGTGCAGGTGTTTTACCTGTGGTGGAGTGCTGGCTTGTATTATAAGCCAGTTGGACTGCTGGTAAGAGGGTAACCCAATCATGGGTGTATCCCTCATGGTACTTGTATTCCATGCCATAGGCACAGAATCTTCTGAGGATGTCCTCCATTGTTTGGATCATCCTCTCAGCTAATCCATCTGTTTGTGGATGGTAAGCTGTGGAAAAAGCAAGTTTGGTACCAAGCATTTCATATAAGTTAGTCCAAAATTCAGATGTTAATTTTGGGTCCCTATCACTAATGATGATCTTAGGGACTCCACAGGTAGATATGATGTTATTCCAAAACAACAGAGCAGTATCCATGGCTGTGTCTTCTTTATGGCATGGTAGACACCATATGCTCTTGCTAAACCTATTAACTATGATCAAACAGTCATTATAGTTTTCTTTGCCCCCTGGGACAAGGCCTGTTACCCAGTCCATGTTGATGGTTTCCCATGGGTGTTTGGGTTCTTCTATGTGTTGAAGCAATCCATACTTCTTCCCATGTGTCCTATTTGCCTTTTGGCATCTTTCACAAGTGTTGATGTATTCACTCAACTCTTGTTCCCACTTGGGCCACCAAGCTGTGCTTGCTACCCTCTCTTTGGTCCTGTCCTCACTCATGTGTCCCATATAGGGGCAGTCATGGCATTCTTGTAGGATCAATGAGATGTGGTCTCTGTCTACCACTGTGAGTGCACTTGTGTGCTTTTCTCTGTGGTAGATCAGGCCATCTATAAGAAAAAACGTATTGTCCTTATAGGCCCTCAACCAGGGTTCTTCCAGCTGGGTTTCCAGTTCTGGACTCCTGTACTTTTGTTGAAGGAGTTGGAATAGTATGCTACACTGTTTGTGTTTGGCATAAGACTTTTGTACTGCACTGAAGAGTTCATTGTGCAGTTCTGAAGAACTTAGTCCCAGTATGGGAGTTTCTGTCCCTTCTGAGTCAGTGTTTCCACTGTCAAGGGTACCACTTTCTGGTGCCCATTCAGATAATCTGAAGTTTTTCCTCCTATCTATTTCCATGAAATGGATAGGGATTTTTGCTGCAACTTCTGGGTCATAAGCTGGATTGCTTTTGACATTGTACAGTGGCTGTAAGGTTTGTCTATGAAACTCTTGATAATAGTAACAATATCAAGAGTACTATGACTGTCCTCAGTAGAAAAATATAATATAATAAAATATTACAACCACAAATTTAAATATAATTATTAAAAATAATTATATATATAAAAATAATTTGATTATTATTATAATAATATAATAATAAAGAAATAATAATAATTATAATAAATTATAATGATTCTATTATTGTTATAGTCACTGACAGTTATAACAATAAGAAGTGTAAAGCTCTTAATGAGACAATTACACGTGGAAAATATGAATATTAACCACTTATAAATAATATAAATATTATTTATAGAAAGGAATTAAACACACACTGTGCAGAAATAATTCTTTTAGAATAAAAATTCTATATAAAAAACTAATATTTAGATAAAAAAAATATAGAACTTTAAAGAAAACTTACTTATAGGATTTATTTAATACAACAAGTCTAATACAACAGTTATTATACTAAATAAAGATTATAAGTTAAAAAATACGTCAAAAATCAATAAATTTAAAGATAAAACAACTTTTTATAATATAAATTATGATTAAAGAGTTTTTGAAAGGAATTTGTGGATTTTAAAAGATATTTAAAATGATAATTTTATATAATAAAATATATTATTGGTGATTACAACAATAATCTAAATTCTATGACTTCAATTCTTTAATTTAATAAATAAAGAATAAAAATAACTTAAGAATTACTTTTAATAATAAGATTTTATATTTAATAAAACTTTACCAGTTTAAATGTCTAATATGATTGGATTGATAATGAATGATGGACAAAAACAGTGATGAAAAGACTCTTTTTATGTCTTCAGAGCAGCTCTCATGATTCATAATGAATATAGAGGGCGTGCTCAGGTCAAAACTAAAAAACCATGCTTAAAAATGAAGTTCTTAACTTATGTCCTCAATAGAAATATATAATATAATAAAATATTATAACCACAAATTTAAATATAATTATTAAAAATAATTATATAAAAAAATAAATTTAATTATTATTATAAAAATATAATAATAAAAAAAATAATAATAATTATAATAAATTATAATTGTTCTATTATTGTTATAATCACTGACAGTGATAACAATAAGACTTGTAAAGCTCTTAATGAGACAATTACAGGTGGAAATATGAATATTAACCACTTATAAATAATATAAATATTATTTATAAAAGAATTATAACACACACTGCGCAGAAATAATTCTTATAGGATAAAATTCTATATAAAAAAACTAATATTAGAGAAAAAAATATAGAACTTTAGAGAAAACTTACTTATAATATTTATTTAATACAACAAGTTAAACAACAACAGTTATTATATTTAATAATGATTATAAGTTAAAAACACGCCTAAAAGCAATAATTTTAAAGATAAAACAACTTTTCATGATAAAATTTAAGATTAAAGAGTTTTTAAGAGGAATTTGTGGATTTTAAAAAATATTTAAGATGATAATTTTATAATATAAACTATATTATTGATGATTACAACAATAATCTGAATTCTATGACTTCAATTCTTTAATTTACGATTAATAAAGAATAAAATAACTTAAGAATTACTTTAATAATAAGGTTTTATAAATAATAAAACTTTACCAGTTTAAATGTCTAATATGATTGGATTGATAATGAATGATGGACAAAAACAGTGATGAAAAGACTCTTTTTATGTCTTCAGAGCAGCTCTCATGATTCATAATGAATATAGAGGGCGTGCTCAGGTCAAAACTAAAAAACCATGCTTAAAAATAAAGTTCTTAACTTAAGGCAACTTATTTTTACTTCCAATTTAAAGTTATCAGTGTTATTCTTAACTCCAAGTAACTTTAATCCTCATTTAGTTTAACTATTTTAAGTTTTAATATAGAATGAGGTTATTTATATTAAATTTCATCACATGAACAGCTTAAAATTAGAGTTTCAAGCAAAAATCTCTTAAACTCAATTTTTAATTAATTTTTAAAGAAATCATAATTTTCTTTGAGTTAAATTAAAAGAGTAAATTTCCAGTCTAATTACCCAGGAAATTTATTTATAAAAGATACTTAAAATTTAATTTATATATTAATAATATTAAGTTCTAAGTTGTGTGGAATTTTCAAGAAAATCCATTAAGAATTGGATTTTTAATGAATTTTTGAAGTTATTGCTATTTTTCCACGTAAAATAGCAAAACACACCAAACCTTAAGTTTTGATAAGGTTTTAATGCTTGAAACTTTAAGGTTTTAAGCTTATTTAAGGTTTTTAAGCTTAATTAAGCTCTGACAGCTCTTAAAACCTTGATTTCAAGCTTGCATATTGGGATCTACCCTTTGGCAGCTTGAAATTCCTGTCCAATTTGGGTTAAAACCAGTTTAAACCTTAAGGTTGGATCAAAGTCTAATTTTAAAGTTCAAATAAGGTTGAAAATGCTCCAATACAGGTGGACAACCTTAACTGAATCCTTCCAGATCCAAAAAGTTGGGTACCCCAGCTCTATTTGGTCTTTTTCCTTTGTCCCACCTTTCTGCGTGGATTTTGCCCTTTTATTTATTTAAAGCCATACTATGGCCTTAAACCCTTTTAAATTGAGCTCACGCAGGATTTACATTCTGTATGGCAAATCCTTAGCCAATTCAGTAAATATACACCACACCTCAATTTTAACTAAAATTTTGGTAAGTTTGCATAAACCTTATGCAACTTTAGATTTAAGCTTAATTAAGCTTAAATTTAACAATTTTAAAAAAATGTTAAAAAAGTCAAATTGGTACTGTGAGATTCTTAAATCTTCCAATAACATAAAAAATAAGTGGTTTTGGGTATAACACCCTATGGGTATACCCTAGGTTATTTTTGGTGTAGAATCCAAAAATGACATAATATTTATAACTTTGTTTATCCAAAAAAAAGTTATACTTATTTTTTATTATTTTTTACTTTAAATTCAACTAAAAAGTCTGTTTAAGACAAAATTAACTGTTTATAAAATCATTTGTGGCCTTATGGGTATGTCATACATACCTCACAGGCTCACAGTGGCCATCTGCTGAGGCCATCTGCATTGGTATGGCTTTTACCTTCCTCGTATATGATGGTCATGTTCCCTCTATACTCCTGGATGGCTATTTGCCATCTCAGAATATGTCTATTTGTAGTCTTCATGTTTAGTAAAGACTTCAGGGCTGTGCAGTCTGTGTAGACTTCAAAGACTGCACCCTCCAAATAATAATGGAGTTTTTCTAGAGCCCAGACTAGACATAGACATTCAGTCTGGGTGGCCCCATACTTGGCTTCTGAATCTTTCAGTTGCCTAGAGATGTAACATATTACACCCTCTCTTGGTTCACCATCCACAATTTGTCTTTGGTGAAGGGCTGCTCCTAAGCCTTGGCTGCATGATGCATCTAAATATAACTTGAATGGTAGTTCAAAGTCAGGTAAGATGAGCACTGGTGCATTGGTGAGTTCATATTTGATTCTCTCATATGCATCCCTCCTTTCCTTGGTTATTTCAAAAACTACATCTTTTGAACATAACCTGTATAAACTACTAGTTATGTGTGCAACGTTTTTGATATGGTTTCTATAGTAGCTAGCAAACCCAAGGAAAGATTGCATCTCTTTGATGTTCCTTGGTACTGGTTTTTGCAGTACTGCTGCTACTTTGTTCTGGTCAATTTCCAGACTAAGACCTGAGACTTTATGTCCTAGAGCTAGTAGCTCTTGTTGGCCCAAATTACACCTTTTGAGTGAAATTTTCAGATTAATGGGTATACATTTACTTAGAACTCTGTCTACGTATTGTACATGGTCTTCCCATGTCTCTGAGTGTATAATGATATCATCAATATATACTACCATCCAGCCTTCCATTATTTCTTCTTGAAATATGGTGTCCATCATCCTTTGGAAGTGGGCTGGTGCATTCTTGAAGCCAAATGGCATCCTGGTGTACTCATATATACCCATATGCAATATTATCCTGAGTAACTTCATGGAGTTTGGTTTAACTCCATTGTGGTGGAAACCCTTCATACAATCCATTTTGGTTATGTATCTGGCCTTGGCCAGTTTATCTAAGGCATGGGGTATCCTTGGTATAGGGTACCTGTCTGCTTTTGTGTAGTTATTCAGGGCTCTGAAATCTCCACACAATCTAGACTTGCCATCATGCCAGGTGATCAGGACAGGGGTGGTAATCTCCACTATTTCATTATGTCCAATATTCCTGATGACATCCATATTGTCAGGATGAGTCTATGTTGAAGTGGAAATAAAGCTATTTACAACTAAAACTATGACTGTGACACGTGGAAAATGGCTTAAAATAGTTTTATAAGGGTTAAAGATGGATTAATTTAATAATAAAAGGGGCTTTACTATAAGAAATATAGTGGTGGTGAGCGCTGTTGAAAGCCCTGGGTGCAGCTTTACCTGTTGGGTTACAATAATAAAGACTACAATACTTTAAATTAAGAGTATACCTGTTTATTACCCAAGAGTAAAACTGTTTTTGACAGTTTACTACATAGGGTATTCAAGAGCAGGATGAGGAAAGGCTTTTGGCTGTGAAAAGCCCTCCTTTTATCCTGAAATTGAGGTGGAAAGGCTGCTAGACCTTTCCACGTAGAGGAAGTGAAGATTTTTCACTCTCTATGACAGGCTTGTGGTTTGCAAACAGCCTTTATACCCTGTATTGGGCTCAGATGTGGCTTTGAAACCACATCTGGGCGGCTTTCACCAATACAGGGTGAAATTTTCATCTGGGGACCTCACAGCCTGATTCTGACGTGTATGACGCGTAGAATGCTGTACAGAACCTGTATGGGACCCCAGTATTGACTGACATATGAGGTATTGAAGTAAAAACATGCTTCTTCGTCTATTTCACACCTCATATTCATGGTTATGGGATATTATCCCATGGTAAGGCTGTATCTGACAGCAGGTGGGATTTTGACCTTAAAATGGTCATAACTCTGTCCGTTTTTGAGATATCAAGCTCAACATTGGTTCATTGAATAGCCCTGTATGAGCTCTACACAATGGTACCCAACTTGACATGGTTATCATTAAATATGACAAAGTTATACCATGTACAAGTATTTTTGTACTTTGGCGTGGTCTGGGCAAAAGCTGTATTAAGCTTGTTTGGCCAATAACTTTTGTTATAGTTGAGCTATGAGGAAATGGATGGTACCATCAGATAGCCCTGATTGTTCTCTTTCCAAAAAGACCCCACTTTAGGTATCTCACACTAAAACTGTAAAAGTTAGATGAGAGGTAAATGTTTTGTTCACCCTTATTTGGTCTGAATTTGACCGTAACTCAAGTAATACTGGTTCTAGCTCAGTTTGGCTAGTACCATTAGATAGCCCTGGCTTAGAGCTTCATTTTGAATACCCATTTGACTGGGTTAAGTCTCTCCTTCTAGATCTTAGATGAGAGGTGAAAATTAAGGTTTATGCTCAGCAATAACTTTGAGCAGGAATAACTTTGTTATTTCTTGTCCTATGGTGATGAGACTTATATTTTCAGAAAGAGGTGAGTTTCCTCTTTCGTTTGATACCTTCTGAGCTAATTTGGCTCAGCTCCATGTTTTGGTGGTATTTTGGCTATACCATTGGTTTATGGTATTTTGGCTGTCATGCTTGTGCTCTGGTTTTGAGTCACAGGCTGACACATATCCAGGAGTTCATTGATATGTTTCTCAATTTATTTCCTGGTTCCCAGGCTTGCTGGATAAGGAGGTCTCCTCAGCATTGGTGGATAAGGCCTTTTCACATCCAGATATAGTTCTATATCATGGCCTTTGATCTTGCATAATGGTTCTTCACCAATGGCAAATGCTAGTCTGTTCTTCCTCAGCATCTTCAGTAAACCTAGTTTTTGTTTACTGGTTAGGGTAGTGCTAAACTGTCCCTCTCTTAATTCCTTCAGAAGTTCCTCTAGTGGATCTTGAGAAGATATCTGGTATATGTCAAGTGAAAATTTCTTCTCCTTGTTAGTACCAATGGTGATATGCCTATTTTTACTGTTGTAAATGTCTATGCCATACATCCTCTGGTAATCTGTTCCCAGTAAAAATCCTTGGATGTGGGCATCATTAAGCACTACAAACTCTGGGTTGAGTCTTATATTACCCTTCCTGTGGGGTATAATTATCTCTTTGATAATTGTCCCAATGGAAGTCATCTTCCCTTATGCACTTTTAAAGTTCTTTGCCTTAGTGGGCAAGAGCTGTTTTTCCCAGTTTGGGAAGTGAGTGTCCAGATAGTTTCTGGCCACTATGGAGCAGTGTTCTCCACTATCAATGATCAGTGGATGCTGAGCATTGTCAATACAAACAGTCATTTTTGTGGCTGTCCCATGTATATATGCCATTCCTTTGGTTGGTGTGACCAGGAATGTTTGTGCATCTTGTGTGTGTTTGCACAAGTTCTTGTTAGCAGTTTCCTGTGGCATGCCTGCTTCCAACTGTATGTCCTGGATTTCCAGTGGGGTTCCTTCTTGGTATTCCACTAGAAATTCCTCTCTTGGGTCTTGATCATCCTCAGATGGTTTTCTGATGGCATCACCCATAGAGTCTGAATCAGAATCCTCTGTTGGAGGTTCTTCCTCAGGGACTTTCTCTATGGCATAGACTTTTTTCTTTGCCTTTGGACAGTTGTTGGCATAGTGGTCTGTTGAACCACAATTGTGACAAGAATTTCTGTTCTTTGCCACTTCTGCCACTTTTTCTTTGGGTTTGTCTTTAAACTCTACCCTGAAAGGTGGTTTCTCTTTGAAACCACTGTTCTTATATGGGGTGAATTTCCCTATATTTGTCCTTTTCCTTATGTCTTGTAAGGTGTTGGCAATGTCATCAAGAGTACAATTTTGGTTGCATCTGCATTTTACTGCATGTTCTAGTTCTCCTGGCAGTTGTGTCAGAAGTTTGTGATTCCTCATTTGGATGTTCATCTGAGGATCAATGGCTTTAAGTCTTTTAGACTTTCTAAGACACCACTCATATGGATCTTTGTCCACAGAGTATTTGTCATTCTCAAATGACATGGTATTTTGCCATATCCAAGTTCCATTACTGTACTTTTGGATGATTTGACTCTTCCACCATGGCCAGTTTCTTCTGCCATGTATTTCTTTCATTTCTGTGTACCATATACTTGCATGACCTTTAAATGCAGTATTCAATCTAGCAGTAATCCAGTAGTCTGGTATGCTTGGTACATCAATGAAGAGTCCATCAATATAATCTATGAGTTCCATATGATCATATTCTCCTGATCCAGAGAATTTGGGCCAGTTTGAGGCCTCAGGAAGCTGTTTCAAGGCTTCCTTCTCTGAATAAGACATGCCATCACCATCCTGGTATTGTGTTGGAGATCTTGCCTTATTCAACAACATGGCATCTGGTTTGATGTCATCTGGTTGATATGGATTCTCCATAGCTTGGCTTTGTGGTTGGGGCTTCAAGCTATGATAGGCATTAAAAAACTTTTTAATGTCTTGATCCAGGCACTCCCTGTCCCTTGTGCTGTGGTGTTGCTCTTCAAATACTATATTCAGTCTCTTGTTGGTTTCTTCAGAGGCTTTGCTCCGTTGAGCATATCCTTCTTGAAGATTCTTAACTATTTGTTCCAAGGATGCTTGAGTTTGTCTCATCCTCTCTTGGCTAGCTTTAATTTCTGCAAACTGCTTTGCAGATTGTTCAGCATATTGGGACATTTGTAACCATAGTGTATCACTGTTGATGTTACTCTCAGATGTGACAATGTTATTTTCAGTCTGAGTGGGGGTAATGTTTCTATTACTAGGACTACTGATTCTAGAGTGGTCCACAACTCCTTTTGGGTCTTGTGTACTTCTTTTACCAAATCTAACAGCTTCTGGATCATGGGGTCTAACTCTTTCCTCCTCTGGTTGAAGGAGGCTTTGTTCTTGCCCTTGTTTCCTTGTCTTCTCCTGGAAACCTCCTGGAATTGTGAAGAATGGTGACTCTTGGCCACTGATCTTCTGGTTTCTGAATGGTGTGAAGCCACTGGAGAGCTGATTTGGCCTCCTCCTTGTTAACTTGAAGGAATCTGAGTAGGCCCTGTCTGTGTTAATTGTTCTTCTATTGCTTGGATAGTGGCTTGATTCTCCCTTATCCTCTGTGCCCTTGCCTCCAGGAGTCTGTGCTGCCTGGTAGGATTCCAACCTTTGGTTATTACCATAAGGTCTTTGAAGTTTATCTCTTTGAGACAGATCTTCTGGCAACTTGATCCAAGTTCTGCCCAGTGAGTTGCTAGGTTGAACCTCTTGTTGTCCATGCTCCATTTAAATAAGTCTTTGAGGAGTTGGTGGATCTGAAGAACTTGATCCATATCCTTCCAGTCCTCTGGATTGAGGTCTCTGTTGAATTGGAGTGTGAATGGCAAGGTTGATATTATCTCCCTCATTGTTTTGCCATCCACCACTGTGTCCACAGTGTCCTCTTCCTGGTCTTCTGGTTCTGGATAATCCTTCTCTGTCCTCTGGCTGGTTCCTTTGGAAGCCAAGATCTCTGAGGTATGCAGGGGACATATCAGTGTTTGCAAGCAGTCAAAAACTTTATGTTCTTAGGGTATTTACCTTTGACTGTGCCTTGTACAAATTTATTGTCTGCTGACCTGGGCAGTTTGCCTTTGGAAGTTACAACTGGGTTAATAATTGTAATCTTTCCTGTACAAGTGGTTAAGGTTGGTTTACCTTGTATTGAAGCAGAGTTTTGTGGTTTTCTACTCCTCTGAGTGGCTATGGGTGTCCACGTTTTGGCTGTAATGAGAACTTCACTGTGCCTCTTTCCTTTGCCCTTGCTTCCCTCTGGCTCTGAGGGTGTCACTGGTGTGTTGGCCTGTGACTGGGTCTCAAGTGGGATGTAATTTTCTTCCACTGAATCAAGGCAGGAAAAAGAGGGCTTATGTCAGTTAAGACTTCTCAAGAATGCTGGTTTTGCACGTCTGGGATTGGCCTCTGGGCTTGTATGTTACTACAATATGACCTGTATAATGACAGTGTAATTGAATGAACAATTCTACGTCAGAATTACAGCTTTTGGTACCCTGTCACACTGTTTGTGCGCCAGGATCCCACAGATACACCTGTGGTTTTCAAGTTTAATCTGAATAAGTGGCTCTGTATCAGTGTAATTGAGTTAACAATACACTTAACCACGCCTCAACTGATGGTTTTTCAGTCAGAGGTGTCCTTATTCAATCAAGAATACAGGACTTATTGATGGCTTAAGTGTTTTATATGTAAACACGCCAAAAATAAAGGTTCCAGTGGGTATTAACCACATGGTAAATACTCTTATAATATGAGTAGGAAAGTTAAATATATATAAATAATATATATTTTAAAAGAAAATAGGCCTAAAAAATGTAAAAAAATTGTCAGAAAATAGAAAATAAGAGAAAAAACTTACTGATAACGTCCAGAAAAGTTTAAAACAAGGCCAGGCCCCCAAAATGTCAGGATTAGTCTATGATAAAGGTGTATATAAGTATTTACAGGCTTTAAATATGACTGTGACATGGTAAAAATAGCTTTAAAAGATAATGAAGTTGATAATAAATGATTAAATTTAAAATATTAAGGGCTTTACTATAGAAATATAGTAGTGGTGAGCACTGTTGAAAGCCCTGGGTGCAGCTTTACCTGTTGGGTTACAATAATAAAGAGTACAATACTTTTAATTTAAAGGTATACCTGATTATTAACCAAGAGTAAAACTGTTTTTGACAGTTTACTACGTATTTTATTCAAGAGCAGGATGAGGAAAGCTATTCTGGCAGTGAAAAGCCTCCTTTTTATCCTGAAATGGGGTGGAAAGGGTGCTAGACCTTTCCACGTAGAGGAAGTGAAGATTTTTTCACTTTATAGTACTGGCTTGTGGTTTGCAAACAGCTTGTATAACCTGTATTGGGCTCAGATGTGGTCTTGAAACCACATCTGGGCGGTCTTCACCAATACAGGGTGAAAATTTTCATCTGGGGACCTCACAGCCTGATTCTGACGTGTATGACGCGTAGAATGCTGTACAGAAACTGTATGGGACCCTAATATTGACCGACATATGAGGTATTGAAGTAAAAACATGCTTCTTTGTCTATTTGACACCTCATATTCATGGTTATGGGATATTATCCCATGGTAAGGCTGTATATGACAGCGGGTAGGATTTTGACCTTAAAACAGCCATAACTTTGTCAATTCTTGAGATATCAACCCCATAATTGGTTCAGTGTGTAGCCCTGTATGTGCTCTACACAATGGTACCTCATTTGATATGGGTATCATTAAATATGGCAAAGTTGTCCCATGTACAAGATTTTGTACATTTGCATGTTTTGGGCAAAAAGCTGTATTGAGCTTGCTTGCCCCATAACCTTTGTTCTAGTTGAGTTATGGGGAAATGGATGACACCATCAGATAGCCCTAATTTTTCTCTTTCCAAAAATAATCCACTTCAGGTATCCCGCACTAAAACTGTAGAAGTTAGATGGGAGGTGAATGCTTTGTTCACCCTTATTTGGCCTGAAATTGACCATAACTCCAGTAATATTGGTGCTAGCTCAGTTTGGCTGGTACCATTGGATAGCCCTGGCTTAGAGCTTCATTTTGAATACCCATTTGATGGGGTTAAGCCTCTCCTTCTAGATTTTAGATGAGAGGTGAAAATTAAGGTTTATGCTCAGCAATAGCTTTGAGAAGGAATAACTTTGTTATTTCTTGTCCCATGGTGATGGGACTTATATTTTCAGAAATAGGTGAGTTTCCTCTTTCTTTTGATACCTTTTGAGCTTATTTTTCTCAGTTCCATGTTTTGGTGGTATCTTGGCTATACCATTGGTTTATGGTATTTTGGCTGTCATGCTTGTGCTCTGGTTTTGAGTCACAGGCTGACACAATCAATCAATAATCTTGAGAAATTTCAAAATCAAAATCACTGAATACCCCAAATCAATAAAATCCCTGAATGATGAATCAATTAACCCAAATAATTCCACTCAAATAACCTGATAAAAACCTGAATTCAGACAAAAGAGAAATGAGAATGATTAAGAATAAAGTGAAATGGTCAGCAGAATTTTTGAAATGAGAAAGAGAATCAATTTTCATTTGAATAAAATGAATGAGATGAAAATGGATGAGAGAGAAAAAATCATAAAAATCATAAAATCATGAAAAGATCATAATTGAAGAATGAGAGAAATGAATAAAATGAATGAAAGAAAAAGAAGCAATTATGAGTTAATTAAAATAATGTCACAGGGGCTCTTCTAAAATGAAGAGGGCCTGGCACTCAGTGAACAGACTTACTTATGGAGGGCTCAGAAGGAATACTCAAATGATAAGAGTGATGAAATAAGATAATAATTTCCTAGTCATAAAATAATAAGAGTTAAAATATATGAGAGGAAAACAAAAGCAATAATAAGGAGCCAACCACAAATAATCCTGTACCACTGTTTCAACCTGTTCAGAAAAGAGAAAAGGATTAATAAAGGATATGGCCACTAGGACTCTACTGAACAGGTGAGGGAAGGCAAAGACTAACTTAATAAATAATAAAATAATATTTCTCAATGAGAAATAAAATAATATTAAATAATAAATCCAATATTTTATTTAATTGGGGGAAAAACCCCCAGGCGGATGAAGAGGGGCTGGTATATGTGAGAAATACCAGCCTTGGAGTTTGAGTGTTGAGATACTTGTCTGTATGCTGGAAGAAGTTGGATGTGGGATTGAATCCTGTATTGGTGAATCCAATACAGGTTATACAGTCAATACAGGTATTTGCGCCTGCATTGATTACACGCCTGTATTTGGTGAATCCTGTATTTGGGTCTTGCCTGTATGAAACTGTATTGAGGTCTGAAAACTGTTTTTGGAGAATGTTGAATGAAACCCCCTTGCTGATTGGGTTTTGAGGGGTATCAATGAAGTAATGCTTGTTGAATATGATTGGTAATGCCCCTGCCTCCTTGGCTGTGACACAAACGTACAGAAATGGTACTTGAATATGGCAAAAGACCATGTCATTTGAAAATGAGAAGTACTCTCTGGAAAAAGAGAAATATTAGTGGTATCTTGAACAGTCTAAAATAATTGAAGCCATTGATCCTCAAATGAACATTCAGATGAGGAATCACAAACTCCTAACACAAATACCAGGAGAACTAGAGCATGCAGTGAAAAGCAGATGCAACCAAAATTGCAATCTAGTTGACAGTGAAAATACTCTACAAGATGTGATTAAAAGAACAGATATAGGGAAATATTCAACATCTAAAAACAGTTGTTTCAAAGGGAAACAACCTTTCAGGGTGGAGTTCAAAGACAAACCCAAAGAAAGGGTGGCAGAAGTGGCTAAGAAGAAAAATCTTGTGGCAATTTTGGTTCAACAGATCATTATGCTAACAACTGTCCAAAGGCAAAGAAGAAAGTGTATGCCATTGAGAAAGTCCCAGAGGAGGAATCACCCACAGAGGATTCTGAATCAGACTCTATGGGTGATGCTATCAGAGAACAATTTGATGATGACCAGCACCCAAGAGTAGAAATTCTAGTGGAATAACAAGAGGAAACACCATTGGAAATTAAGGACATACAGTTGGAAGCAGGAATGCCACAGGACAGTGCAAATTAGAACTTGTGTAAACACACAAAACATGCACAAACATTCCTAGTTACACCCACTAAAGGAACGTCATACATAAATTGGACAGCTACAAATATTACTGTTTTTATTGACAATGCCCAACACCCATTGATCATTGACAGTGGAGCACACTGCTCAATAGTGGCCAGAAACTATCTGGATCACCACTTCCCAAATTGGGAAAAACAGCTCTTTCCAACCAAGGAAAAGAACCTCAAACATGCATCAGGGAATATGAAATCCATTGGGACAATTATCAAAGAGATAATTATACCCCATAGGAAAGGTAATATCAGACTCAACCCAGAGTTTGATGTGCATTAAGATGCCCACATCCAAGGGATTTTTCTGGCAACAGACTACCAGAGGATGTATTTCATTTATATTTACAATAGTAAAAACAGGCATATTACTATTGGTACAAACAAGGAAAAGAAATTTTCACTTGACATATACCAAATATCTACCCATGACCCTCTAGAATAATTAATGAAGGAATTCAGGGAGGGCCAATTCAGCCCTACCCTTACCAGTAAACAAAAACTTAGTTTACTGAAGATGCTACCAAAAAATAGACCAGAATTTGCCATTGATGAAGAACCATTAGGCAAAATCAGAGGCCATGATATAGAATTATATCTGGATGTGGAAAGACCCTATCCACCCATGCTGACAAGACCTCCATACCCAGAGAGTCTGGAAACAAGGAAGGAAATTGAAAAACATTTCAATGAACTCCTAGACATTGATGTAATCAGGAAGACAGGACATAATTAAATAGTGGATTTCACCACTCCTGTCCTTATTAACTGGTATGATGCCAAATCTAGGCTTTGTGGAGATTTCAAATCCCTGAACAACTACACAAAAGCTGACAGATACCCTATACCTAGGACACCTCATTCCCTAGAAAAACTGGCTAAATCCAAATACATAACCAAGATGGATTGTATGAAAGGCTTTCACCAGAATTTAATCAAACCAAACCCCATCAAATTACTCAGAATAATATGCCATATGGGCATATATGATTACACCAGGATGCCATTTGGTATCAAAAATGCACCAGTGCACTTCAAAAGGATTATGGACACAATATTTCAAGAGGGAATATTGGAAGGCTGGATGATAGTAAATATTGATGAAATGATTATATACTCCAAGAAATGGGAAGACCATGTGCGTTACATACACAGAGTACTAAGTAAGTGCACACCCATTAATCTGAAAATTTCACATAAAAAGTGCAATTTTGGCCAACAAGAATTACTGGCACTGGTACACAAAGTCTCAGGCCTTGATCTGGCCATAGACCAGAATAAAGTAGCAGCAGTACTGTAGAAGCCAGTACCAAAGAACATCAAAAAGATGCAATCTTTCCTTGGGCTTGCTAGCTACTACAGAAACCGCATCAAACATTTTTCTCGCATACTTAGTAGGCTATACAAGCTATGTTCAAAAGATATAATTTTTGAAATTACCAAGGAAATAAGGGATGCATATGAGAGGATCAAATATAAACTTACAAATGCACCTGTGCTCACTTACCTGACTTTGAGCTACCATTAAAGTTATACATAGATTCAACATGTAGCCAAGGCTTAGGAGCAGCCCTTTACCAGAGACATCTTTTAGATGGTAAACCAAGAGAGGTAGTAATATGCTACATCTCTAGGCAGCTAAATATTCAGAAGCCAGTTATGTGGCCACCCAGACTGAATGTCTATGTCTAGTCTGTGCTGTAGAGAAACTCTACTATTATTTGGAGGCTGCAGTCCTTGAAGTCTACACAGACTTCACAGCCTTTAAGTCTTTAGTGAACATGAAGACTACCAACAGACATATATTGAGGTGTCAAATAGCAATTTAAGAGTATAGAGGAAATATGATCATCATATACAAGGAGGGCAAAAGCCACACCAATGCAGATGGCCTCAGCAGATGGCCACTAGACAATGTTAAAAGAAACCCAGCCTATGACCCTGAAATAGCAGCCAAAATTCCTATCCATTTCATGGAAATAGATAGGAGGGAAAACTTCAGATTTTCTGAATGGGCACCAAGAAGTGGTACCACAGAAAGTAAAAACACTGAATCAGAAGAGACAGAAACTCCCATATTGGGAATAAGCTCCTCAGAACTGCATAATGAGTTCTTCAGTGCACTAATGAAGACATATTCCAAACAAAAACAGTGTGGTATATTGTTGCAAATCCTTCAATAGAAGTACAAGAGCCCAGAATGGGAATCCCAGCTAGAGGAACCCTGGTTGAGGGACTATAAAACCACAAATTTTTATTTATAGATTGCATGCGCTACCATAAAGATAAGCACACAATTGCACTCACAGTAGTAGACAGGGACCATATATCCCTGATCCTGCAGGAATGCCATGACTTCCCCTATATGGGACACATGAGGGAATAAAGGACCAAGGAAAGGGTAGCAAACACAGCTTGGTGGCTCAAATGGGAACAAGAGTTGAGTGATATATCAAAGCTTTTGAAAGATGCCAGAAGGCAAATAGAAGAAATGGGAAGAGGTAAGGGCTACTTCAATACATAGAAGAACCAAAACACCCATGGGAAACCATCAACATGGACTGGGTTACAGGACTTGTCCCAGGAGGAAAAGGAAACTTCAATGCCTGCATGATCATAGTTGATAGGTTCAGCAAGAGTGTGAGCCTTGAGGTATATTTTACATACCCAAATAGGCCACAATCATATTATAATCGAATTCTGAACTATGCATAACCCATACATCATGCATATATTCAAAATTCATCATTTTTGCTTTCAGAAAAGATGAATAACTTCTTATTGAGTACGTAAATCCATGGATTTGAGGCCAAATTTGGATTCTACACAGAAATTCACCTAGGGTAGCTCCATAGAGTGAATAAGCTCACATCAACTCTTTGAGGTGGTAATATGGAAAATACTTCAATACCACGTAAAGGATCTGTGAAAATTTTTGTTTTTCTCTATTTCACACCAACATAATGGGAATGTGAGAAATCCCATGTTACATACACACTAAGAATAGTGTTATGCATCTTTTGAGCACTTAATATTTTGGTATTCTTGCATGCACCTTTGGTACACCCATAGTGGATATCTCACTTGAAGCTTAAAATGCTATTTTGACGTAAAAAAATATGCAAGGGGGACAAAAGACATCAAAGAGAGCCAGGGTACCCAGCTTCTGAGGCCTCTGAGGTGTGGACAGCTCCAAAGCTTGGATCAATGCCTGATCTTTGCCAAATTAGTAAACTAAAATCTTTCAAGAACTTGGTTACCATGTTACAACTACATTATATTATAAGAAATGGCAAATAACCTGCTATTTTGACGTGCCAAGGAGGTAAAGAGCAACTTAGACTCCTGTAGCCATGTCAGTTCTTAATGATTTTCCATTGATAAGCCCTAAAAGAGTAATTGAAGCACTTTTTGGACTAGTATCCATTGATTTACCTCATAGCAACCAGCCATATAGTGCTATTTGCAATTCTATGTAGAAATGAAGTAAAAACTTCAGAAATTCATTAAAAATACAATTCTTAATGAATCTTTCTGAAACTTTCATGACCAATTGAGAGCTGTATGGCTCATAAAAAACAAGAATAATTATACCTTTATAGGTAAAATTCAAAGTTTTATATACAGTCCATTTTTGATGATTCCACATGCAACACAGAATCATTAAAATTGCACAGAAAATACATTCTGTGATGAAATTTCCAATAACATTGAAAGCTTTGAGAAATAAATGATTATTTTGGAATAAAAGAAGATTTACAGTTGTTACTCCTTTTATTCTTAACCATAAATGGGTTGGTAGTCACATAAAAGTCTCAATTGAGCAATTATGATAACCTTATGTGACAACAAATGATGCAATCCATAATTCAAAAGGTTTTATTGTTTTCTCACTCACTGGTTTTTCATTTTGCTCCATGGAGCACCTCTGTGAGCTGTCTTAGACTTAAAAGAGGCCTCCTCTTGCTGTTTTTTCCACATCATCACATTATTATATTACACCTTCATTACCAGAAAAGTAAGTATTAGCTAAAACTATTTCTTGAGTGTTTTATTCTTTCAGAAATCAATCAGAAATACATAAAACCATAGAAATCAACTATAATTTGTTGTAATACTGTTCTAAATCGATTTTGATCCATTAAATTCACAATTCCACGTCAAATTTCTCTACTATTATCATCTAAAAGGTCCATTGGATTAATAGTGACTGATTTATCTCAATTCTTAAAGTTTACCTCTAGTAATAGTTTTCTTCAAGAATTATCTTTTTAATTATTCTTGTAAAAGATAATTATATATGAAAAAAATTTTATTATTTTGATAAAAGAAGTTGTTAATATTAAATTCTTCTTGTAATTGATTCTTGTAGGCAACTACTGCTTACTGTCATATTCACTAGTAGTGTATAAAATGTAAAAGAAATAATTCTTGAATTATTTAATTGTGGCTATAATAATTTTTTATTATTTTATTTCATAAGAGCAGTCCTAGTACTGCTTATTAATAGTAATATCATCAACAGTTTCATAGACACATCTTATATTTGGGGGCCTGGCCGTGTTTTTTGAACTTTGTACCCTTAATTGATATATTTTGAGGTTCTAGAATATATTAATTAGATAAAAAAAATTTTCTTTCAATTTAAAGTTAAAATCATTCTTATTTTTGAAATTTTCTTGAAATATTTTCATTGAGGAATTTGGTTTAATTTAATAGTGTTTTTACAAGTCACTTTTTCACATCCAAAAACTTATAAAATTATTATTTGAGTTACTCTTAATTAATTTTGATTGAAAATCTTGAATTTTAATTTCTTCCCATTAAAAAGATTAATTTTTTTAATATGAAAAAATCAAAATTTATAAAAAATCTTAAAATTATCTTATAAGCATAAAAAAAAATTTTTTTTTGTCAATTCTTTCTTTAGTGTCTTTAATAAGAGACTGTGAAGCTGGCAAAAGACTCAGTAAAGGATACATTACTAGCCCAGAATCTGAAGACAGTATTGAAGTGCGAATTGCTAAAAGAGGCACTTTATTTAAAACAGAATAATTCAAAAAACCAGCC
Organism: Austropuccinia psidii; assembly: GCA_023105745.1. Lineage (NCBI taxonomy): Eukaryota > Fungi > Basidiomycota > Pucciniomycetes > Pucciniales > Sphaerophragmiaceae > Austropuccinia > Austropuccinia psidii. The sequence goes on from JALGQZ010000001.1 coordinate 12,067,201, forward strand.
AAAGGTGTGTGTTTTGTGTTTCTAATTATTATTTTATCTTGAATTGAAGTGAAAATGGGGCATACCAGAAATGGAAGCAACTATTCAGTCCAACCAGATGGATGTGGACAAGGAAGAGGCAAGACCAAATCCAGAAGTGTCAAATCTTCCTCAAGAAAGACACATATGGAGGATGCCAGAGTTGCCCCCCATTCCCCAAGGTCTGTACCCACAAATGTTGACATGAATTCTGAATCTGGAATGATTCATGATAATATTTCAAGGGGTGAGCCACTTTCAAGTGGCAGAAATAGAAATTTATCAATGCAAATACAAAAATTTCTTCAGAACAGCGAAAGAAGAGGGGTGGGAAATATGCCCAAGCCTTTGGAAGGGGGCCATGAACTTCTACTTACACATCAAGAGCTTTCTGGGTCAGCAGAAGACCGTAGAACTCTTAGGAGGTTAGAGCCCATTGTCTTGAAAAGACAAAGTCAAAAAGATAAAGAATTGGTTGAAGAACCAAAGTCTTTCATTCATAGACCAGCAGAAGGAGTTGGAAATGACTCCAGCTTTGGAGACAGAAGGCCCAGTGGCATCTACCACCTCCAGAAGTGTTCAAGGACAAGCCCAAAGGACCTCAGAAGAAGCAGAAAGGTCCCAAGAACCATCAACGCAAGGGAAAAGGCAAAGCCAATTGGCACAGACCTTACCCAAAAGGGTACAGGATTCCCAAATTGGAGCCTTCAGAAGTGGACAGTGTCTTCAATATGGCCAGAACTCTTATGGAATGCACAGCCAAAGATCAGGAAAGGATGAACAGGAATTTTCCACGCAAATATTAGATGAAATACACTTTGTTAAATCTAGTATTGATGTAGAACTTGGCAAATTTGATGCAAAGCTAAATAAAATCATATTGGACATGAGTAAATCGAAAAGAAATGACAAAAAGTATACTGAATGGTATCAATTAACAAATGTCAGACTTGATTCAATTACCAATACATGTGACAAATTTGGGGTAAATGTCAAGTTCAAAATGATTAAAGTGAAGATATTTCCATTTTAAACATTAATGATAAACTTAGAATTCTGAAAGACCATGTCTTGGAAATAACTAAAAATACCCATCAGTTTGCCACACATTTGGCAAAAAGTGACAGTGAAAGGCAGAAGTTAGAGAATGAAATCATTTCAAATGTAGAACAAATTCATAAGAATTATGAACCACATATTCCAAGACATTCTACACCTTTGACTGAAGAAAAACCTTTCTGTTAAAGGATGTTTTACCCCATTCTTAGGAGAAAATACTATCTCTGCAAAAGATATTCCCAAATCGGAAGAATGGCCAGAATTCTCTGGTGAAGGTGAATACAACCGTATTGTGTTCATCAGAACCATTGATATGTTTCGAGAAGACTTTTACATACCTGATGAGATTTTAGTGGGAAGATTACACTGTCTGTTTACCAGAACTGCAAAGAAATGGTATTACAAGATGAGGCAAGATCATGGAAAACATGATTGGTGTTGGTGGAAATCTGAAATTATTACCAAATGGGCCAATAATTCTTGGAGGTTTAAAATGGAAAATGCTTTTTAAAGTGCCATTTATAACTCAGAAAAGGATAAAACACTTACTTGGTTCTTCAAGAAGAAAGACAGATTATCTGCTTTACACCCAGATATGTCTGAAACCATGATTGATATGAAACTATTAAGGAAGTGTGGAGGAGGACTAGAACATGCTGTCAAAAGCATATGTGTGGAACCCTGCTCAACAGAGGAATACATAAATTCAATAGAAGATATCATTACTAGAACAAAAATCGGTAAAACTTGGACTAAAATCCCTATGGAGTCAAAAATGGGCCCAGCAATTTCCAGAGAGGACAGAAAACCTGAAAGACCTGTCTTGAAGTGTCATAAATGTGGAAGCACCTCACATTTAGCCAACACTTACAACAAAAAGACAAAAATCAATGAAGCTCAAGTCATTGAAGAAGTTCAGTGCACTGAAGAGAAAGAAGAATCTGACCTATATTCTGCAGTCTCTGAGGATACACCAGTAGAGGAATATCCTATTGAAACCATTACAGCTTTCTTTGAGGTCACAGAAGTCCATACTTACTTGCCACAGTACAGTGAGGACTGTCATAACCTGATCAATATCCAAGATGCCAGAATTTGTAAAACCAAACCTGCTAGAGGTAAAGGATACACTGCTGGAGCATCTTGTATCACATCAGTTCTGATAGATGATATTGAAGCCAAAGTAAATTTGGATACAGGGGCATTTTGTACTTGTGTAGGCAAAGATTATCTTCAAAACATACTCCCTAGATGGAGAAATCATGTATTACCAATAGAGGGTGTACAATTTAGTAGTTCAAGTAATAATATGTACCCTTTGGGTATATTAGACACTAATCTTGTATTTCCACACCCAGAAGAAAGTACTAGAATGAATACTGAGATAGTGGTAATGGACAATTGCACATTTCAGCACATTATTTTTGGAAATGATTACTTGAATATTTATGGTATTGACATCAATAACAATAAAGATAGAAATTTCACAATTGGAGAAAACAAGAGACAGAAATTTGCTTTTTCAAATATGCCAAAAAAAATATAACTAGTATTTTCTAAAAAAGATACTTATAAGGAAGAATTTGTGACTAATCAACTTTTTCAAGAGCAAATTAATCCATCATTGTTGCCAAAATGAGACATGAACTTATTGATGTGTTATACACATATAATAATGCATTTTCCTCTGATAATGAATCATTAGGTGCTATAAAAGGACATGAAGTTGATATTACTCTTAATTTTGACAGACCATATCCTTCATTACTTAGAAGACCAGCTTATCCAGCCAGTCCCACAGCTAGAGAAGCCTTGGAAAAACACATCCAAGAGTTGATCTAACATGGTGTACTAATGAAGTAGGCCATAATGAAGAAGTTGAAGTGACAACACCAGCTATTATTACTTGGCATAATGATAAATCAATGATGGTTGGAGATTTTAGAGCGTTGAATACCTACACAGTTCCAGATAGGCATCCAATCCCTAGAACTTAGGAAACATTGACCCAATTATCTAAAGCCAAGTATATAACATCAATAGATGCAGTGAAAGGCTTTCAACAAAATTTTTTGACACCTACAGCTAAGAAATTACTTAGAATTATCACTCACTGTGGTATTTTTGAGTATCTTAGAATGCCATTTCGTATTAAAAATGCACCATCTGATAATCAAAGAATGATTAATAACATCTTCCCCACAGAATTATCTGAACAATGGCTTATCATTTATATTGATGATACTATCATATGTTCTGATTCATGGTCTTTGCACCTTGAGAAACTTGCAAAAGTACTTCACAAGGTTACCGAAGTGAAGATGAAAATTTCACTTAAGAAATTCAATTCTTGTTTTGAAGAGCTCAAAGCATTAGGACATATTGTTTCTGGCTTAAGTTTGGGTATGGACAAAAATAAAGTTGGAGCAGTGTTACTTAAGCCAATACCCCAGATTAAGAAATAAAGGATATCTTTTCTAAGATTTGCCATTTATTATAGGCAACACTTGAAAGACTTTTCAATTCTAGCCAAGTCACTCTCTAGAATCTGTGATCAACAGACAGTATTTGAGATGACACAAGAAAGAATTAAAGCTTATGAGAAGATAAGGAAATCTCTTACAGAAGCACCTTTACTCCTCATGCCTGACTGAAATATACCTTTTAAATTTTACATTGATTCATGTGGAGATGTGTTAGGGGCAGCCCTACATCAAGTCCAAATTATTGGTGACAAACCTACAGAAGGACCAGTTTGCAACATCTCAAGACAAATCAAACCAACAGAAGCCAGATATGGTGCAAGCCAACTGCAGTGCTTATGTTTGGTATGGGCACTTGAGAAATTACACTATTATCTTCGTGGCAGTGCTTTTGAAGTGGTAACTTAATGTCATGCTGTGAAATCACTTATTAACATGAAAACTCCCAACAGAAATATGTTGAGATGGCCAATAGCCATTCAAGAAAATAGAGGAAACATGACTATTGTTCATGAATCAGGAAACATTCATAAGAATGCTGATTGAATTAGCAGGTGGGCATTAGCCAATACTCCTGCTAATCCAGCTTATGTATCTTTGGAAGCAGAACCACAAATTCCAATTGGGGGAATTAACATAGCTGATATTGGGACTGAATTCTTTGAAGAAGTTATGGAATCTTATAAGCAACACAAGAATTGCCATATCTTGACTTCCCTATTAGATAAAGACTGCAAAGATACATCTTTAGTCAATGCACTGGATGAAGTTGGGAAAAATTCATATTCTTAAGGAATATTTCACTTGTTTGATGGTATTATTTACCACAGAACCAAAAAGGCTTGTGTAATGACATTTTGTAGCAGATTGCTTATCAATAACATTCTTCATGAATGCCATGATAGCATCTACTCTGGACACCTGTCAGAGGAGAAAACACTTTAGAAAGTGAAGAAATGTGCATGGTGGACATCTTGGAGAAAAGAGACCATTGAATATTGCCATACCTTTGAAAGATGTCAAAAGGCAAACAGGGGTACACGCAAGGAATTTGGACTTATGATCCATACTCAGGAACCAAAATCCCATTGGGAAGCTATTCACATGGATTGGGTTACAGCACTTCCTCCAAGTGGTGACAGAAGTTATAATGCTTGTTTAGTCATTATGGACAGATACAGTAAGACTCCCATATTCTTACCAGGTCATAAAGATGGCACAGCTATTGATACAGCTCTTCTTCTATGTAGTGGAGTTATTTCTCATACAGGACTATTCAAGAATATCATAAGTGACAGAGATCCCAAGTTCACATCTGCACTTTGGACCAATCTTCATAAATTGTTTGGGACTAAGCTATCATTCTCAACAGCATATCACCCTCAAACAGATTGGGTAGCAGAAAGAATGATTCAAAAGTTAGAAGACATGATCAGGAGATTTTGTCCTTATGGGTTAGAATTCAAAGATCCAGATGGCTTCACCCATGACTGGTTCACTGTTATACCTGCATTAGAATTAGCATATAATACATCAGTCCATTCTTCCACAGGTCAAACTCCTGCTATGTTAGAGAAAGGATGGAATCAAAGACTCCCAGCAGATACACTGAGGAAAGACTTTATTGACATTCATCCTAAAGCTTCCAGCTTCAAAGTAATTCTTGATAAAGCTAAACATCATGCAAAACAAAGTATGAATGATGCTTTTGAATATGCTAAACAGAAGTGGGACAAGAATCACAAAGTACCAGACTTCAAATTAGGGGAGTTAGTTCTAGTTTCAACCTTGAATTTTAATAATATCAAAGGCCCAAAGAAACTTAAAGATTCTTATGTAGGACCTTTTGTTATGGTTTCCTTACATGGAACCAATGCAGTTCAAGTGGAATTAAGTGGTGAATTGGATAATAAACACCCCACCTTTCCAGTCATTCTGATAAAGCCTTATCAACCAACTGACAAAGAATTGTTTCTTTTGAGGCACCCAGCTCCTTTGACTGTACCACCAGTGGAACAGGATGAAGACAAAAAGATAAATAAAGTCAGGAAAGAAAGGAGACTTAGGGGTAAAGGTCAAAGAGAATATCTAGTCAGATATAGAAATCCAGTAAATGAGGATGAATGGCTGGCAGAATAAGAAATACCTGACTCAGATAAACTCTTAAGAAGATTTAGACATGAAAGAAGGCCACAAGCCCGAATATGTCTATAAATGTGCTTTTAATTACTTGATCTGAGTAATGAAAAGAGGTTGGAAAGTGGATATTAAGCCCCTTTGGGGCCTTTTTCTTCTTTATACCATTGATAAAAGTGTAATACCGTTTTATTTTTTGGTGGGAGGGAATGTGAGCCTTGAGGTATATTTTACATACCCAAATAGGCCACAATTATCTTAAAAATAGATTTTGAACTCTGATCAACCCATACGTCATGCATACATTCAAAATTAATCATTTTTGATTTCAGAAAAGATGAATAACCTTTTATTGAGTAAGGAAATCCATGGATTTAAGGCTAGATTTGGGTTCTACACAAAAATTCACCTAGGGTAGCTCTATAGAGTGAATAAGCTCAAATAAACTCTTTGAGGTGGTAATATGGAAAATACTTCAATACCACATCATCAATACCACATAAAATATCTGTGAAAGGTTTTGTTTTTCTCTATTTCACACCAAAATAATGGGAATGTGAGAAGCCCCATGTTACATACACACTAAGAATAGTGTTATACATGTTTTGAGCACTTGATATTATTTTATTCTTACATGCACCTTTGGTACACCCATAATGGGTATCTCACTTTAAGCTTAAAATTCTATTTTAACGTAAAAAATAGGCAAGGGGGACAAAAGATATCAAAGAGAGCCAGGGTACCCAACTTCTGAGGCCTTTGAGGTGTGGATAGCTCCAAAGCTTGGATCCATGGCTGATCTTGGCCCAATTATTAAACTAACACCTTTTTGGAACTTGGTTACCATGTTACAACTACAGTAAATTATAAGAAAATAGCAAATAACCTGCTATTTTGATGTGCCAATGAGGTAAAGAACAACTTAGACTCCTGTAACCATGTCAATTATTAATGCCTTACCATGGATAAACCTCAAAAGAGTAATTAAAACCCTTTTTGGACTAGTATCCATTGATTTACCTCATAGAAACCTGCCATATACTGCTATTTGCAATTCTACGTAGAATTGAGGTAAAAACTTCAAAAATTCATTAAAAGTAGAATTCTTAATTAATATTTCTGAAGCTTTTGGTAACAATTAAAAACTTTATAGTTCATATAAAAACAAAAGATAATTTTACTTTTATATGTGAAATTCAAAGTTTTACCTACAGTCCATTTTTGATGATTCCACGTGAAACACAGAATCTTTTAAATATTACAGAAAATACATTCTGTAATGAAATCTCCAATAAAATTGATAAATTTGAGAAACTAATGATTATTTTGGAATAAAAGAATATTTACATTTTTTACTACTTTTATTCTGAACCATAAATGGGTTGGTAGTCATGTAACAGTCTCAATTAAGTAATTATGACAATCTTACATGACAACAAATTATGAAATCAATAATGCAAAATGTTTTATTGTTTTCTCACCCACTGGGCTTTCAGTTTACTCCATTGCATGCCTCTGGGAGTTGTCTTAGACTTAAAAGAGGCCTCCTCTTGCTGTTTTTTCCACATCATAACATTATTATATTTCACCTTTATTATTAAACAAGTAATTATTGGTTAAAGCTATTTCTTAAGTATTTCATTCTTTAAGAAATCAATCCGAAATACGTGAAATCATAGAAATCAACTATAATTTGTTGTAATGCTGTTATTGTGAGCCTTTGAGATATGACCACATACCCAATAAGGTCACAAAAAAGACTCAGAATAATTATACCTTTAAGATAATTATACTAAAATTACTTAGAATAATTATACTTCAAAAATACAAAAATACCATAAATTGGTACGAAAATTGGTTTAACTTAAAAACCAATGAATCAACATGGGAAATAAATTATACCATTAGATTCCCCATGGTAAAATACAAATATACCATTTTTATGGCATATCTGTAAAGTCAATATTTAATGAGCTATAAGGAATAATACCTTATAAAAACCATAAATCCTTATTTATTTCAAGAACCAATGAAACAACATGTGAAATAAATTGTTCCATTGGATTCCCCATGAAACTTCACATATAAAACAATTAATGAGCTAATTTCCAATGTTAATACTTAAGGAATTAACCTGAATATATGCACTTTTTTGGTCAATGCATATATTCAAGGATCATCGCTAATATCTCTTAAACTATACAAGATAGAGTGATGAACCAACAATAAAGTTACCACGTAATTACTGTAAGAGAACAGATATGAACTTTATCTTACGACTTATAAACAAGGTTAAAACCTATGATGAAATATTGATAAAAATCAACAGAGCTGTTGACCACTTTGTTGTGAAAGTGGTCCAAACTTAAAATAAAGCACACATTTGAGTTCTACTAGGTCATTCGTGAAGAATGACGTAATTTTTATTATTAAATTCAGGGTATAACCCCCTGAAATCATGATTTGAAGTTTAAAATATTGAATTTCGACAGAAAAGATGAGTTACAAGAAAAATCATCAAAATTAGAGTTTTGATGATGTAATGAAAAGCTCTTGGCAGAATAATAAGGCTATGTCAGGCTATCAGAATGCACTCTCTGAATTTCTTTAGCGTTTCAAACTTAAAATTTATTAAAGATCAAAATTTGAGCTTAAATTGAGCAGTTATGATCACCTACTGTAACCTTAAATTAAGTTTAACAGTCATATGAGTGATACAACTGGTGAATACTATTAGTTTATGATTAAAACTAATAAAATCCACGAATTTTGGGGTTCTGCCAAGCCTCTGATGTCATCAACTTTAGAGTTATAGTGATAACTCTAAATAATGGTGTAATAATGATGCAATATGGTTTGATCATGATGTAATCATCTCCAAACCTTAAACTTTTGATCAATTCCAGTGGATATGATCAGTACACGTCTACTAGAAGCCTGCTGGACTCTAGGAGGGAGGTATTTACTATAAATAGAGCTCTTTTACTCTATTTTCCCCTCAGACGCATCAAAAACATTAAATCAATTAAATCGAAGGTAATTTCTTTATTCTTTGTATATGAAACCATTATATTATTAAAGACCAAAGACCACCTTGTTGTAATCATCTATTTTGACGTGATTAAATCATTTATTTAATTGTTTTTGTTAAAAATCTCTCTAAAACTCATTTCCATGTAAAAATCAAGAATATTAGTAATTTTCTTTATTTTTTACTGTAAACACAATTTGAAAAAGTTGTATTTATATTTTTTGGTGTAAAATATTCCAAAATTATTATATTAAGTGTTAAAAGTAAGTTATTTTCTCTTTATTATTATTTTAATAATTCTTTAATTAATATAAATAGTATTTATATTAATTTATAGCTTTAATATTGGTAATATTATTGTTATTAATTGTTTTTTATTAATAAAAAACAATTTTTTACGCCTTTATTATTTGTTTATAACAATAATAAAGTGCCTTTAAATATATTAATTATTTTATATTAATATATTTATTTTATTTTATTATATTTTATAATATAAATTATATTATTATATTTTATTAATAATATAATCATTTTTACGCCATAATTATAATAATTCTTTATTATTATGATTATTTTTATCTTACTTATTTCACTTATAAGGACATTCATAGTACAATAAGTAAAATATTAGTAACTTTTACTTATTGTTTCATAGTCAAACCTTACATTTGGGGGCCTGGACGTGATATTTACTTAAAAGACCTTTAAAAATATTCTAATTGGGTTTATCCAATAATAAATTATATTTATATTCATAAAATTATATAATAATTTTATATTTTATTGATTTTAAAAGCTATTGAGGCATTTGGAAAGCAATTGTACTGTCTTACACATGGTTTTTTCACATCCTTAGACTTGCAAGAACTTTCTTTGAGTGACTCTAGTGATTAAAAGAGATATTATATAAATTAAAAATAATTTTCATTATAATTTAACTTATAAAGGATCATATTAATTTTTATTTTATTCCTTAAAAATAAAAATAAAAAGATATAAAAAATATCAAAAAAAATATTAAAAACCAATAAAAAAAGTTATTTTTATTCATTTTTATTCATTTCTTTATTCATTTCAATTTTTTAAAGATTCAAAAGCAATCTCTACGTGGAAAATTGCCATATCTTGCCAAAAAAAATAACACTCCTTATAAAAAGACTTATATTTATTTGTCTTTTTCAGTGTTTGAGGATAACCCAACAGAAGATAACCAAACTACTGTTGAGAGATTGGTGGAAGAAACTTGTCAAAGTTCTCCAACAGCAGTTATCACTAAAAGAAAGAAAGCTAAGAAATTAGACTTTCCAGGACCCACCATTCAAGACTCTGAAGGTGAGCACCTCTTTTATAATTGCCATAAAATGAATTTTTATCCTAAAATACTTTCATTTTTTTATTTCTTAAATTATGACTACCAGAAGAGGTTCCCAATACTCCATCCAATCAGATGTAGCTGGACTCAGAAGTAGAACTGATCCCTCAAAAGGGAAAAGGAAGGGCAATATCCTCAGTGGAACAGAATCCACACAAGGAAGTGCCTTATTCCAAAGGCAAGTCCCAGAAATGCCCATGATATTCAAACCTGAATTGGAGCTAAGTATGAGTAACTCAAATAGGTACAAATCACATTCAGAGGGCTCAAATAGACATCTACATAAGCCAGTACAAGCAGTATTACACAATGTACAAGGACAAAGATTGGGAAATGCTGCCTCAAATACACCAAGGAGTGATGAACTCCTGGCACATCCTGAAAATGTTCCTCAAAGAGGAGGAGATAGTGAAATACTCCAATGGATGGAATCCACTGTCATCCAAACCTCAAATCAAAAAAATCAAGGATTACCACACCAAAAAGAGGGAGGCAACCAAGGAAGAAGCCCCAGTACCTTCTACCAGCAAGCCCCAAGCCAACCCACTTCCCCAAGAAGGGAAGAAGAACAATAAAAAGAATTGGAGGAAACCATATTCCCCAAGCTACAGGATCCCAAAATCCAAAAGGATGCCATGGACAATGTTTTCAACATGGCCAGAACTTTGATGGAATTCAAAGACAAAGAGGAACAAAGAATGAGACAACCCCATTTCCCAAAGAAATAACCTTGTGTCCTGATGTTGTAAATACTTTAACAGAGCTTAAAAATAGTATTTTACCTCTTAAAGACATTAAAAATAGTTTATTATCTTTCCAAGAAATAAATGATAGCTTATCATCTTTAACCAAACTTGTTGTACAAAATAAGAAAGAAATTGATAACATAAAATTTATGATTGAAAATAATAAACCAAAAGTATTAATTTACAATACTCAGAAATTAATACAAGGACAACAAGAGTTGTACAAATACATAAGTGATATCAAAGAAAAAACTTTGACAATCAATTATGACGTGAGTATTGACAATCTTACAGAAAAATTGAACAATTAAGTATTTCTGTAGAAAAATTTGAAGAAAAGACTTCATCACACCAAAAATTACTTTTGGACCATGTGGAAAAAAGTGATGAAGCAAGAATGCATCTAAAAGATGATATTCAAAGTGAAATAACGCTTATTACTGAAAAAATGGATAAAATGAATGAGGCTAATTTAAATATTCCAAAGTTATCAACTCCATTTTCTCATATAAGAAGACCAGTTAAAACAAAAGAGGAATTGACAAATCCTTTCATAACAGACTTGAGTCACCAAGATAATAACCAAGTCTTAATGAAGGAAGCACCTCAATTAAAAGAATGGCCAACATTCACAGGAGAAGGTGAATATGACCACATGTCATTTATTAAAACAATTGACATGTTACAAGAAGACTATGCCATACCAGATGAATTAATCACTGCAAGATTACATTCATTGTTTGAGAAATCTGCAAAAAGATGGTATTATGGCATAAGACAAACAAATGGTAAAAATACCTGGTCTTGGTGGAAACAAGAAATAATCACCAAGTGGGCAAATGATTCCTGGAGGTATAAGATAGAAAATGCATTTGAAAATTCTTTCTTTGACCCAGAGAAAGACAAACCTTTAACTTGGTTCCTGAAACAAGTTGAAAGGCTTAATGCACTGTACCCAGAAATGTCACAAAATGTAAGATGTGACTATGAAACTGATGATAATATTACTATTAATCAACAGTACTATGTCTGTTCTTATGAAATATAATAATAAAAATTATTATAACCACAATTAAATAATTATAAAATTATTTCTTTCACGTGTTATACACTACTAGTGATTATAACAGTGAGCAGTAATTGTCTACAAGAATCAATTACAAGAAGAATTTAATGATAAAAAACTTCTTTTATTAAAATAATAAAATTATTTTAATATATAATTATCTTTTACAAGAATAATTATAAAGATAATTCTTGAAGAAAACTATTACTAGAGAAAAACTTTAAGAATTAAAGATAAATGACTCACTAATACTCCAAAGAACTTATTGAAAGATAAGAGTGGAGAAATTTGACGTAGAATTGTGGATTTAAGGGATCAAGATGATTTATAACAGTATTTCAACAATATATAGTTGGATTCTATGATTTCACGTCTTTCTGATTGATTCTGAAAGATTTAAAACACTTAAGAATAGCTTGAACTAATACTTACTTGTTGGTAATAATGGTTTAATAAATTTATAAGATGATGATACGGAAAAAACAGCAAGAAGAGGCTTCTTTTAAGTCAATGACAGCTCACAGAGGCGTGCCATGGAGCAAACTGAAAAACCAGTGAGTGAGAAAACAATAAACCTTTTTGGATTATTGATTGCATCATCTGTTGTCATGTAAGATTATCATAATTACTTAATTGATGCTTTTACGTGACTACCAACCCCAATATGGTTAAGAATAAAAGGAGTAACACTTGTAAATCTTCTTTTATTCTAAAATAATCATTGATTTCTCAAAGTTATTAATGTTATTGCCAATTTCATCACAGGTTGTAATTACTGTGAATTTTTGAAGATTCAGTGTTTCACGTAGAATATCCAAAAATGGACTGTAAGTAAAACTTTTAATTTTACTAGTAAAACTGTAATTCCTTTTGGTTGTACCATAGA